>OY821518.1:225559069-226759069 GCA_963682025.1 Cordilura impudica | reverse complement strand
CTGCAGCCAAAAAATTAATAAAAATCCCACTCAAATTTGGTTTTTGCTTATTTTCTATGTCCAGTTAGTTGGGCCTAAGAGATAGCGTTTCTAAACGCACGGTATAGGGTATCGTATAGTCGGTCTAGACCGACTATAATTTTCTTACTTGTTTATTATTATTTTTGTTATAAATCAAATATTGAATAAAATTTAGTTTTCATATTTTATATCCATATGGTGGCTTTAAGTACGACATTTTAAAAGTCCAGCCACTGGTTTAAATCATATGGCCTTTAGCAAACTTTTCATAAACGTTAATTTTATAATGTCTGCAAAAAGATAATAATATGAGTGCATATGATCCATGTAATGTCTTTATCAGATATAGAACGATTAATATAGTCATAATGAGTACTTAGTGCCCATTTACTTATTTTTATACATAATACCACTACGTGGTTTGGGTATAATGACTTTGTGCTGCTGTTTGTAACAACCAAAAATATTTGACCTAGACCCATCTTTAATTATACCGATCGAATCAGAATCACTTTTTGAATCGATTTAACAATGTCCGTCCGTCCGTCTATGTGTCCATGTAAACCTTGTAATCAAACTGCAGGTTGCAAATATGAATATATTTTGATGAAAATTGGTACATAAGCTTTCACCGACCATGGGATGAACGCTATTGAAATTGGTGAGAATCGGTCGATTTTCAGACCTAGCCCCCATACAAATGACCCCTATAAAATCGACATAAATTGCCATAAGATCCAAATTGTCGTATAGATCTTAGTCAAATTGGGTTTGTATGTGTTTATTACATCTATTAATGAATAGTCCAAAAAAGGTCCCTATGGGACAATTCTTGGTCATAGGCCCCACATAGAGCTGCTTCCCGATCTTCACTTAAATCTATCAAAAAACAAAAATATTGCACAGATTTTTCTCAAATTTGGTTTATATTTTGGTTTATATTTTGGTTTATATTTTGGTTTATATTTTGTCAACATATAAGTGACTTTACCTAAATATGGTCAAGATCGGTCCATTTTTCGACCTAGTCCCCATATAAATATAGCACCCGATCTGAACTTTTTCATATTTGCAGCAAAAAAATTAATAATGCCACTCAAATTTGGTTTATTCTTATTTTCGATATCTAATTAGTTGGACCGAAGATATAGAGTCTCTAAACCATGGTATAGGGTATCATATGGTCGGTCTAGACTGACTGTAATTTTTTAGTTGTTATAATTAATTACTGGAATTTTATTAAAATTATGAAGCTAAATTCTATGAACCAAAATGGGTTATGTGTAGTTTTTTGTGTAATTCCTTTACAGCTCCCTAACGGCAAGATAATCTGAATTTTTTTTATGGCACATATAAAGTAATTGAGATAAGGTTTCTGTAAAACGAGTGGCTTCAAAAAATTTCGCGTAATTAAGAAATAAAACAGTTTATTTGCTCTCCTAAAAACTCGTAAGGAAACACATAACCCATCACGTCGGAGCAGCGACGATATTATGTTTAACGCCTTGTACAGTGCTTTCATAAATTATAGAACATTTGGTAATTTGTGAATCACTGTTCAATAAAATTTGAACTATGAATGCAATAATTATTATCTCTTTGTAGAATCTATAATATTAATAGGCCAGGCGATTTCTTGTCCCTGATGTTTTGTTCTAGCGTTTTATCCCAATTTTGATCAAACGTATATTATTTGAAAGGTATTTCTTTTCAGCCGTTTTGCAGATTTACAGATTTTTAAATTTTTTCCATTATTTTGAGTAAATTGCATTTAAATTTGCTACTAACACATACATAAAATTATACAATGCTATGTGTGTGTTTAGTAAATTTGTTAATGTTTTTGTAATAAAATGAGTTTGTTTTTTGTGTTGATTTATGAATTGGCTATAATAGTGCGTTTACATCTTAGCAAAATCTAGTATATACGAGATTTCGAGCGAAATCTAGCTCATTTTTACTAGATTTCTCATACAAAACAAAATCTAGCTCTTTACTAGATCTGTGCAAAATCTCACAAAATCTTGTAAAACTTGGGCATTACCAAATGATACTACTGTGTTTTTTATACCCTATACCAATATGTGGTTTGGGTATAATGACTTTGTGCTGCTGTTTGTAACAACCAAAAATATTTGACCTAGACCCATTTTTAATTATACCGATCGAATCAGAATCACTTTCTGAGTTGATTTAACAATGTCCGTCCGTCCGTCCGTCCGTCCGTCCGTCTGTGTGTCCATGTAAAGCTTGTAATCAAACTGCAGGTCGCAAATATGAATGTATTTTGATGAAATTTGGTACATGTGCTTTAATCGGCCATGGGATGAACTCTATTGAAATTGGTGAGAATCGGTCCATGTTCAGACCTAACCCCCATACAAATTACCCATATGAAATCGACATAAATTGCCATAAGATCCAAATTGTCATATAGATCTTACTCACATTGGGTTTGTATGCGTTCATTACATCCATTAATGAGTAGTCCAAAAATGATCCCTTTGACCCCATATAGAGCTTCTTCCCGATCTTCACTTAAATCTATTAAAAAACAAAAATATTGCATTGATTCTTCTCAAATTTTGTTTGTATATACTTTTGCAAAATACAAGAGACTTTACCAAACATGATCAGGATCGGTCCATTTTTTAACCAAGTCCCTATATAGATATAGCATCCGATATGAACTTTTTCATATCTGCAGCCAAAAAAATTAATAAAAATCCCACTCAAATTTGGTTTTTGCTTATTTTCTATGTCCAGTTTGTTGGGCCTAAGAGATAGGGTCTCTAAACGCATGGTATAGTGTATCGTATAGTCGGTCTAGACCGACTATAATTTTCTTACTTGTTTAATACTGTATTAGAAAACAAGTAACAAGTTTCACAAAATTTTTATTTCAGTTCGTGCTTTTTTAATTTTTGATGCATAATATAATTATAAAATCTGTTCCTTTTTAGAATTTCCCATATTTCCATTTTCCTATTGTTTTGTTTTTTTTATACCCTATACCACTATGTGGTTTGGGTATAATGATTTTGTGCTGCTGTTTGTAACAACCAAAAATATTTGAACTATACCCATCTTTAATTATACCGATCGAATCAGAATCACTATCTGATTCGATTTAACGATGTCCGTCCGTCCGTCCGTCCGTCTGTGTGTCCATGTAAACCTTGTAATCAAACTTCAGGTCGCAAATATGAATATATTTTGACGAAATTTGGTATTTGATCTTTTATCGGCCATGGAATGAACGCTATGGAAAGTGGTGAGAATCGGTCCATGTTCAGACCTAGCCCCCATACAAATGACCCCTATGCAATCAACATATATTGCCATAAGATCCAAATTATCATACAATATTACATCCATTAATCAGTAGTCCAGTGGAAAACCCTTAGTCATAGGCCCCATATAGAGCTGCTTCCCGATCTTCACTTAAATCTATCAAAAAACAAAAATATTGCACTGATTCTTCTCAAATTTTATTTGTAAATATATATTTTTGCAAAATACAATAGACTTTACCAAACATGGTCAAGATCGGTCCATTTTTGGGCCTAGTCCCCATATAGATATAGCATCCGATATAAACTTTTTCATATCTGCAGCCGAAAAAATTACTAAAAATCCCACTCAAATTTGGTTTATGCTTATTTTCTATATCCAGTTAGTTGGGCCTGTTCATTGATGAACTCTCCTAGTGCTATTGGCCCTAAGACTCTTTTCCGAATTTCATGGTATAGGGTATCGTATAGTTGATCAGGACCTAACTTTTTTATTGTTGACTTTGTTATTTCTTTTTTCTTCAGTTTCTTCAGAAAATCCAACAAGAAAACCGCTAATTAATGCAATTGAATTTAGTATGTATAATACTATCAAAGGATTATATTTACACGCATATACATCTTGCGATAACAGTGAAAGCCTAATACGTTTTAAATATTACTCATAAAATGACAGTTTGTTTCTGACATATCATCTCTCCGCTTTTATTAATATGCCGCTTTCAACGATTGGTCCGATTATTCTAAGTGTGAAGTGTTCGGCTCCAACACGGAGGTTTTACGAAATGCTCAGCTGGAGAACGTGCAATCCTAGTCGGATGGAAGCCTAGTGCCAACAGTCAAACATGAGGGACGTTTCGTAACAGCTTGGGGTTGCTTTGCTGGCGAGTTATGCAGAATTAAAGAAATACTCGATAAAACCCGGTACAAAACTCTCCTTAGAGATCGTGACTTTGTCACTGAATTAAGAATTGTGGGTTGGAAATTCATATTTCAGCAAGATAATGACCCAAGACATATAACAGAAATTTGTAAGCAGCAGCAACCTGTATGTGGAATGGGCACCAATGTTACCTGTCTTCAATCATATACAGTTACTGTGGGACAAGAAGATTCAAAATAGCTGCTCTACAGCTAAGGATGGCCTGTGGAATAAACTGCGAAAAGCATGCAACCAGATCAAAGAGTACCAAGATGAAACATACGAAATGGAAGCGGTCGAATTGATGAGTCTAAAATTTAAGAACAGAGTGCAATTTCAAAAAAAATATCTATGAAAATAGTTATATAGTAATATAGTAAATAATTCTAGCAGATTCCAGCACTTGAAATCCGATTGCAATTTCTAGGAAGTTTTATTTTTTCATTTAATAAAGACCCTAGAGGTATGCTTCACAATTCAACTCATTTTATGTGAATTAAACAAACTCAACACATTAACACAAACATATTAACAAATGTAATAAACACACATATAGCATAGTATAATTTTATGTATGTGTTAGTAGCAACTTTAAATGATCATAACTCCAAAAAAAATATGCAAGACGATGAAAATCTGTAAATCTGGGTAACAGGTAAAAAGAAATACTTTTCAAATGATAAATTCATTGTCAAAATCGGGGCAAAACTGTGAAACTTACAGCGGTCACAAAAAATTAAAAATTAATATTATAGACAATATATTCATATATTTTAAATTTGAAGAGTTTTCATTGAAAAGAAGAGGAGTTATGGACATTTAAAGGAGGAGGGGTGGGAAACACTTTTGGACGATATATAATTTTTGTTTTTACCCTATCAGTGCATGCATAATAAGTTTTCGCTGATGTTTATAACTAACAAAAACATTTCACCCCGATCTTTAAAATATGTGACACTCTCATTAAAATTTGGCTTGTGATTCATTATATGTCCTTTACGACCTCACCCAGTATGGCTGGACCTTGCACCCTTTTATGAAACTCATGGTATCATATATAGTCGGCCAAGACTTTATATAGCTATCTTAGTCGAATTCATTGGAAACATTCCTAATACATTTCCTGAATCCGGTATAAAGGCGGCATCGGTGCATAATTATAACATTGGCAATTTCTGCCATTATTATGTCATAAAATCATGTCTTAATAATGATAATAAAATATATGCCGAAATGACTTTCTAAAAAGTGTCCTTTAATGACAACTTTCACAGTACTCAATAGTCAATAGTTCATACACAGTAAATTATCATGTCTAGAATTAATGCACACAATAACCAACTACTAAATAACCACAATGCACAAGAAGTACAAAGTTGTTGGGGGAAAAGTTTCTGTGTAAACAATTTCATTTCTTACTTCATTTGTTAATTTCATCGTGGGCAAAAAGAAAACTCCAGAATTTATATGAAATTTCCATTTTCAATTAAATGTGTTTTAACATTTCAATTTATTTTTTCATCCGTTCCAACTCGGTTCCTGTAAATTTTTATAGTGGACACCATTCGTTGGAGGGTTTGCCACACTATAGTGGTAAGGACATGCTTGTACTTATAATTTCATTTACTTTGTTTGCAGTAACGTATGTACATGCAGCATATATATTTTTTTTTTATATTTTGTTGGTTTTTTTGTATTGGGAACTTTATGCAAAATACCACTAGTTTTTATTAACAAGCTTTACGTTAAAAAAAAGTAGTGGTAGTAGAACAAAAAGCAAAAAACATTAGAGTTGGAAGCGAAATATTGTTGTCACCATATGTTTCACAATTCCACTTCATATGACATTCGATTAACTTATATGCCAATTATAGAAAAACTATGTACAATATAAAACAAAAACAAAAATTGAAAAGACCAAAACATTCACATTGTGTTTAAGCTACACCAACTTTTTTTATTTGCATGAAAATGGTAAAATCGGTCTCGCCAATTTTTTTTAAATTATATTTTGGTTTGTTGACATTTACTACTTTTCAAGCCGTTGGTCAGGAGTTTACAAAAAAAATGTAAACAACAAACAGGAAAAGTCTGGCCGCTATTTTCATTCAATAATATTTGGCTTCGAAGCAGATCTAAATTCTAAATCTGTGTAAACAAATTATGTAAAAAGAAAATTTGTTATTGTTTTAATAGTGACTTTTTTAACAAGGATTTTTAACATTCATTCTTTATTTGTTGTAAAGCATATTCAGTCAGTATGTTCACTAGGATGGCCCTTAATAAAAAAAGCATTCAAACTCTCAGTCGCACCCCCTACAGATATGCCAATAGCAAACAAAGTGAGAAATACAAAGTTTTGCGCCAATCAAAAAAAAAATTTAGAGGTGGCTCAACGCGATTGAGAATTTCAAGTGTGTTTGTATGGGGAAAATATGACTTTTTTCAGATTTTACAAAAATTTCGTTATATAGCTTAATTTTTCCGACAAATTGTTATAGAATTAGGGATCAAAATCGAATAAAAACTCGCCAAGAAATAGCAAATGCCCCAGACCACATTTGTACCAAAAAAAAACTAGGTCATGAAATTTGATGGCATTTTTTTCAACTTTAAGAAATTAATTAAAGCTAACATTTTATTTTAGTCTCTATACCTGTGAGTACTCAGATATGAAGTATTGTCTTATTACCACCTTGTTAACCTATTAAGCATTGAGACCGAAAATGCAAAATTCGATAAAGTTTTGAAAACTCCTTTTTCAAGTTTTGAAAAATTTCTTAAACTAAATTAAAAAAAAAATTGATCTAGCTCTTAAAGGTCTTGTTAAATGCATGTTAAAGATTAACTGTCTGAATTTTTAGGTAAATCCCTATGCCAGAATTTTTTCACAAGGATTTTACTTTTGCGGATTTTGAGAAAAATGGGATTTTTGTAAAATATTCTGTAAAGGTACTATTTCTAAATACTATCACTCTAATTCATAAAAAAACTTTATTTTGCCTCTAAAGTATACTTTTGTTATTACACGGATTTTGTCTTATAAACCATTATTAGAAAACACTATTCATAAACATGTAATAACAGAAAATTAGCTATTAAACGTTTCATTTGATTTATAGTTCTGTGGTGGCAACACTAGTCCTATTTAGTTGTCAGTTTGTGGATAGTGATGAATAAAATAAATAAATCATCTACTCGGTAATTGAATAATATTTTATTTATTTTCTTTTATATTAGAAATTATTTTAATTATTGTAGAAAAATAACTTCACTTTAATAAAGGAACAAAAGATATTGGTAAACAAATGATAACAACATATAAAAAAAATAATTTTTTACACATATTTGTTCGGCGTGGTAGTAAAAGTAGTCGAATAACGAATATGGCGTAGCAAATTAACAACACTGGTTTGTTTTGAATTAATTTTTATTTATAAGTAAAAAAATATCAATTGATTTTCAGAAATTATCCATTGTATTTCAGAAAACATCAATTGAATATCAGAAAATATCAATTGAATATCAGAATTAAAAAGTACGGAACAAGGGGGGTTTTAGGGGCAATGCTCCGATTTTAATTTTTTTTTTTTTTTGGGAAGTAGGAACTTTTGGGGTGATTCTAGGAAAATATAGTTATGGACTTCCGAAGTTTTGACATGGACTTGTATATAACCGTATTTAGCATCGGATTTCAGCGATATATATATATATCATTTGAAAGGTTACTTGAGTGACTTTTAGTTGATATTTTTAAATTTAAAATCTATTAACCCATTATGAACCTATTTCAAATTTTGTATTTTTGTAATAGAGTTTTTCTTAAAAATGGAATTATCTCGTAAATAGACATATATCATGTTTGCTTTTACGTAAACTGAATAAAATCTGGGTCCACTAGCTTCATTTTGATATATATTTCGGCCTCTTAACCCTTTCAGGACCGGGAATATTACGGATTTTACCTACACTTTTTAGTTTTTTCGAAATATATATTCCTATATTTTATCAAAAATTTTCATAATATTATGTAAACAGTAGTTAGTGGGTTAATTTCCGTAAAAAAATGATAGTATACCCGGTCCTGAATGGTAAGAAGATGATGACTTCATTTTTATTAGCTACAATATAAAAAACTAGAAGTTGTAGAATTTGTTATACTTACCAATTCTTCCAATTAAATTAATCAATTCATGGTATCATATATAGTCGGCCAAGACTTTATATAGCTATCTTAGTCGAATTCATTGGAAACATTCCTAATACATTTCCTGAATCCGGTATAAAGGCGGCATCGGTGCATAATTATAACATTGGCAATTTCTGCCATTATTATGTCATAAAATCATGTCTTAATAATGATAATAAAATATATGCCGAAATGACTTTCTAAAAAGTGTCCTTTAATGACAACTTTCACAGTACTCAATAGTCAATAGTTCATACACAGTAAATTATCATGTCTAGAATTAATGCACACAATAACCAACTACTAAATAACCACAATGCACAAGAAGTACAAAGTTGTTGGGGGAAAAGTTTCTGTGTAAACAATTTCATTTCTTACTTCATTTGTTAATTTCATCGTGGGCAAAAAGAAAACTCCAGAATTTATATGAAATTTCCATTTTCAATTAAATGTGTTTTAACATTTCAATTTATTTTTTCATCCGTTCCAACTCGGTTCCTGTAAATTTTTATAGTGGACACCATTCGTTGGAGGGTTTGCCACACTATAGTGGTAAGGACAATATAAAAAACTAGAAGTTGTAGAATTTGTTATACTTACCAATTCTTCCAATTAAATTAATCAATTCCATTTTTTTTATTTATTTAAAACATATATCTATTTTTTATTGAAATAATAACAAAAATGGTAATTTTATTTTAACTAGACCAATTAATGTAAATAAGCATTAAGAAATGTCATTTTATGAAAGGTTTAAAGTAGTGTAAAGCCTACAATAAAAATTTCATATTTAACAAACGTTTATTAAACGTTTGATAAGCTATTTTGTGTTTATGAATACTGTTTTTCCGATTTTTTCTTATTAACACCTTATTAAGCTGTTAAAAAGTGTTTATGAATTAGACTGTATGTATATATTTTATCTTAATAGCCTAGAGTTTCGGAAAAAAATATTATGATCCCATTAACCCTTTTGGAATTGTGTTCACATATGACCCCAAGCTAATAAAAAACAATTTATTTATTAAAAAAATGCAAATATTTTGTAAGTGCTATTGAATTTTTAGATGCGAAACTTAAATTTAACCCACTATTTTCCAAGGCCAGCTTTTGATTTTAAGATATTTTTAAATAAAAATTACCGAAAACGAGTTCTTCTATTAAACTCGATGAAACCACTATTTAGAATTTAAGAAAAGTAATTCGGTTAATTTTTATTTATTTAACCCTTCAGTGCTTCTGGGATCAAAATAATCCATTGTGATATATCTTTGGTGCCATTATCTGCTTATTGCTCGCGAATATAAATTAAAACAACTTTTAACCAATTTTGTTATAAAATTATTTTATGACAAAAACTATCTATATTTTTCTAAATAAAATAAGAAGACCCATAAATGACCCAAAGCTAATAAAAGACAATTTATTCAAAACAATATGAAATATAAAATAAATATAATAATACAAAATTAAACTAAAGCAACATTTAGTGCAAATCGTAATTGATTATTAAAAACAATTTAAATCGCACACTAAATCTTCCTTAAATACACAAAAATAAATAAAGAGTCCGCCAAATAACTTTTTTTTTTGAAAATGCTATAAAAAAAACTATTGAATATTATCTCAAATTTCTTTTTTTAATTGAAAGTACAATCCTTCCGGTTAGTAATGGAAAATAATTTCATTCAAATGGCTGCCTTGGCTGGCCATGCAGTAGCCTACACGATCGGTCCAATTTTTAAGCACATTATCGATTGTGTGCAGCTGTATTTCACAAATGGCTTCACGAATATTGTCCTTTAAAGCGTCAATTGTCTCTGGCTTGTTGGCGTAACACTTATCTTTGAGGGCACCCCACAAATAATAGTCCAACGGTGTCAAATCGCAGCTCCGAGGTGACCAAACGACATCAGCTTTTCGGCTGATAGTGCGATCTTCAAAAACAGGGCGCAAAACATTGAGTGTAGCTTCGGCTGTGTGGCACTAGCGCCGTCCTGTTGAAACCAAATGTGGCCAATATCCTCCTCTTCAATTTTTGTGAACAAAAATTCGATCAGCATGGCCCGATAACGATCGCCATTGACTGTAACGGCCACTCCTTGCTCATTTTCGAAGAAAAATGGCCCAATTATGCCTCTGGACCAAAATACGCACCAAACAGTGACTCGTTTTGGGTGTATCGGCTTTTCAATGTATGCGTGCGGGTTTTCTGTGCCGCAAATGCGACAATTTTGCTTGTTTACATACCCGCCACGATCAAAATGAGCTTCATCTGAAAAGATGATTTTTTTTTTGGCAAAATTGGCATCTTCTGTAAGTCGATCGCAGGCCCACTTAGCGAAGCGAAAACGCATTGGATGGTCAGCTGGATTCAACTCCTGAACCAATTGGACTTTGTATGGCGTCATACCAAGGTCTTTATGCAAAATTCGTCTCAATGATGCCTCCAAAATGTTCAATTCTTGAGAACGACGGTGAATTGATGTTGATGGCGCTTCACGCACACTTTCTGCCCCAGCAGCAATATTCTCGGGTGTACGCACTGTTTTTGGTTTTTCACGCTTTGGCTTATCGATGAGAATGCCAGTTTCTTTCACTTTTTTCACAAGATAACGGACATACGGAGCTGACGGTGCTTCTCTTCTTCCCAAATCCGTACGCAATTTTCGCACACATTCTGCAACATTACCATGATTTTCAAAGTAATGTCGCAATATTTCACAGCGTTGTTCAAGCGTATACACAACGATATTCGTTCAGCGGAAGGATAAAACTAATTATCTGTCAAATCAGACATGAGCTTAGTGTTACCATTCACGAAATAAGCACTAGTTGAAAAAAAAAAACGTTGGATGGCGGACCCTTTATAAGCAGAGTTATACATTTAGTCATTTAAATCTTTCAGATAAACTATATTTTTTGCCTTTAACCATTTAAAATCGAATGGCAAATCCGTTGGAATCATCAGTATATCCTTTTTCACAGCCAGTCTCATTCCGTTGTACAATCGAGGTTTATTAATGTTACGCAGCATGATCACAACTGATCCTACTTTTAATTTTAAATTCTGTGGTGGTAGTCCAGGCAATTTCGGTGAATTTAAAAATTCTGTGGTACAGTTGACTACGTCATCCTGTGTAAAATGATTTGTAATGAATGGTCTCGTTGAGATCATCGACATCTTTATTTTTGGCCGCCAATATTGTTCTTTCACTAAGCCAAATATGGTTATTGAAGCATTGTTTATGATCGGAAAACACGCTGAATAAGCTCCTGTTTTGAATCGGTGCATTGAGAGAAATCCGTGGCCAGTGTAATTATTCCGCCGAGGTATCAACTGCGACCTTACCATATCCAATATCAAATAAATGCTTCGAAAACACAATCGCAGTTTGAACTTGTTGCAAAAACACTCTCATGTTAGTTGTTAATTGAAGTGTCTACGTTCCGCTGCAAATGAGATGATTTCAGGCATGCATTTAGTTCGTCAGCGACATTTGTTCGGGAAATAACTGGAAGAGTCTGAAAAAAATGACCTGGTTATAGAATAATGGCTCCAGCAAAAATCTTTTGGTTGTCACGAGGGTCTTTTAACGTTCTGTCCAGTGCCTCCAGTGAACTCTTGTGGGCCATCGTGCATTGATCCCAAACGATCAATTTGTATATTTGTAGAATCTTCGCCATTGCGCTAAATTTGGCGATGTTGCAAACTGGTGCATGTTTAGTGATAATTTCAAAGCAGAATGTGCTGTTCATCCACCTTCTAATAATGTTGCAGCTATTCCAGATGACACCAACGCTGTAGCTACTTCATTTTTCGATCTGATTTTTGCCAATAGCAATGAAATTAGAACGTTTGTCCAGTCCCCCGGAAGCGTCATGGAAGTAAATTCCACCAGATTCACTGTTTACAGCTTCTAACAAAGTGTTCCTTTGTTGTGCATTTAATTGCGGAACATTTGCTTTGGTCAATACTTCAGTATCGTATTGTTGTTCTCTTTTTAACTCGTGGTTAAATGGATCGCGCTTGGCACGACTTGGTGCTGTCATGCCCAAACACGACAATACTGTCAAATGTTTGAAAGGAAAGTAGGTTGAACAGCTTATATGGGAAAATGAAATTTTTATTTTTACTATCTTCCTCGCAGTTTTTCTTACCGTTTAAACCTTCCCTGGACTACGACAAACATTTCAAAACCAAAATCAGCTAAATCAGCCCAGCCGTTCTCGAGTTTTAGCGATTTAGATTTAGAAACCTGTCTAAAATATATGTTTATAATATTTAATGAATTCGATTAAATTTTTCTCCTTTCTTAATCACAAAAGATAATTATAGCATTTGTAAGTTAATGTAAATTACTAAAATCGACTGCATTAATACCAATCTGGTCCAGAAGTATCAAGTTATGTCAAATATAGATTTCTGTAATAAATTTTTTTTAAACTTTAAGATTGTCAATATATATTCACCCCTGTTCTTGAAACCACTATCACAAAAAAAAAACTCGTAAATGAAAAAATTCTTAAATCTACGAGTTTTTTGCTGTTCTCTAATTTCAATAAGAATATTTTTTCTCGTTTTAATTCACATAAAAAAGGCTTTGTGAAATCAAAACAAATGCCCTTTTTTCTACTTAGCAGGTCTCAAGAGATAAAAAAAACTAATTGATATTTCAACTCTAACATGTTTTTATTGAACCTTGTCATTATTTTAAAAAATTAGACATTAATTTTATGAAAAAAAAAAAACGATTTTAAAAACGTCTACATTTTGCGCTGATTTAAAAAAAACTCGTAATCAGTAGTCAATGTTAATAAAACACACTTTTGGAGATGATGTTGTTCTATAACTATAATAAAAACTTTTTATTTGCACAATCTAGATTCTTTATGCACTAATTATTACGAATAAAGGAATTTAAAATAATATTTCACTCAAATCACATACATATTTTATTTTTTTTTTTTTTGCATATGACTGCCACAACTTTGTTTATGTTCGAAACAGTAGTGATGCCAGTCAAATCCAATTTATTTGAATTTCGAAATTTCTTTGGTGATGCCTTACTTATTTCAAAAAGAGAAGTCATTCTTAATTGAATGAAATTGAAGAATAAAAGCAATTACATGAGCAAGTAAATTGTTATTTTAAAAGAAAATATATTTTTTTTTACTTTCTTTATAATCTTAAGGAAAACATGCAAAAATTACTTAAGGTTTTTTGTGAAAGTGACTAAAGAACCATATGGCACCTCGGTTTCTAGATAACATATGGTTCTGAAGCTTAACCATATGTTTCATGTCATTTGATAATAAAAAATATGATTTCGAAAAATACTTCGAAAATATAAAATTTGTGTTTTCAAGAAACCCAAAATTTCAATTTCATGTTATTTCAAATTCATTCTTATTCAAATAACAACGTCTCAAGAACAGGGCTGATTATATTGGATTTGTAAAATATTACCAGCAATCGTTACAAGCGATCAGTATTTTTCTTCACTATTTATTTTTTCTATTTAAAAAGCATTGAAATCTAATAACTACACTACCAGCATTTTTCTAACACCTTCAATGAGAAGCGGATATTCGAAAAGCAGCTGCAACACATGTAACATAAATATCCTACTCCTCCTCATCTACTAATTTCATTAAAAATAACTGTGTGAGGTCTCCTCAATGGAAGGAAAACAGCACACTTCTTGGCTAGAGATGGTTTCGAATTTCCAGCTCTTATTGTTTTGTCGTTTTTGCCATTGAAACGCAACGGGTGTCCTTCAAATTTTTAATACGATTCTTTTAACATTAAAAAAAAATGTAAATAAAACTCTTCTTTTTTTCTAAATCACATTTAAAATAAACAAGAAATTATTTTAAATGAAAAGAAGAAAAATTACTAACTCATGGTGACACTTGGATAGAGAACAACAAGAAAGGGTATATTAAGAATGTTTCCAATTTAAACAAATACATATGTATATGTATGTAAATACACAAACTAATTTAAGTACGAGCATAAGGATTTATATTAGGATGACATTTATTTTTAAAATCACTTTCAGACTACATACAAGATTTAACGAAAAAGCTTTTCTTTTTTAGCAAAAAAATCATATATTTTTCAACATAGTCACCTTCTAACTCAATAACCATTGTCAAATGTTCTCTAATTTTTTTGAACCTTCCAAATTATCTGATTCCAATATGTCCTCAAAATAGGCATTTGTTTTATGAAGCCATTTCTTTAGGTTAGGAAATAGAAATTAGACACTGGCAGCTAATCACATAGTAGTAGTGGAAAAAAAATTTAACTTCTACAATTATGTGCCACCGTAATGATGATACTTACTTTTATATACCCTTGATTTGTTTACACAATTTTATGCACGAAATGCGTTCATAAATTACTTTTTGTTTTCTTCAACTTAATGTTCAAACAAATTATTGTTGTTTCTTGAAGAAACAAAAACGTGTCAAACTCCTTAGGGATTCTGGATGTCATAGTAAGATCAACACAAACAACTACAAGTTATGTTACATATATAAATATTGAATATGTTTGTATATGACAATTTGCTAACACTCATCTTGTGGAACATGGAAAACAAGAATCTTAATTTGTTTCGCATCATGTTTGACCACTTGTTTATACAACACACACCATAATTGGGCGGCCTATTTTAAATTTAATCGTATTTGTTCCCATGTTCTTAGATATATTTTCTATTGTTTTTTTTTTTTTTTTTTTGTATATTTTATATGTGGACCACACATCTTGAAAAACAGAAATTGATCTACTTAAAATAGAACTGGATTTATAGCCGTTGTGAACCATATTTCTTACAAAAATAGAATCTGGTAACTAGTTGATAAATATTTTTATAAAATGTTACCAAAATCTGGTCAATTTACTTTTAGACCACTAAGGATAAGACAGTCTATTTTGCTGTATGTACTAAACAATATTTGTTGGTTAATTTGTGCTAGATTGTTAGAAATTAAAAAATTGTGTTCTTTTGTCAGGGAAACATTATTTGAAGGTACAAATTATGTGACTTCAAAGTTGTTTATATAAATGATTTTCTCTGCAAAGAATCACTAGAGTTATTGAATATGCTATGTCGTTGAAAGCAGTTAGATATAAATTCAGAAATGTTTTTGCTCAAAAAAGATGTCGATAATATACTTCGTAAATCGAAAAAGTAATCTAAGGGGTGTTCTTGGAAATGATAATCGTAGAGATGATGAAGACGATGATGATATTCAATTCAAGAATCCTAACTAACACAAAATAAGTATTTTAACAATCACTTATCTTTTTTATTTCTTTATGAATGCTAAATATTTTCAAAACATAAATACTTGTTGTGAAAGTGAAAGTAATTTAAAAAAATTAAATTTCTTATCTATTAACGTAAGAAGCATTTCCGCGTTAAGTAAATTATATATCTACTAGCAGATTCCAGCGCTCGAAATGCGAGTGCAATTTCTAGGCAGCTTTATTTTTCAACTTAGCCAATTCACAAACTAACACTTTTATTATTATTGTGAATGAAGATAACAAACTCATTAACAAACACATTAACAAATTTAATAAAACACACATAGCATATGTATGTATAATTTTATGTATGTGTTAGTAGCAAATTTAAATGCAATTTACTCAAAATAAAGGAAAAAATTTAAAAATCTGTAAATCTGCAAAACGGCTAAAAAGAAATACCTTTCAAATAATACCCGTTTGATAAAAATCGCGATAAAACGGTAGAACAAAACATCGGTCACAGGAAATCGCATAGCCTATTAATATTATAGATATCATTACCAGGACTGTGGAGTCCTAAAAAAAGTTCCAACTCCGAATCCGCCTCCATCCGCTAAAGTTTTTAAGGTCCGAATCCGACTCTTACACCAAATCTGACTCCGATGCTAAATGTAAATATATAGGCATATTTATAAAAACAGTGATAATTATGTTGTGGATAACTGACGCCAGTGAATCAATTGAAATATTTTATTTATTTTTATTAATTGCACTGTGCAACAAATTAAGACTTTTTGAATGGAACAGAATAGCGATCCCATAATTATGAAAGGGTATGTTGAGTAGATCATTTTTGTAGAACAAACTTATGGACCATCACGTCTGAGTATTTTTTTACAGTGGGTCAAAGTTTTAATTTTTTGGTCGAAGGGAGCATTATACTTTATGAAAAAAATGCTGTAAGTTAATGTCTGAGGGAATTCTTTTGGTCAGAGTTGTATCGTAGAATTGTATGAGGATTATTTTTGTGGAAGATCTTAACCCTCTAACTGGTCTCTTTATGGGTCAATTTGACCCTTTTTTCGAGAAAATCAAAAAATATCCTTTAAAAAAGGACATTTAAGGATTAAAATATTCTACGACAATGTTTGCCGAAAAATTTCAGTGGGGGTCACCAAAGACACCATTGTTGTAAATAAAGCTCTTTGCGATTAATTGGCAAAATTACACGCCAAAAATTATAATTTTGTTTTAATACTGGTTTATTATAGTATGTACATATTTAATTTTTTCTTCAAATTTTCGAGTAAAACGGAATTGGGAAATAGCAGCAGTATGACAATGGATTAAAGGTTAAACTTAATACGCTTTCCTGTATTTACCTTGACGTGAATGTTCCGATGGTTCAATGTTTCTGTACAAGCCCCATACGTATTCAGCAAGCATTACACTTTGGGATTTCCCTTTGAATCTTTCTTCCAATACCTTTATATCCTGAAACCTTTCACCGTGTTCATCTGAAACCGCTCCAAGGTTTTCTTTAAAAAAATTGAGATGAGAGTGCAGAAAATGCAGCTTTAGTGACATCTTAACGCCAAAATTTTTAAAACCGATTAGCATGCTTTCAATATTTTCTGCATAGTTTTGTGCTTTTGAGTTTCCAAGGAATTCTGATATAACCAGCTGCATAAAGTCAAATGCTGTCTTTTGCATATCCGACAGATGACCATAAAATTCTTCATCTTGTAATAATTTTCTTATATCGGGTCCAACTAGCATTCCTAGAAAAGGTAATTTACACTGAATGAAATAAATTATTTCTTAAAACCGTATGTTACCTTCTTTTAATTTTGCTGCAGATAATCTGGGGAAAATTGTTTGAATGCGTTTGAAAGCATTTCCTTGTGTATTTAAGCTTTTAATAAAATTTTTCACCACGCCCAACTTAATATGCAGCGGTGGAAGTGTGACCTTTTGGGATAAGGGATTCATGGATTACATTTAAGTCACCAATAATATTTTCTTTACGTTCTTCGAAATATTTAATATGATAATGGCTGCTGGTAGCACGTGAATCCCATTTACAAAGAAAGCACATATATTTTGTGTATCCTGTTTGCATTCCAGTCAATATTGCAATCATTTTGAAGTCTGCGCATACTTCCCATTTATATTTATAGTATTCAATTTTATTTAAGAGATTTGAAATATTTGCGTATGTTTCCTCCTTTCTTGTGGAATACGCAACCGGTATTGATGGATGCTGATTTCCATTGTGCAGTAAAACTGCTTTTAAGCTGTGTTTTATAAATAGTCGCCAAGCGGAAGAGTCGAGTGGAAGCTTTAGATATTTTAGAACCTCTTCAATACTGCAACAGTATACAAGTTCTTCTGATTTTTTAAAATAACTTTCCAGATCGGAGTGTCTTTTTCTTGGAAATGCATCTTTTACATCGGCTTTTATCAAATTCCTGTTTTTCAATCTGGAACATAATATTTCAGCTTTCTCTTTTGTTAGTCCTAAATCTCTTACAAGATCTTCAAAATAAGCTTGGTCTACCAAATTAGGACATATGTTTAAACCATTAAGAGCCAAGAATCTTATATCTGATATGTTTTCAACCGCCGCTGTTATTTCTGTATTGGCGACTGTCATATTGGCCGAAAATGTATGTGTAGGCGGTTGAGGCACCGGAATACCTTCACAGCGCACTTCTGGTAAAATGACATTATTTGTTGCTTCGTATGTCATTGTCGCGTAGTGCCTTTGGCTTCTACCAAATTTGTAATTTACACAGAAATAGAATGTATCTGATTTGTGATCTTCAGGTTCAATCCATGTAATAGGCGCAGAAAATGGCAGCGCCTTAGTACCGCCTTTGTACCAGGTCAAAAGACCACTTTCGCAAGGAGTACATACGGTTTTTGGTATCCAAGCTTCAGATAAAAATCGTATTCCAAAGAAAAGAAAATATGGTTCTTCAATTGTAGGCAATATCTTTCTTCTGCTTTGATGGTGCGTAAAATGTCCACAAATAAAACAAAACCAATCTCATAATTTGCAAACAGAATCCGCCATGCTTATTTAAGCTTCAATTTTTTATTATTCTTTTTTATATTAATTTTAGTAAAAATCACACCCGATATGTACTGCTTAGTAGCTCAATTATGCTTGATTTTTTTCTTTTATTTTTTATTATTAATTTTAATAAATATCACACCCGATTTGTAAGTCACAGCTGACTAGACGCGAGAACTCAGTGTTTGGCCCGGCCAAACTTGACGCCGTTTTTACCTGTTTTGTATATGTTGGTGTATAATTTTACTAATTAAGCATAAAGAGCTTTATTTACAACAATGGTGTCTTTGGCGACCCCCACTTAAATTTTTCGGCAAACATTTTCGTAGAATATATTAATCCTTAAATGTCCTTTTTTAAAAGATATTTTTTGATTTTCTCGAAAAAAGGGCCAAATTGACCCATAAAGAGACCAGTTAGAGGGTTAAGATCTTCCACAAAAATAATTCCCATACAATTCCACAATACAACTCTTACCATAAGAATTCTCTCAGACATTAACTTACAGCATTTTTTTCATAAAGTATAATGCTCCCTTCGACCAAAAAATGAAAACTTTGACCCACTGTAAAAAAATACTCAGACGTGCTGGTCCACAAGTTTGTTCTACAAAAATGATCTACTCAACATACCCTTTTAGAATTATAGGGTCGCTATTCTGTTCCAAAAATGCTGTTGGACAGTGTTATTTTAATAATAAACAAAATATAAGATCGGAAACTTAAAATAATAAAACTTCAAACAAAATAACAAAACTTCAAAACATAACTCTGGATTTGTCTTAAGAAAAAGGATAGCCTCAACAATATCTATCTTCATTGATGCTCTCAAATCGTATCTGATGATTCTGGGTGCAATGCCGCAGGGTTTCAAGGCAGCACCCTAGATAATCTCTGGGTACTTTAGAATTGCATCTTTTCTGCTAAATCTGGGGAATGGTGAAATTTTTCTACATGCTTTAAAGCCCTGTAAAAGTCTACTTTAAATGTAGCTAAGACAGTTGGAGTTTCTGTGTCTCTGCTACTTTCTACTAAATTTAAGCAACGGGAGTGGCACTGCTCCTGCTCGTTTAAATTTTTTCAAAATCATCATTAGATACTAGAGTAACCCTGCCGGCGTTGCTCGACAACACAAAAATATACATTTACGCCATTGCATTAAAACTAAAATCTAGAAATAATTGATATTTTCTGAAAAACAGAACAAAACAAAATTATTTTTTTTAAAGTGAGAACGTCAAAAAAGAAAACATTTATTGTAATTTAGTGTAATTGTAGTGCTTGGCTGTAAACGACATATTCATTACTGCCATTTTCACCAAAACTTAATAAAGACGACGGGTTCCCAACACGCGAATATGCAACATACATTTGACCATGTGAAAATACGGGAACTTCCAAAGTTATGCTGCAAGCTTCCAACGACTGACCTTGAGCTTTATTAATAGTCATTGCAAAAGCCAAACGAACGGGAAACAGCAATCACTGAAATTCAAATGGCATATAAGTGGGAATCATTGGGATGTGTAATATTAAAACATCTTCGCCTTTGAATTTCCCATTAAAAATTATTGCCTTCAATCAAATAATTCATTAATTTTTGACCGCAAGTATTGTTCAGTTGAAAAATCTGGGTTGATTGTATTAAGAAGCATAATGATTGGAGATCCGATTTTCAATTATAAATTATGCGATGGCATTCCAGGCAAACCAAGGGAATTCAAAAATTCAGTTGGATAATGTAATACGTTTTCTTTATTCATCACAGTATCAACAGGTTAATATTAGATCAATTCCCAACTAGTTGAGTTTGAATGATGAAATTCAAATCATTGACATCCTTAATTTTTTTTTTTTTTTTTTTTTTTTTTTTTTTTTATAACGTTTATTTAAGGAAATTTCATATGCTTAAACTAAAAATAAACAAATAGTTGGAAAAATAAGGTTATTATACACAGTCCCATATTCGGAATCTCAAGTATAGTATATATACATATCATTTTTTTTTTTTTTAAATAGTAATAATATATTATTAATAGAAAATTAAAATGTATTTACATAATGTTGAATATAAAGAAAAGTACTAAAAAAAACTTTACATCTGTATCATGAAGGTTAAAAGTTATAGTCTAGAGATAAAAAAGAGGAAGTGGGGTTTATTCGGTGAGCCACCAATATTTTTTAACATTTAAGTTTAAAATTATATTTTTATCTTTTAAATAAACGCTGGTGTCGAATCTGCAATTTTCAATATTAAGTTGGTTGTTACTAATAGCTTTATTATTGGCCCGTCTATAGATGTGATAAAGTATAGGAATGCCAGTTTCATTTTGTATAAAACCTTTGCTATCGAGGTATATAAAGGCCTCAGGAGGAACAAATCCACTTTGTAAAGTTTTAAAAATATAATCTTGATTAACGTAATATGGAGCCATAATTAAATTATTTTCATAGCAATTAATGCTTGTCCTGATATGGTTTCTTATTAAATGAATAATAAAATTATCAATTCTGCTAATTTTAGATGTATTATATAATGTTAAATTTGAAACATATTTTGTATAGTTGCTGTTTGGAGATCTATGAAGTGATGTACATGATCTTAGACATTTTCTTTCAAAGACTCGGAGTTTTTCCATATACGAAGGAGATATATTGAACCAAATTTGACATCCATATGTTAAGATTGGTCGTATTAAAGCTTGGTATAGAATTATTTTAACTCTTGGTTGTATATGTTGTGAAAAAAATAGTTTTCTATAAGCGAAAAAAGCTTTTCTTGCTTTCAAAATTTGTAAATTAATGTGGGTATTAAAATATAAAAATTTATCTAGGTAAACACCCAGATATTTAACTATTTGTTTATTTGGTATAGTTATATTGTCATTTGATTTAATGCCAAATGATTTCCAATTTTTTTTAATATTATTATTGCATTTTCCTATAGGGGGTCGAAAAAGAACAGTTTCACATTTATTGGTATTAATTTTCATTTGCCAGTTAATGGCATATTCTTCTACAATATTGAAATAGTTTTGTAATTTGTTATTGATCTTTTCAATTTTATTATCTGCATGATAAATTATAATATCATCGGCAAAACCAATAATATTATCAATCTTATTTAAAAGGTCATATATAAATAAATTAAAAAGTATTGGCGAATTAACTGTACCTTGTTGTAAGCCATTGACAATAATAAATTAATTTGTGCTTGTTTTGTTGTTGTTACAGACAAAAAAGGATTTGTTGCTCAACATATTATATATAAGTATAGTTAGATGCATTGGAAAATTATATTTTATCAACTTATATATTAGGCCAGGTATCCAAATACCATCGAAAGCTTTTTCGAAATCTATCAGGCACGCACCTGTGTACAACGATTTATTAAGATTCCAATTAACAATAGAAGTAAGTAATTGAATTGCATGGATTGTTGAGTGTTTGTGTTTAAAGCCAAACTGTTTATCATTAATTAAATTATTTCTTTTGCATAGTTTTGCTATATTTAAATTAATGCAAACTTCAAAAATTTTACTTATGTTTGGAAGTAAGCTTATTGGGCGTAAGTTTTTGAGATTGCTAGTATCTTTATCTTTTTTGGGAAATATTATTACTTTAGCTGTTTTCCATGCATGAGGAAAGTATGAATTGTTCAGCATATTATTGAAAAGAGTACAATATTCAAATATAACTGTTTCCGGTAAGTATTTTAATATAATGTTGGGAATATTATCTGTGCCTGTTGATAATTTTTTCTTTAAATGGTGGAAGATGTATACAATCGTATCTCTTGTTATAAAATAATCTTCCGCAAGAATCTCATTTAGTTCGTTGGCCTTTTTAATTGTGTTAAAGTTTCCTAATTTTTCATGCCAATATATGTAGCTTTTTCAATGGGATAATGATAGAAAATGAAATTGTAAATACTTGTGGATATGCTGATACCAACGCATCAGTATTTTACAATGTATCGTGTTGAAGCAATACCAATTTTTGATATGCTTCGCGAAAAGTGGAGCATAATTGTCCATCAAGAGTTCTCAAATAATAAAACGATGTTGGACCATGAACATCAATTAATCAGAAGCAAACGCAAATGAAAACACTTATTAAAGGGTCCGCCAAATAACTTTTTTTTTTTTGAAAACTGCTAAATATTATCTCAAATTTCTTTTTTTATTTGAAAGTACAATCCTTCCGGTTAATAATGGAAAATAATTTCATTCAAATGGCTGCCTCGGCTGGCCATGCAGTAGCCTACACGATCGGTCCAATTTTTAAGCACATTATCGATTGTGTGCAGCTGTATTTCACCAATGGCTTCACGAATATTGTCCTTTAAAACGTCAATTGTCTCTGGTTTGTTGACGTAACACTTATCTTTGAGGGCACCCCACAAATAATAGTCCAACGGTGTCAAATCGCAGCTCCGAGGTGGCCAAACGACATCAGCTCTGCGGCTGATAATGCGATCTTCAAAAACAGGGCGCAAAACATCGAGTGTAGCTTCGGCTGTGTGGCACGTAGCGCCGTCCTCCTGTTGAAACCAAATGTTGCCAATATCCTCCGCTTAAATTTTTGTGAACAAAAATTCGTTCAACATGGCCCGATAACGATCGCTATTGACTGTAACGGCCACTCCTTGCTCATTTTCGAAGAAAAATGGTCGAATTATGACTCTGGACCAAAATCCGCACCAAACAGTGACTCGTTTTGGGTGTATCGGCTTTTCAATGTATGCGTGCGGGTTTTCTGTGCCCCAAATGCGAAAATTTTGCTTGTTTACATACCCGCCAAGATCAAAATGAGCTTCATCTGAAAAGATGATTTTTTTGGCAAAATCGGCATCTTCTGTACGTCGATCGCAGGCCCACTTAGCGAAGCGAAAACGATTTGGATGGTCAGTTGGCTTCAACTCCTGAACCAATTGGACTTTGTATGGCGTCATACCAAGGTTTTTATGCAAAATTCGTCTCAATGAAGCCTCCGAAATGTTAAATTCTTGAGAATGACGGTGAATTGATGTTGATGGCGCTTCACGCACACTTTCTGCCACAGCAGCAATATTCTCGGGTGTACGCACTGTTTTTGGCTTTTCACGCTTTGGATTATCGATGAGGATGCCAGCCAGTTTCTTTCACTTTTTTCACAAGATAACGAACATACGGATCTGACGGTGCTTCTCTTTTTCCAAAATCCGTACGCAATTTTCGCACACATTCTGCAACATTACCATGATTTTCAGAGTAATGTCGCAATATTTCCCAGCGTTGTTCAAGCGTATACACAACCATATTCGTTCAGCGGAAGGATAAAACTAATTATCTCTCAAATCAGACATGAGCTAAGTGTTACCATTCACGAAATAAGCACTAGTTGAAAAAAAAAAAACGTTAGATGGCGGACCCTTTATTTGGGTGAGCTGTATAAATTTGACCCAAATCATCAGTTTGAAACACATTTGGATGACCTTGAACAGGTTTGCCTTGCTTGTCGACCTCGATTTGTTATGTTCCCACTTTGACAGTTGTTGATCTACTATTATCTTGTCGTGATCGTCGACGATATTTTGGATACCCATCATTTCCAGTAACAGCAAGAATCATATATATATATATATATATATAATCATATCATATATATATGATTCTTGATAATAGCTTTAAGTTCCATTGTACTTCATACATCATTATTCAATTTAACATGCATTAAAACCTGCTCTGTTTGTAGATTACGTATCTTGTTGAGTGGGATATCAAATTTATTAAATAAATAAAAATAAATAAAATAAAATGAAACTACGATCATAAAATAAATTAAAATCTACTTATTCATATTACGGTGCCAATTTTAGAGATTTTTTTTTTTTGCTAATATTTTAAAAATTATTTGAATTTTTCACGCACGTGCAATAACGATAAATTTTGGTGTCGAAGTCCCGAGTGTTTTAGCGAATTCGACTCCAGTACAAGCACCGCGACTCCACAGCCCTGATCATGGTATTCGTATTGATAACAAACTTTTGGTAATCTATTTTATAAAAGAGTTGAGAGGATGATCATCATCGCTCAGCCCAAACCATTCGACCCAGAAGCTTAAAATTTGGACTGCAGGTTCCTCTCTTGGCGTAAAGATCCAGTAAGAACGGATATCTAAAAATTCGTACATTAACGGGTAAAAGCGGACAAAAAGGGGGAAAATGGTAACAAATTAATCTAGGAATATGAAATTTGGTGCGTACGCTCCATCCGAGAAACAAATGTCGGCTCAGAACTAATTTTTTCGAAATTCGGCCATTTAAGGGGAGAAAACGGCCAAAAACGGTATCTGTATCTTCTTCATATATTAATCTATATATATCAACTTTGTTATACAGTCTCCACAGAATACGTGGGCATCAGTCCAGAATGAATTTATTGCTAATTCTAACGTCTAGGGGAGGAAAAAAGTGTACATTTGGTATCTTCGAAACAAACGAATCTAGGAATATTAAATATAGTATGTAGTTTGCACTAGATATAGAAACGTCAGATGAGAGGTAAACTTTAGGAAATTCAGGTGTTAAGGGGGGGTAAAAATGGTACCATCTTCTTTGCGAAGTAATTTAGGAATATGACATTTGATATGTAGGTTCCACTAGAGACACAAACGTCGGCCAAGAATAAAATTTTTTTAAATTCGAGCCTTCAGGGGGTAAAAACGGACAAAAAAAGGGGAAAATGATAAGAAATGAAGCTAGGAATATGAAATTTGATGTGTAGACTCCATCCGGGAAACAAATATTGGCCCAGGTTAACTTTTTTCGAAATTCGGGGAAAAACGGACAAAAAGGGCACCAATCGTACATTTCTGCATCTTTTTAACATATTAATCTATACATATGAATTTTTGTATACAGACTCCAGTCAAGAATGAAGTCATTGCTAAATCTAATATTTAGGGGAGGGGAAACGGCCAAAAAGGGGAAAAATTTATACATTTGGTATCTTCTAGACAAACGAATATAAAATATAGTTTGCAGATAGAAACATCAAATGAGAAGAAATCTATTGGAAATTCGGGGTAAAAACGGCCCGTAAATGTAAGAGTGTACCTTTTTATATCCTCTTTACAAACTTATTTAGGAATATGAAATTTGATGTGTAGATTCCACCAGAAACACAAAAATCGGGGAAGAATAAAATTTGTTTTAATTCGAGCCTTAAGGCAAAAACTGATACTTTTCAACTGGTAAATTTTCATTTGAAAGTACATTTTCTTAAGAAAAAAAGTAAGAAATTTATAGTCAGTATAGACCGATACCCTATATCATGCGTTTAGAGAATTGGTCTTAGGTAAAACTAATTGGGTTTACAAAAAATACGTCGAAAATTGGACCGATCCTGAGCATATTTGGTAAAGGTACTTATTTTTTGCTACAACATATACAAATCGATTTTGAGAAAAATCTGTGTTATATTTTTGTTTTTGATAGGTTTAAGTGAATTGTCCTATATGGTTTATTTTTGGTCTACGGATTAATGGATGTAATAAACGCACAAAAACCCAATTCGACTGAGATCTATTTTATAATTTGAATCTTATGGCAAGTTAAGTCGATATCATAGGGGTCATTTGAATGGAGAGTAGGTCTGAACATGCGCCCATACCAATTTCAATAGCGTTTGTCCTATGGCTTGATAAATAAAATAATATTATTTTTAATCTTTTTTTAATTAGAATAATTTTCGAACCTATTATGAATAAAAAAAAAAGTGGTACTTAAATAGAGTAGGTGGCAATACATTTTAAGCTTTTAAAAATTCTAAATTTTCCAATATTGTTTTTAATAATTTCGCGCTTAGTAATAAAATTATGAATTTTTTTTTGTCAAATCACTATTTGGTGTGTTCTATATTGGAAGATAACACATTTGTTACAAAAAATATAATTTAAAAAAATTGATAAACGAGAAAGAAATATTTTTTTAAGTGATGCCAAAACAGTGGAAACTTTTAAACATTTTACCAGAGTGGATTGAAATAATAAAAGAGAAGAACGAGTGAAAGAAACTATAAAAAAATCTTAACCGTTTTTAAATATAGATTCTGACATTTTCTTTCAACTTTTATAAAATAATGACAAGAATAAAGTTTTATGACGAATACTAGATGATTTTAGTGATGGTCGTAAACAAAATAATATTTGTGAGAAATATTCTATGATTAAATCCATAAAATCGTCTGACTAGCATTAATCTTGCTAAAAAAAATGCATGAACTGGAATTTTAATACACTTGGGGAATAGCGTTGACGAAAAAGTTGATTATTTAAATGGCGCAAAACGGCTAAACGGCGCAAAAGGCTTCAGGGGGTTTACTAAAATAAATTAATACAATCGTTCGGTATAGGAATAATCTACCCCTCAAGACCATGTGTTATTGTATAGTAAAGGTTTCCATTGTTTTATCAACAGCATAAAAATGAATACATACTTTTAAGGTTTGCCGATTTCTTCTGAAGTTATGTTAATATTTCTTCTTTGTAGAATAAATAAAACATACAAATGTTTAAGTTAGTAAAATAGTTTTTAATTTATGATAACATTTTTTACTATTGACCGTTCAAGTCATCAAAAATATATTTTGTTAAAAGTTTCCATCGTATTGTCACTTACACCATATTTCTTACTGTTTTTAAATATTATTATGGCTTAAATAATTGATATAATAATTACGCTAACAACGCACAGTGGCGCCATTTGAGTTTTTTCGTTGCAAAAATCATATCTTTTGAACTGAATAACATAATTGAACAGTTTAAACAGCATATGATAGATAACTGTTCAGCCTATGAAATGAGCTTTTGGAATGGGTGCTACGCTTTGTAGGGGGCTACTTATGGGTTATCAAAGTTAAAATTTGTAGAAAAATCAATTTTATGGTAACTAAAAGAATTATTTTTACATTTTTAGATTGTTTTTATTTCTTTTCTTTAGGGTATTATGTTTTAAATTATTACCCAACAAATTAAAAAAAAAATACTTCTTTTTTAAATTTATTTTTTCAATTTTCTGTAAAATATTCATCACAATTCGTAAGAGAAGGTATATCTAAAAGACTAATCATTTCTAAACTATAATTATTTTCTAACTCTATTCGTGACTTCACATGCCGCAGGGAAGAAATAAGTAGATCGGAAGATGCTGCCAACATGTTGAAGAGGTCCTCATTTTGCCTTTCCCTTGATGCTTTAAATGTGTTCTGCAATCTATAGTTTTTATAAAATTTGTTAAGAGACTCCTGTGCTTCTTCAGAAAGCTCTCCAATTGGCAAAGACTGGTACTCAATTATATCTTTGCCATGCGCCAATATTTTATGGACGGTCGGGGTCAACTTCTTCTGTGGATACATTTCTGCTAAAAGAGATGCAGTTTTCGATGCATATTCTCCATATTTTGTAGAATTGACATTTTCTTTGCAGTTTAAAACATTAAAGATCGTTCCCAATCTTTTGCACGATTTGATTGTCGATTCCAGTGATTCTAGTTACTGCCTCATCATTTTAAAAAATCTCCTAGAAGTGTTTCCATCGTTTGAGTTACCGTATCCGTACTTGGGACAGTCTACTTTTAGTCCAACTTGTTTAAAAAAAGCATCCTGTATTTGCTTCTTTCTGATCTTTTCCTTATCCTTTATTGATGTATTTTCATCGAAGCTTTCCTCCTCTTGTGGTAGGGTATACGCCAGTTTTAGCAAGAACTCCATTCACCTTATCCTTGCGTGCAATGGTGACATTCCATATTCGTAATTCTCCTCGTTTGTAGAATCGTTTAAATTACCATAGTTCTTCTGACTCTTTTTTTGCAAATCGGGCATGACAATGTTGAGGTTGTTCCTGTCAGTTCGTTTACGACTTTTCCGTCAACCATGGTCAGGTGGAACTCGTAATTGCATTCAATATATTTTCCTTCTCCAATTTGCAGCTTTGTAGGCTTAATCTTGCTTATTTGTTTTTCAATGTCCTTCACCGTGGTCCTTATGAGTTCTGCCGATTCCCTTGCAAACTGAAACATTATTGGTCGGCAATAATGCACTGATGACGGACGTGGATTTTTCTAGTGTTGAGAAATATTAGATTTTAGCCGCAAAGGAACAACAGATGCCATAAACATATTTCCGTCCGATATTTTAGCGTCATTGGAAGATATCCTTTGCTTATAAACGCTTTGTCCGAATGATCCACCGCAGCCCCATTTGCTGATCAATGTCGGTTTCTCAGGAAGAATTTTCACCTCATTTTCAGGAAGACTTTGCAACAACCGTTTTGCTGTATGGCCCATGAGATCCTGCAGATTGGCTTTCACAGAGACTTCCATAAACTCCGTATGCAGTGATCGTGAATTTATTTTGGCTTGCGTAATATGCTTGTATCCTGGTAAAATATCAGCCCCGTGTCGCATCAAGGATGCCCGTAGTATCTCATATTTTTCTTTGGAAATTTGTAAGTCCATAAACAAGGCCAAGGCTTCTTCGGAACCATACTTTTTAATGTGTGCGTTTGTGGGCGTGGGAATGCTTTCCTTAATCCTTTTTAGTCGCAGTGGGCTTGCATCAGCAACAGATTTTGTAATCTGCGACCTAACTCTTTAACTATCCTTTGTATATTTAATAGACAGCACGTCCGATAAATGCTTCGGCAAGTTTCCTCTTTCTTGTGAAAATTGAACACTCCTCAATACTTTTTTTGGCCTTCCTTTTGCTCCTTTGGTTGATGTGGTGGGTTTATCTGCTGTCAATATATCCAGGATGGCGTCTTCATTAAGCCAGTCCTCGTATTTGGAGTTGAAGTTCTGAATGGTTCGATTATATTTCACCCATTTTACCTTAATATTTGCATATATCAGATAAAAATTATTTTTTATAATTTCGCTTCTCTCAATATTTCCGTATAAGCTATCAAGCTCTTCTAAAGCAGCTTCCGTGAAAAACTTTGGTGTGGTTGACCTTCTAAACAGTTCAAATAATTTTAAATTGTTTAACGCCATGGTTTCAGTACTTGTTGCGCCAACTTTCAGTCGTAGACTAATCCAGGCATTATGTTTATTTTGCAATATATAGGCTTATGCTACCATGCCTAAAAATTTACCTTTTCCCTGCATACATATGGATTTAGGCTAAATTATGCAATTTTGATATTATGCTCGTGTCTAAATAAGACTTGTGCCTACCTGGAGGGACCATAAGTCAATATTATTCTTGACCATTTGTACTCCAAAGTAATTTTTAAGTGAGGTGCGTACCTGCGAATTTCAATGAGTAGTTTTTTGTGCTTCCTGTGTCTGTAACAGAATATTGGGAGTAGACTTTGGCAGAGGCTCACAGGTAGACAACCGACTTAAAATGCAATTTTCAAACTATTAGATCAAACTACTGTCAGTCAAAACATGTAAGGGATGCATGCCATACAATTTCTGCAACCATGTCTTTTTAACCTTTTTTACCTCAAGAAGCCAAACGGGCACGTACGGGCAGATAAAACCTTTTGAGTAATGTAAAAAAATAATCAAAGAACATGTTTTGCAAATATGGCAAATATAGAACAATATGGATTTTTTTATTTTCCGTCAAAGTTGAAAATTAGTGAAAAAACGGATAGTTTTTAAATAGTGATTTACCAAGAGAAACACAAGGCAAACAGTTAATTTTTTTTTTTATCATTATATATTTAATAAATACATCAATCAATACAAACAAAAAATAAGGCGTTTCGTTACCTATTTTTCGTGATATTACACCTGAAATCGCAACAAATTGACTAAATATTGTGTGTTTTTTTGAAAACCGATAGTCGGTCAACTTTGAACGGTTATATCTTCTAAACTAAAAATGTGATACATTTAAGAGTAGCATATTTGAAATCGTTGAAAAGTTTCCTATAACATGGGTTTATTCAAAACTTCGTCGGCGCACATGAAAATTTTGATTTTTGCAACCTCGTTTGCTCTACGGGCGCCACTGTGCAACGTAGCGGGTATACTGCTAGTAAATGATATGAAAACCGCATCTGGGAAAATTTTCTCTATGTTACATACACTGTGGACAACCCAACACTTAACCCTACTGAACATACGAATACTACTTGCGAAAAAATTTATCATCCCCACTTTATTGTATGGTTGTGAAATATTTGCAGACATCGATTCTACATGTAGAAAAAAACTTATCGGAACTTACAATGCAATATTAAGATACGTCTTCAAATTAAGAAAATATGATCATATTTCAGCTTACTCCAAAAGCCTTATGGAGTCAACATAGATGATCTTCTAAAAATAGGAACAGTAATACTCATTCAAAATATTTTTACGCGTGAGCCAGGGTACCTACATAACAGATTAATCCCTACTCGCTCTAGCCGCTCTAACGGCATGATACAGATCAGACAGAGAACCTCTTTATCGGAACACCATTTTCATGTCTTTGCAATTCGTCTTTGGAATATGCTGCCATTAAATATACAATCACTAAGCAATGCTTTGCAATTCAATAAAGCTATTTTTCAATATTATAATTAAATTTGCAAATATTTTTTAATTTTTTTAAATATTTCAACTGTAGTGTCTTTATATTGTTTTGATTCTATGTGATAATAATACGATTTTAAGTCTTGTACCACGGAAAATAAATAAATAAAATAAATAAATAAATCCCTAATCCATTCACACTTAACTTATCGCTCTGTTACGAAATCGCTACATTCAGCACAAAATAAAGCTTTGATTATTGTTTTCAACTTACCGTTAAGGTCCAGTACAAATGTTTTATTTACAACTTTTACAACAACGCTTCTGCCAATACAAGAACTGTATAATGAATAGTTATTGGAATACGTATTTAATACAAAATTTAAAATTTTACTTATACTCATAGACTTACAAGAATAAACAGTTAAATGAAAATTGGATTTTTGGCTAATTTATTGCACTAGGTTTTCCAGACCATAGGAATAGAAAGATAGCCTAACTTGACAGTCAGCAGCACTTTATGATGGTTAAGGTTTTTTAACAAAAATTCAACTAAATGAAGGTTTAAAGCCACTCAGGATTAGTGTTCCTGATCAAAAGTTCAAGTACTCAAGAAAATAATTTTTCATCCAAATACTCAGAGAATCATTTTAGCACTTTACTTTTTACATCTAACGTACATATGCAAAGGTACAACAACATCCTTGTTTTCATATTTCGTATTATTCCTAATGATTTAGCAATTACAATGAAATGAAATAATTTCATGAGAATTATGATCGAAGATCAATTTAACAAACCTTTTAGTTTTTTTTAACATGTAAAGTATTCTAACAGTTGCATAGGATACGATACAATTTTTACTCTCCAAGAGTTTTAGAAGACTTTCTGATATGTCTTACCGTCGAATATGGTCTTGATTGGTAATAAGTCAAGGAGTTCCTCATGAAAACCACCAGAATATGTTACATATTTAACTATCACAGACAGCGGAATTAATATCAGTAACGTGCATACTTGATATATCTGTAGCAATAATTATGATTCGTTATTTAACCGTTCTCGCTGAGAGCAGTAAATCTTTCGAATCTCTGAAAAGAATTTCAGAACTTTTGTACATACAGTTCTTAAAAAATCCGCCATTTGTAAAGGGCTTTCCAGCTTCAATAAAATTATTTTTAAGTCAATGTTCTTTTTTTTGTAATTCTTCCACAGCTTTTGAAATGCAATTTTTATACGAAAGTGTCGCTCGATATTACTAGATTTATTGTTCATATTACAAATGACACACTGTAGATTCCCATTAACTTCCCATTAACAGGTGCGCGCTTCTCAGTCCACATTGTATTACAATTTATGTTTTCTTCAGCTATTTTCGCTCTCTATACCCTATACCACTATGTGGTTTGGGTATAATGACTTTGTGCTGCTGTTTGTAACAACCAAAAATATTTGACCTAGACCCATCTTTAATTATACCGATCGAATCAGAATCACTTTCTGAGTTGATTTAACAATGTCCGTCCGTCCGTCCGTCCGTCCGTCTGTGTGTCCATGTAAAGCTTGTAATCAAACTGCAGGTCGCAAATAGAAATATATTTTGATGAAATTTGGTATATAAGCTTTTGTCGGCCATGGGATGAACGCTGTTGAAATTGGTGAGAATCGGTCCATGTTCAGACCTAGCCCCCATACAAATTACCCATATGAAATCGACATAAATTACCATAAGATCCAAATTGTCATATAGATCTTACTCAAATTGGGTTTGTATGCGTTCATTACATCCACTAATGAGTAGTCCAAAAATGATCCCTTTGACCCCATATAGAGCTGCTTCCCGATCTTCACTTAAATCTATTAAAAAACAAAACAAGTAAGAAAATTATAGTCGGTCTAGACCGACTATACGATACCCTATACCATGCGTTTAAAGACCCTATCTCTTAGGCCCAACTAACTGGACATAGAAAATAAGCAAAAACCAAATTTTAGTGGGATTTTTATTAATTTTTTTGGCTGCAGATATGAAAAAGTTCATATCGGCTGCTATATCTATATAGGGACTTGGTCCAAAAATGGACCGATCCAGATCTTGTTTGGTAAAGTCTCTTGTATTTTGCAAAAATATATACAAACAAAATTTGAGAAGAATCAGTGCAATATTTTTGTTTTTTAATAGATTTAAGTGAAGATCGGGAAGCAGCTCTATATGGGGTCAAAGGGATCATTTTTGGACTACTCATTAATGGATGTAATGAACGCATACAAACCCAATTTGAGTGAGATCTACATTACAATTTGGATCTTATGGTAATTTATGTCGATTTCATATGGGTAATTTGTATGGGGGCTAGGTCTGTACATGGACCGATTCTCACCAATTTCAATAGCGTTCATCCCATGGCCGATAAAAGCTTATGTACCAAATTTCATCAAAATACATTCATATTTGCGACCTGCAGTTTGATTACAAGCTTTACATGGACACACAGACGGACGGACGGACGGACGGACGGACGGACGGACATTGTTAAATCAAATCAGAAAGTGATTCTGATTCGATCGGTATAATTAACGATGGGTCTAGGTCAAATATTTTTGGTTGTTACAAACAGCAGCACAAAGTCATTATACCCAAACCACATAGTGGTATAGGGTATAAATATTGCACTGATTCTTCTCAAATTTTGTTTGTACATATTTTTGCAAAATACAAGAGACTTTACCAAACATGATCAGGATCGGTCCATTTTTGGACCTAGTCCCTTTATAGATATAGCATCCGATATGAACTTTTTCATATCTGCAGCCAAAAAAAATAATAAAAATCCCACTCAAATTTGGTTTTTGCTTATTTTCAATGTCCAGTTAGTTGTGCCTAAGAGATAGGGTTTCTAGTCGCATGGTATAGGGTATCGTATGGTCGGTCTAGACCGACTATAATTTTCTTACTTGTTTTTTATTCATTTCAATTTTTCTAGAGAAAAATCAATACTTTAATTGAAAAAAAGCTTTATTGAGGGATTTTTGATCACCCTTAGTTGAAAAATCTAAAGTATACAATTTTGCCGAATTAAAGAAATGATATTAAAATTTAATTTTCAGCTAAAATTTTAACAATTAGACAAGCCCCCCAGCATTGTAAAGGTTTTTTAGTAGTGATAACGACATTTCATACCAAATAATTAATTTTTATTAATGAATAAAAACATTCCCAACATACCAACATTATTCTATTCGGTATCCCCCACTATTGACAGATTCTCTAGTGTGTGGTTGCAATTAAGTACAATTATGAATCATATTAAAATGCTTCTAAGCTCATAATGAACATATTCATATAGGAAATTATTAACAAAAATTAAAAAAAAAAATAAGATTCTCCCCCGCACACATATTAATAGGAATTTACTTCAGACTTGGCTGACAGCAACTACAATCACCGACACTACTACTACGTATTTTATTTAATATATCCACTCGTATTGTATATTCTGTATGCAGTTAATGATGATGGAAATATTAAAGAAACTAAATTCACACATGCACACCCTTCAATAAGACTTATTCCCATTCCCAATAATGGTTCTTATGCGTATTCTATGTAAAATGTGCTGAAGTAGGTAGATATGAATAATCCATTATCAAAGCAATTCAACTACAATTACAACAAATTCCACTAAAGGCAAAATTTTTCTACGCATTTATGTTGGATATTTGTAGACAGACAGTTTAAATAAGTAAATAAATTTCAGATAGATTCAACCAATTGAGACTTCTGACAACTTAATGGAGGAAAGTTATAATCTATCTACGCCGACTATTCGATACCCTCTACCATGACCTTTGGAAAAGGGTGAAGTTATAAAATATACTGTCGAACATTTTTGGGGTCATTGTCTGGGAGGTGACATATTCCGATTCAGGGTGAAGGTACTAGGCCAGTATAGTGAAACCTCATGCCAAACTTTTATGACCTATGACGTTTTAAATTTTTTTTTCTTATCTTGAAATTGAAATTGTAGTTAAGGTATAAATATATAGTTTTTTTTTAATATATCCATGTAAAAACAAGTAAGAAAATTATAGTCGGTCTAGGCCGTCTATATGATACCCTATACCATGCGTTTAGAGACCCTATCTCATAGGCCCAACTAACTGGACATAGAAAATAAGCATAAACCAAATTTGAGTGGGATTTTTATTAATTTTTTTGGCTGCATATATGAAAAAGTTCATATCGGATGCTATATCTATATGGGGACTAGGCCCAAAAATGGACCGATCCTGACTATGTTTGGTAAAGTCTCTTGTATTTTGCAAAAATATATACAAACAAAATTTGAGAAGAATCAGTGCAATACTTTGTTTTTTGATTGATTTAAGTGAAGATCGAGAAGCAGCTCTATCTGGGGCCTATGACTAAGAGTTGTCCCATAAGGATAATTTTTGGACTACTCATTAATGGATGTAATAAACGCATACAAACCCAATTTGAGTAAGATCTATATGACAATTTGGACGTTATGGCAATTTATGCCGATTTCATAGGGGTCATTTGTATGGGGGCTAGGTCTGAACATGGACCAATTCTCACCAATTTCAATAGCGTTCATCCTATGGGCGATAAAAACTCACATAAAAAATTTCATCAAAATATATTCATATTTGCGACCTGCAGTTTGATTACAAGCTTTACATGGACATACAGACGGCTGACGGACGGACGAACGGACATCGTTAAATCGAAACAGATAGTGATTCTGATTCGATCGGTATAATAAAAGATGGGTCTAGGTCAAATATTTTTGGTAGTTACAAACAGCAGCACAAAGTTATTATACCCAAACCACATAGTGGTATAGGGTATAAATATAATATACATATATGTAAGTAAGAGTGTTAAATCCGGCAGTGAAGAATTTTAATTTTTTCACAATCATTTTCCATTTTTCATGTTTCATTTTTAGTTTTTTATTTTCCACTTTTAATGTTTCACTTTTCATTTTTCATTTTTATTTTTCATTTTTCATTTTAACTTTTAAATTTAAATTTTTCATTTTTCATTTAAAATTTTTAATTCTTCATTTTTAATTTTTTCATTTTTCATTTGTCATTTTTCATTTTCATTTTTCATTTTTCATTTTTAATTTTAATTTTTAATTTTTAATTTTTAATTTTTAATTTTTAATTTTTAATTTTTAATTTTTAATTTTTAATTTTTAATTTTTAATTTTTAATTTTTAATTTTTAATTTTTAATTTTTAATTTTTAATTTTTAATTTTTAATTTTTAATTTTTAATTTTTAATTTTTAATTTTTAATTTTTAATTTTTAATTTTTAATTTTTAATTTTTAATTTTTAATTTTTAATTTTTAATTTTTAATTTTTAATTTTTAATTTTTAATTTTTAATTTTTAATTTTTAATTTTTAATTTTTAATTTTTAATTTTTAATTTTTAATTTTTAATTTTTAATTTTTAATTTTTAATTTTTAATTTTTAATTTTTAATTTTTAATTTTTAATTTTTAATTTTTAATTTTTAATTTTTAGTTTTTAATTTTTAATTTTTAATTTTTAATTTTTAATTTTTAATTTTTAATTTTAATTTTTAATTTTTAATTTTTAATTTTTAATTTTTAATTTTTAATTTTTAATTTTTAATTTTTAATTTTTAATTTTTAATTTTTAATTTTTAATTTTTAATTTTTAATTTTTAATTTTTAATTTTTAATTTTTAATTTTTAATTTTTAATTTTTAATTTTTAATTTTTAATTTTAATTTTTAATTTTTAATTTTTAATTTTTAATTTTTAATTTTTAATTTTTAATTTTTAATTTTTAATTTTTAATTTTTAATTTTTAATTTTTAATTTTTAATTTTTAATTTTTAATTTTTAATTTTAATTTTTAATTTTTAATTTTTAATTTTTAATTTTTAATTTTTAATTTTTAATTTTTAATTTTTAATTTTTAATTTTTAATTTTTAATTTTTAATTTTAATTTTTAATTTTTAATTTTTAATTTTTAATTTTTAATTTTTAATTTTAATTTTTAATTTTTAATTTTTAATTTTTAATTTTTAATTTTTAATTTTTAATTTTAATTTTTAATTTTTAATTTTTAATTTTTAATTTTTAATTTTTAATTTTTAATTTTTAATTTTTAATTTTTAATTTTTAATTTTTAATTTTTAATTTTTAATTTTTAATTTTTAATTTTTAATTTTTAATTTTTAATTTTTAATTTTTAATTTTTAATTTTTAATTTTTAATTTTTAATTTTTAATTTTTAATTTTTAATTTTTAATTTTTAATTTTTAATTTTTAATTTTTAATTTTTAATTTTTAATTTTTAATTTTTAATTTTTAATTTTTAATTTTTAATTTTTAATTTTTAATTTTTAATTTTTAATTTTTAATTTTTAATTTTTAATTTTTAATTTTTAATTTTTAATTTTTAATTTTTAATTTTTTAATTTTTAATTTTTAATTTTTAATTTTTAATTTTTAATTTTAATTTTTAATTTTTAATTTTTAATTTTTAATTTTTAATTTTAATTTTTAATTTTTAATTTTTAATTTTTAATTTTTAATTTTTAATTTTTAATTTTTAATTTTTAATTTTTAATTTTTTAATTTTTAATTTTTAATTTTTAATTTTTAATTTTTAATTTTTAATTTTTAATTTTTAATTTTTAATTTTTAATTTTTAATTTTTAATTTTTAATTTTTAATTTTTAATTTTTAATTTTTAATTTTTAATTTTTAATTTTTAATTTTTAATTTTTAATTTTTAATTTTAATTTTTAATTTTTAATTTTTAATTTTTAATTTTTAATTTTTAATTTTTAATTTTTAATTTTTAATTTTTAATTTTTAATTTTTAATTTTTAATTTTTAATTTTTAATTTTTAATTTTTAATTTTTAATTTTTAATTTTTAATTTTTAATTTTTAATTTTTAATTTTTAATTTTTAATTTTTAATTTTTAATTTTTAATTTTTAATTTTTAATTTTAATTTTTAATTTTTAATTTTAATTTTTAATTTTTAATTTTTAATTTTTAATTTTTAATTTTTAATTTTTAATTTTTAATTTTTAATTTTTAATTTTTAATTTTTATTTTTTAATTTTTAATTTTTAATTTTTAATTTTTAATTTTTAATTTTTAATTTTTAATTTTTAATTTTTAATTTTTAATTTTAATTTTTAATTTTTAATTTTAATTTTTAATTTTTAATTTTTAATTTTTAATTTTTAATTTTTAATTTTTAATTTTTAATTTTTAATTTTTAATTTTTAATTTTTAATTTTTAATTTTTAATTTTTAATTTTTTAATTTTTAATTTTTAATTTTTAATTTTTAATTTTTAATTTTTAATTTTTAATTTTTAATTTTTAATTTTTAATTTTTAATTTTTAATTTTTAATTTTTAATTTTTAATTTTTAATTTTTAATTTTTAATTTTTAATTTTTAATTTTAATTTTAATTTTTAATTTTTAATTTTTAATTTTTAATTTTTAATTTTTAATTTTTAATTTTTAATTTTTAATTTTTAATTTTTAATTTTTAATTTTTAATTTTTAATTTTTAATTTTTAATTTTTAATTTTTAATTTTTAATTTTTAATTTTTAATTTTTAATTTTAATTTTTAATTTTTAATTTTTAATTTTTAATTTTTTAATTTTTAATTTTTAATTTTTAATTTTTAATTTTTAATTTTTAATTTTTAATTTTTAATTTTTAATTTTTAATTTTTAATTTTTAATTTTTAATTTTTAATTTTTAATTTTTAATTTTTAATTTTTAATTTTTAATTTTTAATTTTTAATTTTTAATTTTTAATTTTTAATTTTTAATTTTTTAATTTTTAATTTTTAATTTTTAATTTTTAATTTTTAATTTTTAATTTTTAATTTTTAATTTTTAATTTTTAATTTTTAATTTTTAATTTTTAATTTTAATTTTTAATTTTTAATTTTTAATTTTTAATTTTTAATTTTTAATTTTTAATTTTTAATTTTTAATTTTTAATTTTTAATTTTTAATTTTTAATTTTTAATTTTTAATTTTTAATTTTAATTTTTAATTTTTAATTTTTAATTTTTAATTTTTAATTTTTAATTTTTAATTTTTAATTTTTAATTTTTAATTTTTAATTTTTAATTTTTAATTTTTAATTTTTAATTTTTAATTTTTAATTTTTAATTTTTAATTTTTAATTTTTAATTTTTAATTTTTAATTTTAATTTTTAATTTTTAATTTTTAATTTTTAATTTTTAATTTTAATTTTTAATTTTTAATTTTTAATTTTTAATTTTTAATTTTTAATTTTTAATTTTAATTTTTAATTTTTAATTTTTAATTTTTAATTTTTAATTTTTAATTTTTAATTTTTAATTTTTAATTTTTAATTTTTAATTTTAATTTTTAATTTTTAATTTTTAATTTTTAATTTTTAATTTTTAATTTTTAATTTTTAATTTTTAATTTTTAATTTTTAATTTTTAATTTTTAATTTTTAATTTTTAATTTTAATTTTTAATTTTTAATTTTTAATTTTTAATTTTTAATTTTTAATTTTTAATTTTTAATTTTTAATTTTTAATTTTAATTTTAATTTTTAATTTTTAATTTTTAATTTTTAATTTTTAATTTTTAATTTTTAATTTTTAATTTTTAATTTTTAATTTTTAATTTTTAATTTTTAATTTTTAATTTTTAATTTTTAATTTTTAATTTTTAATTTTTAATTTTTAATTTTTAATTTTTAATTTTTAATTTTAATTTTTAATTTTTAATTTTTAATTTTTAATTTTTAATTTTTAATTTTTAATTTTTAATTTTTAATTTTTAATTTTTAATTTTTAATTTTTAATTTTTAATTTTTAATTTTTAATTTTTAATTTTTAATTTTTAATTTTTAATTTTTAATTTTTAATTTTAATTTTTAATTTTTAATTTTTAATTTTTAATTTTTAATTTTTAATTTTTAATTTTTAATTTTTAATTTTTAATTTTTAATTTTTAATTTTTAATTTTTAATTTTTTAATTTTTAATTTTTAATTTTTAATTTTTAATTTTTAATTTTTAATTTTAATTTTTAATTTTTAATTTTTAATTTTTAATTTTTAATTTTTAATTTTTAATTTTTAATTTTTAATTTTTAATTTTTAATTTTTAATTTTAATTTTTAATTTTTAATTTTTAATTTTTAATTTTTAATTTTTAATTTTTAATTTTTAATTTTTAATTTTTAATTTTTAATTTTTAATTTTTAATTTTTAATTTTTAATTTTTAATTTTTAATTTTTAATTTTTAATTTTTAATTTTAATTTTTAATTTTTAATTTTTAATTTTTAATTTTTAATTTTTAATTTTTAATTTTAATTTTTAATTTTTAATTTTTAATTTTTAATTTTTAATTTTTAATTTTTAATTTTTAATTTTTAATTTTTAATTTTTAATTTTTAATTTTTAATTTTTAATTTTTAATTTTTAATTTTTAATTTTTAATTTTTAATTTTTAATTTTTAATTTTTAATTTTTAATTTTTAATTTTTAATTTTTAATTTTAATTTTTAATTTTTAATTTTTAATTTTTAATTTTTAATTTTTAATTTTTAATTTTTAATTTTTAATTTTTAATTTTAATTTTTAATTTTTAATTTTTAATTTTTAATTTTTAATTTTTAATTTTAATTTTTAATTTTAATTTTTAATTTTTAATTTTTAATTTTTAATTTTTAATTTTTAATTTTTAATTTTTAATTTTTAATTTTTAATTTTTAATTTTTAATTTTTAATTTTTAATTTTTAATTTTTAATTTTTAATTTTTAATTTTTAATTTTAATTTTTAATTTTTAATTTTTAATTTTTAATTTTTAATTTTTAATTTTAATTTTTAATTTTTAATTTTTAATTTTTAATTTTTAATTTTTAATTTTTAATTTTTAATTTTTAATTTTTAATTTTTAATTTTTAATTTTTAATTTTTAATTTTTAATTTTTAATTTTTAATTTTTAATTTTTAATTTTTAATTTTTAATTTTTAATTTTTAATTTTTAATTTTTAATTTTTTAATTTTTAATTTTTAATTTTTATTTTTAATTTTTAATTTTTATTTTTAATTTTTAATTTTTAAATTTTTAATTTTTAATTTTTAATTTTTAATTTTTAATTTTTAATTTTTAATTTTTAATTTTTAATTTTTAATTTTTAATTTTTAATTTTTAATTTTTAATTTTTAATTTTTAATTTTTAATTTTTATTTTTAATTTTTAATTTTTAATTTTTAATTTTTAATTTTTAATTTTTAATTTTTTAATTTTTAATTTTTATTTTTTATTTTTATTTTTTAATTTTTAATTTTTAATTTTTAATTTTTAATTTTTAATTTTTAATTTTTAATTTTTAATTTTATTTTAATTTTTAATTTTTAATTTTTAATTTTTAATTTTTAATTTTTAATTTTTAATTTTTAATTTTTAATTTTTAATTTTTAATTTTTAATTTTTAATTTTTAATTTTTAATTTTTAATTTCTAATTTTTAATTTTTAATTTTTAATTTTTAATTTTTAATTTTTAATTTTTAATTTTTAATTTTTAATTTTTAATTTTTAATTTTTAATTTTTAATTTTTAATTTTTAATTTTTAATTTTTAATTTTTAATTTTTAATTTTTAATTTTTAACCCATTAAAGGTCAAATGAAAACTGGCTATAACTTTTTGAATTCACTTTGATTTATTTATTAAAATAAGTATAAAAAAACATAGAATGGAAAAAAATTAAAAAAAAATTTTTTGTTAACCGATTTTTAAGGGTGTACTCAAATGAGTACACTGACCTCTTATATATGATAATTTTCGAAGCATGGTTTTTCAACGCAAAGTGTTTTTAAGCACTTCTTACACTGCCAACGCACTCTTGAATGGCAAACAACACACCGTAGCTGGTTTTCTATTTTAGCGGGATAGTGTCCAGCTCCATCTTTAGACAAACCTTCAACAGTTGACCCAGCCTGTCTCGTTTTTTTTTGTCCACCTTGGCGTAGATAATAACGTGCGATATGACGGCGAAACATTAGCTGATCCATGGGGTTCTCATTGCTTATCACATGCAACCGCCAAGCGTTAGCAATAGACATATCCAGCATATATGTGAATAATACCCACCACCACTTTTTACCATGAACAGCAATCCTATATAAGGAGAGTGACTGATCGAGCTCATCAACACCACCCATATTTTTATTATAATTTTGAAATAATTGGGGTATAGCCACGTCAGTTTTCTGACGCTTGCTTGAGCACCATCGCTTAACTGTTCCTAGTCGCGCAATTGTATCATAGTTGGTACCCATAGTACAAACACTGCTATCTTTCCATCGTACAAATAACAGCTCATTTTCCTTTTCGAATCGATAGTCATAGGAACCACGATCTTTCTTTTTCATATCCTTCGTGCTAGTCAAAGGACACTTTTTTGTTCGGTTTTCCCTGACAGTTCCAGTAGCACGGTACCCCAAATTTCTAAGGTCAACTAAAAGGTCGTAACTTGTGAAAAAGTTGTCAAAAAAAACTCGATGATTTGCAGGAGTACAATGTAGCTTCTCCAACAGATTTTTCACAACACGTGAACCTAACGGATCCGATGATTCCACCTGTGATTTTCCGGAGTACAAATCAAACGTGTAGCAATAGCCTGTAGCACTAGCCGCAACCCAGTGTTTATAGCCGAAACGAACCGGCTTTCCTCGAATGAATTGCTTGCATGGATGACCGCCATAATATTTTACCATGGACTCGTCTATGGATATATTTTCATGAAATACTCCCCATTGCAAAAACTTTTGTGTTAATAAATCTCCCAATGGTCTCACTTTAAACATTTTATCATTAGTCGTCGCTGCAATATTGTTGTCCACGAGATGAAGGTTTCTCTTTATTTCTCTAAATCTATGTCTTGAGAGAGCTTTGGCCACTAATCCCACTCCAATGTCTTCATCCAAAGACCAATACATCGGCTCTCTTGGTAACTTATTATAGCCGGATAATATTAAAACTCCTAAGAACTTTTTCAAATCAGAGATATCTAATTGAAAGTCGTGCCTGTTATTCTGTTTTGCATAGATAATCGAATTGAAGATTATCAGGTCAAAGACACTTTGGTCAAAAATTTTTTCAAATATTTGCACTGGATTGAGATCCCTCATTTCCTCATGTACACGATTTAATCTTTCAAAAACTTCAGAGTTCTGCTGAGAGGTTGAGCTCTGCGATGGAAAGCTGTTGCGCCATATAGGGTTTCTTTTCTTTGCAAAGTCTTGCCGATATTTCTTTGATGCCAATGGTTCATCGTCACTATCGTCACTACTTTCGTTGTCAATGATTTCTGGGTTTGCGAAAACTTCAATAGTACCAGCTATGTCTTTCGGTAGGTTTGATAGCGTCATATCTTCCTCAACACCTTCTTCTTCATCAGTCAGTGCGCTTGGATCAGGTGGAATGATTACCATTTCAAATTCTTCGTCATCACTATCGCATAATATGCTATCAACAGCTTCTTGGAGTCCTTGAAAGCTTTTTTGGGCCGTAAAACGTTTTCCACTCATAGTTAAGATCTAACAAACGAAACAAATTTTTTTACTTATGCATGTTGTCATTGTACTCAAACGAGTACAGTCAATTTTATACTTTTCTACTTTTATTAGTTTTTTATATAAGTAATTTTGTGTTCATCTCTGAGTTATGCTAACACGTTTTTTATAATAATTATGTAAAATAACTAAAAAAAGTTAAATATTTTTTTATATATTAGCAAAATAGTTAACTTACCTACCCGCTGCTTTCGCGACACAAATCTAACTGATAATATAGCACGCAAAATAAAAACCACACACAAATTTTTTCTCAGAGGTTGTTGGTGTTGTTGTTGCGAAACTAAATAACGGTACAATGTTTGCAAATTCTTTATTTTTGCTTGGCAACTGATAAAAGATCAGCTGTACTCAGTTGAGTACAGTGACTTCTAATGGGTTAATTTTTAATTTTTAATTTTTAATTTTTAATTTTTAATTTTTAATTTTTAATTTTTAATTTTTAATTTTTAATTTTTAATTTTTAATTTTTAATTTTTAATTTTTAATTTTTAATTTTTAATTTTGAATTTTGAATTTTTAATTTTTAAATTTTAATTTTTAATTTTTAATTTTTGATTTTTAATTTTTATTTTTAATTTTTAAGTTTTAATTGTTAGATTTATAGTCATTTTTCAGACATATCGTAATTAATATGCACATTTTTTTAATTTTGTTTCAATGGTGCGTGGTAAAGAAGAAGAAGAAAGCATACATTTCAAGAATTCATAACTACACTGTATTCTTAATCGGACCGGTTTCTGGCATTTCAGCCTTCATCAGCGATTTATTGAACATTATGATAATTGTTATGTTATATTTTTCTACTTAGGGCGGCCGTGAGGTTTTAACCATGAGCCTTACACTCGTACTTACACTTTTTGGTTAATTTAATTTTTAATATTTAATTTTTATTTTTATTTTTTAATTTTTATTAATTTTTATTTTTTAATATTTTTAATTTTAACGATAAAAAATATGTGGTGATACTTGTTTAGGCCAATGTGACACGTGCAGTATTAATATACACACACACAACTGCAATGACTTCAACAATAAGGAGAATTATAACAAAAAAAAATCATTTTTTCAAGTTTTTTCAAATTTTCATATATAAATCGTGACCCCTTTAACGATTTTAAATAGCAGCTTCTTTGGGATGTTAGTAAACGATTTTATACAAAAACGAACGGTCTAGCTTAGATATTGACGGCGTGATCGTGATTAACACAGACAGACGGACAGACGGTCATCGCTAAATCAACTTCCCTTGTTATAATGATCAAGAAAATATATGGTTTTGGGGTCTCGGGAATTTTTTTCGATGCATTACAAATTGAATGACAAACCTATATATACTCTCTGCCACTGAAGTGTGGTGGGTATATAATATAATATCACTCATACGTATATACACATAGATCACCGCTACTAATACATAAAAATCATACGCCTTAAATGTTACGTTACTAAAAAAAATTTATTAAAAAAGGGGAAAATGGCAATATTTAAAGATTACATTCTATAAAATTAACCCAACATGATTTTATGATTTGATGAAACTAAAACCTTTGAAGGTTTTACTATACTAACCTATTATTTTCACTCCGACTTGTAATTTCTCACAGAGAATGGCTGTTGCACTGTGTGAGCAAGATCATATCAGGTCACTTATATTTTCAAAAACTTTTACAAACGAAATTTCAGTAAAATATGTTACACTTCTAATTCGTTTGATAGACTTAAGCGAATATAAGGGCGCTGCTTATATGGGGACTATGATAAAAATTGCTCCTACGTTCTCATTTTTGGGGTGGTGGTTTCTATGTGTAATAAATATCACAAATCATATTTAATAAAAGTATAGTATATGTACTAATCTCGATATTAGGGCAATCTAAGTCGATATGGTAGGTAGCTAGATTTCAACAATCATGCTACGACCAATACAAAAGTTTAACAAAATATATCGTCATTTGCGTCCTATAGTTTGGGTACAAGGTTTACACATCCACACATCGGAACAGTCGGACGGAAGTAGTTAAATTGACTCAGATTCTGATGCTATCATTAGAGCCTAGGTCAATTTTTTTTTGTAATTTCAAACACCAGCACAAACTAATTATACCCTCGCCATATGGGGGTGTAGGGTGTAAACACACCAAATGTACATTTAACGTGCTTTTCTTTACGATATTGAATATATAACTTATACACATTAATATTTCACATGCGAGGTAAAATTCATAAGCTGCACTAAACCAAATTAAAATCCATAACATCCCAACCTGACCAATAGATCGCGGCAGTAATTTGAAAAAAAAAATTACTTCGGTGAAAAATAGCAACCTTATAAAATATATGTTTTAAGTTTCAAAGCGCCACGTTGTTTACCATTTTTTTTTTTTGGAGCCAGCAAAATTAAATTATTTATTCATATATTTTTATTTGATGTTTCATACACAAGATCTCTGTCTCATATTACAGTACGAAACTCATAACACGCTCATACAATATTACTTAAAATACTTAATGAACTAATTTTAATTACACACATTGATCTCAGTGCATTCGTAAACATGGACAAAATATATCACCGTTATGTAATTCAATAACTTTATCTGAAATGTAGATTCCGACGGGTTTATTCAGTCAGTTACGAGCATAATATATTGGGTGGCAGAGTTTAAACGCATTTAAAAAAGTGTTATACACCGCATATTGACTGAAAATTTGGAGATGAGAAAGCTGTCCACAGGATGGCTGCCGCGCTTGATCTCAATAAAACCCAAACAGCGTCGTGAAGATGTTTCAATAGAGTGCTTGGCGATGTTTCTTCGCGATAAAGCCGATTTTTTGCATCGATTCGTAACGTTCACTTCACACCCGAAGTGAGGGACCAGCCAAATAGAGGACTGAAATGGGAGAATTGTGCCCAAAGAAGGCAAGTATAGTCCCATCTGCAGGCAAAGTTATGGCGTCTGTTTTTGGGATATGTGTGGGATAATTATACCTTACACCACTATGTGGTTTGGGTATAATAACGTTTTGCTCCTGTTTGGTACTACCAAACATATTTGACATAGACCCATCTTTTATTATACCGACCGATTCAGAATCACTTTCTGAGTTGATTTAGCAATGTCCGTCCGTCCGTCTGTGTGTCCAAGTAAACCTTGTAATCATACTACAATTAGCAAATACAAATACAAATGACCCCTATGAAATAGACATAAATTGCCATAAGCTCCAAATTATAAGTCAAATTGGGTTTGTATGTGTATTATATCCATTAATCAGTTATCCAAAAATAATAATAATTTAGAACAATTCCTAGTCATAGGCCCCATATAGAGCTGCTTCGCATCTTCACTTAAGTCTATCAAAAAACAACAATTTTGCACAGATTTTTCTCAAATTTGGTTTGTATATATTTTTTGAAAATATAAGTGACTTTACCAAATATAAATATAACATCGCATATAAATATAACATCCGATATGAACTTTTTCATATCTGCAGCCAAAAAAATTAATAAAAATGGCACTTAAATTTGGTTTTGCTTATTTTCTCTTTCCAATTAGTTGGACCTACGAGATAGGGTGTCTAAACGCATGGTATAGGGTATCGTATAGTCGGTCTAGACCGACTATAATTTTCTTACTTGTTTTTTTTAATTTGTATATAGCTAATCCAGTAACCCGCGAAGTTAATTTGGGCACTGTATTATATCTGAATTACTGGAGAAATTGACACTACAACTGCATACTAAAACAAGTAAGCAAATTATAGTTGGTCTACTCCGACTTTACGATACTCTATATCATGAGTTTTGAGAAATGTTCTTAGATCTAGCTAATTGGATATATAAAATAAACATAAACCAAATTTGAGTAGCATATTATTAATTTCTGTGCCTGCAGATATGAAAAAAATTAATATGGGGACTAGATTGAAAAATAGATCTATCATGACACTCATTTTTTGCAAAAATATATTTAAACCAAATTTGAGAAAAATCTGTTTAATATTTATTGTGTTTTGATAGATTTAAGTGAAGATCGGAAAGCAGCTTTATAGGGGGGCTATGACTAAGAATTGTATTACAGGTATTATTTCTGGACTACTAAATAATGGGTATAGTAAACATCTACAAACAAAATTTGATCGGGATCTATATGATAATTTGAATCTTATGGCAATTTTAGTCGATCTCATAGGGGACATTTGTATCGGAAACATGCACCGATATTCATTAATTTCAAAGCGTTCGTCTTATGGCCGGTGAAAGCTGTAGTTTATGACAAGGTTTACATGAACACACAATTAATTCTTAGATTATCGGCATATTAGTTGGTTACAAACATCAGCAAAAACTCATTTCCTGACCGCACAGTAGTATAGTTACCAGTTATCCAGAATCCGAATATGAAATAAGACCCCAAATCTTATTGTCTCATTTTAAATAATTCCGTATTTCAGATCTGATTCTAGTTACTTATCAATTGACCAACATTAATATATTTATCAACATGACGAATAACAATAATAGTGATGATGGTTTTTTCCTAAAACATACATATCATACATACATACACACATTTCTAGCCCTCGAAAGTAGATTTACGAACATATATTTTTCAAAGAAAGTGAACAACACTTGATTTATATTAATTTGAAAACGAAAATAAAAAAAAAATATAAATTTGTTGATAAAGCTAAAGGCATTTTTTTTTTGCTTCTTAATAAACGAAAACACTTGATAAGATCGTCGTCAAAGCTTTGTCTTTATGAAAAATAAAAAAAAATTATGCACCACAATTTAATATCCAACATCCAATTTGGGTTAATGCGTTTCTAACAATTAAGTTTTGTTTGTAGCACTTAATGACGCTTCTTTAGTTTTCCAAAGAATTGTTATAATTTTTATTTTTCGTCGTTATTTTATTTGGGTTGAGTAGTTTCTGTGTTGCAAATTAAAGACTCTCTTATATTATCTTTCACTTAGTTAAAGTGTAGAAAGTAATAGGATTTGAGAATTGACATTGTTTTATATGTGTATACCCTACTCTTCCCTGTTGTAATTTTTGGTTTGTGCTGATTATTTTATTATGATTAAGTTAAGGTAAGAAGTATTTATCTTAGGCTAATTTAAGTTTAGATTGGACATAATGACATTTAAACCGAATTTCTACCATTTCAGTAGGGAATGTCATTGGTCACATAAGCTATAAATACCAAATCCCATCTAAATACACTTCCGACCTATTGTGTAATTAATAGTAAGTCGACGAGGTTGTGTGTAATATTGTTAAGAACATATGTGATTGCTGATGAATATAATTATCTATAATATTAATAGGCTAGGCGATTTGGTGTGACCGATGTTTTGTTCTACCATTTTATCCCGATTTTGACCAAACGTATATTATTTGAAAGGTATTTCTTTTAAGCCGTTTTGCAGATATACAGATTTTTAAATTTTTCCTTTATTTTGAGCAAATTGCAGTTAAAGTTTATACTAACACATACATAAAATTATACAATGCTATGTGTGTGTTTATTAAATTTGTTAATGTGTTTGTAATAAAAATGAGCGGTTTTTTGTGTTGTTTTGCGTCTTTATTTAATGAAAAAATAATATTTCCTAGAATTTGCACTCGAATTTCGAGGGCTGGAATCTGCTATTTATAATTAATATTATATGGACTATTGGAGTTTAATAGTAAAACAATACCACGATATCAATAATTATAAGAAGTACAAAAACGATTGTAAAATTTACCATATTGTGGAATATTTTTTCGATAGCAACTCAGATAAACTTACTAAAATCTATGGTAAGAATCAGCAAAAACAGTATTTCAAGTCATCGAATTTTACTACAAATACTCTTTCCAAAACTAAGTTCTTTAAAACTGTAAACACAAGAGTGCAAAAGAATCAACAAAAAAATCATGAAAATGGTACAAAAATTACTCCTGGGGTATAATTTGCGCAGTTGCAAGCGAACGTATTTTCATTCGAACGAGCGGATTTTTGTACTTTTGGGATTTTCTTATACGATAACCAATAATATGTGGTGAAATTTCTGATTTTGGGATTCGATAACGAATGTAATCTTCCGAAATTTTACTCGTTAGAAAAATAGAGTGCGTACAAAAGCTTTTTTCCCAATTAAGTGAAAAAAAAGCAAGATTAAGAAAATACACACATCAAACACACAATGTTCTGTTCTAAAACAACCAACACATATTTTTAATTTCATGCCAGTTATGTGTGTTTCACAATCATGAATGTGTTTCGTTTTAATTCTTGATTGTGAACACGAACATGTTTCTATCACGTACTCTTTTATTCGAACACAGATAAAGCACACAGTTTCGAGTGTAGCTATATTCTAAGATCGTGTTCTGTTCGTGTTCTCAAAAAAAAAAAAAAACAGAACATGAACAATACACATGTTCGAGTGTAGCTCTATTTTAAGTTCGTGTTCTGGCACGTGTACTGCGGAAAAATAGAACATGAATAATAAACAGGTTCGAGTTCAGTGAATAACAACAGTTTAATTTCAACCACACAGAGAAATTTTTATATTTTGTTTATGAATTATTTTCCTTTTTTTTTCTTAATTTTTTATTTATTTTTTATTTTTATTATTAGCTTTTTATTTTTTCTACCTGCTAATGAATTATTTAAATATTTTAAACAAATTTGGTTGAAACAATTGTCGTCATTTTTATCGGGGTGTATCGGATTTTTTCGAGTATTTTTTTCTGAATTCTGAAAAAAGAAAATTTTAGTGCAAATAAATATATATGTTTTAAGAAGATATTAATTTTGATAAATTTAGGACAAAAATAAATAAATAAATTAATCGCCCGGTGAGTAGGTAGCATGCCTGCCTATCATGCGGGGGTCGTGGGTTCGATTCACACCAGAGGCCTTGGTCCGTCACTGCAAAAACCAGCCAAATGGTCTTTGTCACCCGGCTTATCCCTGGACCCAAAATTAGAATACAAATTTAGTTTGTATTGTAATTAATATAAATAAATAATAAAATTTTTAAATTTGTAATCAGATTCAATGTATACGCGTAGAAAACCCAACATTTCTGTTTAATCTGTTACATTTATGCAGTGCTGTAAAATATATTTATTTCCGCCTTTTGCAATACTGAAAAAATAGGTCGTTTCTTTTCGTAACGAGTAACGAAATTAGAAATATTTTCACTATCAAAATAAATTTCGATATGGAATAATTTCTATCACGACTGCGAAAATTAGGCTCCTGTTATATTATACACAGTACGACAACTCCAATAGGGAACCGTCTAACGTAATTATGCCTTCGCTAGCTTAAACAACGATTTATAAATTAGGGCATACAAATTTGTTTTCCTATAAATAATAAGCAATAAGAAATATAATTATATGCTAAATATGTAGGTTAAAAAGAATCTTGACATGAAAAAGAAACTATAAACAGCTACACGTTGTTCCAAAAGTCACCATATGGCTTAAAAATTTAATAACGTTTTGTTTATATATATTTTTCATATTTTTTTTTTTTCAGATTATAAAATATACAAAATGGAAATTTTTACACTAAGTATGGAAAATAATGTCACTTAAATTACCCCCGTTTTCAGTTTCGTAATGATGGGCGCCGTAGTGGGTTCCGAGATTTTCTTTGCTGAGCAGAACGCCATCTGGTAGATGTTTCTGATGTTTCGTTAACACTTTGCTCTACACGTTCAAGGTCAATCTCTGATGACGGACTAAGCAAAGAATCATTGCTTCGGATGCTTTTTGCGTTAAAATAATTGATTGCTGATTTAAATAATAAAATTATATTATGCTGCTTCTTTGTTCAGTTGAGAAGCTCTCCATTATTTATTCTCCAGGCGTTATTTATAAAATCTGTTTCCCTCACCCCTTGAGAATTCATAAACAATTAGTAAAATTGATGCACCTTGCTTAACTATTCAAAAACTTTATCTTTTATAGATCCTCCAATATGACTGAAAAAAAATCATTTAAAACTCACAAAGGTGGGTTAGCATGATTACTGTTATCTTTGAAATTAGTTGAGGTATCGCGATGTATTAGAATCTTCTATAATATAACAAATTTATTATTTTTTTTCGAATGTCAAAAGTCACACTATGTAAAGTTTACTTAAGTATATCTCAAGAAGTGTTACTTTTTAAATTTTAGAAAAATTTATGTTAAATCCAATTGCCTTTACTACTGTTGTGCCAAGTTTGGAAAGTGCCTTCGTATAAGTTTCTGATTTATAAATAAAAGTTCCAAGTCAAGTATAAAAATTTAGTACAAAAAGTAAATTGGAGATTTTATTTAGACTTTTTTTCAAATATACAAATATACAGCTCATCAAAGACCTCTAGAATAAAGTATACGCTGATCCAAGAGTATAGATTTTTAATATATTTTGTGGACCTGTGTCATATGGAAAACAACAAGACTGAGCCACTATACGATACGCTATATCATCATTTTCGAATCATGCTGCGTAAGAAAACTATAGTCGGTCTAGACCGATACCCTATACCATGGTTTAAAGACCCTATCTCTTCGGTCCAACTAAGGGGATATAGAAAATAAACATAAACTAAATTTGAGTGGAATTTTTATTAATTTTTTTGGCTGCAGATATGAAAAAGTTCATATCGGATGCTATATCTATATGGGGACTAGGTCCAAAAATGGACCGATCTTGATCATGTTTGGTAAAGTTTCTTGTAGTTTGCAAAAATATATACAAACAAAATTTGAGAAGAATCAGTGCAATATTTTTGTTTTTTTGATAGATTTAACTGAAGATCGGGAAGCAGCTCTATATGAGGCCTATGACTAAGAGTTGTCCCATAGGGATCATTTTTGGACTACTCATTAATGGATGTAATGAACGCATACAAATCCAATTTGAGTAAGATCTATATGACAATTTGGATCTTATGGCAATTTATGTCGATTTCGTAGGGGTCATTTTTATGGGGGCTAGGTCTGAACATGGGCCGATTCTCACCAATTTTAATAGCGCATCTTATGGCCGGTATAAGCTTATATACTAAATTTCATTAAAATATATTCATATTTACGACCTGCAGTTTGATTAAAATGTTTACATAGACACATGGACGGACGGACGGACGGAAGGACATCGCTAAATCGACTCAGAAAGTGATTCTGAGCCGATCGGTATAATAAAAGATGGGTCGAGGTCAAATATTTTTGGTAGTTACAAACAGCAGCACAAAGTCATTATACCCAAACCACATAGTGGTATAGGGTATAAAAATATGGTAGGTTTAGAATGACTATACGATACCCCATACTTTGATAAGGTGATAATTGGATGTAGAAAATCATAATAAACCAAGTTTGAGAGACATTGTTATTAATTTGCGCCCTGCAGCTATAAAAGAAAGTTCATATGGAACGATCATTGCCATATTTGATAAAGTTAATTATTTTACTCAAAAACATATACTAAGCAATACTTTGGTTCTTTGATAGATTTTAATTAATACGAGTCAGTGGATGGGTTAATTTGTGGAACACTTTACTATATTTGTAATAAATACACATAAATCAAATTTGACTGACTTTATGTGTAATTTCATGTCCATATTTTTCGATCTACAATTTCCCAAAAGATTTTCTATGGGATGGAGATATGGTAATTGGGCTGGCCTTTCCAAAAGACTGGCTGCATTAGATTGTTGCCATTTGGCTAAGTAAAACAGGAAATGTGCCTGAAAGCCAAGAGGAATCTTTTTCAGTTTGTATACAGATCTATTCAGTCATATAGTGCTCAAATTTGGGGTATCACATTGTTTGATATTGTTGACAAATACAACGCTTCTTCTTACAAAAAAGTTTTGAAATAACGTTTATATCAACATATATACTGTTGCTGGAAATAATACAGTTACTTATATACCTTGGACATAAATCTATGATACATCATAAAACACTATTCACATATAATAATGACCGCCTTCCAAATGAATTTACAAAAAACTTATACAATAACATTTAGGTTTAATTAAATGGACAAACTATACAGAGACTGTAGTACAATTCTAATCGAAGAATGTTTTACGAGAGTAGAATGGGGGCATTTAAGAGAAGAACGTTTAAGAATTTTAAAAATAAAAGAAAATGCAATTTTATTCCAGAGACCATGTCAAACAATCCGCTTTTATAACAAGTTAAATTAGGAAAGTATACAATTGTATTTTGAAAATATTGCAAATGGTAAGATTTTTAGCTGCATTAAAGCTCAATGTGATTTAATCGAACTAAATTCCACCAGATTCCAACATCATAGACCTCTAATACGCTCTTTATGCAAATTTCACATTCCTGACACCCTTCTTAAAGTTTTAGCTATTTGCCCTATTTTTCGTTGTATGCAATTTAAATGTTTATGGAAAGAGTCAGAGTGTTTAGATAAAAGTAAGGATGAACCAAATCTGAGTGAAAATTTTATTAATTTGTTTTTCCTGCAGATCTGCAAAAGTTCGTTTCAGATGCTATATTTATATGGGGACTATTTCGAAAAATTAACCGGACCTTACCATATTTTTTAAAGTTTCTTATTTTTTGCAAAAACATATACAAACCAAAATTGAGCAAAATCTGGGCAGAGTTTTTTTTTTATAGATTTTAGTGGTGATTGGGAAGCAGCCTCTTTCTGATTGATGGGTGTAATATACACACTCAATCCAAATTTTACAGAGATCTATATAGTGACTTAGACCTCATGACGATTTAAGTCGATCTCATAGGGGTTATTTTTAAGGGGAATAGGCCTGAATATACATCGACTTGCACCAATTTTAATATCACATACAAAATTTCATCGATATACATGTTAATATTTTATATATGTTAATATATAAGTTAATATTTGCGACATGTAGTTTAATTATATACAGACAGACAGACGGACTTACGGACATTGCTAAATCGATTCAGAAAGGGATTCTGCCTAAGTCGGTATAGTAAAAGATAGATTTTTGCCAGAAACATCAAGCATCAGCGCAAACTCATTATACCCTGACCAGTATACCCTGATAGTGTTATAGGGTACAATGAGATTATCATTTATTTTTGCTATAGATAAATTTAAATTTATATCAGATATGAATATTATATGATGTTATGGTTCAAAAATGGTCCAATTGAGACTAAGAAAATTAAAACAAATAACTAAATTATACTCCGTCTAGACTAGGGCTTCCAATCCCGAAATCCCGGGATTAAGGTACAGTAATCCCGGGATTTACGTATTTTATGAAATTTTATCAATTAGTATAAAAATTTGAATCTTATATATTAAAAGAATTTATGAATCAACTTTGCATTCAAGATTTTTTCAATATTTTCCTTCCCCTAAACCTCTATAACTAGAGTTCTAATTAACGTAGGCTATTGACATAGGTCTAAGAACACTCAGTGGATCAAGCTCCTTCTTCTGAGCTAATAACTGCTTAAATTCGTTGGTTTTAAGGAATGAATGACAAGTAAGTCATGACTATTTCTCTTTGAGTCTAATAACAGCAACTAAAGTTCCAGAAATTTAAAATTTTAGTCATTGTTTTCGAATTTCTTTTTAATTATTGTATATTTGTATTGTACATATAAGAATTCTAATGGTAAATTAAAATTTTTGTCGACAAGTAAGCCATTAAATTTTCTGTTTGATTGCAATTTTCCAATTATTTTGAAAATATATTTTTAGTATCTAGTATGTTTTCGAATTTGTGAAGAACAAGTTAAAGTTAATTAGTAACTCGTAAGTATTATATTGAAAAAGTAATGTGATTTGATTATGGTTTGTGGAATTAAAATTCTTTTATAGTGCTTCAAATATTGTCTACATAACTGCATAAATCGAATTTGCTAAAGCACATTCCGTAATACCAATACGCTGTAAGTATATTGAAAAAATTAAGAGTTGAATGCGGTATTTTTAAATAATATTTATTGTTTTATATTTAGGTATGGCCTTATTGAAATAAAAATGGCAGTTTACAAAGAATATTTTTCAGGGAGTAATTCAGCAGTTTGGAAACATTTCCTACGCGATGAGAAAGGCGAGACTGCAATGTGTAAGGTGAGCGATTGTAAAAAAGTTTTAAAAATTGGAGGTGGAACGACAAAAGATCTTCATACTCATTTACTTTCGAAACACAAAATTCAACTAAAGAATAAAATCGACTCTGATGTGGCAAGTACATCAGGTGAACCGCCAAAAAAAGATTTGCAACATTAACTAACTTTTTTCCTTCTTTGGAGCGTAACGAAATGTCGCTTCCTGCAACTCTTTCACGTTTAACTGCACTAGATGAGCTTTCATTTAATATTTTATGCCGTTCTTCAGATCTGCGTGCAGCTTTATCTGTTATGGATTTGGTACCTCACCCAGCACAATTTGTAAAATTGTTTTAGATTACGCTAATGAAATAAGAAAGACTGTTAAAGCTGAAATTGCCGACCAACGGAAATCGGGAGAACGATTTTCTCTGTCATTCGATGAATGGACAACTTTAAGGAATAGGCGATACAAGAATATAAATGTTCATGCACAAGAATCAAAATTCTCGAGCTTAGGTCTTGTTCGAATCACTGGTACAATGCCTGCAGAAAAGTGCATTGAATTATTAGTAGAAAAGTTAAATGAGCATGGAATTAAATTACATAAGGATATCGTCTCTATTATGACAGATGGAGCCAGTGTTATGACAAAAGTTGGGAAGTTATTATCAGTGCATAAACAATTATGTTTGGCACACGGTATACAACGGTATACAACTTTCAGTTATTGACGTGTTATACAAAAAGGCGGAAGAAAGTGCTGAATCAGAAGAAGAAATTGAAGTGGAAAATGTTTCAGAAAGTGAGAATTTGTAGATAATCGCAGCAATCAGCGAACATGTGAAGTAAATGAAGCATCGTTCGCGTCACTGATAAAAAAAAGTGCAAAAAATAGTATGTCTGTTTAAACGCTCACCAACAAAAAATGATGATTTGCAAAAATATGTCCGAGAAGATTTTGGGAAAGAAATTCCTTTAATAAAAGACTATAAGACGAGATGGAGTAGTCTATTGGCGATGTTAGCACGTTTTTAATTATTAAGAAACTGTGTCCAGAAAGCTCTAATAGATGTAAAACTAAATATATGCATAGATATATCTCAAAATGAAATCACAGTGATTTCTGAAATTGTTGAAGCTTTAACACCAATAAAGGCTACTGTTGAAGCTCTTTGTTGTCAGGATGCTAACCTTATTACGGCCGACACCGCTATTAGTTTTACGCTGAAAAAACTGCAGGAGGCAGATAATATTATTAGTCAAAAGCTGTTTGCAGCTTTAAATACTCGAATGAAGTAACGTCGCACGGATCTAAGCGGACTTTTGTATTACCTACATAATGGCTTGAATAGAATTTCTCAGTTCGACAAAGAGTTCATTACAGTTCCAACACCAATTAAGTGACGTAAATTGATTGTAGATCTTCTTGATAGATTGAATGCAACCTCCATAACAGGATTATCTTCAATAGATCTTGAACTGGAGGAATGGCCAGAGGTTTCACTGCAGAATGAAGACGAAGTGACTGAAATTATTTCTGTCCAGCCGTTAACAACAGCAGAAGAAATTAATAAAGCAATAAATGATGGCATGGCACGTCCACAACAGATACCGCATCGATGTGAATCGTTGACTTCAACATTTCAAAAAGAGATGGCTCTATTTGAAAATGGAGGCTCACATGGCGATTTTTGAAAAGAGCATATAAATATTTAAAAACAATAACGCCAACCAGCATCGAGTCAGAAAGAGCTTTTTCTTCTGCAGGGTTGCTTTGTACTAAATTACGAAGTTCTTTGGGTGACAAGGTTCTAGACTAGCTCTGTTTCCTTAGATGCCACTTTCAACAACAAAAACAAAAGCTTAATCAAAGTTTCATAATAACAAATTAAACAATAAATCAATGTTTAATCACTATTTGTTATTTTGTAAGCTGGAGCGGAATTATGAAACGTGATAGTATGACTATCACGGTTTTACCATAGCAAATTACTGTGACACTTAAACAGCTATCACAGCAAAATTATAACCAAATAATTGTGTTTTTGGTGTCACAATTATTTGGTTATAATTTGTGTTTTTGGTGTCACAATTATTTGGTTATAATTTTGCTGTGATAGCTGTTTAGGTGTAACAGTAATTTGTTGTGCAAGAACTGTGATAGTTACTCTATCACGTTTCATAACTGCGCTCCAGTACTCATTTAATTTTATCTCCATTTTTTTTTATTGTACGTAATGAATTACTTTGTGTTTATGTGTTTATTTAATTAAATAAAAATAACTTAATTTTATAATTTATTTAAAAAAAAAATTATTGAATTTATTTGTTTTTACTTTATATTAATTTTTTTTAGCAGAGGAAGTTAATCCCGGGATCAATCCCGGGATTTATAAAACTTAATCCCGAAATCCCGGGATCGGAAATTCTCTCCGGGATTGGAAGCCCTAGTCTAGACCTACTATACAATACTCTATACCATGCATTTCGAGAGAAAGTCTGGAATCCTAGTTTTCTGACGCAATATCTGCATATAAAAAATAAATATACATAAAATTTTAGTGTTATTGTTATCAATTTGTGGCGTGCAGATGTAAAAAATGCATATGTAATTTTAATTTTATATGAAGACTAGGTCAAAAAATGGACCCATCATGATCATGTTTGATAAAGTCACTTACTTTTCTCGATATCATATATAAACCAAATTTGAAAAAAATTCAGGTAATGTCTTTTGATTTGTTATGGATTTTAGTGAAGATCGGAAACCAGCTTTTTATGGGGACTATGAAAAAAAATTTCCTACATGGACCACCGATTAGTCGGTATAATAGACACACCTACACCAAATTTTATTGATATGTATACAATAATCTCTATCTTACGACCATTTTATTTGGTCTGATAAGGGTTATTTTTATGGGGCCTTAGTCATGCCCCGATTTTAATCAATTTCAAAAGCTTTCGTCCTATGGTCTATAAACGTTTATAAACTCAATATCATCAAAATATATTCATTAATTCATTAAATTTTTCAGTATGTATTTTAAAATTCTCAACTTTATTTCCATAAAATGTGGTTGCCCAAATGTGGTGCAACATTCTTAATATCCATATTAATTTCTGAAGTTTAAAAAGCTTTTAGTAATGGTGTATTCAACTTGATTTTTCAATTGTCATGTCGGTTTTCTACTCATCAAATGACAAGTAATTAAAAGTCAACATATGAGATCGAAACACCATGTGCTAAAACATAAATTTGGTTGGATTATTTTCACGACATGTCATCATTTCATCACACAAATCAACATCTAAAATAAAGGAATGTTTACTACAATGTCTAACCTCCCTTGGCTGGCCATCGAAATTATGGTATATTTAAATTATTTTCTTATGCATTTAATATCAAAAACGAAGCCCTTTTTATATTTATGTACCAAAGTTTATGAGTGAAAATTATTGTTTTTATGCACCACGATATATGTTTAAGAAAGTTTAAAAGTTATTTAATACGTTTATGGTACTTCGGTAATTAAAATACATTTTAGAGATTTTTTTTATTTCCTAATTGAATGTTACATTTTGAGAATTAATACTTTCAATGACACATTTTAATAAATATTTAAAAAATATAGTTTTTCACCAATCTTCATTCCAAAAACAGAACATTTCACTGTATTTACTTAACACATTGTGGCCATCTTATCAGTTCAACATAAAAGTAATTGCAAAATACGAGTATTTTGTTCACTATTCAAATAAATGACATTTACTTTAATAAAAATTCCCATAAACCAAAAAGTTATTTATTGCTACACACATCGTATGTAGGAATGATTAAAGTTGGTTTTACGAGTATGTTGTAAATGAAAATATTGATTATCAGTTCAAAATTTTTGTGTTATTAAAAATTATTTACGAAATACTACTAACTCACACTACGCACTCTATAACTGCATACACTCAATACGCTCATATAATAGAAATATGCTCCAAAAGTTTGAAGATAAATATGATTTGGAAATTAAACATATTTGGATACACTTTACCACCACTGCAAAGAGGGCATATATTAGTTTATCCTTCCGTTTATAGCGCATTGTGAAATTAATTTTCGACCGCATAAAGTATATATGTTTTTGTCCTTATAACAACTTTAGTCGAAATCCGTCTGTCTGTTGAAATCACGCTCAATCACAAAATAAACTTTTCTACCTGGGTAAAGAAAGGGTAATGTTGTTGGTCATTATTTCGAGCAGGTTGGTATTGGAAATAGAGTAAATTGGGCGTCATTGTGCCAAGATATGGCCTAAAATATATATAAAATAAATATATATAAATAAAATAAATATATATAAATATTTAAATATATTTTTAATTTATCATTAAAAGAAAGAATCTTCATTGACAAGTAGAAATCAACGACCATTACTCCAGTTTTTAAAAATGGTAATAGAGATGAAGTTACTAGTTATAGGCCGATATGTAAAGTATCATGTGTTTCTAAAGTTTTTGAACATGTTATTTATAAAAAATTATTTTTCCTTTCAAAATCTATTATTTCTCCTTATCAGCATGGATTCTTCTCTGGGAGGTCTACTACGACCAACTTAATTGTTTTCAGTGAGTATTGCATATTTGCACTGGAACACGGTAGTCAAATTGACTTTTCTAAAGCCTTTGACAGGCTGTCTCATAGTATTCTGTACTATAAGTTCCATGCAATGGGATTGCATTCTAACTTTCTTATGTGGCTAAGATCATACCTATATAATAGAATTTGCAGCATGTTAGTTCTGTGGTTTTCTAGAATAACCGCGTATGTCATAAAATCAAAATGTTCAGGGCAGCGAAAAAACGTTATATTTGAAATTATGGGCTCGATATCTACAGTCCTGTAGATATGGGCAATAAATACTTTATATAAAATTTTGAGTCAAAAATATTAAGAGGAATAGATCCTAGAGAAGGACGAGAAAAACGATATGTAAATTACACTTAAAACAACTTATGTTGACAAACGTCGTTTTCTTTGAAAAAGAAAACTACCATTGCAACCACCCATGAAAACATAAGTTGTTGTTGCTTGAAAAATGGATTTTTTGTTCGTCAACAAAAAGTTAACGGGACTTAGGATGAGAATATAACAACGTATCAAAAATAATAGTGACAAAAAATAACAGAAATAAACACAGAAGTTTTTATAAGTGGTTATAAACTGAAAACTAATCCAAAATTATTTTGCACTTGTGTCGTTTTCTGAGAAAATAATATGTCAGCGATCAAACGTAGGTTGACATACGTCGTTAGTGCTGCAAATTAATTAAAAAAACATTTAAGTTACGTCGTTACTTTAAAAAAAAAATTGAACACATGTAAAGAGCGTTAAAAATTAATATATTTGGCGTTGTTAACTCAAAACTGACAAAAATGGACATACGCGGTTATTCCAGAAAACCACAGAGTTGAAGATTTTGAATCGATACCATATGTTCAAGCCTCAGGTGTTCCTCATGGTAGTGTCTTGGATCCGCTTTTGTTTAATTTTTTTATAAGTGATGTCTCTAAGTGTTTTACTTTGGCACGCTTCTTTCTTTATGCTGATGTTTAAAAATATTCTGTCAGATATCCTCCTTTATTGATATATATAACTAACAAAATGATGTAAATAATCTTCAAGACTGGTGTTTGGTTAATAATCTGATTTTAAGTCTTTCAAAATGTCGTCATGTCTCTTTCTCTAGATCTAGCAATCCGATTCCGTCTTGTTTTATTTTGGGTGGTCACAATTTAACTTTTGTTGACATAGTGACTGATCTGGGAGTTGTTTTTGACTCTACAATGTCTTTCATTCCCCATATAAATTACGTTGTACCGAAAGCATATAAAGTCCTTGCATTTATTAGGCGAAATTGCTCTGACTTTTCTGATCCTAATACATTAAATTCGATCTACACATCTTATGTTAGATCTAAAGTAGAGTATGCTGCTGTCGTGTGGAGTCCACGTTGTGGAAAACACATCTCTCGCATTGAGCGAGTGTAACGTGTATTTCTTAAATACGCTCTCTCTCAATTAACTTTGTTGATCCATTACCCTCATATGAAGCAAGAGGCTTGTCTCTTGGTCTTGAGACTTTAGAATATAGGCGTAGATTTCATGGTATTGATTGTCATGACCTGCTCTCGCAGATATCTTTTTATGTCCCTCCTAGAATGTTACGTAATAATCATAATATATTTAATATATCGTACCATCGCACTAATTATGCAATAAACAGTACGTGAAATCGTGCTTGTAATGATCTCAATAACATAAATGAAATGGCCGTTAAAAAAATTTAAATCGCACTATTGAATTTTGCACTTCAGAAGAAAGTTTAAGCTGTTACTCTTTTGCCCCTTTTCTCAATAGGCGATTATCTTTTATCCCAACGAGAAACTGCCAATTAAACAAATTTGGTTTTCTCAATGTCTGGTTTGCTTCTATTTTCTAACCGGCACTCATCTGCTAATTATTTATTTATCGTACAGATAAATTATTCTTCCAACTTTCATGTCAAATTTGAGAGGCATTGCCAACTGAAAATAATTCTCCCAACTTTCATACGTATTTTGAGAGTAGTGCCAACTGAAATTAATGTTTTTGTCGGTACATTGAGAAAACCAAAATTGTTAACCGGCAGTTTATCGGTCCAATAAATTTATGTCCTGGTTAAGTAACAGGCAGTTTGACGATACATTGAGAAAACCGGCATTTGAGTTATTAAATTTATAAAATCAGACATATTTATTTAATTTATGTATTAATTTTTAATTTAAGTTATAGTCTGTAAGGAACTCTTGTATTCCATTAAATGAATAAATGAAATGAAACGAAATGAAAATGTGGTGACACCTCTAAAAAATTTATGAAATTTCATATAAAAAACTCAAAATGGCGAAAAATATTTGTACGTAACAGAACATGTGCATATAGATATGTATCAGTGACGAATATATACACATTTTTGTTTGCTTGTTGTTTCTGTTTTGTTTTTTTTTTTTTGTACATACGAAGGAATGATTCATCGATATCTTGTTATGCTCTTACTCTTTTACTCTGTTTTGTTTTTATATCCTATACCACTATGTGGTTTGGGTATAATGACTTTGTGCTGCTGTTTGTAGCAACCAAAAATATTTGACCTACACCCATCTTTAATTATACCGATCGAATCAGAATCACTATTTGATTCGATTTAACGATGTCCGTCCGTCTGTCCGTCCGACCGTCCGTCTGTGTGTCCATGTAAAGTTGTAATCAAACTGCAGGTCGCAAATAAGAATATATTTTGATGAAATTTGGTATTTGATCTTTCATCGGCCATGGGATGAACGTTATTGAAATTGGTGAGAATCGATCCATGTTCAGACCTAGCCCCATTCAAATGACCCCTATGAAATCAACATATATTGCCATAAGATCCAAATTACCATACAAATCTTAGTCAAATTTGGTTTGTATGTATATATTACATCCTTTAATCAGTAGTCCAAAAATGATCACTATTGGACAATTCTTAGCCATAGGCCCCACATAGGGCTGCTTCCCGATCTTTACTTAAATCTATCAAAAAACAAAAATATTGCACTGATTCTTCTCAAATTTGTTTGTATATATTTTTGCAAAATACAAGAGACTTTACCAAACATGGTCAGGATCGGTCCATTTTTGGGCCTAGTTCCCATATAGATATAGCATGAACTTTTTCATATCTGCAGCCGAAAAAATTAATAAAAATCCCACTCAAATTTGGTTTATGCTTATTTTCTATATCCAGTTAGTTGGGCCTGAGATATAGTGTCTCTAAACGCATGGTATAGGGTATCGTATAGTCGGTGTAGACCGACTATAATTTTCTTACTTCTTTTTTTCTTTTTTTTTGTAAATAGTTGTTAAAGTCGATTTGCAGAATGCAGCTACTTATTTTTACTTTCCTCAACCGATTGAAAACTGTGCCTCCGGATTGGTCTTTTGAATTTATTGAATAGCCAGAAGTCACTCGATGCTAAATCTGAGGTTTGTGGAACGAAATGAGTCAAATTTTGTGTTAAGATTCAATGGGTCCAAAAGTTGTCTAGCTATAATTCTGGTCTCATTTTGAAAATTGCTTCACAAAAATGGCATATACCACCATGATAACCGAAGAAAACTATTAACACGACTTTAATTTCTGAACGACTTTGAGATGATCTTTATGGTCTTTAAACGGTATTCACTTTATTGGTTATTTGTTTCGGAGTCGTAGACATAGACCTAACTCTCAAAGCTCTTAATGATACGATTCATCTCATTGTGGCAGTCAGGAAGCATAGGTCCAGAAATTTTGTATCCCTGTGCTGATGCTTGTAACTACCAAAATTATTTGACCTAGACCCATCTTTTGTTATAGCGATCGACTCAGAATCCCTTTCGAAGCCGATTTTTGGATGTCCGTCCGTCGGTCTGTCCGTCTGTCTGTAGTGTAATCAAACTACAGGTCGCAAATATGAATGCATGTCAACGAAACTTGCTATATAAGCTATAGGATGAATTGTGTTGAAATTGGTGAAAATTTGTGAATATTCTCACCTACTCCCCATACAAATAATACCTATCAGATAGACTTATGATTACATAAATTATCATATAGATCTCAGTGTAATTGGGTTTGTGTGTGTTTATTACATCCATTACTCAGAAGTCCAAAAAATAAACTCAGTAGGACAATTCTTAGTCTTAGCCCGCCACATGAAGGTGCTTCTCGATCTTCATTTAAACCTATAAAAATCAAAAATATTGCATAGATTTTTCTCAATTTGGTTAGTAGTTATATGTATCACCATATAAATATAACAGACTATATGAACTCTTTTAGAATTGCAGGCAAAGAAAATAATAAAAATTCCACTCCTATTTGTTTTATGGTTATTTTCTATATCCAATTAGTTGGACCTAAGACCAATTCTCTAAATGCGGGGTATAGTGTATCGCATAGTCAGTCTATACCGACTATAATTTTTTACTTTTTCTACTGTTCCTCTCTTTTTGAAAAAAGATTTGATGATTTGGAGGCGCAAAATATATTTTAAAATGGTGTTGACTGATCACTTTGAAATGTCACCAGCATCAGTGAGTCCCTTGAAGTGTTCATGATTTGATATTTGCTTTTTTGTGCACTCTTTACGATTTATCCTGGTCACCGAAGGCCATCCGCAAACAAATGTAATGAAAGTTATATGTTCAAAAAATTCATGTATTGTTGATATCGCCAAATCCACTTGTAATTGCTTACAAAAACGAACGACATTACAGAATAATTGGACCCTACTACCAACCTAAAAAAAACTTGGCCATATTGATAAACTCGAGAAGTTCAAAAAGATCATTTGAATAACTCGAATTCAGTTACACAATTTGATTGCGTTGATTATGGGGTTTGTCATAAACTTCCACACAATGTCTAACTGTCTGGACTTAGAACTGGAAGAAACCGCATCACGCTTCCTTCGTAAATGCCCATCATTTTCCTACCAAAGAGCCAAAAATCCAGCAGTCCAGAACTGCAGGATCTAACTTGTATATCTGGCATGGATATCAACCGAATAAACTCGTTCTTCTTGAACTCCAAATGACGCGAATTATACATACATATATATACATTATTTTTTGAAGCACACGATTGTAAACAGCACGATTGTTTGTACTCTTCAGTTTATTTGTATACTGTCGCTATTGCATCAACTTTTCACCCTTTGCACTTTCCTAGAGATTATGATCACAGCTCTTTTGATTTTATAACACTATTTCGAGATCTAATAAAACATAGTTTGTACTTAGAAATATGGCTTTGTGTTGAAGATCCTGATTGCTTGAATTTCTCAGGTTATTGCTTAGTCGATTTGGTGGGCGATAAAAATTTTAATTTCTCACTGAAATTTGAGCAACAGCGAAACTAAGTAACTAACCACGGCTTAATTTGGTATGAATGTCCACCACAGAACTCCACAGCTCTCTATGTGCAACATCAAATTGATATTCCGTATAGGCCATCAACATAGAGTATACACACTTACGCATACACACACGCATATGTAATTTGATTACATGTTCATTTAGGTAATGTCAAAACTTCAACTCCTGTTTTTAAGTTAACAACACAACCACTGGCAGACAAAACATTACATGTCATATCAGAAAATTAAGATCATAATTCACAGTTATTTTCCAATTAACACATTTGACGTTCGGTTGTTTATTAAAATGTCGTTCGTAGCCAACGACACTTACATACCATATTATTTGAATTTGTATTCATACATTCATAATACCGAATATCTGATCGGAATTATGAATTTATGCGTACTTTTTACCAAAACAAAATATTGCTGTCAACAACAAAACATGTTTTTCTGTTTGTTTTCTGTTGCTGTTGTTACTATGTCTACTAGGAAAGTACTATGACCATGGCAATGGTTTGTTAACAGGAGGAAATTCATATGTGTACACATTTAACACTAACAAAGCAGTGATGTATTTGGACCATGCACACCCCATACTAAACTATGATCTATTGTTAGAGCATGCATAGACAATCAGACAAATGTAGTCTCCAAAAAATCATCATAGAGTATGAGTATTATGGAACATACATTTAAAAAAGGACAGACGAATGAATAAAGAAGCTTTGTCTAAAATCAACCACATAATAAATTATTGGAAAAATCAACATTCCTACACTCAACAAAAATTTCTCTGACAGCAAATTGTTAAAAAATTATTACATTTTATTTTACTCATAACTTAAAAAAATTAAAATGCTATTTACAGACATGACACATATGTACGTACATCAAAATGTGCCCAAATTAAAAGGCGAATTTTCAATTTAAATTTCGCGGGTTTATCGATTTGGGCGAATAATATTTTTTCGGTTCGTGTTTTCTTCAAAATAGAAGAAGTCATTTGTGGAGGCTCTCTTTGTTATATTCATAGAGCCACTTCACTTCAAGAACAAATGGCTTGCTAGATTAGAAATTTCTTTGAAAATTTTGAGCTTCTCTGAACACGACACTCTTCTGTAACAATCCTTCTTGCATCCACGATATAAAACTCCTAACCAGACAACTCTTCGTTTTTGCACCACGACTATTTTGAACAAATTATGGCACTTCCATAAAATCAAAAGACTACTCCAGGGATAGCGAACAATGGGATTCACGGAAGTCTTCGCTCTAAAATATTATATTTTTATACCCTATACCACTATGCGGTTTGGGTATAATGACTTTGTGCTGCTGTTTGTAACAACCAAAAATATTTGACCTACACCCATCTTTAATTATACCGATCGAATCAGAATCACTATCTGATTCGATTTAACGACGTCCGTCGGTCCGTCCGTCTGTGTGTCCATGTAAAGCTTGTAATCAAACTGCAGGTCGCAAATATGAACATATTTTGATGAAATTTGGTCATGGGATGAACGCTATTGAAATTGGTGAGAATCGGTTCATGTTCAGACCTATCCCCCATACAAATGACCCCTATGAAATCAACATATATTGCCATAAGATCCAAATTATCATACAAATCTTAGTCAAATTGGGTTTGTATGTATATATTACATCCATTAATCAGTAGTCCAAAAATGATCCCTATTGGGCAACTCTTAGTCATAGGCCCCATACAGAGCTGCTTCCCGATCTTCACTTAAATCTATCAAAAAACAAAAATATTGCACTGATTCTTCTCAAATTTTGTTTGTATATATTTTTGCAAAATACAGTAAAGTGGTAATAAAAGATAAAAATTTTTATTTTACATAATTGCAAGAAAGAGTATTTATAATAATGTTTCCACAATTATTATTCATTACAATTTGTGCAATGCCTGATGTAGACGATGTAATGAGCAACGACTTCTTTAAGAATTATAACCTAGAAGACATTGAAATTCACAAAGGAAAAATTACTAATTTTGCATCGAATTTGAAAAGACGGTACATTGAATGCTCTCATAGCAAGGCAAAGATGTACAAACGTTACCAAGACTGGTTAATAAAGGAACTTATTTTTGAGAGTGCATCTACAACTGCCAACGAAAGTGGAAAAAAGGGTCGACCAGCAAAACCAATTGACGGATGTAGTGAAAGATCTCGAAAGCGCAAGCTGGAGAATATCAGCGAAGAAATTTCTCAAAGAATTATTAAGGATTCATTTTTGCACCAAATTCAACCAACCCAAAATAATAAAAAAAATTGAAATAATTGAAAAAATTGTAGAAGTGAGCCCAAGGCGCACAAAGAGGATTTTGAAAAGCATTCCCATTGAAGATAAGAAATTTACGCCGGAAGAAGCGTTCGCCCTATTTTTGGATTTGAAATTTACCAAAAATCAATATAAGGAATTGCGGAAGCGAACCAATGAAAAGAATTGTGGGATTTTTCCAGAGTATCGAGATTTAGTTTCTGCCAAAAAAGAATGCTTACCTTCACAATCTGCTATTAGTGTCACTTCAACATCAGCAGAAATAAAGTTGCAAGATCTCCTTGAACATACTGCAGTACGATTGCTAATTACGCTTGATACTGATCATTTAAAAAAAATTGGTAATGGCAGCATTACTTTAATTTCTAAATGGGGATGTGATGGATCCTCTGGTCAGAAACAATACAAGCAATTTAATGCCGAAAATTAATCAGATGCTAATTTATTTATGGTATCTTTCGTTCCATTGCGCTTAGCAAATAGGTATAGAGCCGTCAACTAGTAGAGCAACAAAAATTGATATATGGAAAAATGAAAATCCTTCTTCAACAAAGTATTGCAGACCAATAATATTTGCATTCAAAAAGGAAACCAAAGATGTCATAACTGAAGAAGTTCAAAAAATAAAAGATCAAATTAAGAAACTTCAACCAGTAATATTTAAATTTGATGACCAAGACATTGAAGTACATTTTAAAATGTGTCTCAAAATGATTGATGGAAAAGTTGCACAAGCTTTAACTGGAACAAAGTCAACGTCAAGCTGCATTATATGCCAAAAGACATCAAGTCAATTAAGCCAACCTCCACCAGAAGACGATAGTTTTAAGGAAGCCTACGAACTTGGAAGGTCCCCTCTTCATGGTAGAATACGTTTCATGGAGCATATTCTTAAATTGGGTTATTATTTGGAATTTGGTCCGTTAGGCGAAACAGTGAAAAAAACAAAGAAAGTGAGGAAAAAAGAAAGCAAAAAAAAATCAAATTCAACAAAAATATCTACATCTAGGCCTCGTAATCGACCAACCAAAACAAAGGGAAGGAAACACAAATGATGGAAATACTGCAAGGAGATTTTTTTCCGATCGGGAAACTGCAGCATCTATCACAGGTGTAGATCATGAATTAATAAGACGATTCAAAATCATATTACAAGTTCTAGCATGCAGCAGAAAGATAAATGCAAAAAAATTTGGAGAGTACGCCAATAAAACAGCTATACTTTATAATGAAAAATACTCTTGGAGATTTATGCCATCCACAGTTCATAAAATTTTGTACCATGAGGAACAAATAATTCAAAACAATATGCTACCAATAGGAGATCTATCTGAATAAGGGCAAAAAAAAAGGAACAAGGACTACAGATTCTTTCGCGAGCACAACACAAGGAAAATGTCCAGTTGTTGTACTAATGAACCCCTTATCACTATTTTGTTGTGCACTTCAGATCCATATATGTCCAACATTCGTCAAAAATGGAAAACTACCTCTATTGAATTAGACGAAGAAGCTAAACAACTTCTAGAAGATGAAAATCAAGGCTATATAGAAGAAATTTTTACTAAAATTGGTTGATTTAAAGTACTTTTTCATTACACTAACAATAAGTTACACTTTTTTTATATAGTTAAAAAAATGTCGTCATTTAAAAATTTATATATTTTGTAAATTTACAATAAAAATTGTTATATTTCATAAATTTACCATAAAAATTGATATAGAAATATTTAAAAAGACAATAAAAAAAAATTTAACTAAAGCAAAAACATACGAGTTTTTCATTGAAACTTCTCTATCTTGAACCAATATAAGGTAACTTTTACGTTCGCTGCTTAATAAATAATATTTTAACTCTGGATCTTTCAAAAAAAAAAAAAAAAAACAACCTTTGGCCCTTGTGCACATTAGGACGGGGGCCAAAGTTTGGCATTTTCTGAAAAAATTAACTTAAAAAATTGTTAAAAAGTATTAGTTGTAAAATTTACTGAAAAAATAAGACATTATATTAAAAAAAAACATTTTTTACCTTTTAACACTTCACTTTTGTACTAAAATTCAACTACAAATGAAAATGTGTTTTAAACCCTCCGTTACTTTTTTATTTTCGGTCGAGAATTACGTTTTATAGCAAAACTTAAAGGCTAAAGTCTCACCTACCAAACAAAAAAAACCGCATGTCAAAGTTCCAATCCAATCAAAAGTTATAGATTTTTGACCGCCTTCTCGTAAAATGCTCCACTGTGGGCCGGATGACTTGTAAACGATGAGTGGCAAACGAATTTTTTCTGCAATGCGTTGTGTGATCAACTGGACAATAGACTGCATCTAAACTTAGGTTTAGATGGTATTGTATACTAGTAGCTTTAGATGGTATTGTGGGAATTTTTAATGACAAGAGTATTTATTAATTTATTAAATGACTTATCAGTCTAAGAGCAAAATTTTTATGTATAGGAAATATTCATATCGGTGATTAATATGTTTAGTGTAGACTAGATCCGTTTTATTTCGATAACAATAGATATTCCGCAATAACGTCATTATGGATAGAGAATTATCAGTAATCCATGTTCAAAAAACACTGATAATTTTTACGGTGTTAGCCTTGCATTCTCTGCCATATAGAAAGATATGCAGAATAAATTTTGTTTTTGTCGGCAGATAACCAAATACATTTTTTTAATGTAGTTATCGACAACTAATTACTAATATCTAAAATTAAAAGACTCTAAACAAGCCTCCCTATTATCCCTAGATTACATTATACAATATTTAGGAACATTGTACATTAAATTTAGTTGTCTGACCTACCCTTATCAATTACCAATTTAAATCTTTAATCTAGAGAATAAGGATACAGCAAAGCATTAAGTATTCCTTCTTAACCATTACGTTTTCTCAACTGCTCAGGCTTTTCCAATATTTTCCAATGAACTCAAAGATATTGTAATTTTTTTTTACGAGAATGAAATCATCCTGAAGTGAAGGAAAAATCTGATTATTATTTTTTCTTTTGAGTCTTCTTGAAGGAGAGAGTATAATTAACGCAAATGACTCTTAATAGTTAAGTCCTTTGTACAGTATTTAATTCGAATGTAAAAATTTAACATGTCCTTTTCAGCTAAGAAATTTTGCTTAGTGTAATTTCTCAGGAAAAAAAAAACATCTCTTATTTTTTAGAACACACTCGTCTATATAGCAAAATAACAAAGCTGCCAGTCATCGAACACTATTAAACAGAGTAAAGAGATGTTGTCACCTTCGATTCATTATCGAGTCATATATTTGCAAAACACATACGTTAATGGAGTCGTCTGGTTAGCTGAATATATGAAAGGGAAAGTACTTACTAGTTCATCCTCACTCAAGCCAGTGTGAGATGTACCCTTTTAAAGTGAATGCTTTCACAGTCAAGGTTATCGATAGCATACAATTAATTATAATTCAATGATGATTTTTATTTTTGTTTTCTCTTTTAATCGGAACAATATAAATATATAAACATATACACACACATATGTTCTTGAATTTTGTACTGAACACTCCCTTTGAAATCAGTTCGATGAAGTAGAAGTTAATATTATAATAACTTCGGGTGGTAAAGTTTTTAATAATTTCGGCTGATGGTTACTTCTAAAGCACTTCCGTTGAAAATAATATTTTTAGTTAAGAGGGCATGCCCTCTTACAGTCTTCTATACTGAACTGTAGAGTATAGAAGGTTGTAGAGATTCACAATAACACAACATGATGTAGACCACACGCTGTGTTTGTAAGTTCGTCCTTTTTTATAGAATTTCATATTATAGAATAATGATGGTGCAAATATTACGGATCCTGCTGCAATATTTATTTATATACATATACGTATATACATATATATATATATATATATATTTTTTTTTTTGCACATATGAAGTTCTTGTTCATTGTGATTTTTTTGTGTGAGTTTTATGTGTCGTTTTTTATGCACTATTGACAGTAATGTCAACTATTTAGAAGCAAAACTATTAGAAGCAGTGAAATATTTGGTTCCAAAAATAAAGAAAACAAGTAAGAAAATTATAGTCGGTCTAGACGATGCCTATACCATGCGTTTAGAGACCCTATCTCTTAGGCCAAACTAAGTGGACATAGAAAATAAGATAAACCAAATTTGAGTGGGATTTTTATAAATTTTTTTGGCTGCAGATATGAAAAAGTTCATATCGAATGATATATCTATATGAGGTCTTGGTCCAAAAATGGACCGATCCTGACCATGTTTGGTAAAGTCTCTTGCATTTTGCAAAAATATTTACAAACAAAATTTGAGAAGAATCAGCGCAATATTTTTGTTTTTTGATAGATTTAAATGCAGATCGGGAAGCAGCTCTACATAGGGCCTATGAGTAAGGGTTGTCCCATAGGGATAATTTTTGGGCTACTCAGTAATGGATGTAATAAACGTATACAAACCCAATTTGAGTAAGATCTATATGATAATTTGGATCTTATGGCAATTTATGTCGATTTCATAGGGGTCATTTGTATGGGGGCTAGATCTGAACATGGACCGATTTTCACCAATTTCAACAGCGTTTATCCTATGGCTGACAGAAGCTTATATACCAAAGTTCATCAAAACATATTCATATTTGCGACCTGCAGTTTAATTACAAAGTTTACATGGACACACAGACGGACGGACGGACGGACGGACATCGTTACATCGAATCAGATAGTGATTCTGATTCGATCGGTATAATAAAAGACGAGTCTAGGTTAAATATTTTTAGTAGTTACAAACAGCAGCACAAAGTCATTATAGGGTATTATTATACACCATGCGTTTAGAGACCCTATCTCTTAGATCCAACCAACTGGATATAGAAAATAAGCATAAACCAAATTTGAGTGGGATTTTTATTAATTTTTTGGCTGCAGGTATGAAAAAGTTCATATCGGTAGCTATCCTGGCCATGTTTGGTAAAGTCTCTTGTATTTTGCAAAAATATATACAAACAAAATTTGAGAAGAATCAGTACAATATTTTTGTTTTTTGATAGATTTAATTGAAGATCGGGAAGCAGCTATATATAGAGCCTATGACTAAGAGTTGTCCCATAGGGATCATTTTTGGACTACTCATTAATTGATGTAATATACGCATATAAACCCAATTTGACTAAGATCTATATGACAATTTGGATCTTATGGCAATTTATGTCGATTTCATAGGGGTCATTTGTGTGAGGGCTACGTCTGAACATGGACTGATTCTCACCAATTTCATTGGCGTTCATCCTATTACCGACAGAAGCTTATATACCAAAGTTTATCAAAATATATTCATATTTGCGACCTGCAGTTTAATTAAAAGGTTTACATGGACACACAGACGGACGGACGGACATCGTTAATTCGAATCAGATAGTGATTCTGATTCGATCGGTATAATAAAAGATGGGTCTCGGTCAAATATTTTTGGTAGTTACAAACAGCAGCACAAAGTCATTATACCCAAACCACGTAGTGGTATAGGGTATAATTAACGCACAACTTAACCAACTCGCTAGAACGCTTAACAAGAAACAAGTGAAAGTGTTAAATTCGATTATGCCGACTATTTGATATCCTCCACCTGTATATTAAACTCAATATTATAAACAATGCTGGATACGGTAAGCATTTTTATATAGTTGCCACTAATTAATTCTAATACCATTTAAATTCAAAGTTCATTATTTTTCTTTTTTGACTAGTATTTATTATAGTTTCTTATTTATTGTTTTTTATTATAAAAACAATTCTCATACATTTGAAAGGCAAGTGTCTGATCTTTTTTAAGTAGTAGTTAGCCCACTCCACATTTTTTATCAGAATGCTTTAATATTTAAAGGAATAAATCTATTGATGTAACTAATTGGAAAATATATAAAATTATACATATATTATATTTAAATGATGTAAAACCCCAGCAAAACCTTGATAATGATTAGTAATTACCGTTTGCATTACATAGTAATGGGTACCCCATACGTTTTGAATGTTTTCAAGCTAACTGTAAGGACTTCAAGATATTTATTTATATAAATACTTACTGGTAATGACCACTATCTGTGTTATTAAAAACTGTAAATAATGAGGTAAATTTAATGAAACAAACTATTTCGCGGCGATAGTCAGCATTGGATAAAATACGCAGCAAAAGCTGTTAAATTTTACAACACATTGGCACCGCACAATATGTTGTTTATACATGTAGCAAATTTCTCAAAACCCTTCTTGTTATCTATAAAGTAACTAGTTTTTTGTATCAGTTCCTAATTTTGTGACACTGGATCTAAAATTTTAGTGCGCCAAATTTGAGCCAAATCGGACAATGCTTTCTGGACGCGCAATAAGTTTAAAGTTCAAATGTGCATTTATATGTAAAAACTATCAAAAAAAATCTTTTTTCACAACACTTATGATATTAGTAATTCAGTTTTAATTAAATTAATTAATAAACCATAATCTAGAGTAAATTATCTTCTTAGGTTAGGTTAGGTTAGGTTGGAAGTGGCTGCTAAACCAAAGAAAAAGCACACTTAGACTCTGGGGTCCATTGTGATACCACGGGACGAATAGTCCCCAGTCCCCACCGTAGAACCAGTTTGAGCTCCGGATGAAGCCCCTGGTATGTGAAATGTCCACATTTGAGAGATCAGAGAGATCGTGAAGAAACGGCGACCCCAAAGTTCGAAGTCTCGTTCTGGAGAGCGCCGGGCAATAGCAAAGGAAGTGTTCTACGCTCTCCACTTTCTCCACATCCATGCAGCTAAGACAGAAGTCATTTGACGAGACCCTGAGTCGTTCAGCGTGTCTCCCTATGAGGCAGTGCCCAGTGATAACAGGAACTACTGTTGGAATCTCCTCACGGGGGAGTGATAGTAGCGCACTAGTGCGCTTATGATTTAGAGCCGGCCAGATTTGTCTCGTGATCCTGCACGTTGATCCATTAGCCCATCTGTTGTCGGTTATGCCAGCGGTGTGAAGCCGAAGTTCCAGCTTGCACGATTCCAGGAGTGTACCAACACATTCCAAGTTCGCTGGAACCCGTAAGGTAGTGCCCTGTCTTGCCAACTCATCAGCTTTGCAGTTTCCAGGTATATTCCTGTGCCCTGGGACCCATATGAGTCTGATGTCGAACGGCTTGGCCATCTCATTTAAAGACGTGCTACAGCTAAGGGTGGTTCTTGTTTTCAGGAACATTGATTCCTAGTATTTTACTGCGGCCTGACTATCAGAGTAGATGTTGACTGCTGTTGTAGACAGAATATTCCGACCCAACCAGTCAGCAACTTCCTTTATTGCCCGTACCTCTGCCTGATAAACACTGCAGTGGTCTGGCAACCTGCGAGCCAGATTTAGTCCAAGCTCCTTTGAATAGACTCCGAAACCAACTTGACCACACAATTTCGATCCGTCAGTATAGAAATTTATGGAACGCCTGCTACCTGGAATCCTCCCTGACCAAGATTCCCCGATCGGTATCAGAGTTTAGTAGTGTCGTTGAAATACACTCCTCGGAGTAGTGTAATCCACGTTCAATGGTAAGTTCCTGTTAGTCAAGATCACTCCATGGCCACAATTATGACCACGCCATTGTATTGTTCTTCTTAGTCGAATGGCCGATGAGGTCGCCGACTATTTTCCTAATATATCCAATGGTATTAGGTGTAAGAGGATGTTCAAGGCATCCGTAGGTGTAGTACGAAGGGCACCAGTGATACATATGGAAGCCATTCTCTGTACCCTTACCACCAAACGATGACCCCGTACAGCAGTATTGGGCGAACCAATAAGCAATCAATTTTCGGGCTGAAGTCCCACCGCTTACCAATGGCCTTTTTGCAGGAGTATAAAGCTATAGTTGCCTTATTCGCCCTTTCCTCCAAGTTCCGTCTGAAATTAAGCTTCCTGTCCAGGAATACGCCAAGATACATGGCTGCATCAGAGAAGGTAATTTCAGTACCGTTAAGAGAAATAGGGTCGAAGGTAGGTATCATATACTTCCTCGTGAAAAGAACAAGTTCCGTTTTGATCGGATTTACCCCCAGACCGCAACTACTTGCCCAGCCAGATAGCATAGTGAGAGCCCTCTGTAGAATATCTCTAAGTGTGGATAGAAACTTCCCATTTACGGCTATGGCCACGTCATCAGCATAGGCGACCACGTTGCAGCCTTGTCTCTCCAACAAAACTAGCATTGAGTTCCATAGAAGTGGTGACAGAACGCCTCCTTGTGGCGTTCCCCTGTTCACAAATCGGGATATTAGAATCGTTCCCAATTTAGACGTTATCCGCCTGTTGGCAAGCAGATTTCCAATCAGTGAGATGATCACGGAGTTCACTCTTATACTAGATAGTGCCGCTAATATCGAGTCCGGTGTGACATTGTTAAAATCCCCTTCTATATCCAAAAAGGCTGTCATGGTGTATTCTCCTACCGAGATCGATTTCTCGATGGTACTCACAAGCTCGTGAAGAGCTGTTTCGGTTGACCTTCCCTTGCTGTAAGCGTGTTGTCGCGCCGACAGCAGTTTAGGTTCAATAACTCTTCGTAAGTAAGAATCTATCATACGCTCCATTGTCTTCAATAAGAACGATGATGGACTTATTGGTCTGAAGTCTTTTGGGACAGTGTGTGAACTTTTTCCAGCTTTTGGAATGAACACAAATTATTTTCTTAATAAATGCACAAAATTTATTATCGGTTGAAAAACAGCCAAGTTATATCAAGTTCCCCAGGCAATAAATGCGCCGCAGACCACTTGATTAAGAAAATCGGGCTCACATTTTTAAGGAAATTGAAATAATTTAGAATAATAACATTTTTGCACTTTTCTAATCCCAAAATGATGTTATGTAAAGTATTTTGCATCTCGTCTATTTTTATGCCGTTCTAAATTAATGTCAAATCGGTACGTATTTTTTAGCACTATTGCAAAATCTCCAATTTTACTTTTTCAAAATTTTTGTTCAAGAAATTTGACTTCAAGGTCTTACTAACAAAATACGTGTGATTAAAAATGCAAAATATAGTAGGTATCCTGTTTTTAATTTGGCGAGGGCAGCGTTTTATTTCAGCGAATTTGAAGAAAATTTTGATTTTTCATACTTTTTTAGGCTACATCTTTTTTGTGTTTTCATATTTTTCAATATCTTTTGACAGAATAATATACTACTTGATATAAGTTCTCAATCTTGTTAATTAAGGTTAACCCATTTACGCTCGCTGTGCCAATTTGGGAACACTTCATTATTGGCGGCATACGAGAAAGTTTTTGACACTATTCGATAAATATTTGCATTATTGATCAAGTGAAAGTTCAGACATTAAGTATAATATCAAAAAATTGTATTGCATTAGGTAATTTTGTGGCAAAAATCGTTTAAGTTTCACAATAAAGGCACCTGTGGAGGTGGGTATGTTTTTTTGAATATTATTTTTTATGCAAACTGAAAATCGTCATAATTTTATATTTTTTATAAAATTCAGTATATAATAAAATATTTACAAGTCTCTTCAATGTAATAACTTAACTTTATATGATTTTATAGTACTTGAAATATTGATGTACCAATTTGGGTACAACGGGCACAAGTGTACTAAATCTTAGAAATCTGCAAACGGACAAAAACAACAAAAACATAGTGAATAATTTTAGAATTCGATGCATCTATGTAGCAATGCGTTGTCAACAGCTTGTTGTTAAGTGTTTTTGATATGAAAAAAAATAACGGTAATTAAAAAAAACAACGAATTATTTTAGATATGGAGTAGTAAGGCATCAAAAAAGAAAACAGTAGTGAGAATTTGTCAAACGTTGAAGCACGTGAGAATTTGTCAAACGTTGAAGCACTTATAAGCATTTTTAAAGTTTCATATAATTTTTTTTACTTCTTGTTTTGAGTGTTTACCTTGATGTGAGTTACAGACATAAACGTATCAACGCAAATTTTTACAAATATAATTTTTATAGAAAAGAAAAATGAACCACAAAGAATATTTTAGCGGCAGAAAAAATTTCAATGGTTTGGAGGAAGCCGTAAATGCCATAACAGAAAACAGTAACCATGATTTAGAGTACGATTTAGCTATAATTCCACCACAACCTAGTGTTGTATCTGATGAAGAAGAGGATTTCGATGAAAATAAAGTTGAAGGCTTACCAAATGAAGTTCCCGGTGGAATCGAGATATTTATTCGTAGTGTTCGTAATATTTCGGACTCTGAATGCAGCAGGGATGATGAAACATTAGCAGCTAAAAGAATTCGACTAAGAACGAATACTCCGCAATCTGAAAGCATTAGTAATGCACATAAACGTCCAGCTTTAAATGTTCCGTCTTGGCGAATCTGACAACCGATTGCAGAATAAAAACCGTATGAAAGAAGATGTAAAAGACTTGACCCCTTATCAACTATTTGAGAAATTTTTTGACGAAGAAGTAATGATTATGATCGTCAACTTTGGCCAGGTGTATGCAAGTCCAAATAATCGACACAATTTTACTCTCACTGTAGCAGAGCTAAAGGTTTTTTGTGGGATACTAATTTTTTCAGGTTACCACAAATTACCAAGAGAAAGAGTGTATTGTTCACTAGATGAAGATATTGGAGTTGAAGTAGTGTCAAAAGCAATGTCCAGAAATATGTTCGAAGAGATAAAACGAAATTTACATCTTGTTGACAACAATGATGCCGAGACCACCACGGACAAAATGTTTAAAGTTAGAAAGCTTTCAGATCTTCTTCAAAAAAAATTCAACCAGTGGAACGTTTTTCATGAAGACATTTCTATCGATGAATCCATGGTGAAGTACTTCGGTCATCACTCGGCAAAGCAATTTATTCGGGGCAAACCTGTACGCTTTGGCTACAAGAATTGGGTTGCAGCAAGTTCCTGTGGATATTGCTATGCGTTTGACATATATTGTGGCAAATCGAGTGTTAATTCTAATGAACCATTGGGTACCAAAGTTGTCAAAATGCTGCTAAACAAATTGGACACAAATCCTGCCAACCATAAAATATTTTTTGATAATTTTTTCACTAGTTGTAATCTTCTTCGAGACTTACGTGATTTGGGATATCGTGCCACGGGAACCATACGTGAAAATCGTACAAAAAAATGCCCACTTCCAATAGTAAAAGAGATGATGAAGAAGTCCAGAAGTGAGTTTGATTTCAGGTTCGATAAAAATAATGAGATACTGTTGGTCCGCTGGAAGGCCAACAGTATTTGTACAATGGCAACAAATTACGACTCATTTGATCCGGTAGGAACCATCAGAAGATGGAAAAAAAACAAAAGACTGACATGGAAATTCCATATGTGTTCCAAAAATATAATAAGAGCATGGGAGGAGTTGATGAGATGGACCAATCTATTTCAGTGTATAGAATTGGTATACATGGCAAAAAATGGTGGTGGGTTTTATTTACATATATGATTGATATGGCCATATCAAATGCATGGCGGTTACATGTAGCTTCTAGAGAAAATGCCATGGATCAATTATTATTCCGAAGAAATATAGCTAGATTCTATCTTAGCCAATTGCCCCAAAAATACTCCGCCCGCCCATCGTCATCAAGCATTAGTGGTTTACGACTAGATGGAATTGATCACGTGCCAGAGAAACTGCCAAATCGTGTGCGGTGTGTTGTTTGTCACAACAGAAGTCGTTGGAGCTGCAAAAAATGCAAGAAAACGCTTTGCATTGAAAAATGTTGTTTTAAAAATTTTCACACATAAGTGACCATTGTGCCAATTTGGGTACACCCCTTTAATTTCCAAAAAAAAATATATATTTTTTATTTTTTTCTTATTTTTTTGTTTATAAGTAATGAATTTAATAATAAAATAAAAGAAATTTAATTTTTTTCCCGGTGGTTTTGGTTTGGGCTTAAATGGGTTAAATTGAAATACCATAAACTGTCCCTCTTTAAGCTCGAAAGTCAAATTTAAGGAGATTTAAATTTTTTTTAAACAAAATATCGAAATAACAATTTTGTTTGGAGCAGAAGTTGATAAATCAGCTTATTCACATATCTTCGTTAAATACAATATCCGATATGCAAATTGGCAATTTTGAAAGTTTTCCTACGTTTATAAGCAAAATATATGCAATCAGTTGCTAATTTTATTGCTGCATGAAACCATGGCTTTTTCCTACCTCTTCTTTTAACAATTTTGTTTGGAGCAGATTTCTTAAATACATTAAATGCCTATCGAAGAGTTCCAAACAATATTTGATTGTTCAGATGACATAAATTTATAATTCGTATTCTTAACATCATAAAAAGTAGCCTCATCTTAAACATACTGCAACTGAGAAACAAATAATCCGCATAATGGAAATGGGAATTATTATGTTTTGTTTATCCAAAAGCACTTAATGTAGCACCAAAAGTAATAAGTTGGCATTACTGTTTATGAATTCTTTTGCACTATGGATATGATTCCTGATTCTGATGGTGTCTACTAAGAGAATAACCCCATACACATCATTACATCGAAGAATTATTTTTATCGATTTAGGAAAGAATACGAACTTCATAGTGTATGTACAGAAAAATCAAAAAGAAAAAATTTTTTTAACACACTTCTGGAACGACTGAACATTCTGCAGTTTATTTCTTAAAGTTAAGCGGAATATTCAATAATCAATCCAGTTTCTGAGCACTCCGAAATTAATAGTCCTAAAAGCATTTTAAACATGATCATTTTGAGATATTACAAAAATAAAATCCATAAATGATAATTATCTGATTTTTTATGAATATGTTCCAAATCTACCCTTTTAAAAAGGCTCAATAAGTTATGAAGGACTGAGATATAATGTTTTGTTTCCTTCCTATTTCCCCAGATAGATTCGCCCATAGTGCATTGAGCTTTCAATGATGTTTCTAGTTGGACTCATTACCAGCAACTTTGGACGTTGTTGGTAAATAACTTTTAAATGACAGTAGCAATTGTGATCCCTTAACTATCTCTGGATGTATGAGTGTCGAGTGAACGAAATAAAATTTTATCATTAATCATGGTTTATAATGTATTTCCTATTTCCCATATAATATTAACAGTTGTTTGAAATTTTTCATTTATTGCATACGGTCATCATTGTGTTTGTTACGCTAACTGAGGTACACTGTTGGTAGCACGTTATTTACTTATGTAAATGGATTTAGACTGAAAATAATCAAACATAAATTGTATTTATTGGAATATGAATTTCCGAATTGCATAGCATCAATATGAAATATAAAAATCATTCGTTCTAAAGTTTAGTATGCACAAACACAGTGATTAGCATAATCCGAACACATAGCTGAACTGAACTTAATGAATTTGTAATATTTAAACTAAATTTAATGCGAAATTGAATTTATAGCAAAACTTTTGGCAACATGTAGTTATACCCCATATTATTACCACAACGACCACAAAAAAAACAAGTCCAGCTATGACAACAACACAACATTTAGAATAACAACAAGAACAATATAGAAACATCATATTTTCCATTTTTTTTTTTACTTTTTCAGAGATTTCCCTGGACCTGTTCCATCGATTTTAATGATTTTTGAAACAGAAATCTTCCCATGAATTTGGTGAGTCATTCTCGATCGTGACAAGAACAACATAGAAAATTATATTTTTTCAACACTTTTTTTAGTTCTTCATTTAAATCTGGGGCCCTAATCAACCGATTTGGACGATTTTATATAGCAAACTTTTCAGGATGTTAGTAAATCATTTTTTATGTCAACGAGCACCTTAGCTACCCGATTGATGCCGTCATCGTGTTTTCCACAGACGGACAGACGGACATCGCTATATCAACTCCGGTTGTTATAAGGATCACAAATATATATATTTTATGGGGTCCAAAATTTTTGTTCTAATTATTACAAACGGAATGACAAACTTATATATATGAAATTATCGTTATCTTCATTTGACACCGTAGGAGTGTAGTAAAAAGAATTAATTAAAAATGTCCATGATATTAACGGCAGATTAAAGTCACCAAAAACAAGTACAGAATCTTCAGGGTTAGCCTTTGTTACAACTGATTTTATTGATTCAAATTGTTCATTATAAGTCGATTGATCAGAATCAGGAGGTATGTAGGAGCATGTAATAAAAACTTTTTTTTTTTTTTTTATTTAGTTTTAACATAACACCAATAATTTCAATATTTGGAAAAGAATCAAGACGTATTTCTTCAGATGATAGTTGACAGGAGACAGCAATTAGAACACCACCACCAATTGTTTCGGTTTCTCTGTCAAGTCTGTAAATATGAACATAATATCCCAGCGTTGAAGACATTTCTTTTTAACCAGGTTTCAGTAAGAACAATAACGAGAAATCAAAGCTGTGTTTAAGCAGAGACGAACATTTTGGTAAATTATAGATATTTAGTTATCATGAAGAGTAGTTAGTTTTTTAGAGCATTTAAATTTCTTAGCGGAAGATGAACAGCTTTTATTGGATTTTCTTTGTATTGATATTCACGGACAAGTGTACTAACGGGCCAAAAAACAGGATTAAGTATAATATCGAAGAGATCAGCTGGGACAATAATTTTAAATGAGGTGATAGTTCTCGGTTGAGAATAATTGAACTTATACGTTGAAATCAGTGCATTCGAATCGATTTTAGATTTTATATAGAATTCTAAATCTTCAACAGAAGTTTCTGAAGCTAAGCGGGATACAAATATAGTTTTCTTTGGAGGTATAAATCTCAGCGGGATATGTATATTTTGATTGTTATTTAAACCAGGAGCAGAAGAATTTAAAACTTGAGCATAATTAAGAGGTGTAACATTTTCATGAATGATTGGTACAGTACCAGTATCCTAAGTCGTTATCGCCATACTTTTTATAACATTATCCCCAAATAAATACAAATAATCGCCAATATGAAAGAAAAATTGTAATCAAAAAGTACATTTTATTTCTAAAAAATTAAGCAACTATTTATAGATTTTAGTGAAAATAAAAATTAACCAGATTTTTATAATGTTTTTCAACACTTTAGATGTAAGCAATTTTTGTTCCAAGAACTCTAAAATTTAACTTATAGAAAAATTTGCGTAATAAAAGTATTTCATTTGAAATTATTGCCAATTTTCCTAATATAAAATTTGTTGTATACAATTGTTAACGTTTAATGAATTCAAGATATTTGTTTCTAGAAAAGCAGATAAATTATTTTAAATATATTTCCTGTTAATAAAGTTTAAAGCTTGTTTTTTAATATCAAAACATTATCAACTCGCGATCGAAAAAAAACGAAATTAAGTCATAAACAACATATGTATAAAATTTCTCTGTTTTCTATTTTATTACTATCTTTTTATTTACTTTTTATTTTTTTATAACTGCTAATGAATTATTTTAAATTTGTTTAACAAATTTGGTTGAAACAATTGTTGTCGTTATTATAGGGGTGTTTCAGATTTTTTCGATCGCGAGTGGATGTTTTAATTTTTAGATGTACGCATTGAAGGACATGTTCTGTTTTTTTTTAGCAGTACACGTGCAAGAAAACGAACTTTAAAGAAAGCTACACTCGAATCTGTGTGGTCTATGTATGTTCGAAAAAAAAAAAATACGTGATAGAAACATGTTCGTGTACATAACGAAATATTAAAACGAAACACAGTCATGATTGTGTTCGGCACCGTACAATATTTAGAAACACACATAATTGATATGAAAATAAAAATATGTGCTGGCTGCTTTAGAACAGAACATTGTGCGTTTGATGTGTGTATTTTCTGAACCTTGAAATATAGCTCTTTCGATAGTACGTGGCTTAGTCTTAAGACTGAGGAATGCTTATAATGCTCGTAAGGCCAATTGTAGTTATACCCTATACCACTATGTGGTTTGGGTATAATGACTTTGTGCCGCTGTTTGTAACTACCAAAAATATTTGATCTAGATCCATCTTTTATTATACCGATCGGCTCAAAATCACTTTCTGAGTCGATTTAGCGATGTCCGTCCGTCCGTCCGTCTGTGTGTCCATGTAAACACTTTAATCAAACTACAGGTGGCAAATATGAATATATTTTAATGAAATTTAGTATATAAATAAGCTTATACCGACCATAGGATGAAACAAAACAAAATTGATACAAACAAAATTTGAGAAGAATCAGTGCAATATTTTTGTTTTTTTGATAGATTTAAGTGAAGATCGGGAAGCAGCTCTATATGGAGCCTATGACTAAGAGTTGTCCCATAGGGATCATTTTTAGACTACTCATTAATGGATGTAATAAATGTATATAAACCCAATTTGACTAAGATCTATATGACAATTTGGATCTTATGGCAATTTATGTCGATTTCATAGGGGTTTTTTGTAAGGGGGCTAGGTCTGAAAATGGACCGATTCTCACCAATTTCAATAGCGTTCATCCTATGGCCGGTGGAAGCTTATATACCAAAGTTCATCAAAATATATTCATATTTGCGACCTGCAGTTTGATTACAAAGTTTACATGGACACACAGACGGACGGACGGACGGACGGACATCGTTAAATCGAATCAGATAGTGATTCTGATTCGATCGGTATAATAAAAGATGGGTCTAGGTCAAATATTTTTGGTAGTTACAAACAGCAGCACAAAGTCATTATACCCAAGCCATATAGTGGTATAGGGTATAATGAAAACGAAAAATGGAAAATGAAAAATTGAAAAAAAAAATAGTTAATGAAAAATGGAGAATAGAAAATGGAAAATTAAAAATGGAAAATGAAAAAAGAAAATTGTAAAATGAAAAATGAAAATAGAAAACGAAAAGTGGAGAATGGAAAACGAAAAGTGGAAAATATAAAATGGAAAATGGAAAATGAAATTGAAAAATCGAAAATGAAAATTGAAAAATGAAAAAAGGAAATTGAAAAATGGAAAACGGAAAATGGAAATTTAAAAATGAAAAATGAAAAATGGAAAATGGAAAATGAAAATTGAAAAATGGAAAACGCAAAATGGAAAATGGAAAATGGGGAATGGAAAATGAAAATTGAAAAATGTAAAATGGAAAACGAAAAATGGAAAATGGAAAATGAAAATTGAAAAATTAAAAATGGAAATCCTTGCACACTATTTACAAAGAAAAACATTTTAAAATTAATGTTAGCAAATAGCTGTTCATGAATTTAGAGTAGCAGATTCCAGCGCACGAAATTCGAGTGCAATTTTTAGGCAACTTTATTTCTCAACTTAGCCAATTCACAAACCAACATTTTTTTGGTATATTATTATTGTGAATGAAGATAACAAACTCATTAACAAATACATTAACAAATTTAATAAACACACACATATCATATGTATAATTTTATGTATGTGTTAGTAGAAACTTTAAATGCAATTTACTGAGAATAAAGGAAAAAGTTAAAAAATCTGTAAATCTGGTGAACAGCTAAAAAGAAGTACCTTTCAAATAATACACGTTTGGTCCAAATCGGGATAAATCGGTGGAACAAAACATCGGTAACAAGAAATCACCTAGCCTATTGATAAGCATTTAATGATTTCACATAAAGTACATTAAATTGAATACACATTCTCCTGAGAGGGTCTGCATTCGCATAATTAGCTCTATAGAACTGTGAAGATAAAGACGAGAAGTAACGTGTTGGTCGTTGAGGAATGTTGAATGATATATGGTTAACCAGGAAACCAGAACAAACATGACCATTAATTATATTAAGAAGAAATGAAAAATTTAGCATAGTTCTCTGGCTTTTTAAAGGTGGTGGCTTACTAAGTACGAGCCTGCTGGTATAGGATGGAAGATTACTTGGATTGAAGTTTAAACTGCAAATACAAAACATAAGGAATTGTTTCTGCACAGATTCCAGACTGTCGGCATGAATTTGGTAGATTGGGTCCCAAATTATAGAAGCATATTGCAGAATAGGTCTCACAAGTGACGTATATAAAGTTTTGGTGACATAGGGATGATTGAACTCTTTAGCCCAACGTTTTATGAAACCAAGTACATTTCTAGCTTTGTTGACAGTAAGTGTTATATGAGGAATAAAGCTCAGTTTATGATCCAATATAACACCAAGATCTGCAAAGTTATCTATTTTATCTACTACCTCTTTCTGACGAAACGCATATATTTACACTTTTTAAAGTTCAGCTCCATTAACTTTAAATTACACCAAGAATAAAATGAATTTAAATCATTTTGGAGAAAAACATGATCAGAGTGTTGATTATAATAGAAGAAAATTTTGACGTCATCCGCATATATATGAAAATGTTTGAAAAACGAATAACATTCGGAAGATCGTTTATAAACAAAGAAAAAAGAAGCGGTTCAAAATGGCTGCCTTGAGTTACTCCCAACATAACATCTATCAGCTTTGAAATATCATTTTTAGAACCTACTTTTTGTGTTCTATTGGTTAAATAAGAATATATCCACTTGTGCTACGATTTGTAAATGAATGACTTTATCAAAAGCTTAGCTGAATTCCATATAAACCAGAGCCCGCGGTCAAGCTCGAGTGCTCGAGCTACTCGAGTAGTAAATGAACTACTGGTGCTTAATTAACGAGTAGCTCGAGTAGTGAAAATTAAAATTTTTCATGTTTGAAAATATGTAAAATAAGTTTGAAATAAGTATAACAAATGTTGAATCATACACGTACCAAGAATATCATACTTAAATTTCACTTGAATTGGGCTGTCCTACTGGCGTTGGCAAACTACTACTCGAAAAAGCTCGATGCCTTTCAGTACAAATGTATGGAAATATTAACTTCATAGATGTTTGACTTTATTTTAAACAAAATTTTCCCCGAATACATGGTATGATTTTATATATTTTGAAGTCAGTTATACTGATAGATTACCCTCCTGAAATATTAAAACATTCTGATGAAAACTATGGAGAGGGCTAACTACTACTCGAAAAAGATCATCCTCTTTCCACTCAAATGTATGAAAATATGATCTTCGTTTAGTAGTATTTTAGTCTGAATATATGTAGAGAATATGTTTTCAAAATTTCAAAGCATTTCGACAAAAATGTTGACGTGTGGGAATAACTACTCGAAAAACTTCGGAAATTATGTAAAAAGTGTAAAAAATTTAAAAAAAAATTTGTTTTTAATTTTTTCACTGCCTGTAATTGACTATATTCAGAGATTACTCATAAAAGCTTTTAAACCATTCCGATCAAAATTGTGGCGTCGGTATAGCACTACTCGACTGATATTGGCCACTTTCTATACAAATGTGTGAAAATATGCTCTTATTTGAAGCTTGATGATATTTTCCAAAAAATTTTCCACAATGACGTATATCAAGGGAACACTTCCTTCAAGTTTCAAAGTATTCCAACAATAATTGGAAAAGCTCGAAAAAGCTCGACCACTTTCCATACAAATACATACATATATGAAAAAAATCACTTCACGCAAGTTTGACATCGGTTTACATAAAATATTTAAGGCACACATGGTACAAATTTATGCTTTTAAAGTTGGAAGTATGTGTACATTTCATACACGGAATTTCAAAGTAATCTGGCCAAAATTGTGACATTAATGGAAAAACCTTTTACCAATTGATAATTTATAACAAATACAGGTGTTGTGTCAAAACTAATCTTTCTCAAAGTGAGCTCAACATAGAGATTTCAAAAAACGAGCTAAATATAAATCAGAAAATTTTATAGCGATTATTCAAGGTACACAGTTACTGCTTTTAAACTAGTTAATTGATAGAAGAAAAATTGTTGTATATGGCGTTGACACACTAAAAATGTATAGAGGGCATATTTTCGTACATTTGTATAGAAAATGAGTGATGTTTCTCGGTGAAAAGATTTGAAAGTGGCTGATTTTTTTCGAGTATAAGTTCGCTGCCTCCACAATCTTCCCTGGAACAGTTTGAAATTTTGAGGATGTAATATCCTGAAATCTATAACTTCAAAACATATACATTTCTAAAAATTCGTGAAGGAAAAAGGTAAAATTAGATCAAACTTGAAATAAGAGCAAATTTTCACACATTTGTATAGAAAGTGGCTGATCTTTATAAAGAAGTAGTTCGCCAACAGCTCAATTATTGTCGGAATGCTTTGAGATTTTAAGGACGTAATGTCCTCGTATTTTGCATTTTAGAATGTGTAATTATATACCATGTGTTCCTAGAAAATTTTTTGTAAATGGATGTCAAACTTGGTTGGAGTGCATTTTTTCGTATATTTGTATGGAAACAGGCTGATTTTTTCCAATAGGAATTCGTCAACAGCACAATTACTACCGAAAGTCTATGAAATTTCAAGGACGTAATGTCCTCTTAGTTGCAATTTTATAGTATATAAATTTGTACGATATGTGCCTTAAATATTTTTTGTAAATCGATCTCAAACTTGAATGTAGTGCATTTTTTCATATATTTGTATGGAAACTGACTCATATTTTTCGAATAGTAGGTTGCCAATAGCACATTGTTAGTCTGAATGGCTTAAAAAATTAAATGAGTCATTCAAGGATATAGTCAGTTGCAATTGTTGAAAAAAGAACATAAAAAATTTTTTTTAATTTTTTTTTTTCATTCATTCTTTTTCGAGTAGTAGTTCGCCCACCCCACACCTTTCATCAAAGTGCTCCAATATTTTAGGAAAATAATCTGTTGGTATGAGGGACTACAATAATTTTTACCATGTATTTTTGGAAAATATCTCTTAAAATTATGTCAAACTTCCATGGAGTGAATGTTTTCATAAATTTGTATGGAAAGTGGTCGAGCTTTTTCGAGTAGTTAGTAGTTCGTCCACCCCACAATTATTGTCGGAATCGTTTGAAATTTTAAATAAGTACTCTCCTTACCGTTTCAATTCTAAAAAAATATAACTTTTGGCTAAGTCATTATAAAAAATTTTCTGTATAATTATCTCAAACAAGAAATAAGAGCAAATTTTCACACTTTTGTATTGAAAGAGTCAGATCTTTTTCGAATAGTAGTTCGTCCGAGCCACAATTTTGGTCAGATTACTTTGAAATTTCGTGTACGTAAGGTATTCATATTTCCAACTTTAAAAAGCATAAACTTATACCATGAGTGCCTTTAATATTTTTTGTAAATCGATGTCAAACTTGCATGAAGTGAATTTTTTCATATATATGTATGGAAAGTGGTCGAGCTTTTTCGAGTAGTAGTTCGACAACAGCACAATTATTGTTGGAATACTTTGAAATTTTAAGAGGATTATATCGCTATATTTCTGGAACTAAAAATAGTAAAAATTTTAGCAAGTCGTGATGGAAATTTTTTTAAAAGTTACATCAAACTTGAAATAAGACCAAATTTTCACACATTTGTATAGAAAGTGACTGATCTTTTTCGAGTAGTTAATCGCACATAGCACAATTTTAATCGGAATGACTTAATTTTTTATATGAGTTATCTGTGAATAAGGTCAAGTACGGGCAGTGAAAAAAAAATATTTTTTTTTGAAAAAAAAATATTTTTTTTTGAAAAAAATTTTTTTTGTTGATAATTAAGGTTTTTGTTTACCTGTTTTGTTGTTGAAGGGTGAATATAGTTCGGCTTATTGTTATTAATCACATAATCCCTGATGATGATCAACAAAGTTGATAGAAATATATTGGAAAAGAATATTGTTATAAATATTAGCTTATTGACCTTAAGCCGAACTATATTCACCCTTCAAAAATTTTTTTTTTATTTTCTGTTTTTTGTCGAATTGTAGTTCTCCAAGCTTCAATTATTGGCGGAATGCTTTGAAACCTGAAGGAAGTGTTCTCTTGATATACACAGCTCTGATGAATATAATTTTTTATTACGTCATTGTGGAAAATTTTCTGGAAAATATCATCAAACTTCAAATAAGAACATATTTTCACACATTTGTATAGAAAGTGGCCAATATCAGTCGAGTACTGCTGTACCGACGCCACAATTTTGATCGGAATAGTTTAAAATTTTTTATGAGTAATCTCTGAATATAGTCAATTACAGACAGTCAAAAAAATTAAAAACAAATTTTTTTTATTTTTTTTTACACTTTTTGCACAATTTCCGAACTTTTTCGAGTAGTTATTCCCACACGTCAACATTTTTGTTGAAATGCTTTGAAATTTTGAAAACATATTCTCTACATATATTCAGACTAAAATGCTAAGAGGTTCTGCCAAGTGTTCTGGAACAATTTTTTGTAACTAGGCATCAAACATAAACGAAGATCATATTTTAATACATTTGAGTGGAAGTTAGCCTCTCCATAGTTTTCATCAGAATGTTTTAATATTTCAGGAGGGTAATCTATCAGTATAACTGACTTCAAAATATATAAAATCATACCATGTATTCTCGGAATTTTTTTTTTAATTAAGTCAAACATCTATGAAGTTAATATTTTCATACATTTTTACGGAAAGGCGTCGAACTTTTTCGAGTAGTAGTTTGCCAACGCCAGTAGGACAGTCCGATTCAAGTAAAATTTAAGTACGATATTCTTGGTACTTGTATGATGCAACATTTGTTATACTAAATACTTATATTTATCTTTTTCCATGCTTTCTAATATGAAAAATGTTAATTTTTCGTTAACTATTCGAACAGCTCGAATAGGGCGAATCTCGAGTATTGCGGAATTATGCTATAAATTGCATCTGCTTGTTTGCATTCAAGAAAACCACGATTGACAATTGTAGTAAATTGTAATAGATTTGTAGAGCTTGAACATCTTTTTTGGAAACCATGTTGGAAGGGATAAATTAAGGTATTTACTTGATAGTATAGATAATCCGTTATAATTTTTTCAAAAATTTTAAGTCTAATACTTAATTTAGCAATTCAACGATGATTAGTAATATCAGCCTTGTTGCCAGATTTGATTAGTGGAATAATGAATGAATCTTTCCACATATTGGGAAAATAACCATTTTTAATTGACGTATTAAACATGAGTATTAACGGTACAGGTAAAACATCAACACATTTTATTGAAATACAAGACGGAATTTTATCTGGACCACTGTTGTAGGAAAATTTAAGTTTTTGCAATTCATTAGAAACCACAGTCATAGAAAGCGAATGAATGAATATCATTTGAGCAGCAGTCAGTGTATATGAGCAGATATTAGAATCATTAAAAGTTTTATCTGAGTAAAAAGTAGAGAAGAAGTCAGCAAATAAATTGCATACAATAATATCATCACAGGATTCATTATGTGAGAATTTCATAACAACAGGATAGCCCTTAGTTTTTCTCTTAGAGTTAACAAATTTGTAGAATGACATCGGATTTCAATGGTGCGTGGTAGAGCAGAAGAAAGCATATATTTCCAAAAATTCATAACTACACTGAATTCTAATCGGACCGATTTCTGGCATTTCAGCCTTCATCAGCGATTTATTGTGATAATTGTTATGTTATAATTGAAACCCTATCTCTTAGGCCCAACTAACTGGACATAGAAAATAAGCAAAAACCAAATTTGAGTGGGATTTTTATTAATTTTTTTGGCTGCAGATATGAAAAAGTTCATATCGGAAGCTATATCTATATGTGGACTAGGCCCAAAAATGGACCGATCCTGACCATGTTTGGTAAAGTCTCTTGTATTTTGCAAAAATACATACAAAATTTCAGAAGAATCAGTGCAATATTTTTGTTTTTTGATAGATTTAAGTGAAGATCGGGAAGCAGTCTATATGGGGCCAAAGGGATCATTTTTGGACTACTCATTAATGGATTTAATGAACGCATACAAACCCAATTTGAGTAAGATCTATATGACAATTTGGATCTTATGGCAATTTATGTCGATTTCATAGGGGTAATTTGTATGGGGGCTAGGTTTGAACATGGACCGATTCTCACCAATTTCAATAGCGTTCATCTCATGGATAATGAAAGCTCATATACCAAATTTCATCAAAATATATTCATATTTGCGACCTGCAGTTTGATTACAAGGTTTACATGGACACACAGACGGAGGGACGGACGGACAGACGGACATTGTTAAATCAACTCAAAAAGTGATTCTGATTCGATCGGTATAATTAAAGATGGGTCTAGGTCAAATATTTTTGGTTGTTACAAACAGCAGCACAAAGTCATTATACCCAAACCACATAGTGGTATAGGGTATAATCAGAAAGAGCGATATAACTGCAATCGAAGATACGTCTCTTTTCTACAATTTAAGGAAAAAATTTATGATCGTTTAAACGATACATTTATTCCATTTGCAGCGGATAATCTGTTGCAGAAACTGGAAAAGGAGGGTCTACTGAAAAGAGAATATGTAGAAGCAAAAGCAAACCATTTTTATCTTGCATTAATTACATATCCATGTATCCATGGTCCAAGAGATTTTTTGAAAATGCTCAAAATTTTCAATATTTAGCTTTAAATGGCAAGGATTTTTTATATACGGATTTCGTTAAAGCCCCAAAACAAATTTTTCAATTAATTAAAGAAAACAGTGACGACCTATGTGATAACAATGAACTTTACGATTCTTTTAAAATAATTGAGCAAATATTAATTGAAAAATATAGTTCTTGGGGAGAACAACAAGAACCAGGCGGTGGGAATTCATTGTTCAGATTTTAAAAACCTCCGAAATAAATTTTAAATATGTAATGGTCGCAATAAAATATATAATGACGCTACCTGGTACAAACGCAGACAACGAACGCGTTTTCAGCCTAATATTTAATTATTGGACAAAAGCAAAAGTCAACTACTTGTTGAAACATTGCTGTGTGCAATTAAAATTAAAGCCAATCTGAACATGTCGTGTGATGAATTTTCAAAATTATCTTGTAATCTCTGAATATAGTCAATTACAGACAGTCAAAAAAATTAAAAACAAATTTTTTTTATTTTTTTTTACACTTTTTGCACAATTTCCGAACTTTTTCGAGTAGTTATTCCCACACGTCAACATTTTTGTTGAAATGCTTTGAAATTTTGAAAACATATTCTCTACATATATTCAGACTAAAATGCTAAGAGGTTCTGCCAAGTGTTCTGGAACAATTTTTTGTAACTAGGCATCAAACATAAACGAAGATCATATTTTAATACATTTGAGTGGAAGTTAGCCTCTCCATAGTTTTCATCAGAATGTTTTAATATTTCAGGAGGGTAATCTATCAGTATAACTGACTTCAAAATATATAAAATCATACCATGTATTCTCGGAATTTTTTTTTTAATTAAGTCAAACATCTATGAAGTTAATATTTTCATACATTTTTACGGAAAGGCGTCGAACTTTTTCGAGTAGTAGTTTGCCAACGCCAGTAGGACAGTCCGATTCAAGTAAAATTTAAGTACGATATTCTTGGTACTTGTATGATGCAACATTTGTTATACTAAATACTTATATTTATCTTTTTCCATGCTTTCTAATATGAAAAATGTTAATTTTTCGTTAACTATTCGAACAGCTCGAATAGGGCGAATCTCGAGTATTGCGGAATTATGCTATAAATTGCATCTGCTTGTTTGCATTCAAGAAAACCACGATTGAAAATTGTAGTAAATTGTAATAGATTTGTAGAGCTTGAACATCTTTTTTGGAAACCATGTTGGAAGGGATAAATTAAGGTATTTACTTGATAGTATAGATAATCCGTTATAATTTTTTCAAAAATTTTAAGTCTAATACTTAATTTAGCAATTCAACGATGATTAGTAATATCAGCCTTGTTGCCAGATTTGATTAGTGGAATAATGAATGAATCTTTCCACATATTGGGAAAATAACCATTTTTAATTGACGTATTAAACATGAGTATTAACGGTACAGGTAAAACATCAACACATTTTATTGAAATACAAGACGGAATTTTATCTGGACCACTGTTGTAGGAAAATTTAAGTTTTTGCAATTCATTAGAAACCACAGTCATAGAAAGCGAATGAATGAATATCATTTGAGCAGCAGTCAGTGTATATGAGCAGATATTAGAATCATTAAAAGTTTTATCTGAGTAAAAAGTAGAGAAGAAGTCAGCAAATAAATTGCATACAATAATATCATCACAGGATTCATTATGTGAGAATTTCATAACAACAGGATAGCCCTTAGTTTTTCTCTTAGAGTTAACAAATTTGTAGAATGACATCGGATTTCAATGGTGCGTGGTAGAGCAGAAGAAAGCATATATTTCCAAAAATTCATAACTACACTGAATTCTAATCGGACCGATTTCTGGCATTTCAGCCTTCATCAGCGATTTATTGTGATAATTGTTATGTTATAATTGAAACCCTATCTCTTAGGCCCAACTAACTGGACATAGAAAATAAGCAAAAACCAAATTTGAGTGGGATTTTTATTAATTTTTTTGGCTGCAGATATGAAAAAGTTCATATCGGAAGCTATATCTATATGTGGACTAGGCCCAAAAATGGACCGATCCTGACCATGTTTGGTAAAGTCTCTTGTATTTTGCAAAAATACATACAAAATTTCAGAAGAATCAGTGCAATATTTTTGTTTTTTGATAGATTTAAGTGAAGATCGGGAAGCAGTCTATATGGGGCCAAAGGGATCATTTTTGGACTACTCATTAATGGATTTAATGAACGCATACAAACCCAATTTGAGTAAGATCTATATGACAATTTGGATCTTATGGCAATTTATGTCGATTTCATAGGGGTAATTTGTATGGGGGCTAGGTCTGAACATGGACCGATTCTCACCAATTTCAATAGCGTTCATCTCATGGATAATGAAAGCTCATATACCAAATTTCATCAAAATATATTCATATTTGCGACCTGCAGTTTGATTACAAGGTTTACATGGACACACAGACGGAGGGACGGACGGACAGACGGACATTGTTAAATCAACTCAAAAAGTGATTCTGATTCGATCGGTATAATTAAAGATGGGTCTAGGTCAAATATTTTTGGTTGTTACAAACAGCAGCACAAAGTCATTATACCCAAACCACATAGTGGTATAGGGTATAATCAGAAAGAGCGATATAACTGCAATCGAAGATACGTCTCTTTTCTACAATTTAAGGAAAAAATTTATGATCGTTTAAACGATACATTTATTCCATTTGCAGCGGATAATCTGTTGCAGAAACTGGAAAAGGAGGGTCTACTGAAAAGAGAATATGTAGAAGCAAAAGCAAACCATTTTTATCTTGCATTAATTACATATCCATGTATCCATGGTCCAAGAGATTTTTTGAAAATGCTCAAAATTTTCAATATTTAGCTTTAAATGGCAAGGATTTTTTATATACGGATTTCGTTAAAGCCCCAAAACAAATTTTTCAATTAATTAAAGAAAACAGTGACGACCTATGTGATAACAATGAACTTTACGATTCTTTTAAAATAATTGAGCAAATATTAATTGAAAAATATAGTTCTTGGGGAGAACAACAAGAACCAGGCGGTGGGAATTCATTGTTCAGATTTTAAAAACCTCCGAAATAAATTTTAAATATGTAATGGTCGCAATAAAATATATAATGACGCTACCTGGTACAAACGCAGACAACGAACGCGTTTTCAGCCTAATATTTAATTATTGGACAAAAGCAAAAGTCAACTACTTGTTGAAACATTGCTGTGTGCAATTAAAATTAAAGCCAATCTGAACATGTCGTGTGATGAATTTTCAAAATTATCTTGTAAAGATATAAATTTATTAAAAAAAGTCAAATGCAGGGAAAAATATGCATAGTGCAATATTTTTTTTATTTTTTTTAACTATTACTTATGGTAATGAAAAATGTTTAAGTTTCATTTTTTGTTATTATTTTTTGTTTTTTATTATTATTAAAATTGATCTCAATACAAAGATATACCTACATATGTATGTACATTTACGGTAATGAAATATGTTAAAGTTTTGTTTTATTATTTTTGATGTGTAAACATCTATACGCGCAGGGGGGTAAATTTCTATTTCACAATACAATCGCAAAAACAGCGTAACACATCGGTGTGAGCTGAAGTGTAAATCGGTGTGACTTTATCTGATTGTATTTGTGAAAAATTTTTGATATGTTCTTTTCTAAACATTTTCCAATTGTATTTCAAAAAACATCAATTGTATTTCAGAAAACATCAATTGTATTTCAGAAAACATCAATTGTATTTCAGAAACCATCAATAAAATTTCAGAAAACATCAATTGTATTTCAGAAACCATCAATTGTATTTCAGAAAACATCATTTGAATTTCAGAAAACATAAATAGAATTTCAGAAAACATCAACATAATTTCAGAAAAAATCATTCGAGTTTCAGAAAACATCAATTGAATTTCAGAAAACATCAATAGAATTTCAGAAAACATCAATTGTATTTCAGAAAACATCAATTGTATTTCAGAAAACATCATTTGAATTTCAGAACACATAAATAGAATTTCAGAAAACATCAACATAATTTCAAAAACATCATTCGAGTTTCAGAAAACATCAATTGAATTTCAGAAAGCATCAATAGAGTTTCAGAAAACATCAATTGTATTTCAGAAACCATCAATATAATTCCAGAAAACATCATTTGAATTTCAGAAAACATAAATAGAATTTCAGAAAACATCAATAGAGTTTCAGAAAACATCAATTGTATTTCAGAAAGCATCAATAGAATTTCAGAAAACATCAATTGTATTTCAGAAACCATCAATATAATTTCAGAAAACATCATTTGAATTTCAGAAAACATAAGTAGAATTTCAGAAAACATCTATAGAATTTCAGAAAACATAAACTGTATTTCAGAAAACATCAATATAATTTCAGAAAACATCAATTGTATTTCAGAAAACATCTATAGAATTTCAGAAAACATAAACTGTATTTCAGAAAACATCAATAAAATTTCAGAAAACATAAATAGAATTTCAGAAAACATCAATTGTATTTCAGAAAACATCAATTGTATTTCAGAAAACAACATTTGAATTTCAGAAAACATAAATAGAATTTCAGAAAACATCATTCGAGTTTCAGAAAACATTAATTGAATTTCAGAAAGCATCAATAGAATTTCAGAAAACATCAATTGTACTTCAGAAACCATCAATATAATTTCAGAGAACATCAATATAACTTCAGAAAACATCATTCGAGTTTCAGAAAACATCATTTGAATTTCAGAAAACATAAATAGAATTTCAGAAAACATCAATATAATTTCAGAAAACATCATTCGAGTTTCAGAAAACATCAATTGAATTTCAGAAAACATCAATAGAATTTCAGAAAACATCAATAATATTTCAGAAAACATCATTCGAGTTTCAGAAAACATCAATTGAATTTCAGAAAACATCAATAGAATTTCAGAAAACATCAATTGTATTTCAGAAAACATCAATTGTATTTCAGAAAACATCAATTGAATTTCAGAAAACATAAATAGAATTTCAGAAAACATCAATATAATTTCAGAAAACATCATTCGAGTTTCAGAAAACATCATTTGAATTTCAGAAAACATAAATAGAATTTCAGAAAACATCAATATAATTTCAGAAAACATCATTCGAGTTACGAAAACATCAATTGAATTTCAGAAAACATCAATAGAATTTCAGAAAACATCAATTGTATTTCAGAAAACATCATTTGTATTTCAGAAAACATAAATAGAATTTCAGAAAACATCAATAGAATTTCAGAAAACATCAATTGTATTTCAGAAAACATCAATTGAATTTCAGAAAACATAAATAGAATTTCAGAAAACATCATTCGAGTTTCAGAAAACATCATTTGAATTTCAGAAAACATAAATAGAATTTCAGAAAACATCAATATAATTTCAGAAAACATCATTCGAGTTTCAGAAAACATCAATTGAATTTCAGAAAACATCAATAGAATTTCAGAAAACATCAATTGTATTTCAGACAACATCAATTGTATTTCAGAAAATATTTGAATTTCAAAAAACATCAATTGAATTTCAGAAAGCATCAATAGAGTTTCAGAAAACATCAATTGTATTTCAGAAAGCATCAATAGAATTTCAGAAAACATCAATTGTATTTCAGAAACCATCAATATAATTTCAGAAAACATCATTTGAATTTCAGAAAACATAAATAGAATTTCAGAAAACATCAATTGTATTTCAGAAAACATCTATAGAATTTCAGAAAACATAAACTGTATTTCAGAAAACATCAATATAATTTCAGAAAACATCAATTGTATTTCAGAAAACATAAATCGTATTTCAGAAACCATCAATATAATTTCAGAAAACATCAATTGTATTTCAGAAAACATCTATAGAATTTCAGAAAACATAAACTGTATTTCAGAAAACATCAATAAAATTTCAGAAAACATCAATAGAATTTCAGAAAACATCAATTGTATTTCAAAAAACATCAATTGTATTTCAGAAAACAACATTTGAATTTTAGAAAACATAAATAGAATTTCAGAAAACATCAATATAATTTCAGAAAACATCATTCGAGTTTCAGAAAACATTAATTGAATTTCAGAAAGCATCAATAGAGTTTCAGAAAACATCAATTGTATTTCAGAAAACATCAATAGAATTTCAGAAAACATCAATAGAATTTCAGAAACCATCAACATAATTTCAGAAAACATCATTTGAATTTCAGAAAACATAAATAGAATTTCAGAAAACATCAATATAATTTCAGAAAACATCAATTATATTTCAGAAACCATCAATATAATTTCAGAAAACATCAATTGTATTTCAGAAAACATCAATAGAATTTTAAAAAAACTTAAAATTTATTTCAGAAAACATCAATAAAATTTCAGAAAACATCAATTGAATTTCAGAAAACATCAAAATAATTTCAGAAAACATCAATTGTATTTCAGAAACCATCAATATAATTTCAGAAAACATCATTTGAATTTCAGAAAACATCATTTGAATTTCAGAAAACATAAATAGAATTTCAGAAAACATCAATATAATTTCAGAAAACATCAATTGTATTTCAGAAAACATCAATTGTATTTCAGAAAACATCATTTGAATTTCAGAAAACATAAATAGAATTTAAGAAAACATCAATTGAATTTAAAAAAGCATTTTTTGAATTGCTGAGAACATTAATTGTATTTCAGAAAACATCAATTGTATTTCAGAAAACATCAATTGAATTTCAGAAACATCAATTGCATTTTAGAAAACAGCATAATCGACTTTTTTATGCACTGGAAAATATGGTGTTGATGTTTTCTTTAATTATTAGATGTTTACACATCTGCCTTGTGATTGGACTCACATGATTTTTTTGTTTTTATTATTATTTTAATTTATCTCAATACAAAAAAGTCTGAATATGTAATACAATTTAATGTTTAATAAAAAAATTTTAAAACTTTATACTATATGTACTCCTTTATTCTTGAAAATTTCTGGCCACCTTACTTAATAGACTTAGCAATCACCCAAACATATTAGCTATAAATCTCTTAGATGATAGTGATGAAATAAAAAGGTTACAAAGGTTCCATATACTTGACCTACCCTTTAGAAAATAAAATGTAAATATGTAAATAATAAAAGTTTTTCTTTTAATCTTTTGTTTACTGAGTTCATTGGAATTCAGTATCTCAGTTAATTTAAATTATTATAAGATTTGCTTATTATTTTAATTTTTGTATAATAGATTGCAAATAAAGACGAATTGAAAAAAAAATGTTTTTCATTAATATTTTTTTGTAAAATTAAAAGGGGTAAAATTTACCACCACGTCACTGACTAGGAATGTCCAAAAATTTCACATCCATAGTTAAAGGTTAATTCCTATCTGTTTATAATATTCGTAATACACTCATTATCTGCCATATGGCTTGTAATCTACATACATACATTATTTTGGGTTAATTTAGATTTACGCTGCTACGAATTTTCTTATTTACGTTTCTGCTTCGCTTAATCTAAACAAAATATTTGAATATCTTGGTACCTATGTATATCAGTTTACTTTTTAATCTGTTAAAATCTGGCAGAATTAAAAGATTATTTTACATGATTTTGCTGAATATTGACAGATTTTAACTAAATGTTTAGATACGAAAATTTTATAAAAATCGTTAAGTTATGGCAGGTGAATTTTTGAAGATTAAATATAAAATTTGCAACATGTAGGTACCACGTTTGAAATTGAATGCAGGATCTGTCACATAAATTCATTTATCACTTTATTACGACAGGTATTTTGACTTAAGACAAATGCTGTTTGACAAAACTTATAAATAACATCATTTCTTTTAGGTGCAATAAAACGATTAACTAAGATTAATCATAGTGTGTGGATATTCACAATACAACAGGTACTAAGATGATAAAATACATGGTATTATTAATATTATATTGAGCGCTTCTAATGGAATAAAAATTGTTTACTTTACAAAGTAAGCCAACAAATTAAATTTTTAGGAGAAAAATATGTATGTCGACTGTCTTGAAGGGGAAGTCTTAAACTTTTTTGTTCCACTTTTGCCACAACATGCTGAAATAGGGGTAACATTACTTGATATTTAATTATGGTCGTTATAACAGTTGATTGTTCAATAAAATATACATTCCACATATTTTTACTTTAATAAAATTATATCTCTCCTAAAATTTTACTCATCTATATGCATTACTCTCACTTCTCTCGTATATATCTCTTTCATTCTCCTACTGTTTCCTGAATTTAACGCTTGAGGCCGCCAATAAACATTTTGTATGTGACCAAGAAACTAGGCAGCACTGTTGTAGTTTTTGATATGTCAGAATAGCCAAACAAGTTTGGCAGATTTTAGTTGACAGCTATAATTCAAGAGTGCAGGGTGTTTAGTATTGCGCTTGTACATTAAATAAAATTTTTGCTAAAAGTTTACACATTTTCTATAGAATGTCTTGCGGTTGCAATAACTAAGAAAAATAGGACAAATTTTTATAAGATTATATACTAAATTAGTTAATTAATGTTCTGTCTATGTTAACAAAGTGATTTTTATTGAAAATACACAAACAAATTTAATATTGTTCTTAGTTCGACGGCTTGGTTTCAATTTTTTTTGTTTACATTTTTTATTTTGTATACATATTGAAGGAAAAAATAATCAAAAAGAAGAAGAAATATAAAAGAGAGTGAGAGAGAGAGGAAGTATATCAAATACACAAGAAAATCCAAGAATTAAAATTGAAAGATACTGTGATTAAGTGAAAAAAAATCTTATGAAAATATGAAAAAATAAATCAAATTATATATATGTTATAAACAAATGTGCCAATATTAAAAAAATACATTCATAATTATCAAAAAGTAGTTGCCAATTTTTGTTTATTAAATAAGAAAAAAAAAAAACGATATGGTGTGTTTACATCCGTCATCTAAAACTTCGACTTATACCCGAACCCCCCATAACACCGTGACTCTTAGACTTGGGTGGAAAACACAGCTGCATTGGCTGTCATACAGTTTGTTAATAATACTCAGCACTTTGGGCGGCTGCTATGGCCATCTGAATCTGTATCTCAATCCTCAGGAAGTAATGCGTTTGTTAGGTAAGTTCTTGTTGTTGCTGCTTTATATGTTGCTGTTGGTATTAACTAAGTAAACATAGTAAATTTAATATAGTTTTAATTTAATGTTTTTTATATATTTTAACAAGAATTAGCAGATCAATATTGTTTTGTTTTCTTAAATTGTTTTTTTGTTTTTCTTTTGTAACTCTTTCTTGTGTTCTTGCTGGCCAAACAGTTCCAAGAATTGTTATTTTGTATTAAACTCTTATTTGTGTTTTTTTTTATCATTCTTTATCCCCTTTTCCGTATGTGTGTTGAGTAAATATTTCAAACAAACTTGAAATTTTAAATGCCTGTTTAAGTCAATATTTAAATATATTTTCAATAGCACCGTATCATACAATTGGAATATTTTCACGATACAATGTAAAAATTAAACAGTTACAAATAATAACAATGACAAACATTAAATGGAATTCTTTTTATGATACAAATTTGAACAAGAATAACATCTAAGAATAAGAAATTAACATAAAAAAAATAAATCAAATAATTAAAACATTTAAAAAATGTAAATTAAGCATGAATTGCTTAATATTATACAAATTAAAAATACATTGCATTAAGAAGTTACAGATGTATATAGGAGAGAATGGGGAAACTTGTTGCCTTCAACGCAATCTGTTGGTAGCTATCAACCCAACTTATATGATCTGTTGGGATTTGTAATACAGTGGTAGCAAAAGTCAAGGTACCACAGATGAATTAAAAAATTCATATGTGCTAGAAAATAGGTAATATTTATTTTTATCTCATCTAAAATAGGTTAACAAAAAAATATGAAAACATTCAACAATACAAAAAATATATAATTCGGAGTCCATGTGAACTCCATGTTTTTGCAAAGAAAAAGTCTTTGTCTGTCTGTCTGTCTGCCATTGGTGCACCCCATTCCCCCTTATGCAAATGATCTGAAACTTGGCCCATAGTCTTGTCGTGACTACAGATTAATTTTGGGGTGGTCACGCACAGTCACGGAGTGATCTAAATGTCATTTCCCCTCATCCGATCGATCTCAAACTTGGTCCATACACTTGCTGTAAAAAAAGATTAACTTTGACTTAGTCACGCGCATTCACGCATGGTCACACACCATCACGGAGTGATCTACATGTCATTTCCCCTCATCCGATCGATCTGAAACTTGGTCGATATACTTGCTGTAAAGAAAGATAAACTTCGACATAGTCACGCACAGTCACGGAGTGATTTAAAACCCATTTTCCCTTATCCGATCGATCTGAAACTGTCCATAGACTTGTTGTGGCCTAAGATTAATTTTAAGATTGTCAAACACAGTCACGCACAGTCACGGAGATATTCAAAACTCATATGCATAAAGAAAGAAAGAGTTTTAATAAAAACTTAGTTTTTATGGGGTTAGATTATTTATAACGGTAAATTTTAAAATAAATAAATGCAATTCTAATTGAACGCTAGTTTAAAAAAAGTAAATTTTAAAATAAATAAATGCAATTCTAATTGAACGCTAGTTTAAAAAAAGTAGTGTTTTATTAATAAAAGTGAGGTAGAGTGATTAGAAAAATGTCTAAAAAGGAATTAACAATTGAGGAACACAAAAACTATAATATTAATAGGCTAGGCGATTTCTTGTGACTGATATTTTGTTCTACCGTTTAATCCCGATTTTAACCAAACGTATATTATTTGAAAGTTATTTCTTTTAGCCGTTTTGCAGATTTACAGATTTTTAAATTTTTTCCTTTATTTTGAGTATATTGCATTTAAAGTTGCTACTAACACATACATAAAATTATACAATGCTCTGCTAAATTTGTTAATGTGTGTGTAATAAAAATGAGTTTGTTTTTTGTGATTTGTGAATTGGCTATAATTGATTAGCATACTTTTAGGGTCTTTATTTAATGAAAAAATAAAATTTCCTACAATTTGCGCTCGAATTTCGGAGACTGGAATCTGGTAGTAATAATAAATATTTACGAAATGGGAACATCTTACTTCGAGATTTCTAGCATAATAAAAAGAAGCAAATCAACCAATCGCTTTAAAATAAGAAAATAATTGAAAATAAACCATGAACAGGACATACCCCAAAGTTAAGTGATAGAGAATATAGAAAAGGGGTATTCTTAAGAAAGATCCAGCTGAAAGATGCAAGTGCACCAAAGATAGCTGAATAGTTGAAAGAATGTTACTGCAGACATAGAAGGTCGACCAAAGGGGCCGGGTACAATGCCCGCAACAAGCCTTTCGTAAACGAACATAACAGAAAGAAGCGTATGGATTTTGCCAACGAATACCAAACTAAAACAAATGCAGTTATTTTCTCGGACGAATCTAAATTTTTTGGCTCGAATGGACGTGTTTTGGTATGAAAAAACCCTTGGAAGTATTAAATCCGAAGAACACGCGTAAATCAGTGAAGCATTGTGGTGGTGGTGTCATGGTATTGGGCGGCATGTCACCAGCAGGAGTTGGAATTTATCGCCGAAATAATGAACAAAGTGCTGAAAAATTTAATATTCGAAACGATTATTAATTTCAACATGACAATTCTGAGGTTTTCTAGAATAACCGCGTATGTCATAAAATCAAAATATTCAGGGGAGGCAAAAAACAATTGAAGAGAGGCGGATAATATGCAGAAAGGAGGGAAAGAAGTGTTAGAAATTGCTATTCCTAAGCATAAAAAGACACAGCAGAGAAGGAGGTGCACCATACCAAAAGTGGCTGAAGATTTTTACTAACGAATATTGGAAGGCGCATTTCAACAAACTAAAAATTAAGAAGGATATATATCGAAGATATATCTGTGGTTTTCTAGAATAACCGCGTATGTATGTCATAAAATCAAAATGTTCAGGAGAGCCAAAAAACGTTATATTTGAAATTATGGGCTCTATATAAAGATTTTAGAGCTTTTTATTTAACAGTCCTGTAGATATGGGCAATAAATATTTTATAAAAAAATTTTGAGTCAAAAATCTTCAGAGGAATAGATCCTAGAGAAGGACGAAAAAAATAATATGTAAATAACACTTAAAGTGTGTGCAGACAAAACAACTTATGTCGACAAACGTTGTATTCTTTGAAAATGAAAACTACCAATGCAACCATGTAGAAATAAGTTGTTGTTGCTTGAAAAATGGATTTTTTTTGTTCGTCAACAAAAAGTTAACGGGACTTGGGATGACAATATAACAACGTATCAAGAATAATAGTGACAAAAAATAACAGAAATAAACACAAAAGTTTTTATAAGTGGTTATAAACTGAAAAATAATCCAAAATTATTTTGCATTTTTTTTTTTCATTAATAACAACCTATGTCGCTATGTGTCGTTTTCTGAGAAAATAATTTGTCAGCGATCAAACGTAGGTTGACATACGTCGTTAGTGCTGCAAATTAATTTAATAAACATTTAAGTTACGTCGTTATTTAAAGAAAAAACTCAGAAATGGTCAATATTTTTTATAAAAAAATTAAACACAAGTAAAGGGCGTTAAAAATGATTATATTTGGTATCATTAACATAAAACTGACAAAAATGTACATACGTGGTTATTCCAGAAAACCACATAATTATCTTAAGTATACTGCTGCTGATGTTAAGATGTGGTTAGCATACAATACACCCCACATGCTTAAAATCTCTCCGCAAAGTCCCGATATTAATCCAATGAGCATCTGTGGGATCACTTAGAAAAACGATTGCGATGTCATGACAATTGCAATAAAAACAACTAAGAAAATTATCGCCGGTCTAGACCGACTACGCAATACCCTATGCCATACATTTAGAGAATTGGTCTTATGTCCAACTAATTGTTTATAGGAAATAAGTATAAATCAAATTTGAGTGGAATTTTTATTATTAAATTTTTGCCGACAGTTCTGAAAAACTGCATATTGGATGATATATTTATGTGGGGACTTGTCGAAAAATGGACTGCTCCTGACCATATTTGGTAGTCATTTATTATTTGTAAAAACATAGAAACCAAATTGGAGAAAATCTATGCAATATTTAAGTTTTTGACAGGTTTAAGTTAAGATCAGGAAGCAGCTTTATATAGGGGCTAACCCGAAGAATTGCTGTATATGGTTTACATTTGGACTACTGATTAATGGATGTAGTCAATACACGTAAAACCAATTTGACTGAGATCTATATGATAATTTGGATCTTATGGCAATTTAAGCTGACCTCAGGGGTCATTTGTATGGCGACTAGGTCTGAACGTGCAGAAAGAAAGTGATTCTGAGTCGATTGTTATAATAAAAGATGGGTCTAGGTCAAATATTATTGGTAGTTGTAGCTACCAAAGTCATTATATCCTAATTAGCTCAATGATTTGCTTCTAACAAAATGACTGCAAATATCTGAAGAGTTACACAAAAATGCTTGTTTACTCAATCGCAAATTATTTGAACGAAGGTTTACGACTTAAGGGATATTCTACAAAGTATTAAGTAAAGTATAGAGCAATAACAATCTATTTTTATATATTTTATAATATTTCTCAGAGGTATCAACACTTTTGCTGCGCATAAATATGCAGTTGTCATGAATTCTAAATTTTATGTTGTTTGTTTTGTTGAATAAATTAATAATTTTTTTATTATGTTAGTGAATAAACGTTAACACATTGGATGAAAGTAAATTTCACACAATTTTTCAGATATATTTTTGGATTAAATTAACAAACTGTTTTAAATCAACTGGGGTACCATGAGTACTGTATGTACTACACAAAAAAGATAATATCCGATTTGTGTTGCATATATATTTTGTTATATAATTTTATATAATTCAAAACAAATTTTTTCCGCCCTATAAATAGTCCATGAAAACTGTTTCTGTTTTTCTGAAAGACCTTGCTAACTGTTATTCTTTCATATCTTCCATTAAAAAAGTTTCGAAATTCAACACTGTTACTTGTTATGATTTTCATAAACGCAATATTAAGTTTAATATTAAATCAAATTGAACATTTTCAAATCATATTTTTCTCCAAATTAAGAAAAGTTCAATTGAATAAAAAAAAAACAAGTAAGAAAATTATACAAATTATTATATACAAATCCAATTTGAGTAAGATCTATATGACAATTTGGATCTTATGGCAATTTATGTCGATTTCATATGTGTAATTTGTATGGGGGCTAGGTCTGAACATGGACCGATTCTCACCAATTTCAATAGCGTTCATCCAATGGCCGATAAAAGCTTATATACCAAATTTCATCAAAATATATTCATATTTGCGACCTGCAGTTTGATTACAAGCTTTACATGGACACACAGACGGACGGACGGACGGACGGACATTGTTAAATCAACTCAGAAAGTGATTCTGATTCGATCGGTATAATTAAAGATGGGTCTAGGTCAACTATTTTTGGTTGTTACAAACAGCAGCACAAAGTCATTATACCCAAACCACATAGTGGTATAGGGTATAAAAACTACTTCCTAGTAAAGAAGTCTCCCTATATTTCTCTTACTTCTGCTTAGCCATGTTCTTGCATCCACAATGATGTGGCTTAGTTAAAATTCATTATATTCTTTATCATAAACATAATGACATACTTACAGGCTACAAATTTCTAATGAGTTGTTCTTTTAATCGTTCATAGTTGAATTCAAATGCATGTATGTGTGTGCACTTGAGACATGTTTACTTTAAGGCAACTACATATAAAATTGTATTAATTATTAACTACCAGTGTAAGTTCTGTGTATACATTTATAATAAATTTACCTTTAATTTATGACTTGTAAAAATTAAATAAATATTGTTTTTAAATTTACATAAATAATTTAAAGTTCTTCTTAATTACAAAATTTATAAAAAAAAAAAATCCCCAACTATCATGGCAAACCCCTTACTTAAGTTACACATTCGACAAAGAAACAAAAAACTCATTAATTTTTAACATGTTTCTGTTTTTACAGATATTGTTGTTTTTTTTTTTTTTGTAGGTTTTTAATGTTACTTTTTTATTTGTTTCGTTTTAAATCTGTTATAATGATGGCTTGATGTATTACTGCTCCACTCTACTCTACTCTATCTGTCAGTTCTGTAATATCTTGAATTGATTGTAGCTTGTTAGTGAAACTAGCATAACTAATTTGTGGTTATTTTTGGTTTATTATTTTCTATAGCTAAATTGTTTTTCTTGTTATTTTAAAGTTACGAAAATTGATTTCTTGTTTTTCGTTTCTGAACGTATGGAAACATTTATTTTGTACAGCTTTGAAATTGTTATTTTTTTTTTATTATACATGTTTTAATTGGTTTATGGAATTTAAAAGTGTTTATGATGTTGGTGAAAAGGTAATCAATCACCCAATCATTAATCAATGCTAGTTACTATGGAAATATAATGAAATTTTTCAAGTTTTAAAAAGTGCTATTTACGTATACACCAATTTAAGCTCTTATGGGCACAACGATGAACCCTATAATGACGTTTAGAATCCTTATTTAATGTCTCCTCTGAATGAGACATCTTTGCATTCACAAAAAATTTAATTTTCACATTTCTAAACCAAAGATCAGGCGGATATGAAATATTGTATCTTTATATTATTAAAATTCAAAAGATTGAAAAATTTTTTTGTTTTTAATACTTTTTTGGTAGAGTGTAAAAATAAATAGGTTTAAATGTCGCTTAAATAAGGATATGCAATATAAATCTATGTATTATAGGGAAAATGTTTTTGTTTGTTTAATACACAATTAAATAAATTGAAATTAGGTCCTTAGTAATGGGTATTTAAACCCTTTTTTAAGAAGAACTTGTATATTCTGTATTCCCTTTTGACATCGCCATACATTTTCCATAATAACGGGTGATCCAAGTAGAGATACTTTTTTCAATAGTCTTTTTTTGACAGATCACGTGTGAGTCGTGTCATGCTGTCATGTTATTTTTGTTTAGTATTGTTTTGCATTTCATCATGGAAAGACTTACGCCTGAACAACGTTTACAAATCGTTCAATTTTATTACGAAAATTCACGTTCTGTGAAGAATGTCTTCAACATAATCGGCCTACTGAGCGTACTATTCGCAACACCATCACCCATCTTGAGACTCAGCATTCATTATTGGATAATATTCGACCGAATAGACCACGTCCAGCACGCAATGAAGAAAATATAGCGGCCGCAGCATGGAGAGTGTACAAGAAAACCGTGGAGAGTCGATCCGGCGCCGTTCGCAGCAACTCGGACTGACGTATGATGCCTGAAATTGAAGCTCGTGATCTCGGCGACATTTGGTTTCAACAAGACGGCGCCACTTCCCACACAGCACATCAGTCAACGGTTTTATTGAGAGAACACTTCGGAGAGCAGATAATTTCACGTTTGGAGCCGGTCGATTGGCCACCAAGATCGTGTGATATCACACCGTTAGACTTTTTCCTGTGGGGATATGTAAAGTCTGAAGTTTATGCGGACAATCCCGCTTCGATTCAGGCCTTGGAGCAAAACGTCACGCGTGTCATTCGCCAGTTACCAGTCGAAATGCTCGAACGAGTCATCGAAAATTGGACTCAACGGATGGACCATCTGAGACGTAGCCGCGGCCAACATTTGATAGATATATTCTTCAAAAAATAAATGCCAAAGAATGTTCTTTCAAATGATAATAAACATTCCAATTACATTTGAACTTTCTGTGTTTTTTTTTTCTATAAAAAAGTAGGGAACCTCGAAACGGATCACCCTTTATATGGGTCTGATAAATATGGGGAGCGATTCATAAGTTTTACGGTTTCCTTACAAAAATAAATGTTTTACAGCGCTGGCGGTATGAATCAGAGCATTACCATAAGTAAAATCTGTTTTTTTATTTTAATCCTTTCTATATTTTTTCCTGAGAAACAATTGAATGCCAGAATCTACTTCCTTGGGGCTTTTACCTGATACATGACAACATTCATTCAGGTCAGCTATAAATAACAGCTTTGGCCACTTGAACATTACATGCTATTATAAGTGAAGAGACATTTTTTATATGAAATTAAAAAAATAATAAAAAAAATTATTATATGTCAAATATAAGAAAATTATAGTCGATCTAGACCGAATATATGATACCCTATATCATGCGTTTAGGGACCCTTTCCTTAGCTCCAACTAAATAGATGTAGAAAATAGGCATACACCAATTTTGAGTGACATTGTTATTATTTTTTTTGCCTTCGGATATGAAAAGTTGCACGTCTGATGCTATATATATATGGGGACTAAGTCGAAAAATGGACCGATACTGACCATATTTGCAAAAACTTATACAAACCAAATTTCAGAAAAATCTTGAAGATCGCGAATCAGCTTCATATGGGGGCTATGAATAAGAATTGTCCTATAGGGTTTATTTTTGGATTACTGATAAATGGATACAATAAACACACGCAGACCCAACTTGACCGAGATAATTTGGATATTATGACAATTTAAGTCGATCGCATATGGGTCATTTGTATGGAGACTAGATCCGAACATCAACCGATTTTCACCAATTTCAATTATCCTACGGCAGATGTAAGTTTATACACTAAATTACAACAAAAATAATCATACTTGCGACCTGTAGTTTGATTAGAAGGTCTACATGGACATGCAGATGGACAACGGACGGACAGACAGACGAACGGGCGGACATAGCTACGTCGAAGTAATTCTGAGTCAATCGGTATAATAAAAGATGGGTGTAAATATGTAGATATTCGTTTTTTACTTAAATAAAAATTTTTGTTTGGTCATGTTAAATATTTAACAGAAAATGTTAACATTAATCTTCTATGTTAAAAATTTAAATAGATATTTATTTCGATATATCTGTGGTTTTCTGGAATAACCGCGTATGTCCATTTTTGCCAGTTTTGAGTTAACGATGCCAAATATATTAATTTTTAACACTCTTTACTTGTGTTAAATTAAAAAAAAAATATTGACCGTTTCTGAGTTTTTGTTTCAATAGCGACGTAACTTAAATGTTTATTAAATTAATTTGCAGCACTAACGACGTATGTCAAACTACGTTTGATCGCTGACAAATTATTTTCTCAGAAGACGACACATAGCGACATACGTTGTTATTAAAGAAAAAAAATTCAAAATAATTTTGGATTAGTTTCCAGTTTATAACCACTTATAAAAACTTGTGTGTTTATTTCTGTTATTTTTTGTCACTATTCTTCTTGATACGTTGTTATATTCTCATCCTAAGTCCCATTAACTTTTTGTTAACGAACAAAAAAATCCATTTTCAAGCAACAACAACTTATGTCGATATGGGTGGTTGCATTGATAGTTTTCTTTTTCAAAGAAAACGACGTTTGTCGACATAAGTTGTTTTATCTGCACACACTTTAAGTGTTATTTACATATTGTTTTTTCGTCCTTCTCTAGGATCTATTCCTCTGAAGATTTTTGACTCAAAATTTTGTATGAAGTATTTATTGCCCATATCTACAGGACTGTTAAATAAAAAGCTCTAAAATCTTTATATCGAGCCCATAATTTCAAATATAACGTTTTTTGGGTCCCCTGAACGTTTTGATTTTATAACATACGCGGTTATTCTAGAAAACCCCAGATATATCTTCGATATATATCCTTCTTAATTTTTAGTTTGTTGAAATGCGCCTTCTAATATTCGTTAGCAAAAATCTTCAGCCACTTTTGGTATGGTGCACCTCCTTCTCTGTGGTCTTTTTATGCTTAGGAATAGCAATTTCTGACACTTCTTTCCCCCCTTTCTGCATACTATCCGCCTCTCTTCAATTGTGGTATGTTTACCTAATCCTATTTTCAAATTTTTTGCTCTCTAGAATACTTTAGTTGGATTATTTTGGACTAAACAAAGTATAGGCCGATTCTATAGAAAACTACTCGAGTACTGAATGCATAAAGTAATTTGTGCAATTTATGCGTCCACTTAAAAAAAAACTGATAATGGTAGATAATTAGCAGAACTTAACGGAACTTTTATGCGCCGAATCAGCAGAGAAATTGAAGCTATAAACTCTAATTTTAATATTTATTTGCAAACTAATTTTGTGTCATTTATATGTCTATGAGTGTAAGTGGAAGCTCTAATAATAGGAAGCGCTTTTGCATTGACTAAAAATATTTTTCCACTGGTAAAGAATGTATTTCTTTTGCTGTACGTGGTATTTTTAGATGCATCAAAACTTCTTTTTTATTTGAAATGGCCCGGAGAATTTCTGTGATTAGATCTGTACATATAACAATCTTTTGCTAAAGTTAACCGAATGTTGGCAAAATAATATGTTAATACTTGTTGGTAAAAACAACGAAGACATCGGTCGGGACATAGTCTTATATTAATATTTTGTAATCTGGTAATATTTAACTAGCAGAGCCCAGCACTCGAAATTCGAGTGAAAAATTGTAAGAAATTTTATTTTTTCATTAAATATTTTTCTTTCAATGTTTTTTATACCCTATACCACTATGTGGTTTGGGTATAATGACTTTGTGCTGCTGTTTGTAACAACCAAAAATATTTGACCTAGACCCATCTTTAATTATACCGATCGAATCAGAATCACTTTCTGAGTTGATTTAACAATGTCCGTCCGTCCGTCCGTCCGTCCGTCCGTCCGTCCGTCTGTGTGTCCATGTAAACCTTGTAATCAAACTGCAGGTCGCAAATATGAATATATTTTGATGAAATTTGGTATATAAGCTTTTATCGGCCATGGGATGAACGCTATTAAAATTGGTGAGAATCGGTCCATGTTCAGACCTAGCCCCCATACAAATTACCCATATGAAATCGACATAAATTGCCATAAGATCCAAATTGTCATATAGATCTTACTCAAATTGGGTTTGTATGCGTTCATTACATCCATTAATAAGTAGTCCAAAAATGATCCCTTTGACCCCATACAGAGCTGCTTCCCGATCTTCACTTAAATCTATTAAAAAACAAAAATATTGCACTATTCTTCTCAAATTTTGTTTGTATATATTTTTGTAAAATACAAGAGACGTTACCAAACATGATCAGGATCGGTCCATTTTTGGACCTAGTCCCTATATAGATATAGCATCCGATATGAACTTTTTCATATCTGCAGCCAAAAAAATTAATAAAAATCCCACTCAAATTTGGTTTTTGCTTATTTTCTATGTCCAGTTTGTTGGGCCTAAGAGATAGGGTTTCTAAACGCATGGTATAGGGTATCGTATAGTCGGTCTAGACCGACTATAATTTTCTTACTTGTTTTTTTTTAAATCTATATATGTATATAAAAAATTGATGAATATTTAAATAAAATTCATTAAATTGTGAATCTTTCAATAAAATTCATTAAATTTCATTATAAATATTTGTTGAATACACAGAAGATATATAAATGGGTTTGGGAATAAATAATTTTATGGCATGCTAATCAATTTTAGCCAATTCACAATTCAACACAAGGTAACACATAAACAAATTTACTAAATACACATACAGCATTGTATAGTTTTATCAGTTAACGCTACATGCGTTCATCTGGGGTCTAATCGTCGCGTTGGTGATCGAGTAAGCTTTCGTATCGAATGAAATTTCGAAACGTATCGAATAGCCTAATCACGGCATACGATTAGAATCGAAACGAAATCTAATAAAAGCTGTAAAAGATTTATTTTTAATGTAAATAAAGAAAAACACCTGTTTAATGAAAATGAATTGAAATTTTAGAAATTGTGGTTTTAAAGACATTTAAATAGGAATTTGAACTACGTAAATATACGCTTTTAAATTAAATAATAATAAAATAAAATGTTTCTAAAATAATATATACTTCACGTATTGAATATGAATTTATAAGTTAAAATATCAATTTTGAAAAAAAAAAATTGAGCTTGTATTACTTCGACAGATAACCATTTTCCTCTAGCATTTCTAGTTCAACTGATTTTATTTCATAATCAATTTTTTATTGAAATATTAGCAACATGTTCTTCTTCCTTTAATTTTATATTCAATAACCGATCAAGCTTACATTTTATGCTTCGTTGGGAATCTTCATATTTTTCGATGTGACACCTTAGAAGGTCTAATTTAAATTCACGTTCAGTAACTTGTTTTGCTTTCATAATGGGTTCCTTCTCTACTGCCTCAGGTTCATTTATATTTTCATCGTCTTTCTCATCTAAATGCTTTTTCGATATCATCAGCACAAATTTGTTTCGTAGTTTTAGAACCAAAAAATTTGTTCGATGAAAGACCATCACCAGAAACTCCTATACCGGCAGCCTGAAGAATTTGTTCTTCTCTTTTTGGATGCCTTATTGAATGACAGCTTTTTTTTTACATTGTGTTTTTGGTCGGCATAAACCTAGAAAAATGTATCTATGTAGATATAATTGGAACACTTAAAAAACACCTCAAAATAATTGTACCTTTCTCCACATTTTTCGTCTTTAACTGGAGGGCCAAACTTATTTAGTTGTATTGTAAGCTGATCCCATAATCGCTTTGAAACATTTTTTCCCTGGCCACAATTAGGTAAAATATTTTTTGCCAAATTTGGGTGCTCAATCATAAATTCAGCCATGAGTTCCTTTTGTTTGCCATATATTTTAAATATATTTGCCCTGAAAATTTTTAATTAGATTTTTGAAATTTTAATTTATCAAGTGATTAATATTACTTAAATTTTAAGAACTTTTAGTTATTATTTTATATATCCCGCTTTTATTTTTATACCCTATACCACTTTTTGAGTTGATTTAACGATGTCCGTCCGTCTGTGTGTCCATGTAAAGCTTGTAATCAAACTGCAGCTCGCAAATATGAATATATTTTGATGAAATTTGATATATAAGCTTTTGTCGGCCATGGGATGAACGCTATTGAAATTGGTGAGAATCGGTCTATGTTCAGACCTAGCCCCCATACAAATGACCCCTATGAAATCGACTTAAATTGCCATGAGATCCAAATTATCATATAAATCTTAGTCAAATTGGGTTTGTATGTGTTTATTACATCCACTAATCAGTAGTCCAAAAATGATCCCTGTGGGACAACTCTTAGCCATAGGCCCCATATAGAGCTGCTTCCCGATCTTCACTGTAATCTATAAAAAAAAACAAAAATATTGCACTGATTCATCTCAAATTTTCTTTGTATATATTTACGCAAAATACAAGAGACTTTACCAACAATGGTCAGGATCGGTCAATTTTTGGTCCTAATCCCCATAAAGATATAGCATCCGATATCCGACTTTTTCATATCTGCAGCAAAAAAAATTAATAAAAATACCACTCAAATTTGGTTTATCCTTATTTTCTATGTCCAGTTAGTTTGGCCTATGAGATAGGGTCTCCAGATACATGGTATAGGGTATCATATAGTCGGTCTAGACCGACTATAATTTTCTTACTTGTTCCGCTTGTTGTTCTCAAGAAGTTTAACACTTTTGTTTACGATTGGCTTTGTCGTATCGAATGACATTTAGAAAGAAGACACTCGATCGATCGCTCGTTATCGTATGCCATCATCTCAAATTTCGATACTACTTACACGATAGCGAATGCCGTGATTTCAAAATGAAAAATTTCGATCAAATTCACTCGATCACGTATGCGACGATTAGACCCCTGATCTAGCATCTGCATTGCAGCTGGTCATCACAACTATTTCACACGTTTTCACGACAAATGGGCTGAGCCCGTATCCGTAGCAAATAAGAATTTCGGACAAAACATCAGTTGTTTGAAGGTAACTGGTGTGCAACAGATTTAAGATATATATATTTTAATTGTAAGTTTAGTTTAGTTCAGTTCAGTTCAGTTTTGGTCAATAAAGAATTAACAACGGATTTGAATCCGGGAAAAAATATTTTTTTATGTTTAAATAAATCTTCGAAATTTAATCTATGTGTTAGTAGAAACTTTAAATGATTATTACTCCAAAAAATGTACCCGGTGCACATCTGCAAAGAAATACCTTTCAAATGGTATATTTTTTTTTTGTCAAAATCGGTTGACTAAAAGCGTATAAGTGGTTATTAGAAATCGCGCCGAACTGTCTATTACGACCATATTCTCCACCACGTTCATACTTTTTTTTTTTTTAAATAGTCTAACCTTTAAACTAAGCTAAAAAAGTGGAACTGGACATTTCATATTTTTTAATATCAATTGTATTAGTTTTTTTAATTATTATTTTATACTTTTTGTGCTTAAGCAATTTCCATTTCAGTACTGGTGCTCAATAGTACTACGAGTAAAAGATTGCATAAAAATATAAAAGTCGTGGATTACCGTGTTTTAATCTCTGAGATTTATTAATAAAATTTTTATATAACTAAATTACAAACACAAATCAACTATTGATTGTGCTAAACTAACTAACTATGAATTTCGGGGTAAAGCAAAAAAAAAAAAAATAAAAAAATCCAGAGATGCATATCATACATTTCAATCAGAATTCCAAACATCAAAAACTATTTTAATTAAATTGTATTTAACTCTTATCTGCCATTAAATATTTTTAAACTAAAATTTTCAATTCACAGTATGACAAATATGTATTGAAACAAAAATAAATTTCCCAAACAACAACTTAAAGGAAGGTAATCAAACATTGTGCCAAAAATTTGTCTTTACGTTTGTTTCATTAACTTTATTTAATTTATTCTTTGGAAAATTTATATTTGTTTCAATTTATATTTGTCATGCTGTGATTTTTTTCAATACATTTATGTATATTTATAGAGATTTTAAGGAATCAATTCGTCAATTCCTCTTCACCCTTTATATTCAAATATCTGTATATGTATTTAACATATTTATTAAAAATGCTACACTTTCTTATTTATAAATTTTACGGAGGTTCTTTTAATAATTTAAAATTCGTATAATAATTCCTGCCAAAAATAGCTGATAACGATTTTTAAAAAGTATTCTATTTAAAATATAAGGAGTGAGGTCGAAAAAACTAAACACACGTTATCTTTGAAAAATATGTCAGTTATTATCCTTAATGACAACACTGTCCATATGTTATTAGTTTTATTAAAACTAGCAGATTCCAGCCCTCGAAATTCGAGCGCAAATTCTAGGAAATTTTATTTTTCCTTAAACAAAGACCCTAAAAGTATGCTAATCAATTATAGTCAATTCACAAATCAACACAAAAAACAAACTCATTTTTATTACAAACGCATTAACAAATTTAATAAACACACACATAGCATTGTATAATTTTATGTACGTGTTAGTAGCAACTTTAAATGCAATTTACTCAAAATAAAGGAAAATATTTAAAAAATCTGTAAATCTGCAAATCGGCTAAAAAGAAATACCTTTCAAATAATATACGTTTGGTCAAAATCGGGACAAAACGTTAGAACAAAACCTCGATCACAAGAAATCGCCTAGCCTATTAATATTATAGATGAGTGATGACAGAAGTATGTGCGAAACTGTAATAGTAATAGGCAAGGCGATTTCTTGTGACATCTCCTATACTCTCAGTTACCAATCGATTTTGACAAATATACCATTTGAAATTTATTTCTTTACAGATATTCACCATTTTTACAGATGTGCACCATCTGGTACATTTTTTGAGTAATAATCAATTAAAGTTGCTACTAACACATACATAAAACATATATATAAGCTTCAAATAAAAACTATACAATGCTGTGTGTGTGTTTATGAATTGACTAAAATTGATTAGCATACCTTTAGGCTCTTATTAAATTCTTTATTAACAAACTCATTTATATATCGTCGTTCGTAAATTATTGTGTTCTATATGTTTTTTGTTAAAGTTTAGTTGCTAATTACAAAAAACTGAACCGAAAAAATTGTTGCGACCTTCCTACCAAGGAAAGTTCTATAGTTTGTGGTTTTTTCTGTAAAAAAATTCTATCTTTGAAAACGCCTCTAAGAGTAAGAACTCTTAGAACTTTAACAGGATTAACAAAAAAAAAAAACATATGGAACACAATAATTTACGAACGACGATATATTCTGCGTGTTCAACAATTATATGTAAAGAAATTTAATGAATTTTATTTAAGAATTCACAATTTAATGTATTTTATTTAAATATTTATAAATTTTTTATATACTTATATAGATTAAAAAAACACTCAGCAAAACTTTCCATTACATGTAATGAGCTTTAGAATGAGAAATCAAAAGTGTTCAGTAGTTACTTTTCCATTACGAAACCCATTATTTTAACATGGGGGTGTCATTGGAGGAAAGGCCTTACCGGCACCTTACTAGGTACTGATACAAATAACTAGTTATTTTATAGATAACAAGAAGGGTTTTGAGTACTTTGTTACATGTAGGGATTGAAGTAAATTTCTTTGAAAACAACACATTGGCATCACACAATCTGTTGTAAATAATGTAATGTAAAACTTAACAGCTTTTGCTGCGTTTTTTTGTCCAATGTTGACTATCGCCGCGAAATAGTTTGTTTCATTAAATTTAACTCATTATATATAGTTTTTGCTAATACAAACAGTGGTCATTACGAGTAAGTATTCACATAAATCATTATCAGGAAGTCCTTACATTTAGCTTGAAATTATTCGAAAGGTATGGGGTTAACATTACCGTGTAACGCAACGGTAATAACTAATCATTACCAAGGTTTTGCTGGGCATTGAAAGAAAAGAATTGAATGAAAAAATAAAATTTCATAGAATTTGCACTCGAATTTAGAGTGCTGGGCTCTGCTAGTATTATTAAATATTTTTATCAAAATCCAACTTGGTCGTACAATAAGTTGGCCAAAGAATCAAAGGTCTTTCTTCAAACTTATTTCAATGTTATTAGAAAGTATCAGAAGAATTTGAGCATTGATAGGACGGCTGGTTGGGAAGAAAGATGATGTTTGTAAGTCCAAAGAAATAGATAGCAGCTCTGTTAGCCCAGTGCTAGGACTATTTGTTACGAAAAGTTAAAGTCAACGCAAAGTCCAAAAAGTTCCAAACAGAAACGCTGCAAAAAAATACTCAGCTTCCGGATTTAAATTTGTATATTTATAATACTCGAGGAAATGTTGAAGATAAGTCTAGGACCCAAAAGCAGACGAAATCTCAAAAAAAAAAAAGTTCCTGGTATGACAAGCAGTAAGCAGTTGTGGCAAAGGCAACAAGTCATTTGTTACCACGGGCTTTATAAATACCGATATTTATATTAAGAAGTATATGCAAAAAAAGATTCCTTCCGTTCTTAACCCAACACAATGTGTTGGACCGGTTTGGCATTCTGTCACTACGCTTTTTGCATCAAGGAAGGTAAATCTTACAAACTGTCCGTGCTTAGGCCTCAAAAACGGACATGTACCACCAATTCGAAAAAGCTGACAGAAACCACCGTAAAATTCCTAATGGAAAGGTTTCCGGAAAAAAGTCTATAAGTTCATAAATAGTGACTAGAACTATAACAGCCATGTTCTTTTCCAAGCTTGAATATAATTTCAATTATATAAAAAATAATCAAAACTCTAGATTAAATGGTTTCCTTATTATTATATTTTATGTATGTTCGATTTTTTCGATCTCACTCCTTATTGCGTTCTCGGATATTGGCCTATCTAATGTATATTTAGTGTAGAAAATTGATCCGAAACGCTGTCGTAATGTCACAGAATTTAGAGAAATCATCATTAACTCTAACGTAAAAGTGTCTGTCAGTTAAATAAGATTTTATCAGTAGATAACAAGGAATTGGAAGTAATTTTTTTTTTTTTCAATTTTTAATGTAACCCAAAATACCAAATTTTATCGAAGGCTTGTTGTACATACAAAAATACGCCAGAACAAAACTTTTAAGTTTCCACTGTGATTCTTGTAAATGCAACAATCTGATGGCATTGCTCAGGAGTGCCATGCTTGTGTCTAAAACCAAATTGATATTCAGGTATGATATTAAATTTTCTCAGAACTGGTAATAATAGTCATTTTTAGTAATATTCTTTCAAATATTTTGGAGTATACACCCATTAAACTGATTGGTCTATAGGATGTTACAATATTTTTTATACTACATGTATTTAAAGTAAATAAAATTATACATAAAGTAACTAACTTTTAATTCATAAGGCAGAATGTGAATTGATTAATTCTTTCAAAATACTGGTATCAAAGCACATTTAAAATTTTTTGGTCAATTAAAAAATCTATATATGTATGTGTTTGAAAGTTGTTATCGTTGATTGTCATTAATTCAATGTTTAATTAAAAATACATTCTCTAGTTTTTTTTTGGTATTGTTGAATTACCAAAAAAAAATTTTTTTTTAAAAACATGAAATTTCATTTAAATTAAAATATCATAAAAAAAAGCGGAGAAAATAGACAAAATAAAATTCAATAAATATATTGCATAAGGGCACGTTAAGACCATAAAACAACAAACTTAAATCCAATATCCACAAAAACTCAAAATTATACAAACCACTAAAATAACTACCAAGAATTAAGCGATAGATGGAATTTAAATTAACTTTTTGTCTTGTTGTAAATTTCCAAAGAAAAAAAAAACACATAACTTTGGAATAGATAGAGAATGACAAATTATCGTTTGAAATTAACAATTAAAGATCATTCAAATAATACATAATATGGCAAATAAAGAAAAAGAAACAAAAAAAAAACGCATAATTAGTTTTATATTTTATGTGATGTGTGTGTTTGGCTCTACAAAGGAATGAACTCTGCTCCGCTTAAAGAGGGCAGCCACAACATTTTTATTTTTTTTTTTTGGCCACAAATTGTCAAATATTTTGGCTGAAGAGGGGAAGAGATGTCATCAGTTTAATTACGAGTTCACGTTAATGCTGATACTGATGCTGATGATGACGGTGATGTTGCTGCTGTTGCACAAAAAAAGTATCAATATCTAGCTAATGATGTAGAAGTTATATTTGTGTATGAAAAAAAAAAAATATATATTTAAATATTGTTTCGTCGTCCTCACTCCAATCATATTAAAGTTTTGTTAGGTTTCTGTCGTTTTTATGTTTCATGTGTGTTCGTCACTTTCATTCTATACATATGTCTCTGTTTGCCTGACTGTTGCCTGTAAACATTAAAACACTTTAGTAGAGCCATAAAATCATAAAAAATGTGAAAAAAAATGTCACATCACAGCTTTTAAATTGTTTTGTTCCATGTAGTTTATTTGTGTGTTCCTACCATAAACTCTAACATATGATGATAGTATCAACAAGCACCAGCAGTGACGGCAGGAACCACACAACAAAAAAAGTATCGAATAGCTGCTACATAAAAAATTTAAATATAATTCTTAGTTATTTTTATACCCGATATTATGCATACAAAGAGTGCCGGGTCATATAGGTTTGATGACAACGTTTGTAACGTCTAGAATAAATAGAGATCCATCTAAGTAAATATTAATCATTCAATGGGCTTTTTAAGGTTTTTATATTATTTCATAGATGATGGGTTAAATTTGCTTTTAAATTCTGAGCTTAATTGCTTTTTTTACTAAGACAGCAATTTTAACGAGTTTATAGCTTGGGCACCGGAGATCAGCAATGAATTCTTTTTTCGCTATTCAAAGTCACTCAAGAAATCAAGATCATTGAAATTCAAGTACTCTGATGTACTCATGCTCACAATAACGTTGATTTATAAGTATAAATGACAATAAATATGAAGCTCACGGCGACATTATGCTTTTACCATCCCAAATCTATTTGATTCATAAATTACATCAGTTTGATTTATAATTTTAGGAAAATACTTATAATGCTTACAATTGATTTAACTCATTCAACTCATCCATATACAAATACATGTATATTTATATATTAGGGTGACAGCTGTTTGTATGAAAAAAAATTTTGGTCGAATTTTGAGGTCGGATTATTGTGACACTGGATCTAAATCTTTAGGGCGCAAAATTTGAGCCAAATCTGACAATGCTTTCTGGACTCGCATTGAGTTCAAAGTTCAAATATGCATTTATATGTAAAAATTATCAAAAAAAAAAAAACATTTTTCACAAAAAATTTGATATTGATAATTGTGTTTCAATTAAATTAATGAATAAACCATAAACCATAAGTTTCCCAGGCAATAAATGCGCCGCAGACCACTTGATTAACAAAATCGATCTCACATTTTTAAAGATATTGAAATAATTTACAACAACAACATTTTTTCATTCTCCTGATCCCAACATAATCTTATGTAAAGTATTTTACACCTCGTCTATTGTTATGCCGTTCTAAATAAATATCGGTACGTATTTTTTAGCACTATTTCAAAATCTCCAATTTTACTTATTCAAAAATTTTGTTCAAGCAATTTTTCGAAATCAACGATTGGCTTTAAGGTCTTATTAACAATATATATGTGATTAAAAATGCCACATATTGTATGTATCCTCTTCTTAATTTGGCGAGGGCAGCGTTTTTATTTCAGCGGATTTAAAGAAAAATGTGATTTTTCATACTTTTTCAACTTTTAGGCTACATCTTTTTGGTGTTTTCATATTTCAAATATCTTTTATAACATATTATGCTACTTGATATAAGTTCTCAATCTTGTAAATTGAAGTTAAATCGAAACAATATAAATTGTCCCTCGTTAAGGTCAAATGTCAAATTTAAGGAGATTAACATTTTTTTAAAACAAAATATCGGAATAATATATATTTGTGGAAGGATTTCGATAAAACTTGTTGGTAATATTTAAATAATTTTAAGAAATAATATTCTGGACTTATTTTCTGAAATTTTTGGATAATTTTTACATATAAATGCATATTTGAAATTTGAATTCAATTCGCGTCCATAAAGCATTGTCCGATTTGGCTCAAATTTTGCACACAAAAGTTTTAGATCCAGTGTCACAATAATCTGACCCGCACGTCTAGAAATTCCGAAAAAAAAATTGCTGTCACCCTATTATATATGTATATTTACCATAGTAACGTATTTGAGCAAAAGCACAACCTCACAATAACTCTTCTAATGTTCGTATTCGAATCATACTTATTTTGCATCATCTATACATATTTAGTGAAGGAGAGTCTAAACGTCATAAATATTGTTAGGTGTGAGTATCATGAGTACCTCAAACTTTAGAGTGGATATGAGGTTCGAAAACATATCAGTAAGTAGGAATACGTATAAGTACATGAAGTTATGAATCATGATTCATCTCTACTCACTTTTTCAGTACTCATTGCGGATCTCTGTTTGGTACGACTCAATTGTTACGCTCTAAAACTTATATTATGACCCGATTTTACCAGTTCCACTGTTACTCACTAAGTATGTCAGTAGGAGTGGCAAAGTCTTCTGCTATTTAAAAAAAGTAATTACTCAGTTTGGTAGTACATATAGAAAGTATTAACAATTCAAATAAAACTGAATTGAAATTAAAATTCAATGACTGAAATTAGCATAACTTTTACGATTACTTACACTCATACAAAAAATATATATATATCGTCACCTAAAATGCAAAAGGCCGTAACTAAAATTTTCATTTTTTTTTGCAGGAGAAGCAAAAAACATCTTAAAACAAAAACTACTTAAAACTTAATACCCAAATTTTAGAATCAAGCTTAAAAAACAAAGATGGATTTATTTATGGAAAATTTTTTTGGGAAAATAGTAATTTCTAAGTTAGCTACATCATAAGCTTATAAGCAAACAGTAGTTCCATGTGGATAATGAGAGAAAAAAAGTTTGTCAGATCACCGTTTTACTTTCAATGTGTACTTTCCTGATTGCTTGTAACCGCATCAAAACTATATGGCATTTTATTTATTATACGAGTATTACAAAAGCAATTTTTTTTTAGAATTTTAATAATTAATATGTAAACTTTTTGCTTTTCCAAATTCAAATACATAATTATGTATATTATGTATATTATTATTATATTATGTAGATTATAATCTATTTGGCTTTAAGTTGAATCGATTTTTAAATGTTTATTTCGGTCTTATTCCATTCCCTAAAAATGTCATTCTTTAGCTCTGCAATCAAATAATATTTGGTATTTTAGTCGTAATCATGTCTAGTCAGTATTCCTCACATGTTCTCGATGTGATTTAGGTATTTTCCTCTAATAAGTGTACTTATTTTGTGCATAGCACCCCATATGAGGACAGAGCCGCCACCAAAGCCTCTTTTGGAAAGTATAGGTGGTTCATTACTTAAATCACGCCAAAGCTTCTGGATCGTCTATAAATATGACCTTTTATAAAAAAATAATATCAATAACATAATAATAAATAAATAAAACAAGTAAGAAAATTATAGTCGGTCTAGCCCGACTATACGATACCCTATTCTATGGTTAAGAGACCCTATCTCTTCGGTCCAACTAATTGGATATAGCAAATATGCATAAACCAAATTTGAGTGGCATTTTTATTAATTTTTTTCGCTGCAGATATGAAAAAGTTCATATCGGATACTATATTTAAATGGGGACTAGGTCGAAAAATGGACCGATCCTGACCATATTTGGTAAAGTCACTTATACTTTGAAAAAATATATACAAACAAAATTTGAGAAAAATCTGTGCAATATATTTGTTTTTTATAGATTTAAGTGAAAATCGGGAAGCAGCTCTATATGGGGCCTATGACTAAGAATTTTCCTGTAGGGAGTATTTTTGAACTACTAATTAATGGATGTAATAAACACATACAAACCCAATTTGACTGAGATCTATATGATAATTTGGAACTTATGGCAATTTATGTCGATTTCATAGGGGTCATTTGTATGGGGGCTAGGTCTGAACATGGACCGATTCTCACCAATTTCAATAGCGTTCATCCCATGGCCGATGGAAGCTTATATACCAAATTTCATCAAAATATATACATATTTGCGACCTGTAGTTTGATTACAAGCTTTACATGGACACACAGACGGACGTACGGACGGACGGACATTGCTATTTCGACTCAAAAAGTGATTCTGAGTCGATCGATATAATTAAAGATTTGTCTAGGACGAATATTTTTGGTTGTTGCAAACAGCAGCACAAAGTGGTATAGGGTATAATTAGAGTTCTGTATCCAAATTATTTGATGCAAATTGAAGGCTTGTCGTCTTATGATGTGGTCGTAATGTTTGATTTTTCTAGCTTGCTTCAGAACTATATAAGGCTACCTAAACTATTTGGAAACCCACGATATATGATACAAATGAATTGCTTTATTGCTTTTTATTTTATATACAATGTCCCATTTTATTATATTATAATATTATTTAATAGTAAAGTTATTTTTTTCTATTAGGAAAGAAATATTAGGAAACATGTACGAGTAAATATAAGATTAAATGTAAGTAAAAAGGCTAACAAAAACTTACTTTTATATTGGCTAGGATGAAAAATTTTGTATTTATTTGAATTTATTTATTAAATTTGATTTTCCATTGCAACAAGACACAGTATCCTATAAATTACAGTAATGGAATCAGATAAATGATTCATTATATTTAAAATCAGTAACTCTCAATTTAAAATATTATAAATTACAGTTGAAAAACATTAAAAAATCAAATAAAATAAAATAATGTATTGATATAGTAATTTTCTAAACCCTATTGCGTTGCATGTATTTTGCATTACATTAGGAAGTTGGTTTCAGAGACGAATAGTTAGAATAAAAAATTGACATTCAGAGGCATGGTCCCGGTATTTAGATTGAATTATTTGATTTCCTCTCGAAGATCTTGCGGACCTTAATCGTTCAAAAAGATAATTTGGAGCCTTTGTTATTATAATTTTATGTAGTAATCAGAGTTCAGAAAAAAACACACACTGAATAAAAAACTCGTACATATATGTAAACAAACATAACTTAGACCAACACACACATATTTTTATTTTCATATCAATTATGTTTGTTTTTAAATTTTCTTCGGTGCCCAACACAACCATGACTGTGTTCCTTTTAATATTTCGTTATTTACACGAACATTTTTGTATCACGTACTTTTTGTTTCAATCACACATAAAGCACACATTTTTGAGTATTGCTTTATTTGAAGTTCATGTTCTGGTACGTGTACTGAAAAAAAAAGAACAGAACATGTACAATAAACAGGTTCGAGTTCAGTTATATTTTAAACACGACTTAAAATATAACTGAACTCGAACCTGTTTATTGTACATGTTCTGTTTTTTCTTACTACACGAGCCACAACACGACTTAAAATATAACTGAACTCGAACCTGTTTATTGTACATGTTCTGTTTTTTTTTTCAGTACACGTACCAGAACATGAACTTCAAATAAAGCAACACTCAAAAATGTGTGCTTTATGTGTGATTGAAACAAAAAGTACGTGATACAAAAATGTTCGTGTAAATAACGAAATATTAAAACGAACACAGTCATGGTTGTGTTGGGCACCGAAGAAAATTTAAAAACAAACATAATTGATATGAAAATAAAGATATGTGTTGGCTGCTTTTGAACAGAACATTGTGTGTTTCATGTGTGTATTTTCTGAACCTTGGTAGGAACATAATGTTTTTATACCCTATACCACTATGTGGTTTGGGTATAATGAGTTTGTGCTGCTGCTTGTAACTACCAAAAATATTTGACCTAGATCCATCTTTTATTATACCAATCGAATCAGAATCACTATCTGATTCGCTTTAAAGATGTCCGTCCGTCCGTCTGTGTGTCCATGTAAAGCTTGTAATCAAACTGCAGGTCGCAAATATGAATATATTTTGATAAAATTTGGTATATCAGCTTTTATCGGCCATAGGATGAACGCTATTGAAATTGGTGAGAATCGGTCAATGTTCAGACCTAGCCCCCATACAAATGACCCCTATGAAATCAATAAATTGCCATAGGATCCAAATTATCATATAAATCTTAGTCAAATTGGGTTTGTATGTGTTTATTACATCCATTAATCAGTAGTCCAAAAATGATCCCTATGGGATAACTCTTAGTCATAGGCCCAATATAGAGCTGCTTCCCGATATTCACTTAAATCTATCAAAAAACAAAAATATTGCACTGATTCTTCTCAAATTTTGTTTGTATATATTTTTGCAAAATAGAAGAGACTTTACCAAACATGGTCAGGATCGGTTAATTTTTGGGCCTAGTCCCCATATAGATATAGCATCCGATATGAACTTTTTCATATCTGCAGCCAAAAAAAATTAATAAAAGTCCCACTCAAATTAGGTTTATGCTTATTATCTATATCCAGTTAGTTGGGCCTGAGAGATAGGGTCTCTAAACGCATGATATAGAGTATCGTATAGTCGTTCTAGACCGACTATAATTTTCTTACTTGTTTTGAATTTAATATAGTTGTCAAAAGACATGTGTAAGACATGACACGAGTATTGGGATATATGATAAAATTTTCTTAATCCAAAGACATAGCGAATAATGTTATTGAAAGTTACAGTTAGTTTCCTGTTATCCCTAGAGTTGCAACCTGTGAAAACCTCAGATGCTTATAGTAATGTTGGTAAAAGATATGTTTTAGCAAGTAGCAATCTTATTTTTGGCTGTGTTAACCATAAGCTTCTTAACATACTATAAATTCTGCCACAGGATTGATTAATATGATCTGACCAACGAAGACATCACTTTCTTCTTCATTATAATACACTTAGATTTGTTTGGATTAAGTCGTAGACCATTTGCCGTAGCCCAATTTAGAATTCGTTTGAGTTTTGGAAATAATTGAATCTTTGGTACTTCTTAAATATAGCTGAATGTCATCAGCGTACATCTGAATTTGCTTGGAAGATCATTGGCATATATCGAATAAATTAGTGGTCCAAGGATCGAGCCGTGTGGTTCCCCTCTTAGGTTGAGTTTAAGATGGAGCTACCATTAGCAACAGATTGAAACTTTCAACTACCTCTGTTAGTGTTACACATCGAAAGTTAAATTTTGGAATTTTTGGATTCAAGATTTGATTTGGACAATCATCATAGAATTCGTTTAAATTAAATAGGATAATTATTTTTTAAGATTTATATTAGCTTTAATATTTTTATCATCTATCTATAATATTAATAGGCTAGGCGATTTCTTGTGACCGATGTTTTGTTCTACTGTTCTATCCCGATTTTGACTAAATGTATATTATTTGAAAGGTATTTCTTTTTAGCCGTTATGCAGTTTTACAGATTTTTAAATTTTTTCCTTTATTTTGAGTAAATTGCATTTAAACTTGCTACTAACACATACATAAAATTATACATATGCTATGTGTGTTTTACTAAATTTATTAAGGTGTTTGTTAATGAGTTTATTATCTTCATTCACAATAATAATAAACTATAAAAGTGCTGGTTTGTGAATTGGCTAAGTTGAAAAATAAAGCTGCCTAGAAATTGCACTCGAATTTCGAGCGCTGGAATCGGCTAGTCCGAATAAATACTTGTGTGAAATTGAAAATTTTCTGACGTTAGCTCATTACAATTTATTGTTTTGATATTGGTTCGTCTATAAATAAGGTAAATTATAGGAATGCCATCTTCATTTTGAATAAAACCATTTCTATCAAGGAAGGGAAAAGCCTCCGGTGTCCATTAGTAATGGTTTGGAAATGTGCCCTCCGGAAACATAGTAGGGAGCCATGATAATGATATTTTCTGTGGTATAAGTAATACTCAAAATGAGATCTCTTATAATATGAATAATGAAATTATCGAATCTGGAGATATCAACTTTTTCATAAAGAATTTTGTTTGATATAAATTTTTTCTAGTTACTAAAGGGTCCGCCATCTAACGTTTTTTTTCAACTAGTGCTTATTTCGTAAATGGTAATACTTAGCTTATGTCTGATTTGACAGATAATTAGTTTTATCCTTCCGCTGAGCGAATATGGTTGTGTATACGCTTGAACAACGCTGGGAAATATTGCGACATTACTTTGAAAATCATGGTAATGTTGCAGAATGTGTGCGAAAATTGCGCACGGATTTTGGAAGAAGAGAAGCACCGTCAGCTCCGTATGTTCGTTATCTTGTGAAAAAAGTGAAAGAAACTGGCATTCTCATCGATAAACCAAAGCGTGAAAAGCCAAAAACAGTGCGTACACCCGAGAATATTGCTGCTGTGGCAGAAAGTGTACGTGAAGCGCCATCAACATCAATTCACCGTCGTTCTCAAGAATTGAATATTTCGGATGCATCATTGAGACGAATTTTGCATAAAGACCTTGGTCTGACGCAGTACAAAGTCCAATTGGTTCAGGAGTTGAAGCCAACTGACCATCCAATGTGTTTTCGCTTCTCTAAGTGGGCCTGCGATCGACTTACAGAAGATGCCGATTTTGCCAAAAAAAAATCATCTTTTCAGATGATCATTTTGATCTTGGCGGGTATGTAAACCAGCAAAATTGTCACATTTGGGGCACAGAAAACCCGCACGCATACATTGAAAAGCCGATACACCCAAAACGAGTCACTGTTTGGTGCGGATTTTGGTCCAGAGGCATAATTGGACCAAATGAGCAAGGAGTGGTCGTTACAGTCAATGGCGATCGTTATCGGGCCATGTTGAACGAATTTTTGTTCACAAAAATTGAAGAGGAGGATATTGGCAACATTTGGTTTCAACAGGACGGCGCTACGTGCCACATAGCCGAAGCTACACTCGATGTTTTGCGCCCTGTTTTTGAAGATCGCATTATCAGCCGCAGAGCTGATGTCGTTTGGCCACCTCAGAGCTGCGATTTGACACCGTTGGACTATTATTTGTGGGGTGCCCTCAAAGATAAGTGTTACGCCAACAAGCCAGAGACAATTGACGCTTTAAAGCACAATATTCGTGAAGCCATTGGTGAAATACAGCTGCACACAATCGATAATGTGCTTTAAAATTGGACCGATCGTGTAGGCTACTGCATGGCCAGCCGAGGCAGCCATTTGAATGAAATTATTTTCCATTATTAACCGGAAGGATTGTACTTTCAAATAAAAAATGAAATTTGAGATAATATTCAGTAGTTTTTTTTTTATAGCATTTTCAAAAAAAAAAAAGTTATTTGGCGGACCCTTTACTTTGAAATCTGTATAAAGACGGACAATGCTTGAGGCATTTCCTTTCGAATACGCGTATCTCCTCCATATATGAAGGGGATATGTTATATCATATTTGGCAACCATATGATAGAACTGTCCTTATTAAAGATTGATGCATTGTAATTTTAACCCTTGATTGTATATATTTAGAAAAAAATAATTTTTTATACATGAAAATGCATTTTTGGCTTTAATAAGTTGTTGGTTTATGTGTTTGTGAAAGTACAGAAATTTATCTAACTGAATACCTGATAACTTAGTTTAATTTACTGGAATATTCATATTATTAATTGATTTAATACCAAAGGATTTCCAGTTTCTTCTTGTATTGCTGGTACATTTCCCAACTGGTGGTTTGAAAGGAATACACTCGCATTTGTTTAAATTTATTTTCATAGGCCAATTTAAGGAATATTTTTCGGTAACTAAAAACTTATTTTGCAAACTATTATCAATTTTCTCTATTGTCGGCGTGGTATACAGTAATGTCGTCTGCGAAAGCAATATTTTCTAGTAGATCAAATAAGTATAAATTAAATAGAATTGGGGAGTTGACGGCACCTTGTTGTAATCGATTGACAATTGTAAATTTTTTGGTGCCACCTGTATTTTTACAACATATTATGTATGGGAATTAGAAAATGTAGTGGAAATTTAAATTTTATTAATTTGTATATTAATACTATCGAAAACTTTTCTGAAGTCAATTAAATAGGCAGCAGTGTATAACGATTTTTTTAAGTTCCACTGAATATTTGAAACATCTATATTTTTACAATGTTAATATTTATACATACGATTAAGTTATATAGTTGACCTTTGTTGTTGTTATGTTGTGTAATTGTTTGGTTTTAGATCATAAATAGTGAAATAAAAGAAATTAAAAACTAAGAAGTTTTTATATTTTATTTCGCTGATTTTATTCTTCCGATATTTTGATCTGCTTCGCAAATCATCTTCTGGGAAATTTTTAGATTTTAATTAGGTGGTTGCGTTGAGTTGAAAAACTTCTTCTCCTTTTGCAAGTTTATTACCAAATCAAATACTTTGCTGATATGTGGAAGCCAGCTAATTGCCCGAAGATTTTTCGGATTGCTCGTTTCTTCTATCTTTTTTAGGTAAAATTATCACCTGAGCTTGCTTCCAAGCACAAGGTCAGTAAGCATTATTCAACATGTTATTGAAGAGTATTCCATATTTGAATATTAAATCATCTGATATTTTACGTAAGACTACATTAAGGTATATTATCAACTCCAGATGACAGTTTTGGTCAAAATTTTTTTAAAAATTGAGAAGTCTTTATCGTTTAATATAAAAATGTTATCCAATTTAGATTCTTTCAAGTCAATTGCTCTTTTCGATGCTATAAATGTCATTATGGTGGAGCTGTTGCTTTCATACTGGTTTTTAATTTCTAAAAATTCAGTGAATCTATGATTACTTCTATATGGACGGTATTATCAGGAATAATCTCTTTAAAAGAGATCATTAATTTCTCATGGCCCGATAGTTTAGGTTTACCTTATTTTTTCTTGATTTTTCATATTAATTTTTCGAGAAATTTGTGAGTAATTTAGAACTTCATATGATAACTACAACTTTAAATTTTTTTTTCACTACAGAGCACTGCCTAAAGTGGCATTTTCACTAGAAATTAACAGAACTAAAATTAAACTTAATATTTTTCCTTTTAAGCATCCTTCAGCGAGGGTCGTATATTTTTGTTACAATAGCAACTTTTCATCAAGGAGATCATTGCAAATTAAACTAAGGGTACATATCCAACGCAGTGTACAGTGTAAGTACAGTTGCGAGCAAATAATGTAACGATGGGTTACATGATCTTTGAGTGTGTCTCTTTGATAATAACGTAATCGTTTTACCGCTTGTAATCTAGAAGGCATAGAATCAGCCAGTGATATGGTGGTGGAAACGGAGTTTTTTTCCATTCTGATTTCGAAGTTGTTTCTAATTCATTTAAGTTAGATTTTTCTTTTTCACTTCCCAATCACAGGCCAATCCAAAACATGCACATCATTTTGCTTAGAAAGCTGCAATATAAGCGACTTGAGTGCTTGGGATCGTTATCATGTAGGAATATATCCCTACTATTAAAGTCCATTTCACTTCAACTTGTTATACGCCGATGATGCTATATTTCTTTCTAAAAACATCAACTCTCCCAGAGTAAAGATATCTTTTTAAAATCTACTTTGTGATATAAAGGAATCACCTAAAATGTCTGGAGCAACATTTTCACTAGACAAATGCACATTTTTCAACCTTCACAATAGGAAGTTGTGCAGTCCACTATTGTTAATGTATGATAATCTTTATATTGACCACTTTACAGAAATGAATATTTTAAGGATTCATCTTGGAAAAGAAATTCAATTTGAAACTTGGAGGAAACCTTACTTTACGTTTAAATATAATGAAATCCTTAGCTTCAAATACCAATAAAATTAAATTTTTTAGTTTCAAATAAGTTTAGTATTGATTTCCAATGTCTGCCCATCAGGAGTGAACTGAACCACTCCATCAGGAGTGAACTGAACCACTTCTCAGAGCGTGGACTAGTCTTTTGCCCCATGAAAATTTAGTTCAAAAACTTCTTTTGCAATAATTTTTGAAGGTTTATTTTGATTCATATTCAGAACTTTGTTTATATAACCAAATGCAGTTTAAGTGTCGAAGTGTACAATGCATCCTGGCCAGTTTCCGAGAAAATTATGTAATTGGGTATTGTTTCTGGCTGATATAAAATCTATCTTTTTTACAAAAAAAACCTTAGTAATTTCCCCAGATCACCATATTTTTGGTATCCCAAAATTTATGCTGCATAAAATATAATGGACCTGGAAGCAGCATAGAAAATTTTAACTTTATTATCTTTTGATATATGCGGATATTGAATTAATTTCCAATTTGGATGCAGCTCGTTTGTTGTAAACACCAAGATACTTGTAGCAATTAACAATTTCAATTTCAAGTTTCTAGAAATCCTTGTGCCTGAACGAAATACCACGATTTTAGTTTTGCAAACCACCATGGTTGGAGGAGTAGTCACAAAATCTCATTTTATGTCCTATACCATTATAATGAGTTTGTGCTGACTAGCAAAAATATTTGACCCAGACCCTTTTTTTATGATACCGATCGATTCAGAATCACTTTCTGAGTCGATTTAGCGATGTCCATGCATCTGTCCGTCCATCTGTATGTCCATGTAAACCTTGTAATCAAACTACAGGTCGCAAATATGACTGACTATATTTTAATGTAATTTGGTATATAAGCTGTTATCCGCCATAAGACGAACACTATTAAAATTGGTAAAAATCGGTCTATGTTCAGACCTATTCCCCATACAGATGACCCCAATGAGATCGATTTAAATTTCCATAATATTTAAATTTTCATACAGATTTCGATCAACAAGGACTTGTGTGTGTTTGATCAGTAACCTAAAAATAAACAAAAACAATTCTTAATCATAGCCCCCATATAAAGCTACTTCTCGATCTTTACTTAAACCTAGCAAAAACAAATATATTACACAAATTTTTCTCAAATTTTGTTTGTATATGTTTTTGCAAAAAATAAGTGAATTTACCAAATATGGTCAGGATCGGTCCATTTTTCGACCTAGTCCCCATATAAATACAGCATCCATTATGAACTTTTTGATATCCGAGGGCAAAACAGTTAATAACGATAACACTGAAATTTGATTTATGCTTATATTCTATATCCAATTAGTTGGACCTAAAACCAATTCTCTAAAAGATGATATCGCATAGTGGGTCTAGACCGACCATAATTTTCTTACTTGTTTTTAGTGTCGTATAGTTTTGATACGCACCTTTAGTTCGTAATCAAACAAAATTTCAACAATAATTGACAAATTGTAAAAGACTACTTCATGTTTTTAATTAAAATGTCTATCAATGAATACCTAAGAGCATTATAAATATAACGCACCTGTACCTCTAAAGTGAGTCAACTCAAAATTTACAAATTTTCAGTAGAGGCAAAAAACCGTTTTTTTTAAATATTTACTATAAAATTTAAAAACAGTTGTTTCATTGTAAAGAATTGCGAATAATAAGCATACAGCAGTAGTTGTTTTTCCGATTTTTCAGTGATCATCAAAAATAACAAGTTTTTTGGGTGCAACTCAAAATATGTCTATTTAGTGGATTCTAAAGAGATACTCTTTTAACACAAAGAGGGTTACAACTGTATTTTTTCTGCGAAATACTAGAAAGATCGACGTAAGATTTTTACAGTGGATAGATATGACCACTGTGTATCGTTTTCTTGCAAAAAGTGAAAATTGAAAAATTTTGAGTTGGCTCACTTTAGAGGTACAGGTGCGATATGTTTCTTTTATTTTTCAAATGTAATGTATTTTTTATATAGAGAATTTTTGTCGCTATAGATCGAACGAAGTAGGCTACTTTCGGTCGCTCTACACCATCCAAAAGTTTTTTTTGTCGTTTATTTTTATTTTTACATTTTATTTCCAACATGATCCTTTGACACAGTTGTTGTCTGTTGTGAATTGTTTGGAACGGAATTTTTCGTTGATAGAAACTTTGTAGCGTTCATACTACAATTTTTTTTTTATTTACATTTTATTATTGCTGGTTGGTTGGTTTATGTCCATAAAAAAATGCTAATTTAAACATTTTATTTTGTTAGTTTTTGTTTTATGACTTTTTACGCACATTAAAACGCTTAACCCTTGTAGTTAGTTGTTGGTTACAAATGACACGATATTGATGTTGTACTTCATAATGATGATGCTTACGATAATGATGATGATTGGTGGGTGTTTTTGTTTTTTGTTTTTTGTTTTTCTTTTTTTTTTTAATTTTATTTCATACATACATATGCACATGTGTTTGGTATTTCGAACATACGTAACATTCATGTTGTTCTTCTTCGCAATGGTGTTGGTATAGTGTTGGTGTTGTTGCTGTTGGTAGTTTGTTCATATTGTTATTATTGCTGTTGATTGCTGGTTTTATTTTTCATGCAGTTATCACAGTTGTTAAATTTATTACATGCTGCTGCATATGTAGTTGTGTGCGTTTTTCGACATTTCTTTGCTGTTTCCTACAAAATGGGTCTTGGGCGTAAGTCATTTATATCTGCAGTCACTTTTTTTTTTGTTATTTCTTTAGTGTTTTTATTTATTTTTATTTTTACTTATCAACCCAAACTGGTCATAAATATTAATTTTGATTTGTGAGTTTTTTTCGGGAGTTATGTTTGAACATTTTCATTTTGTTTCTGCCTCATTTTTGTGTTAAAGTTTTTTATTTAAAATTTCACACCACATTTCTATAGTTATGTGGCCATTAATTTATTTAGAATTTATTGCCCTCAAAAAAAAAAAAAAAAAAAAATAACAAAAATGTTACAAATTCACTTTAAAATTATTAAGAAATTTAAATATTTATATTTCTTTTTTGTTTTGCATGTCTAAGTCAAATAAAACCCAACCATAATTGGTTAACTGATAAAAGAATTGATGTCTATGTATCTATGTAATACTATTTAATTGAAATTTAATGTTTTTTGGATATTTCAAAATATTTTTCCAAAAGCAATATAAATCAAGTTTCTAAATATATTAATTAGTAAAACATAAAAATAAAAACGCTGTAGAAGTAATAATAAAAAAAAAATTGGTTTAGTCAAAAAATCGACAAATCTTATTCGCGTAATTTTGATTGAATTGATTGATGAAGGAAATCGACCAGACAAAACGCCAAAAAGTGAGAGGCAAATGACATATTCTTAAGTAAATAAATACGGTACTAAGTATGGTCTTGTTGATATAAAAAAAATCATGTGAGTCCGATTACAGGGGAGATGTGTAAACATCTGGTAATAAATAAAATGCAGAAAACAGCGACAAAAAGGTTATTACATATCATAATTTTTTCACCAAACAATCATGTCACACCGATTTGTCTTAATGCTTACATGTTACGCGTAAGATCTTACGCTCACATATTACGCTGTTTTTGTGAAATTTACCCCCCTGCGCGTATAGATGTTTACACATAAAAAAAAAAACATTCTAAGCAGTGTTTCGCTTTATATTCGTAAAATTCAAAGTAGGCTGTGGAAAACTGTTAGAAATTAAATTAAACGTTTACATTTTAACTAAAGCATACGGTCAAACCCGAGTACTCGAGCTACTCGAGTAGTAAATGAGCTACTCGAGCTGGACGAATATATGAAAAAAGCACACCATGCAAGTTTGACACCGATTTAAAAAAATATTTTAGGAACACATGGTACAAATACGAAGACATTACATTCTTAAAAAATTCAAACCGTAATTATGCTGTTGGCGAATTACTACTCGAAAAAGTTCAGCCACTCTCTATAGAATTATGAGAAAATTTGCTCTTATTTCATGTCTGGGGTCGAATCGTTGCATTCGTTATCGAAATTTTTCGATCGAAATTATTTTTTTATTTTCCAAAATAAAATACTAAGAGTAATTTTACTCTGTCACAGCTAACGAGCTATGATCCATAGTTAATAGTAAAAGTGAAGCGAGGTCTGACGATTGTCCGTCTTATTTAAATAATAAACCAAAATATGGAATTTCGATTGATTTTACTCGATATCGAATGCGACGATTTGCCCCCTGATGTAATTTTAATGAAAATTTTCCTTCACGCTTCAATTTTAATGGAAATTTTTTAAATGGGCCATCAGTGAATATAGTCAATTACGGGCAGTATACTCTTATATCTAGAAGGGTGGGTCAATTATTTTTACTCCATGGGTTCATCGCGATTCTGGTACTATGGGCCATAACAAGTATATATGCCCAAGGAACTATATCTCTAAAGTCATTTTCGAGCCTGCCAAAATTTCGATGAAGATGTGTTCATGATATTTTCCATAATACTCATTCAAATGTAAAAAAATTATTGAAAATGTGTATACCAGGGGTTTTTTGGGTCGGGAAATCCAGTTTTCACATATATTTTTATTTGTAACTGCCGCCAGAGGGCGTTTTCGTGCAATTTTTTTCACCTTTTTGGGGAAAATTGATGAAATTATTGCACAAATCGAAGAATCTTTGGCTTTCCCATAGCCCAAAATATTCAGCGCTGAAAATTATGTGGGGTACCCATATACGACCTATATCGATTTCATTCAAGTTAAGTTTTTTATATTTGTTCATTCACAGAGTAAATAAAAAAAAAATGATTTTTTGTACTAAATTGAATGAAAACGATATAGGTCGTATATGGGTACTTTTCAACCCTGAATATTTTGGGATATTTTAAATATGGGAAAGTCAAAGAATCGTCGATTTGTGCAATAATTTCGTCAAAACCCCCGGTATACACATTTTCAATAATTTTTTTACATTTGAATGAATATTATGGAAAAAATCATGAACATATCTTCATCGAAATTTTGGCAGGCTCGAAAATGATTTTAGAGGTATGGTTACTTGGGAAAATATACTTGTTATGGCCCATAGTACCAGAATCGTGATGAACCCATGGAGCTTTTTTCGGCCCTTTACAATTTGACCCACCCTAATATACAGCCATTTTTTTGGAATTTCAAGACGTGCGGGTGGGATTATTGTGACACTGGATCTAAAACTTTAGTGCGCAAAATTTGAGACAAATCGGACAATGTTTTCTGCACGCGCATTGAGTTCAAAGTTCAAATATGCATTTATATGTAAAAATTATCAAAAAAAAAAAACAATTCACAAAAATTTTGATATTAATAATTGCGTTTCAATTAAATTAATTAATAAACCATAATCTAGAGTAAATTATCTTTCTTATAAAACAAAAAAATCTATTAACGGTTGAAAAACAGCTAAGTTATATCAAGTTCCCCAGGCAATAAATGAGCCGCAGACCACTTGATTAAGATAATCGAGCCCACGTTTTTAAAGACATTGAAATAATTTACAACAACAACATTTTTGCATTCTCCTGATCTCAGAATGATCTTCTGTAAAGTATTTTGCATCTCGTCTATTGTTATGCCGTTCTAAATTAATGTCAAAACGCTACGTATTTTTTTGCACTATTTCAAAATCTCCAATTTTACTTTTTAAAAAAATTTTGTTCAAGAAATTTTCCGAACTCAGCGATTGGATTAAAAATGCCAAATATTGTAGGTATCCTCTTCTTGATTTGGCGAGGGCAGAGTTTTTATTTCAGCGGATTTGAAGAAAAATTTGATTTTTCATACTTTTTCAAATTTTAGGCTACATCTTTTTGGTGTTTTTTTATATTTCAAATATCTTTTGTCAAAATATTATACTACTTGATATACATAAGTTCTCAATCTTGTAAATTAAGGTTAAATTGAAACACTATAAATTGTCCCCCTTTAAGGTAAAAGGTCAAATTTAAGGAGATTTGCATTTTTTTTAAATAAAATATCGAAATAATATATATTTGTGGAAGGATTTCGATAAAACTTGTTGATAATATTTTAATAATTTTAAAAAATAATATTCTGGACTTACTTTCTGAAATTAACCCGTGACTCTTTAGGAAAATCTGTAAATATCTTCTTCATCTGGATTTTTTTAAAATAAAACAAATTTAATGTATTTAGAAAATTCCTCAAATTTATTCGTTGTTTTATGAAAATGTGTAGAAAATATGTAGTATTAGCCCACTTCACAGTTTTTATCAAAATGCTTTATCAATAAAACTGACTCGAAAATATATGAAGTGATACCATGTATTTTTATTATTTTTTTTTAAATGATGTCAAACATCTATGACGTGCATATTTCCTATGGAATGTAGTCGAGCGTTATCGAGTCCGATTCAAGTGAACTTTAAGGACCATATTTTTGGTACTTGTACGACGTATTGAGAGCCAGCATACATCCTGGTTCTCAATAATATACAGCTTTTGAAGATTAAATACTTACAGATTGGGGAACTTCTCTTGGTGATGAACAGTTTAGTTCGCAATATTATGTCTGGCTGGATATTTATCAATGCGGCAACAGCTTCTTTATAACAAGAGGAACTTTAAATGCACAAGTTTACAGAGAAGAGTGATTTTATGCAAAACCACAATGAATTTACTCTATTTTGGCCTGATTTCATCACATTACGGTGCAACAACTTTAATTTCTCTCGAGGAAAATATTATTGATTTTTTAATGTTTTCAATGTTGGCCAACTGAAAGATATAGGGCTTCAATAAAAACCAATTTGGAGAATGACAATGAACGAAAATGGTGGATACCTTTAAAGCCAAAACAATAAACACTGTTAAAAATCTTGTTGAAGGACACTGAGAAAATCTGAGAACGCAGCGGACACGAAAATATATTTGATAATATTTTTGCTTAAATATAACAATGTGGAACATTTTCGGGATCATTGTCTGGGGGTGATAAATTCCAATTCGGGGTTGATAATAAACTGAAATATTTAAACAACTTCCTATTTGGAGCATAACATACTTTTAATTTTAATAATTTAAGAACAAAAAGTCTTGAAATCATGTTCATATAACAATTATAACAATTTTTAAAATAATCGCGGATAAACGCTTAAGCCAGAAACCGCTCTAATTAGAACACAATATTATAACCAAGGTTATCAACACTGAGAGGCAAAAAACGGTAGATTTCACATTATAATTGCTAGAGTTTGTACAAAGTTATTTAAAATTAATAAATGTAAAAAATGGATTTTCGTGTTTTTTTTTTAATTGCAAGCAATTATTAATTGCAATCAGCATAAATGTGAATACATACAATTCCATTTTTGTTTGTTTAAAGAGAGCAAGAATATAACCATCTTGTTTATGCTCTTACTCTCATCGCTAAACCATTCGTTCACTTATAGAAAAAAATTTTAAAACTATATCAACAAGCAAACACTGATGTGTAGGCAACGCTGATAAATGTCTGAAAGGGGGTCCCAGAACAACTCGACCTGACGTATAGATGGCGGCCAATTGGGGTGGCCATGCCGGAAACAGTTCAGAAAGTCCACGAAATGGTTTTGAATGATCGTCGGGTCAAGCTGCGTGAGCTAGCTCTAATGATAGGTATTTCAAAAAGTGCTATACATCGCATATTAACTAAAAATTTGGAGATGGAAAATTTGGAATTGACCGAATTTTGCAAATGAGAACGCTGTCCGCAAGATAGGGGCCAAGTTTGCTCACAATAGAATAAAAACAGCATCGTGAATATGTTTTAATAGAGTGTTGGGCTACGTTTCACCGCAATAAAGCGGATTTTTTGCGTCGATTCGTAACCATGAGTGAGACATGGTTCCACAACATCATACCTGAGATATAGGAAAAATTCAAAACATTGGACTGAAATGGTAGAATCGTGTCCAAAGAAGGCGAAGATAGTTTCATTTGCAGGCAATGTCATGGCGTCTGATTTTTTAGGATGATAACTTATTCCCTCGTTGAAGTGATGAAATTAAGGGAAAAGAGGCCGCATTTGAGGAAAAAGATGAGTTGTTTCATCAAAACAGTGCACTAGATCATACATCCACTATTGCTATGGCCATCATCACTCACCTTATTCGCCAGATTTAGCTCCCTCGGACCATTTTCTATTTCCCAACTTGAAAAAATGGCTCGGTGTTGAAAGATTTATCAACAATGAAGAGTTGGCCTCAGCGGTTGATGGCTATTTTAAGGAGCTAGACAATTCTTACTATAAACAGGGCATCGAAGTTATTTGATATCGCTGGGAAAAGTGTATCGAACTAAAAAGGACATTATGTTGAGAAATTAAAAATTTTTTTTCTAAAATTTGTGGTGTTTTCTTTGTCAGGTCGGGTTGTTTTGGGATCGTTTTCGTAATTCGTTTTCCAAAGACAATTTCAAGATGGTATTATTTTGCGCATTAAATATAACAATTTAAAATGATTATATATTTTGCAAAACAAGTACTGGCCGAGCACTAATTGAAAATGTTGGTAAATAGTATTTTTTATAGTGACAGCAGTGATTGAACAGAAATATTGACTAGTATTTCCTTTGTTTTATCACATTTACAGAATGGCGTGATAGCAATATTTTGTCCTTATAAAATATTTTTTTATTGAGAAGTTCATTCATCTTTTTTTGTTTGCTTTAAATTAGTAATATTACAGAGTTTATAATCATGCCTTCTTAGTTTAATAATACTTTTTTCAGTATTCATCGATTTCAATAATAGCAATAATAAGAAGAACAATAACGACATTATAACAATCAAAGTTTTGTTGTTGTCTTTGATGTGGATTTCACAACTGCCATCAACTGATAACCCTTCATTTAAATTCTGTAACAAAAAAATAAATTATGAAAAAAAAAAAAAATTTTAATTGAATTTATATTGTTATGATTAAAGCAACAACTAACCCAGCTAATATTTCGGAATTGTAGTGAATAACTAAAAGAAGAATTCTCCAAGCAAATTTTATAATATAATAAATGCTATTGTCTTCGAAATTACATTCAATGTTAATTCAAACTTTTCATGGAACTGGAATTAATGAATGAGAAACATCCAATGTAAAATGTGTTGAATGTTGAATGTTCTTAGAAAAGTTTACCTAACATTGGTAAAACTACTAATTCTATTAATGTTTCTCTTGCTTCAGTTACCTATGTTTACATAGGTACACGACAACAACTTTGCTGGGATATAGTTCATTGCAATCAAATCCAATTCGAAGTATTACATTATAATGATGAACCCCCAACAACAATCATCAAAATTAAAAATAAGAAAATCCAATTGCCAGAAGACATGCCACAATAATCAAACCAGGATATAGCAAAAGATACAAAATGAGTAAAACCGAATGCAATATTGTACTATTTGCTGCTATGTTGCAAATAATAAATAAAAAAAAATTTACATACATTATTGTGGAAAATTATTTATCAATATTTTTTTTACCAAAAAAACAAAAAAAATAAGGTCACATTTAAGTATTTAATTTACAACTATCAAAATAGTTGCTTTGCTTGTTTGTGGGAGGAGAAAAATCCAGAATTTTTTTACCTTATTGTTGTGGTTATTCCATCTTCCATCTTCCATTGGCTTCACCAACCTCAACATCATCTTATACATATTTGAGTTTGTATGTGTGTATAACTATGTACTCGTATTATCTCATCCTACTGCAGGCACGTATTATATCAGTATTTACGCAACACTGATTTTGTTATTGAACTGTTTGCTTTTCATATTACAAATGTCTGTATGAGCTGTAGCTGCTGGTGTTGCCACAACAGATTTCTTTTCTTGTCCTAGTATGCTGCTGATTGTATTGTGCTCTGGGTATTTTGTTTGTAATTTTTATGCCTTCGACAAGATTTTTATCAGTTTTATGCTGTTGTTGTTATAGTCGTATTTCGTATTATGGTTTTCTTAAAAAAATTTTCTTTCTGTAAGCCAAAGAGTTTTGTTTCTTCTACAATCGAATTGAAAATATCATATCATCTACTTTACATAGATAAGTTAAACAGGGATTTAAAATGGTTATAGTCGAAAAAGTTGTAGATAAAAGACTACAAAAATATTTATAGGCAGAATTGTTGTGTTTCTTACCAGCACGCTCTAGGCAAACAAAATTGGTGGCATGTTGGGTCCGTTAAATAACTCTCATGCTGTTGAGTTCTAATTAAAACACCAAAAACTCTCATAAACTAAAGGGATATAAAATCCTTTTCAATATTATCGACGCGAGTTGCAGCAATTACTGCTTATTCCGAACTTATTCAGAACAAATCGTTATTCTCCATTACTAAGACATTCGAGATTCGACCCGAGATCAAATCAGAATCACTTTCTGGGTCGATTTAGCAATATCCGTCTGAGTGTGTTCCTAAGTACTTACAGTTTCTATGAGTCACTTTCTGGGTCGAATTAACAATGTCCGTCTAACTATGTTCCGTTGAAACTTTTAAAAAATTTTGAATTTGTCACTTTTGTTGTTTAATAGTTTTGCGTTAAGTCCTAAAATTATAAAAAATACAAAAAAATAAATAAAAAATAAACAAAAAACAAGTAAGAAAATTATAGTCGGTCTAGACCGACTATACGATACCCTATACCATGCGTTTAGAGACCCTATCTCTTAGACCCAACTAACTGGATATAGAAAATAAGCATAAACCAAATTTGAGTGGAATTTTTATTAATTTTTTTTGGCTGCAGATATGAAAAATTTCATATCGGATGCTATATCTATATGGGGACTAGGCCCAAAAATGGAACGATCCTGACTATGTTTGGTAAAGTCTCTTGTATTTTGCAAAAATATATACAAACAAAATTTGAGAAGAATCAGTGCAATATTTTTGTTTTTTGATAGATTTAAGTGAAAATCGGAAAGCAGCTCTATATGGGGCCTATGACTAAGAGTTGTCCCAGGGATCATTTTTAGAGTACTCATTTATTTTATTTTTTAATTTATTTATTTATTTCATTTTGGTAATATCTACAGCAAAACATGAGTCTTAGGGCCATTATTACAACTTGCCGTTAGTTAAAGGCAGGATTTTGTCGGACCGATAAATGGCTTTACATTATAAAACCTTTATTTATTACTTTTTTTATCCATTAAGTATTATTATTATTATGGCCCTTAAAGTAGTAGAAGTACATACATTGTTAAATGTAAGTTATTTTGAAGTATACAAATAAAAACAGAGAAAAAAATAACAAGTAAGAAAATTATAGTCGGTCTAGACCGACTATACGATACCCTATACCATGCGTTTAGAGACCCTATCTCTCAGCCCGAACTAACTGGATATAGAAAATTAGCATAAATCAAATATGAGTGGATTTTTATTAATTTTTTTGGCTGCAGATATGAAAAAGTTCATATCGGATGCTATATCTATATGGAAACTAGGCCCAAAAATGGACTGATCCTGACCATGTTTGGTAAGGTCTCTTGTATTTTGCAAAAATATATACAAACAAAATTTGAGAAGAATCAGTGCAATATTTTTGTTTTTTGATAGATTTAAGTGAAGATCGGGAAGCAGCTCTATATGAGGCCTATGACTAAGAGTTGTCCCATAGGGATCATTTTTGGACTACTGATTAATGGATGTAATATACACATACAAACCCAATTTGAATAAGAGTTATAGGATAATTTGGATCTTATGGCAATTTAAGTCGATTTCATAGGGGTCATTTGTATGGGGGCTAGGTCTGAACATGGACCGATTCTCACCAATTTCAATAGCATTCATCCTATGGCCGATGGAAGCTTATATACCAAATTTCATCAAAATATATTCATATTTGCGACCTGCAGTTTGATTACAAGCTTAACATGGACACACAGACGGACGGACGGACGGACGGACGGACATCGTTAAATCGAATCAGATAGTGATTCTGATTCGATCGGTATAATAAAAGATGGGTCTAGGTCAAATATTTTTGGTAGTTACAAACAGCAGCACAAAGTCATTATACCCAAACCACATAGTGGTATAGGGTATAAAAAGTATTTTTAGTGATGCCAAAACAATGGAAACTTTTATACTTCTGTTAACCAATAAAAGTAGAAGCCGGTTTGAAGGAAAATATATAAAATCCTAACCCTTATTTTAATATTTTTTGATTTTAACTCTTTGCAACTGTTTTTTACTTGCAATTATATTTTTCAGTATTTTAATCTTATAATTAATTATTATAAAATAATGGCAAGAATAAAGTTTTGTGAAGAAGTAAAAACCAGAATAATAGATGTTTTACAGCTGGTCGTAAGCAAAAGAAAATTTGTGAGAAATATTCTATGAATAAATCCATAATTTCGAAAATTATCAAGAAATATCGGGAAAGAGATATGGTGACGACTTAACATTTAGGCAGGATAATTTAATAGCAAAAGAGTAAAAATATCAATAAATGCTACCTAAAGAGGTTATTAATAGTCTGAAATATGTGCTCGTATTGCTTCCCGACGAGTAATTGGCGCTGGTGTTGGTTATTGTCTTCCTGTGAAGAAACCACTGATATCAGAGAAAAATTGTCTGGCTCGCATACACTTTGCTAACACATGAACTGGTCAAGGCGGAATTGGAATGCTGTTCTCTTTTCAGAGGAGTCCAAGTTTAATTTAACAAGCCATGTTAGAGGAACGTTTGTACGACAGCCAGAAGGAAAAAGACTAGATAAAAAAATATGCAAATAAAACCTTTAAGTTTGGCGGTGGGATTATTATGGTATGGGGTTGCATATCGGGCCAAGGAATTCATGTAGAAAAATATACTATAACTGGAATTGTTGAACATAGGCAAATTCTAAATCAATTAATGTGTCCACACACGGAGGAAAACGTGACAATGACCCAAAAACACCTCCAAACCGAAAGGCTACAATCTAATGCAGTTTGTGTTTTGGAATGACAGCCGACCAGATCTCAATCCCATAGAAAATCTATGGGATATTATAGATCGGAAAATGCGGACACGAAACAAGACAGCTCTCATAGAGGCAGATAATTCAGAATGGCAAACAATTTCAATGGATATCATCAACAATTTAATTGACCCCATGCCTCGGTGGTGTTAAGCAGTACTAAAAATAATGGATCCACACCAAATATATTGAAACCAAAAACAGGGGGAACTTTTCAATTATTGTGTAGTAAATGTTTCCAATGTTTTTGTCAATATATTGGCGGCTATAATAGAATAATCCCCAAACTGGTTAAATTGATGCCACATCCACGTTCAGCACTAAAAACCAGCGAAATATTAAAATAATAACTCTATAAAAGAAAATATTTTTCGAATAAAACAAATTCAAGTTTAAAATATTTCATTTTGTTATTCAGCCCAATTCTAAATATTCCCAGGGAAATGAGTTCCCGGGGAATTAATTTTTCCCGAGAATAAATCCTCATATTCTAAACAGGCGGGGAGAAGAATAATATGGGCGAGAGAATTTCGATTATTCGAAGACAGCTGTTTTGCTTCAGTTGTTTTGTTTTGTTTACAAATTTAAAAATTTTTGTGGAAATTAATAGTAGAACTTTTTTTTAAAATCTTTAATAAATTAAAATAAATACAAAAAATGTTCAGTGTAGCGTTTCTGATGGTAGCTGATGAAGAAGAGCAGCAGCAGGACAAGACGGAGCAAAGCATGGCAAGAAGAAAGCTACGTGCTCCCAGCAACCCACTTGAATTGCCTGCTGAGTTTAATTTCCACTCCAAATTGCGCCATACCCGTCTTAGCTCCTCCTTGCTTCCTTTGAACATCCCGCATGCAACATCATGTTCAAAAGAACATGAATTTGTTTTTTTTTTTGTTGCTTTTGACCTGAAAGCAACAGTAATGCCATAATAATATTATGCAAAATTTTAAATGATATATATTACTATTTGTCATAAAAATATTAAATACTTAAATTTTTCGCAGCAGTTCCTCTCAATTTTTTGGCGGAATTATTCCCAAATTATTCTCCCTTTTATTGACATTCAGAATAGCTACTTTTTTCCCGGGGAAGAGATTCCCATTTTCGAAGTTCTTTTAGAATAAGGGTAAAGGGAAAAGAGAAAAAATTCCCGGGGAGATTTTATTAAGAATAGGGGAACAGGGAATAGGGAAAAAATTTCCAGGGAATTGTTATTGAGAATTGGGCTGAATCAGAGTTTTTCTTTTTATATTGTTTTAAAATAAATTTCAATGAATTTTTAAAATGTTTGTTTGTGTTTTAAAAACGTTATAAATAAAGCCTCACTCAAGAAAAAATATCACTGACGTGGAGAAAATAATAATAGTTTTCACACTTTTATTTTGAGTCACTTTATGTTTTTCAGATATATACAGTCAGTCAATTAAGTTTGTATGGAAGCGAGTAGCTTATCCTTATAACATCAAAAAATATATATTCACTGTACAACGATGAAAGAAAATCTAATTTTTTAAAATAAAATATTTGAAATTTTATTTCGAAACAAAAAAAAAAAAAAAATCAAAGAGAAACTTAACGTCTTCAAATAACAACAACTTAAGCGAAAATATCCACAAAAATACTGTGAGCGTCAAAATAAAGTAAACAGCAATTTTTAATCTTTAAATTGTCTTATAACAAAATTATTATTGACTTACGATAAAAAGTAATATTGCAGCGTCAAAAAAGTAAACAGTGGTAACACTTATTTACGCTTTTTTGTATTTCGGGGAAGAACCTAAACTTTTTGTGACAAATGTGTACTGATCACGTGTTCTAGAAATCATTTGAAGTTGATTTGTACAAATTAATAATAGCTAAAAAGATGTAAAAGCAAATATTGTCACTATGGGAAAGCAACTATCGGTTTATACTCCGAAAATATTTTAGATCAAAAAGAAAAATGTAAATCTTTGCGTGAAATTGGCGAAATTGTGGGTAGGAACCACTGCACAATAAAAAAAGTAGTTGATGAATGCGCCGAACACCATCAGGTTGAAGATTTAACAAGATCTGGACGCCCAAATCAGCTTAGTGGTACTGAAGTTAGAGCTGTAGTAAGAGAAGTGAAGACATTTTCAGCCTAAAATGCTGTTAAATTATCAGAACAGATAACGCAAACATCAGGCAAACCAGTAAGTTCGAGTACAGTAAGGAGATCGCTTCACAAAAATGGTCTACATGGAAGGATACTATGCAAGAAACCATACATATCCAAGGCGAATCAGAGCAAGCTAATGAATTTCGGTAAAAAGTAGAAAAGTTAGGTTCTATCTTTGTGGGAAAGCATATTATATACAGATAAATTCGAAATTTTCGGCGCGAAAAAGCCTCCAAAAATATGGCGTGCTAAGAATGAAGCATGCAAAGAAAAGTGTGTTATCAAAACTGTTATATACAGTGGGGTTCAGTTATGTTTTGGGGCTATATGGCGGGAACAGGTGTTGGTAATTATGTTTTTATTTACTCCACTATGACCCAAATATATTACTTAGCCATTTTGAAGGACAATGCTGGCCCTAGCGTTCGAGAAATAAGGCATGGCTTGAAATAGGACAACGATCTAAAGCTTACATCTAAAATTGTGAAAGAGTGGCTACTGTACCGGACTCCTAAGACACCTGATCAACCGTCACAGTCCCCGGACCTTAACCCAATCGAGCACCTGTGGGAAAATCTTAACAGAAAAATAGGTCGAAGGTCTTTTTCAATCAAGGGAAACTTAAAGATGCCTCAAAAGAAAGAATGGAGCATAGTCTCCCCTGATATAATAAAAAAAAAATTGTCGAGTCGTTGCCTAGAAGACTACATAAGGGGCTTAAGGCCAAATGAAAATAAACCAAATATTAAAAAATTTTAAAAGTTTACTTTTTGTATTGAAGTTCTGTTGCCTTTTCTTTGCTGTTTACTTTTTTTTTTGACGCGTAAAATTTGGTAATTTTCTAAATAAAGTGCATTTATTTCGGTTTTGTAATGCTTCTGTTTAATTTTTTTATTGAGTTCAGCTATAATTAAATAATTCCTGAATTCCCTATATTTATTTTAGATTTTGTGTTAATTACTTCATTTTAATAAAACTTTTAGTATGAGGAACTAAGGTGTTTACTTTATTTTGACGCTCACAGTATGTCAAAAAAGTATATATGCAAATCTAAGTCAAGAAAAAGTAATTAATTTTTTCATAGGTTAAACAGTTAATTATCCAATGTTCAATGTTGGAAAGCCTTTAATTGTTATGACTGCTTCTAGACGCCCTCAAATGCTCAATAGGGTTAATATCGGGCGACTGGGTTGGGGTTTTAAGTTGTTTTTTACTTTATAGAGGAACCACTCTTTGACAATAAGCGAGGTGTGCTTGGATCGTTGTCTTGCTGGAACACAAGTGACTCGGCAATCCCACGTTTAGCACCACTTACATGCAAGTTATTTTTTAAAATATTTAAATAGACAAACCGATCCATTATACCATCTATAAAAGCAAGTTTACCCACTCCAGAGGCAGCCACACACCCCCAAACGAGTACTGATCCACCGCCGTGTTTGACTGTGCCCATCATGTTATGTGGCTCAAGCTCAGAATTGGGTATTCCCATAGCTTGGCCCGTACATCTGATTCGAATTTGCTTTCGCCCGAAAAAATAACTGTTTCCAAAAGCTTTGGGCGGCTGTATCATATTGTTTTGCGAATAAGAGTTTATTTTTTTACAAACGGCTTTTTGCAAATTTGACGGTTATGGTATCCAGCCGAATGGAATATTTTGCGAATTTTTGCTGTAATACAAACTTTTCCCACCTCACTTTCAATTTCCATCTGTAATTTTGGTGCAGAAATTTTCGGATTTTTTTCATATTGCGCACGATAATTCGTTTCTCATGTGAATGTGGTTGGCAGACCAGATCTTGGTTTGCTATTATTATTTCCTTGTCTTCTGTATCTTTCTATTGCTTTTTGGACGGTTGCATGACTTTTTCCAACCAATTCGGCTATTTGTCTTTGAGTTTTGTACTCCAGGTAGAGTTTTATTATCACTTCTCTGAGATTCGAAGACAATTTATTGCCACGTGATGCCATTGGTGCTATGTGATGTATGTTTTTAATGTATTTTTTCTAAATATACAACCAAAACTTTTAGAAACACTGTAAATCCTAATCAAAATATAAAATAATTGTTCTGAAATTCACTTTGTCACCTTACACGTATGACCGGAATTAACTGTGCGTTTTGCATACAGGCTTTATTGACTATATTTTACATCAATCAGAAAAACAATTGCTTGCAAATCTAGCGGTGCTTTAAAAACTGGTTATTCTAACTAGATGCTGGAAGCTAACGTAATAAACAACAAAACAGAAAAATAAAGACGGCAAGGTAATACAGGGTGTGCGAAAAATTTTGAATTTAATTTTGATTTACAGTTTGCATACAAACTTTATTGACTGACTGTAAGTACCATTTTAATTTCAGTTACTGTAAGGAGATTCTGATCGATCGGTATACTAAAAGATGGGTCTAGGTCAAAAATTTTTGGTAGTCACAAACATCAGTACAAAGTCATTATACCCTGATCACACAGTGGTATAGGGTATATATAAATACTCCTGCTGCATAATGTATTAGGAGAAGTACTACACAATTTTTGGCAGCTTCCGGGTCAAAATTTGTATGTTGCCAATGCCCGAGGAAATATGGAAGATAAGTTTAGGACCCAAAAGCAGACGAAATTTTTAAAAATATTCTTGGTATGGCAAGCCGGACATAGTTGCGGTAAAAGAAGCAAGTAATTTGTTACAAGGAGTATTACCTACCAAGAAGGCTAATTCCTTCCGTAAGCCAGCACAATGTGTTCACATATTTTTGGCCCGATTTGGTATCATCTCACTACGTGTAGAAAGCTCTTGAGTGGCACAAGAACAATATTTGGTATTTGTAACAAGAGAGGCAAATCCTCCACACCGTCCGGAGCTTAGGCCAGTGGAAACATATTGGGCTCTTGCAATAAGGAAGTTGAAGAGCACAAAAAAGAAATCACAAAATGTGAAAGAAATTGAACGGAGATGGATAACCTGTTCCAAATTAGTGACCACTAAAAATTCTTTGATAGAATGGTTTTTGGAAAAGCTCCATAAGTTCATATGTTCATATGATTAGAACTGAAAAAGTTATCTCTTTTGTAAACTCTTATATAATTTGAATAAAATAAATGAAAAATCAACACGATGGTGGTTTCTTTATTCTAGCATTTTGTACACAGTCAGAAAAAAAAGTTGTACACTTACCAGAATCAGAATGAAGCGAAACAGGGTGTTTAAAAGAAAATAATGTTTATTATACATAAATTAAAGCCTGAGATCCATATTAAAAACTTGCAGTAAAATTTTTTTTGTATTGCTTATATAGAAAGAAAAAAATAACAACAACAAAAATGTGTCAATATTCTGAAGCAAAAAAAAAAAGTGTACACTTGTTATTTCGTTTGTACAAAAAGTCTCGTTACAATTTTTTTACTCAAGTATACAGTTTTAAGTTAGTTTAAGTTAAATGTCAAAAAGAAAATTCCAAAAGATTTAAAAGAATTGATTTTAGAATGAATCATTACATTATAAAAACCTTTCAAAGAAATAATTCTTTCGAAGACCTAGTGGAAGTGGCCGCCCAAAAAAGAGAAATAAATACTCCTCAGATTGAACAGAAAATATGCTTCTACATATGTGAAGAAATATCCAATAGTTTATTCTGTTTATATTGCTAACGAACTTAAAAACTATGAAATAGTTGATGTGACTCCACAGACGGTAAGAAACTTTCTCCATTCGAATGAATTATATGGATACGCAGCTCGTATGGAGCCCCTCCATTCAGAAGCACATATGGAGAAACGCCTAAAATATGCAAACTAATTTGTGAACAAAGACACTGCTTTCTAGTAAACAGTTAAACAGTGAAATTCAATATTTTTGGCAGTGGCGGTCGAAAATTTGTGTGGACAAAGGAAGTTGGAGCTTCAAATCCACGTAATGTAACAAATACTGTTGAACACGGTGGTAGAAATGTAATGATGTGGGCTGCTATGAGTGCAAATGAAGAGGGAAACCTTGTTTTTGGGAAAGGAAATAGAGACAAAACGGTTTATTTAGATATATTAAAAAATAATTTGGCTCAATCTGCCCAAAAATGGATTTGGGGGATGGCTTTGTATTCGTCCAAGATAACGATCCAAAGCAACGATAACGATCCTTTGTAGTTAAGGAATACCTGCTTTACAACACAAAAAAAGTGTGATCCCATCCTCCCCAAAGCCCGGATTTAAACTCGATAGAGAATTTATGGGCACCAACTGACTACCTGATCCTACTTGGCGACTTTAATATACCGACAACATCTTGGATAAACTTAGATGATACTGATTTCTTAGTTCCAATTACCCAAACTGATTGGAGTCATGATTTCCTTAAATCTCTTGCTGATATGTGTGTTTTCCAAATAAATGTTCGTAAATAACCCTACACTATTCAGTGTAATTAGAACAAGTCAGTTAAGTTTTCCTGAGGATTGTCATCATCCAACACTTTTAATATCCACACCACTTCCACAAAGACCTAATATTTCTAGTTTTTCTGAATCATTCTGCTTTAAACGAACTAACCATCAAATGTTAAATCAATTACTATCTGACTACAACTGGCTTGAAATCATTTCATTTTCAAACGATGGAAGTAATTTTGATCAGGTAATCGAAACTTTTTATAAGATAATTTCAACAAATATAACGAAAACTGTTCCTTCAATAAAAATAGCTAATGTAAATGCTCCTCCATGGAATACAATCACACTAGCATGGTTGAAAAATCGGAAAAACAGGCTCTATAGGAAATTTAAGAAAAGTAATAACCATATTGATCAAAGTCTATATATTATAGCTAGAAGTCATTATAACCTAGAAAATAAAAAATGTTACGATAGTTATCTTAGTAAAATGAATTCAAATATAAAAAAAAATCCAAAAATGTTTTACAACTTTGTAAATTCTAAACGTAAAATTTCATCATACCCAACCACTATGAAAATGAATGGTACTGTCCTTTCAAACGATGTTGATATTGCAAATGCTTTTGCTGAATTCTTTGCGTCCACATTTTCAACAATGACGTTAAACAACACACGATATCCCTATGATATTCCAAGGCTGACATCAATTAATATTTCATCCTTAGACGTGTTGACTGTTCTTAAGAATCTAAGAAGTATAAAAAGTTCACCTAATCCCGGTCCAGATGGTATTCCCAGCTGTATCTTAAGAAATTGTGCTAAAATATTGGCTGCCCCGTTAACTCTTATATATAATAACACTCTTAAATTTGGCTTCTTTCCAAAGTGTTGGAAAAATTCATTTATTATTCCGCACTACAAATCTGGTAGCCGCAGTGATGCTATTAATTATAGAGCAATTGCAAAGCTTAATGCTATACCTAAACTTTTTGAGAAAATTATAACTGATATATTATCACACGAAATGTCATCAATTCTATCACCAGCTCAACATGGCTTTTGCAAAGGACGGTCTACGACTACTAATCTAATGGAATTTACTTCCTATATAAACTCTGGATTCTGCAAAAATAAACAAACTGATGTTATATACACGGACTTCAGCAAAGCTTTTGATAAGGTTAGCCATGATCTACTGCTAGCGAAACTTGATGCTATTGGATTCTCCGGGAACTTCTTAAAATGGATTCGGTCGTACTTAAAACATCGTAAGCAATGTGTAATTTTCAATAACTCTAAATCGAAATATATAGATGTTACTTCCGGTGTCCCTCAAGGGAGTCACCTTGGACCTCTCCTATTTTTACTGTTTATTAATGATCTACCAAAGTCTATTCAATATAGCAATATTCTTATGTATGTCGACGATGTAAAAATCTACTCCACCATCATAAACAATGAAGACAGTATACGTCTCCAGTCTGACTTAAATAGCTTCTACAAATGGTGCAATGTCAACTTAATGGAATTAAATCTAAAAAAGTGTCAGTCTATGACCTTCTCTAGATATTCGCCATCTCCGAACGACTATGTCATCCATGACACAAAACTAAACTCAGTTGAATCGTTCATAGATTTGGGAGTTCATTTTGATAAAAGACTAAGTTTTAATTCTCACGTAACAATGACTGCTAATAAGGCAAATGGTGTTTTATCTTTTATAAAGCGTTGGGCAAAGGAATTTAATGATCCTTATATAACAAAAAATCTATTCACGTCTTTGGTAAGGCCGATACTTGAATACGCATCAGTAATCTGGGATCCACAGTACAATGTTTTCATCAAAAAACTTGAATCAGTTCAGAAACAATTCTTACTATTTTGTCTTCGGTATCTTGAGTGGAATGCGGAATTGAGTCTTCCACCGTATCGCAGTCGTTTGGCTCTAATAAAGCTTCCAACTTTGAAAAGTAGAAGGATCATTTCTAATATAACATTCTTCCTCAACCTGGTTCATGGTAAAATTGATTCTGAATGCCTTCTCGGAAAAATTTGTATAAATGTCCCTAACAGACAACTTCGATCGTATGAGCCGGTTTACCTGAATTTCCACAGATCAAATTTCATTAATTTCGATCCATTCCGAAGAATTTGCACCGAAGTGAACAGCCACTATGCTTTAATTGATTTATCCGATGATGTTGATGTTATTAAAAGAAGATTAACGACATATTTGAACTCTAATGATTATGTTTATAACTGTATTTAAAGTCTGTATTATTTTTATAAATATTGCTCAGCTGTTGCTTTATTGTAGCTGAATTAAATAAATAAATAAATAAATAAATAAATATCAAAACAAAGTTAAATTATTACCAGATTTCTAACAAAGATACTCTAAAAATCGCTTTAATGGATATATGGAGTTCTATTACCGGAGAAGTTACAAAAAACCTGGTCCATTCGGAACCAAAAGGACACTTCGCCGTTAAAGAAGCTAAAGGTTGACACACAAAATACTAAAAAATATAATATTTCTTTATTAATTGTAAGTTTAATTTTTTTTTTTCCTATTATACAAGTTTTTTAAAACTCTTTCTTTTAACTCATACTCTCTATCTGTCTGTCTGCCATGGGACAACCCCATTTCCCCTCATCCAATTGACTTGTTGTGGCCAAAGATTAATTTAAGATAGTCACGCACAGTCACGGAGAGATTAAAAACCCATATGAAAGAAAGGGTTTTAATAAAAACTTTGTTTTCATGGGTTAGATTAGTTTTGCCTAAGAATATTGGCATATTTTTGTTGTTGTGTTTTTTTTTTTTTCTCTTTATATACAAGCAATACATAAACATTTTTGATGCAAATTTATAATCGTGTTTCTCTTAATTCTGACTCTGTTAAGTGTCCATTTTTTTTTTTTGCTAGCCGTGTGTTAAGATTTTTTTCGATCTCACTGCTTATGATTTATTTATTTTTTAAACTACAATTTAATAAAAACTTACATCATATTGTTGAAATTTGCAGGAGTGAGAGGTATGTTGAACTTATAGCACTTACATTGTGTAATTTTAAAATTGATAACACGCCTTTAAAAATAATTTCTTTTTATCGATCACAAAAATGCAATCTAAATGATTTTATAAATATATTTGAAGCTATCTTGAACGATCATGCCCGAAACCCAATAATTATAGTTGGTGATTCAAACATTGATGTTTACCAAAGTCCTCGTTATATAGAATGGTCCCTAATGTTTGAAAATTATGACTGTATTAATCTGATTACAAGACCTATCAGTAAAACCTGCATAGATCATGTTTTTAGTAACTTTTCTGAGAGTATTTACATTGATTCGATTGAATGTAACTTATCAGATCACAATATGCTCTGCTGTAAAATTAAAAGTAATTTCAAAATAAATAAATATATAGAAATCGAAAAAGCACATTGCAATTATGAAAAGGCCAGAGAATATTTAAAAAGTAATTTACCGGTTAATTTTTCTTTATGGAATGTTTCAAGCTTGACAAGTTGTTTGATTTCTTGTATGAAAGCTGCAATAAACCATTCAACTGTAATTAAAATCTCTAAAATACAGTCTAGTTTTAAATTAACCCCTTGGATTAACAAAAATCTTCAAGAGTTAATCATATTAAAATAAAAGCTTTTAAAAAAAAGACGTAGGTCGAAAATTAATCATAATAGGGATGAATGAAGTGTTAAAAAGAATCAGTAGAGTAATTAAAATTGTTACTAAGAAATGTAGAGATAATTTTTATATAAATAAATAAATTAGAAAATGATCCTAAGAAATGTTGGAAATTTATTAATAATACTCTTGGTCGATCAAAAATCAGCGAAATAAACCTAAGGATTCAGATGGTACTTTAATCTCGAATGAACAAGTGAAAGTGGATTGTTTAAACAAGTATTTTCTAAAGTCTGTAGCTGACCTTAAGCAAAAAATTTTAATTTGTCCGAGTGACACCGTAAATTCGCTTCGGACACTTTCGCAAACAAATCACCGTTTTAATCTTAACTATTGTAATTCAATTGATATCCTTGAAGTTATAAAAAACATGAAAACTAATAAAAGCCCAGGTTATGACAATATATCATCAAAATTTATTTTAGTTCATATGTTCAATTCTATGATCAATACTTCAGTATACCCAAATAGCTTAAAAGTACATAGAATAGTACCCATACCCAAAGAGGTTAATGCATCAACTGTTGATAAATTTCGACCAATTGCTGTTCTTTCTTCAGTTGATAAAATATTTGAAAAAATTATATACGACAAACTTTTATTGTACCTAGAAAAGAACAACTTATTGTTATAACTACCAATTTGGTTTTAGAAGAGGGTGTAGTACTGAAGATGCTGTCGTAAATGTTGTGAGATGTATCTGCCAAGGTTTAGATGAGGGTTCTAGAGGAGTGGCTGGAAGGTTTTTTGATTTTACTATGGCATTCGATCTTGTTGATCATCAAATATTGTTAGATAAACTAACATACTATGGCATTCAAGAGCCAGAAGTCTTGCTGTTTAAAAATGATTTATTTAACAGAAAACAGTACGTAGAAATTAAGAACATAAAAAATTTTATTGGCTCGGTGCAACATGGTGTTCCGCAGAGAAGTGGTTTAGGGCCGTTACTATTCTCAATATATTTGAATGACTTAAAAGACCTTGGTTTAAGTGGAAAACTTTTTATGTTTGCAGATGATGTCTGTGTATTTTATCCCTACAAGAATGATTTAGTACTTAATATATAAAGGGACGCAGCTTTAATAATGGAATATGCACGGTTAAATCGACTATTACTCAACCCTGATAAAACTAAATTGATTAGATTTGGACCTCATGCTTCAAGCATTAATAATGATTTCTTTGTAAATATTGACGGAAATTCTGTTTTTGAAACTCATTCAATACGATATCTTGGAATCACATTACAAAGCAACCTGTCCTGGGAATTACATATGATGGATATAAAAAAGAAAATTGCACCGGCAATTGGCATTTTGTTCAAATTCAAATACAAATTAAATGAAAAGGCCAAATTGTTACTATATCAATCCTTAATACATGCTCATTTTAATTATTTAACGATTATTTATGCTTATAATAGAAATAACAACGTGCTGAAATCTCTACAATGCATGCAAAATAAAGCTTTAAAAATCATTTACAAATTACCATTAACTTATCCAACTGTTGCATTATATAAGGATATAAGGAAAAACATTTTACCAATTTATGGATTGCATGAATACCAAGTTTTGAAGTTTTGTTTTTAGAAGTATTCACAATGTTGGGCATACTACCATACCATTTCTTCAAAATCAATTTTATTAAAGCACACGCAATATATCGAATTTTAGAATTCCTAGATGTAGATTGGAAACAACTAAACAACGTATAGATTTTATTGGTAGTAACAAACTTAACAATTTACCTGAAGTTCTTAAATCCATTAATAGAATTTCAACATTTAAATCATCTTGTAAAGAATATATTTGTGGCACATTTCAAACGCGTCTATAGTAAATACAGTTATATTTAAAGATCTCATATCACAAAAAACTAATTATCAACATTTAACATTTTTAGAACTTGTACTTAAATTAAACTTATAACTTGTTATTTGCACATTTATGAATTTAATTTATTATTTTGCCAACTTACCTCAATAATGCCTTTAGGGCGCTGAGGTCAACATAGATATGTATATATTGTTATTGTACAAATAAATAATAAAAAAAAAGTACATTTCATTACAACCATTACCAATTTCGAAATTTTCAATTAAATTCTATTCCAACTGAAATTTAAGAGTAATTTAAACGAAATGTTTTAAAATGTGTTAAATAGCTTTACAGTCATAAAAAAAAACCAATAACGCATGTACTTCATTCGTGCAAGACATGAACATGTTTTAATAACAAATTACTTTGGTTTATTTTATTTTCTACAAATACAAATATTAGTGTTAAGAATACAAAACTTAATACTTCCTATGACTATAATACATATCATAAGTAGAGCACTCATGCATACATGACTAACTGACTAAATGAATGCAAGACTCTAGAATAGTATATGTCCGTCCGTCCGTAGTCTGTCCTAACGTTTTGGTGTCTGTAACAAATTCTTCTATACATCATGCTTGTAATAATATTTTTCATAATTTGTTTTTCTTAAAATGAAAAAAAAAACTCAAGAAGAAAATGAAAAGATTATTATTAAAATAAATACATCTAACCACACAAACCCTCCTAATGCAGCAACAGCCAACAACCGACATATTCAAGTAAAACTAACAAAAATATTTTGTAGTAAATAAAATGAATGAAATTATGCTTGGTATATTATTTTCTTTTCTTGTTTCTTTTTTAATTTGGGGTAGAATTGAGGAAAAGTAAAATTATTAAAACACTTAAGTACTTAAATAATGTATTTTAAAAACAAACCACTATTATTTGTAAATACATACAAGCCATACATACGAGTACATTGGAGGAGATACTAGTGTTTGAAATATCCTACTTGAGTAACTGCAGTTGGTTGTGCTCGGCCCCATGTGTTTGTGATTTGTGTGAGAAAATGAAAATTAGTTTTTAATACCACACACAAATAATTGTGAACAATAATAACAACAACCAACCAAAAAAAAAAAAAAAAAAAAAAAAAGAAACGTATACATATTAACTCCAAGGTCCTTTTTTAACCCTGTAAACATCAAGAATGCCCTTTGTGGCCCTAGATGAATAAATAATACGAAATTGATAAATTATTTTGGAATCATAAAATATTAATGCATCACAATTTGGTTCCTTGAAATGAGTTTATTTCAAAATTATTGCTCTTAATTAAATATTTAGCATATTTTCTTGTTAAATACAAAATTAACATTTCCTTTTGCTTGATTAAGAGTTCTTTTTTCTTTATTTTTATTTTTGTTTCTATTTCATGTAAAACATGTTTATATTTTAACACTTTAGACCTGTTTCCGTTTTTTCTTCTTCTTCAGTTATAACATATGCCTGCTGCATTCACATTCATTTCTGTTTACAAGTGTCTTCTTGCAATCCATAAACTAATATTTCTTTGTTAGATTTATTTTTATAATAAAATGGTGCCATCTGAAAAAGAAGAGAGAAAAAAACTTTTTTGTTTAACTGGAAATTGCACTTAATACGGCAATCTCCTATTTGTATGTTACATGTACTTCGTAAGTATGTTAATATTTCTACAGTTGTTAAGTGTTTGAAAAAGTGACAAACGATCTGTCAAAACATGCGCGCGCAATATGTCTTTAAACAAGCGCAGAGTATTTTGAAAGTTACACTTGGAGAAATTGTTGATTTGTGATTACTATTTTTATTATTATTCTCTTCGTAGTAATTCAACATTTTAAATTTGACTGGCAATATTCATGCACGTTTTCCCATTATACTTAAGATATCACTCACTTGGTTTAGTGTAACTGAAGTGATCTCCGGCTAGTTGTAGCTAAAAAAAATATTTTTTTTTTTTTTACCAATAAAAGTTAAATTTCAGAACACCAGACTTTACTATAAACAAAAACCGATTAATGCCGTTTTCTTTTCTGACAAAAAATGTCGCCCTTTTGCCCTTTTTTGGAAAAGTGTATTTTTTTATATATTCTGAATTAAGAGCAACCTTATATTATATATCAATCGAAAGGCCTCAAAGTGCTGTGTTTATAAATGCAAAAAAATTTTGATTATTATCCATTTGGAAGTCATAGGGTGAAAATATTCAAAAAAGGGGAACAATGTGGAAATATTCTCACACTATGACCTGAAAGAAGTCAATGGCTGGAATTTTTTGTGATTTACGAGGGCTCGACTTTGAGACCTTTCGATTGATGTATAAGATAAGGTTGCTCTTAATTCAGAATATATAAATAAATACACTTTTCGAAAAGAGGGCAAAAAAAGTGCGACATTTTTTGTCAGAAAAGAAAACGGCATAAGTTAAATATATTGAGTGACAATACAATGGACAATGGACAATACATTGAGTGACAATACAATGGAAACTTTTAACCAAATGTATTTTTGATGACTTGCACTGTCAATACCAAAAAATTATATGATCAAATTAAAAACTCTTAATTATTTAAAAATTTGTGTTTTATTTATTTAAAATAGAAAAAATATTAACATAAAATAGCTTAACTTCAGAAAAAAATAACAAAACTTAAAAGTATTAATTTTTATGCTGTTGACAAAACATTGGAAACCTGTACTGTACAATAACTGAAAAATTTTTGGTTTTGATATTTCGTTGGTTATCTATTCTAAATTGTTGATGATATCCATTAATATTTTTTGTCACTCTTTATTCACTGCCCCATCAGATCTGTCTTGTTTGTGTAATTTCGCGTCCGTGTTTTCTCATTTATAATATTGGGATTGAGATCTGGTGATTGTACTGTCCATTCCAAAACACTAACTGGATTAGACTATAGCCATTCGGTTAAAACATTGGAATTATGTTCTGTGTCATTGTCATGTTGGAACTTTCAAACCTGGGGCATATTTTCTTCCGCGCATGGCTACATTACGTCATTTAGAATTTGCCTGCATACAATTGCAGTTATGTATATTTTTCTACACGAATTGAACCCATTCCTTGGATCCAAAAGCAACCTCAAACCATAATATAGCCACCACCAAAGTTAACAGTTTTATTTGTATATTTTGGGTGTAGCCTTTTTCCCTTTGGTCGTCGTACAATCGTTCTTCCATCATGGCCTGTTAAATTAAACTGGTATGAAAAAAGAACAGTATTCCAGTTCATGTGTTCGTTAGCAAAATTTATGAGCCTCAATTTCTCGTCGGGAAACAGTTCGAGCACATATTTTTAGTCTCAGATTGTTAATGACTTCTTTAGGTAGCATTTTTGGAAATTTTTAAACTCTCTTGATATTAAATTATCCTGCCTTTGACTCGTTCTATGGGGCCTGTCTGCCGCCTAAATGTTTAGTCGTAAAATCATCTATTATTCTGGTTTTTAATTCTTCACAAAACTGTATTCTTGCCATTATTTTATGAGATTAAAACATTGATAGAATTGTGTTTAAAAAACAGTCAAAAACTATAAATATTTATTTAAATATTTATTTATAGTTTCTCTTTATATTGTTTTAATCAACTCCGGTACAGAAGTTCAAAAGCTTCCATTGTTTTGTCACCACTAAATAATATTTTTTTGCGTTTATCTATTTTTTTTAATTGTATTTTTTGTAAGAAATTTGTTATCTTTCTATAGATAACACATAAAAGAGTGATTTAGAAAAAAAAAACGTAACTTTGGACTTAATGCGAAATTATTAAAAAAAAAATCATGTGAGTCCGATCACAGGTGTAAACATCTAGTAATTAAAGATTTTTTATGTAATTTTTTTAAAATCAAACAGAAAGCGTCATCTATGTATCACTTAATGCAAAAACTGTTTCAGTTAATTCAACAACCCTTTGCTGTAAAACGTTAAAAATATACATATGTAGATGACGCTTTTAAAAAAGTAGCATAAAAAAACAATTTTATATCATAATTATACCCTCCACTCCAGTGTGCAGAGGGTATATATAAGTTTGTCATTCCGTTTGTAATAATTAGAAAAAAAATTCTGGACCCCATAAAATATATATATTTGTGATCCTTATAACAAGCGAAGTTGATATAGCGATGTCCGTCTGTCCGTCTGTCCGTCTGTCCGGCTGTCCGTCTGTCCGTCTGTCCGTCTGTGGAAATCACGATGACGGCTTTAATCGGATAGCTAGGGTGCTCCTTGGTATAAAAAATGATTCACCAACATCCTGAGAAGTTTGCTATTTAAAATCGTCCAAATCGGTTAATCTGGTCCCGAGAATTGAGCGAAGAATTAAAAAGTCATGAGAAAATATGATTTGAATATATGTTCTTGTGATAACGCCCTCAATAGGGCAGATAGGACGCTTGTTTTTAGTGATAATGATTCACTAACATCTTGAGAAGGTTCCTGTTTTTAAATCATGACAATAGGTTTCATAGGTTCCGAGAAATCACTGAAAAGGTAAAAAAAAATATGACGTTTTCTTATATTGTTTTCCTAAATTTTGCATTTTGTCATAGCTGTGCATGTTGTTTTTGTGGTCGTTGTGTTAATAATATAAAAATTCATCAATATCAATATTTTTTGGTGTAATATTTAAGTTAATTAATTAATAAAAGAAACTATATAAAATCAATATCAATATTCTGCGATTTTTATAACATCACAAAATGTTACAAATTGATACATACTACTGTTGCCAATATCAAAATACTATAAATAATATTCATATATTCTGTAAATGTATATCCATAATAAGCGCATATTAAAATAAATCGGTATTTTATTTTATTTTTACAAAATTCTGAAATTTTTAGAGTTGAAGAAATAGTATGGTTTTAAGAGTTGTATTTTTAGTACATGTATAAACCCTGCATACTTGCTTTCAAAAGTAGTAGATAGGTAAGCCATAAAATATTTATTTACCCTGTAAAAAAAATTGTTTAGAAAAATACTATTTTTTGTCAGATGTTAATTACAATAAATTTTTAAACTTTGTTATTTAATGTCGGGACGGAGGTAAACGCCATTCCCAAACTTTTGTTTCAACAGTTATCCAAATTAAGAATAACCGCGGAGCTCAGCTCAATCAATGTGCAATGATCGAGCCTTGCCCTGGGAAACATGCGTTTATGCTTCTCTTAACACAAACACCATTCCCAACTACCAAAAATTTTTGACACGAGCTATTCACATTATGAATAGTCGCGGAGCTCAACTCAATCATAGTGCAATGATGAAGCTTCGCCCTGGGAAACATATATTCATGCTTTACTTAGCACAAACCGAACTTCTTATGGCACATTAAAAATAAACTAATTGAGAAGTGCAATTCATCATTACGCTGTATTATAATACTATTTTCTTATTTTACTAGTAGCTAGTAAACAAAGTGATCGTATCATTGTGAACGAAATAGAATTGAAATTGTATGCAGATTTGTTTTACTTAAAAAACCTGTTTCTACAGATAGTGAATAAAATCCCAGTAAACATTTTATGCAATAAATGATCATGTAGAGTCTTTTTGACTCATATGTGCTATTAAAACAGTTATAAATGCGCCCTTTTGCTGATCACAAAATATTCTTTTGTTGGGATTAAATATTACCTTATCCGCGAATCTTCTTGAGAGTGCTTTTTATCCGCTTTTCTAATCAGTTTCGACTCATTTTTGAGTCTTATTTAATGTAATTTTTCTATAAATCACTTTCTAAGAGAAAGCAAAAATCATTATCTAGTCTTTTTCTAATAGCGCATGTGATTAAGCAGTTTTTAATCATCAAAAGTGCTCGAAGAAGACACAGTAAGTTAATTTTTGTTAAAACAATCTTCGAAATGATGACTGGGATATCGTATATTTTTGTTAACACACAAACATATGCATAGCAGCACGAGTAAACCGAACTCAAATTGGCTTCTTATATGTATACAGCCGAACAAAAATGAAAATACTCACCAAAGAGTAAAGTAAGCAACAATTTCATTCAGTCTTATGGAAGCTTTTGAACAAAGCAAGTCTATGTCGCGTTGTCTTGTGAATTTTTACATTTTTTTTAATAGGTACTAGTGATGCCAGGAGATTTTTTCAGAAATCTCTACGCTTATGAAAAAAATTCCCTTTTTTCCCTACACTACTTTTTTTAAAATTTATTTTTAATTTGTACATTTTCAATTTCAATTATGTAAATATAAAAAATAAGATAAAAATATCATGAGAATTACATAAGAATAATATAAAAAACATACAGATATTATAAAAAAAATATTTTTGCAATTCTGTTTAATTCATCTTTTTGATATGGTTAGATATGCATTTAAAATTTACACAATTAAAGGTGTGTTTACACTATGTGTATTTTCCATATGTAAATTCAGTTTTACGATCCATAAGAAATTCGGCGTGTGTGTCAAAATTGGCGTTTTATATACAATTCATCATTTTGCGATCAAACGTACATATGTATTTCCGTATGACATAACCTCTAAATGTAAACAACAGCTGATTTAATTTGTGAATTTACAAAAAGTTATTGTTAAAAATAAAGTAATATATTTTTTATATTTTTTAATTGTTAATTAATATTAAACAATTTATTTTTCTTTCAATATTTATCTTTATAATTTACTCTGTTTTTCTTTCGCCACAAGCAGTATTGTATTTTAATATGGTTGTCATGCCAAAATAGAACCTGCTCTAATTGAAAAATTTACATATGTTTTGCCAAATGTGTTGTACATAAACAGTTTTTGAAAGGGTTCACACTATGTGTACAAATTGCACGTGCTAAAACAATAAGAAAAACACAAGCAAAACACATAGTGTGAACGCAGCTTAATTAAAATGGCTTGCAAATGAGATGTTACAACTCAAACAGAATATTTGTTCTTGGTTTTCAGTGTTGCCGTTTTAGCTTTTTAGTTGCTAGATTTAGCAACTTTTTTTTGTCGTTTAGCATCCAAAATTTATCAAAAGATGCTAGATGCTAACTTAGAATCTTTTATTAATAAAAAGTTGCTTTTAACATCTTTTTTTTTATATTTTTTTTTCATAATTTTTGAATATATAATTTTAATGGTATTGATATGTTTTTATTTCTCAAAGTGTAGTACAGTAATTTTGTGTACTACTCCTTTTACCACTCTGCTCGTTTCTTTCAACAAATATAACAAAACATTTTGAAATAGAAGAATGTAAACACCAACAACAGTTTTTAATGAATTTGAAAGTCGATTGCCAAAAAATATTATTGTATAAAAAAAATGCCAAAATTTTCAATACAAAACACATTAAAACGGGTAAAAGAACAGATAACCAATATATTAGAAGAGTTTAAATTTATATCATCTGAAACAGAAAAAATTCAAATCCAATGGAGTTATATCACAGAACAAAACTGGGATACAACACTGAATACAACCTCTTTATGGATTGAAAAATTCTATTGGCGAAAATCCATTTTAGGAGTTATCAATATTTGTATTGTCTATATTAGTTTTGTCTTTCTCAAAAGCCGAAGTTGAACGTTTGTTTAGTTTAATAGCTTTAGTTAAAAGCAAATTTCGAACAGAATAAAATCCGAGTTGTTATGTTCTGTAATACGTATAAAAGAAGGATTGAAATTGAACAATCGGTGCTGTCACACTTACAATATACCGAGCGATGTCGTTGATAAGAGTCGATCGTCAGAAATATATCAGAGCCAAGAAGAACTTGAACATGAAGACATCACAGAAATGTTAGATTCCATAAACTAATTATTCTAATATAATCGTATCTTTTGATAATGTAATTTCTGTTATATTTTAAATAAAAAAAAAATCCCTCTAAAATTAAAATTATTTAATTTAAGTTTAAAATAAACTCAATTTGATGTTAATAAAAATTTCAGATGAAATTCAAAATAATTTTAATTAAAATTTAAAAAATATAAATCGAAACATATGTTTTATATTAATTTTTCGATTTAAAAACCAAAGAATTTATTAATAAGTATATAATTTTTCAGTATAAAGGTAATGAAATTTGAAAAAAAAAATTTAGCATCCAGTACGTTTAAGCATCTTTTTTTGCAATTTAGCATCTTTACAATTTCAAATTATGGCAATACTGTTGGTTTTAAAAGATTTTTTATAACAGTGGTTGTAAGCATGGCATGTACATATACTTAGATCTGATTTATCGCATTTTAATATATTTTCAAAAGCCTTGCATTTGCATTTATAGTCGTCACCTTTGACCTGCTCCAGCCATCCAACTAACTGAAGCAAAATCTTTATGTTCTGTATTTCTTTAATGTGTTTTCAGCATCATCGAAAAACGAATCGGACATTTTTCTAAAATTAATTATGTTTCTAAAATTAATTATGTTCAAATTTATAATATTTTAATGTTATGCACAAAACAGTGTTTTATACTTGTCATTGTTATTAAAGAATCCACATATTTACTTCCTTCATATTATAGAGTTATTACCAGACTTAAAAAGACTTTAAAGTTTAAAATTGAAAAAAATTATGCGATATTTAACAAATACATTCAAAATAGTTTTGACTGAAATTTTTGGCAGTTTTAGTTTTGCCTTGTATCAGTAAAATGTTCAGATATTAACTAAAAAAAAAACAGTTTGTTAAATATTTTCATCTTAATTATCTTAATTAATTTAAAGACACAAAGATAGATTTAATACAATAAAAAGAAGTAAGAGTTGAAAGTTGATCTATGCGGACTCACAAATGTGCCCTATACTAATAGGTCTGGAAAATTGAAAAGGATTGTAAAAAATAAAATGCACCTTTATATTAAAAAATTTAAATTAAAAAGAAAATTACAAAATAAACCATTTACCTGGTTAAACTTAATATTGTTTGTAATTATCTGGATCAGGTTAGTATTTAAAATGGGATAAATCGGGAGTCATTGTGCCAATTTATGACCTAAAATATGTAGACACCTCTATAAAATGCTGAAAATTCAGAGCATTTGTTGTAATAATTCAGTAATAGGTTTATCAAAGTGTTTACATATTCAAATTTTTCCAGATATTAATGTAAACGTAAAACCCAGGTGGAGGGTATCAAAGATTCGGCATAGCCGAATTTAACACTCTTACTTGTTTTTCACTAATACAATCATAAGTCAGTCATACATAAGTCACACACCGATTTGTGTTAGAGCTCTCACCGATTTGTGTTACGCTGTTTCTGTGATTGTATTGTGAAATAGAAATTTAGCCCCCTGCGCGTATAGATGTTTAAACATCAAAAAAACAAAATTAATTATTAAAACTATGCAATTTAAAATAAAATTGCATTTTCCTTTTAGAGTGGTCATTAAACTAGCAGTTGATTGAACTGTATACACTCTTTGTGTCAAGATGCCCCACCGTTGTTCCATGAGGTTGAGGTCTGGTAAGCATGCCGGACACTCCAAAAGTGTTTTTTTCTTTTACAAAAACCACTGTTTTATTTCTCGGCTAACATGGATTCGAGCATTATCGTATTGAAATCACACTGTGTGTCATATTTTCCCACAGGATGTGGATGTAGCCTGTGCTCTTCATCCGACTATTTGACTTCAGCACATCATGCCAATAGCCTCGAAAAACATTTGACCCATCCAATTTTGATTCAATATAAAAGAAGATTGCAACGTAGATTAAAATAAGACATACCCTTTCCCAATTGGTGTACATGGCCTAGTAGCAAAATGAAATTTGACTGCGTCTCAAATTCTATATTTTTGTTACATTTTAAAATCCTCCAGATGGTTGCCTTTGATACACTTGCGTTCCTCAAGCCCATTAGTAACATAGACGAGTTGCTGGCCTTACGTGTAATAGGAGACCCAGTGTGATTTTCCGTTTGGTTTCACGACGCATGTTCGTACCGTATATTTTTGGAATTTTTAAACATTTTTGTACAACTCAAAGACTGTGATAAATTTGAGTTCCGATTTCTTTTATTGCTACTCCGTGATAGTATACAGCGATTATTAGACCTTGCTCAAATTCAGAAAGCTGCGTGCCTCATGGAATTTTAAAATCTTAATTATTCAATAACTTGTAATATCGAAACCACTGACGATACTGAGTTTAGTGATTGACCTTGTAACTGTGAAACACTTGCGGTTTTGTTATTGTTGCCCCATTGGTCCAAAAAAGTTCATCTCTTGCTGCCTGTACTGTTCTGTACTGTACTGTATTGTACTGTACTTTACCAGCTACATAGTTTATCTTACCTTACCGTCTTTTTGTAAAAAATTTAATGGCCTTAAGATTGCAAAACGCACCTTATTTTACAAAATGGAGTTCTGCAGGTCTGCAACCGAAGCAAACATGGTATTTTCTGCTTAAACACGTCTAGCCAATATTCTCAGGATGATCTCGATGGGGTTTAGGTCACCTCAACGAAGTACATTTCCAAAAACTCTTATGTTTGTCGACTTGTATGGAGAGCCACATTGATTTGAATGGAAATGTGAGGTCGTTCCCTCCCTTTTCCTCTAAAAATGGCAGCAGCCTTCTCTCCAATACCTCAATGTAATGTGTGCTGTTACACACATTACAATTTCAAGTAACAAATTTTAATCCAAAACCGGCTTTCTTAAATCACGCCAGTAGCACCGAGATCTGACTAGTCCATATTTATTAAATTTCTTTTCGTCTGAAAATGTAACCTTTATCTAAAAAAAAAATAAATAAATAACTAAATAAATAAATAGATAAAAAAATTAAATAAAATAATATAAAATAATCAAATTAAAAAAAATAAAATAAATAGCAATAAGTACGCAAATTATAATCGACTATGCCATACCCTATACCATGCGCTTAGAGAATTGGGCTTAGGTCCAACTAATTCGGTATAGAATATAAGCGTCAACCAACTCTGAGTGGAATTTTTATTAATTTTTTGTCTGCATATCTAGAAAAGTTGATATCGGATGCTATATTTATATGGGGACTAGGTCGAAAAATGAACCGATCCTTAGTTATTTTTTGCAAAATCATATACATTTGTTTTTTGTTTTTGATAGGTTTAAGTGAAGATTGGTATTCCTACTTATTGATATGTTTTCGAACCTCATATCCACTCTAAAGTTTGAGGTACTCATGATACTCATACCTAACAATATTTATGACGTTGCTGATTTAGACTCTCCTTCACTAAATATGTATAGATGATGCAAAATAAGTATGATTCGAATACGAACATTAGAAGAGTTATTGTGAGGTTGTGCTTTTGCTCAAATACGTTACTATAGTAAATATAAAGGGTCCGCCATCTAACGTTTTTTTTTTTTCAACTAGTGCATTTTTCGTGAATGGTAACACTTAGCTCTTGTCTGATTTGACAGGTAATTAGTTTTATCCTTCCGCTGAACGAATATGGTTGTGTATACGCTTGAACAACGCTGGGAAATATTGCGACAATACTTTGAAAATCGTGGTAATGTTGCAGAATGTGTGCGAAAATTGCGTACGGATTTTGGAAGAAGAGAAGCACCGTCAGCTCCGTATGTTCGTTATCTTGTGAAAAAAGTGAAAGAAACTGGCATCCTCATCGATAAACCAAAGCGTGAAAAGCCAAAAACAGTGCGTACACCCGAGAATATTGCTGCTGTGGCAGAAAGTGTGCGTGAAGCACCATCAACATCAATTCACCGCCATTCTCAAGAATTGAACATTTCGGAGGCATCATTGAGACGAATTTTGCATAAAGACCTTGGTATGACGACATACAAAGTCCAATTGGTTCAGGAGTTGAAGCCAACTGATCATCCAATGCGTTTGCGTTTCGCTAAGTGGGCCTGCGATCGACTTACAGAAGATGCCGATTTTGCCAAAAAAAAAAAATCATCTTTTCAGGTGAAGCTCATTTTTTGATCTTGGCGGGTATGTAAACAAGCAAAATTGTCGCATTTGGGACACAGAAAACCCGCACGCATACATTGAAAAGCCGATACACCCAAAACGAGTCACTGTTTGGTGCGGATTTTGGTCCAGAGGCATAATTGGGCCATTTTTCTTCGAAAATGAGCAAGGAGTGGCCGTTACAGTCAATGGCGATCGTTATCGGGCCATGTTGAACGAATTTTTGTTCACAAAAATTGAAGAGGAGGATATTGGCAACATTTGGTTTCAACGGGACGGCGCTACGTGCCACACAGCCGAAGCTCCACTCGATGTTTTGCGCCCTGTTTTTGAAGATCGCATTATCAGCCGCAGAGCTGATGTCGTTTGGCCACCTCGGAGCTGCGATTTGACACCGTTGGACTATTATTTGTGGGGTGCCCTCAAAGATAAGTGTCACGCCAACAAGCCAGAGACAATTGACGCTTTAAAGGACAATATTCCTGAAGCCATTGGTGAAATACAGCTGCACACAATCGATAATGTGCTTAAAAATTGGACCGATCGTGTAGGCTACTGCATGGCCAGCCGAGGCAGCCATTTGAATGAAATTATTTTCCATTATTAACCGGAAGGATTGTACTTTCAAATAAAAAAAGAAATTTGAGATAATATTCAGTAGTTTTTTTTTATAGCATTTTCAAAAAAAAAAGTTATTTGGCGGACCCTTTCTATTTATATGGGGACTAGGTCGAAAAATGAACCGATCCTTACTTATTTTTTGCAAAATCATATACATTTGTTTTTTGTTTTTGATAGGTTTAAGTGAAGATCGGGAAGAAGCCTTATATGGGGGCTTTAACTAAAAATTATCCTATAGGATTTAATTTTGCACTACTGATTAATTAATGTAATAAATACACAAAACCCAATTTGACCGAGGTCTACATGATAATTTGGATCAATTTCAGTCGATCTCATAGGGATCATGCACCGATTTCTATAGCGTTCGTCCTATGGCCGATATATACCAAATTGCATCAATATAAATATATAATATATATACACAATTTACATGGACACACAGACGGACGGATATAGCTATATCGGTATAATAAAAGATGGGTCTAAGTCAGATATTTTTGGTTGTTCTAAATATCAGCGCAAACTCATTATACCCTGACCACATAGTGGTATAGGCTATAAAAACACAAATTCTAAAAATGTATTTTTTACTCACTGAATCACCAAATTATTTGACGCAAATTGAAGACGAAGGCAATGTTCGAACTTTCTTAATTACAAATGTTACTCTAGCTTCCGGACTAAAGACCACCGCAACCATTTTTTTTGGAAACCCATGATACATGATACAAACGAATTGCTTGCTTTATTAATAATCATTGTTTTGTAATGGCCCGATAGTTTATGTTTACGACCATTTTACAATTTTTGTCTTATTTATCTTGCTTTTTTTAAACAAGTTGCAATAACACAACGCGAACTACTTATTTTTCGATAAATTTGTGCTTATTTTAGACCTTCATCTTTATATCCATGCGTTTTTTCTTTAGGCAACATTTGAACAAGAAATTAATAAAATTAAAATTGAACTTAAAAAGCTATTCCTCCTTTTTAAGCATTTATACTAGGGATCATTGCAACTCAGGCTAACGGTACATATCCAACTCAGTGAATTAATTTACTAACTATTTTTGTTAAATACATCTTACTGTCTTATTTTAGATCAGCATATTATACCAATTACAAAGCGAAACGGTTTAGAGGAGTTGACAAACACTCCCTTTTTTTAGTGTCGTATTGTATTGATACGCACCTTATATAGCTAGCGAAAGGCTTACCTACAAAACTCTTCATATCTTAATTTTTAGTAGACAAATTAACCTTTTCATAAAGCCTTTTGTGATAACAAACTGAAGTAAAAACCTATTCCGCCAGCTCAAATTTAACTAAAATAATTTTATGCCGCTTTAAGCTTTATTAAGTAAATCATTGAGTAGCTAAAGCTTAAAGGAATAACTTTATAAAATAAATTTTAATATATCTGTGGTCACAAGCAATAACCGCCTAACTCGAAAATCATGCTTTCGAGAAAAATAGCTTTTTATATAAATGTAATGGGGCTTCATTACCACTTAGGTCAGTATGTTTTCATTAAGAACTTTTTAAATAACAGTGTTAGAAAAATGGGGATTTCACGTAATTATAAAGCGTTTTTAGTAGAATATGATAGCATACATAACTCAAATCGTTCTTGAGTCGACTTAGGCGGTTATCGCTTGTGACCACAGATATAAAACAAAGTCGGTGCAATTACATCATTTATAACTCAAGAATGGCTGCAACGATTTTGGATTGCTGGATTCGTCTCCGCCCGAATGGCGGATTAACTATTAAAATATCTGACAATTTCACAAAAAAAAAAAAAAAAAAAAAAATATAAGTGGCCGTGTCACCTCCAATACATAGCGAGGGAAAGTAACGATACTTTGTGCGATTTCACAGCTTATTCATCTGAGTAGCCTTGCTGAAAATGGGCGATATCGGATCAGTAGGTGTGTCACCTTCCATACAAAGTAAGTATTCAATATCACATCACTCACGTACTGTGTTAGGGAGACGCCATCTGTTATAGAAGAAGATGAAGGAGTGAATTTTCAAACTGAATTTTTAATCTCACCACCATATAATTTACTTTTGAAGGCTCGATCACCAATTATTCTGCTTCGAAACCTAAATGCACCAAAATTATATAACGGAACGTGGTTCGACAATTATCAATGGCAAATTCAAGGGAGAGCATATTATATTGCCAAGAATCGCGATGATTCCAACATTTATAGTCTTACAATTCCAAATTTGTCTGGCATATGCAATGCCAATCAACAAAAAACAATGCCAGCCAATACAAGTCTACGGTTTGGTTTTGGAAAATTCATACTTCGGCCATGGTCAATTATATGTTGCCTGGTAAGTCAGATTTGGTACGCCCAAAATGGAGAAACAAAAATTACTCTCTACACCTTGGCTTTACAATCTTATCTATTTAAAGAATTTATGAATAAACTTTGCATTCAAGATTTTTTTCAATATTTTTGTTCTCTCAAACCTCTTTAACTACAGTTCTAATTAACGTAGGCTGTTGACATAGGTCTAAGAACACTCAGTGGATCAAGCTCCTTCTTTTGAGCTATTAACTGCTTAAATTCGTTGGGTTTGAGGAAAGTTATGCGTGGAGAATCAACTTTACTTTTACTGTACGTTAAGTTATCTTGGCATATTTTGGTATTACTGTACGTTAACTTCTCTTGGCAAAATCGTTGGGTTTGAGGAAAGTTATGAGCGGACAATCGACTTTACTTTTACTGTACGTTAACTTCTCTTGGCATATTTTTGCATTACTGTACGTTAACTTCTCTTGGCAAATTTAGATATTATATTATAAAAATTAATAAATATAATATAATATAATGCTGCGGAGCAGCAGGGGTCCTCTAGTAGATTATTATTTAATTATTAATATCAGACGAACATTGTACTATGTGAAACAAAATTAAATTTATTAAATCAAATTTAAAATTTGCATTTAAAATGAGATATTTAGTTTCATTTCATTCTTATTACAAAAACAAATGAGGGGATAAAATAATTATTTTAGGCAGAGCAACGTTTACTGGGTCAGCTAGTACTAAATAATGCTTTAGGAAACATGCTTTTATGAAATGCTTTTTAAGAAATCTTTCTCTCTCTCGCTTTCTCCCTCTTTCTCTCGCTCTCTCCCTCTCTCTCTCTCGCTCTCTCCCTCTCTCGCCCTTTCTTTTAAATACTATAAAGGCCTAGTTAGCCACACGTAACCGTAACCAACCGTGTCAGCTGTTTTTTTCTGTTACATGAAAAGCATTTAGACCAGTTATCGAACTCAACTGTCACGTAACTGGAACGTTCCAATCTGTTGAAAATAAATTTTTGCTACGTTTGTGCGTGACATTTGTGAACAGCTGATAAAGTCTGGTTAGTTTTACACACAACATGCTGGTACGTTTTTTACGTTCTATAATTGCAGTAAATGCCAAAGTGAAATCTACGGTACGGATACATTTTAACAACGTGTGGCTAACTAGGCCTTAACTTACACTAAGACTACGAAAAAACTAGCTTTTTTTTATTCATCAATGTATTCTTCTCTCAAGCTCGACTTATCTTAAGATCTACTAAACTGAAATCTTGTTAACTCAAGCACTTAAGGAATCTCTCTGTAAAGCGCATTTCAACCTTATTGTCAGTTGATATTTCCATAAAAGTAATATATATTTTTTTAAGGTGTAAAAATCTATTTCTGATTTCAGCATTGCAGCTGTACAACAAGCAAGTGTAAATAAACACTTCAAAAAATATGTCAATTAATTAAAACATTTATCCGTTGTGTAATTATAAATTCGTAGAATAGTTTAATATTTCATTGGAAGAACATAAAAAATATTCGTAATGTTTCTTTTCATATATTTTTTTCTTTCATTCCATTTTAGGTAAGTCGAATAGTTTCCTTTCAACACTTTAAGCAGCAGAATCCAAAAAATCTCAAGTAAGTTTGTAAAGCAAAAGACATGCAATAATTAAAATTAGTTTTATATTCGTACATACATAAATAATCAGAAAATTGTCAAACTGAGGCCATGTATATATATGTATATGTATATAAATATATGTATATATTTTTAATTTGATATGGTCTTAAAGTAAAAATTTGTTATGCAAATTTTCGGTTTTTATTTTGTTATATTGTATCACAAAGTTTTGGTTAGGTTTATGTTAAATTTTTATTAGAAATGCAATATTCTAACACACACACACGCATACAAATAAAGGAAGCAACCATAGCTAGTCTATACAACGAATTTAAAGTTAAGAATGGCATGATTGCCTTGACTCAACTCGACTCGACTCGACCGCCTCCTGCCTTTTCTTGCGACTTTATGCATAATGCATTGTATATTAAATTTTTGTGCAACAAAACTTATATTTAATGGAATTTTTTTATGTTGTAGTAATTCTTTAGTTTTGTTGTTATCTTATTTGTGCAAAATTTTGTAAGAAGACGTAAGAAAATCATGAAAGGGTCATACGAAAATCTATTCATATTCAAATGAGTGTGACTAGAGCTTACTTAGCTAGCACTCTCCGTATGATTTGAATAGGGAAAATTAGTTACTCGATAATAAATATAGTTTAGAGAAAAATAAATAAATGCTTAGAGTTAAAACATATGTTAAATAGAAATGGCTTATTTTCGAAAGAGCTAAGTTTTGTAGAGCAAAGTTTGAACGGAACTCGTGCATTTAATGGGTCAGTAGGGGCGTATAGGCAATAAAATTTGGAAAAATGTAGGCAAACAAAAACGCTGTAGAATATTTAGAGGTAATAAACCTAGAACAAGGAAATTGAAATTATGTTTAATAACAAAATACAGCTGCTGCTTAATGGATGACAGAACGTATGTGGTGGTAGATTTTTTGCAGCTTCCGGATCAACATTTTTATGTTGCCAATGCTCGACGAAATATTTAATATAAGTTTAGGATCAAAAAGCAGACCAAGCAAGTCATTTGATATAATGGGCTTTATAAATACTGAAATTAAGAGCTTAGGCCGGTGGAGAGATACTGGTATCCCAAAATGTGTAGGGTTCCCAAAAAAAAATAAATAAATAAAAACAATACAGAAACAACTATAAAATTCCTAATGGAAGGGTTTTCGGAAAAGGTCCATAAGTTGATAAGTAGCTGTTTTTTAAAGCCCTATCATAATCTTAATTAAATAAAAAAAACTACGTTCAATGGTTATCTATAATATTAATAGGCTAGGCGATTTCATGTTACCGATATTTTGTTCAACCGTTGTATCCCGATTCTGACCAAACGTATATTATTTGAAAGGTATTTCTTTTTAGCTGTTCACCAGATTTATAGACTTTTAATTTTGTTTCTTTATTTTGAGTAAATTGCATTTAAAGTTGCTACGAACACATACATAAAATTCTACATATGATATGTGTGTGTTTATTAAATTTGTTAAAGGGTTTGTTAATGAGTTTGTTTTCTTCATTCATTCAATAATAATAAACCAAAATAGTGTTGGTTTGTGAATTGGCTATGTTGAAAAATAAAGTTGCCTAGTAATTGCAATCGAATTTCGAGTGCTGGAATGAGCTAGTTATTATTATTACATTTTATGTATGATAAGATTTTTTGATCTCACTCCTTAATACTTAATATATAGAAAATATAAATACATGTCTTATTCAAATGACTCGAATGTAAAAAATACTTTTTATTTATATATATTCGAATTATATGCATACGTCCAAGCACAAAAGATAAAATAAATAAAATGTGATTTAGCTATGATTATGTAGATGATTATGACTGTAATGATGATGATGACAATGATGTCTGCGGACTGCTAGTCTTCTCTCCTTTGGGGAGCCTACCTACATACACACTACTCGCTGGCAATAAATGTATTGAATTTAAATTTTGACAAGAGCTGTTTTAAACACATTGAAATCCATCGTCAACTAGTCAACAATTTTTGATGCAACATCAACAACAGCAGCATGAGCACAAAAATAACATGCAACATGTTCAAGCATAGTAATTCTCATTTTTTGTTTTGTATGTTAATGTCGCCTAATCAATCTCTAGTTTTGCTACGAATATACGTTTGTAAATACTCGTATGTGTATTGTCTTTTGTCTTATATGAAGTTTTGAGAACACAGACAGCCAGTTCGCAACCTCAGATTGTAGGGAAGAAAATGAAAAACATTCACATATAATTTGAAATTCATAGATTTGTAGTAGGTCTGTACGATGTTGGCATAAATTTATCTAAAATAACATTCATATTATCAAAGAAGCCATTCGCTCATTCATTCATGCTACATTCCTGACTGCCTACATTCAACAACAATCAGCCATCCATCCACTCATGTACAGACTCGTTAGTTGTACTATTTATACGACTCTGAAGATATTTTCATCATCGCTGATTTACTTTTTTGCTGTTGCAAGTTTGGGGAATTCATATTTGAAATTTTCTTTTACCCCTTTTTGGAAATGATTCGTATATTTATAAACGATTTTAAATTACAGCCTGATTTTCAGGCAAATAAATATTTAAAATTTTCCATACCATCGTATGTTTTATATTTGCTGCTACGTTGGTGGAAGTGGATGTGGATATTAGTGTTCCGGCGTATAAGCTTGTTAAAAAATATTTCACATTGAATTTTCTTTACCAACAACTACTGGATGCTCTCAACACTTACTATTATCATCATCATCAGCATCATCATCTTTTAAACAACAACAAAAACAACAACGACAACATCATCAGCAACACATATAGTCAGCAGCAGGCAACAGCAACAAACAATTTTCGCCTGAGGGTTATATTAAACAACACTGGCAACCTAAACCAAAAAAAAAAGAAAAGAAAAACTTTAAAAACTACTCTCTGTGCCGGATATGTATGTTACTTGTATAGTCTGTTGTCTGTCCGTCTATCTGTCTGTCTATCTGTTAACAAAAAATCTTGTTAAATTGTATGATTATATGTACTCGTATGCTATGTTGTTGTTTATGGCACTAGTTCAAGAATTGTTAGAAATGTTGTTGCTAAAATGTTCCATCAACTGTGGGTGCTGAATATTGTTATTGGCTACATGTCGTCAACAACAACGAGGTACAAACGTGGTATTTGTGAAGCATCATTATCATCAGCAACAACATCGTCATCATATTCATTTTCTTTAATACAAACGAAAAAAAATTATACAAAAAAAAAAAAAAACATCATCATGTATAAAAGTCATGTTCATATATTTAGTTTTTTTTTTCTTTCATTTTTTATTCCAACCAAATCTGATTTTAAGAATCTTTAGACATTCATCGTCATTTTATTTATATTTGCTTGGCGTAGTTTGGATCTCTAAAGGATTTAACCTTCAATGTAAAGTTAAAATTTGTTAATTCCTAAAATTGTTTGGACATTTGTTTTTTTTTTTTTTTTTTCTAGGAATAATTTATGAGTCCTAGCCAAAGCCTTACAACAACTTGTATATTAAAAAAAAATGCAGAAATTTGGATGCACAAAATCTATATTCAATCGTAAATCTCAATAAAACGAAAGTCGAATATTCAATTTTTAAACGTAGTCGTAAGCTTTGCTTCGTTTTAATAGTCAATTTGCATAACCCAGTTCAATTGTTGATCGCATAAAAATGCAAAATACGTTACGTAATGGATTTGTTTAATTCACCAATGACAGGCCAATGTTTAGAATATTGTCGGGACTACAAATCAGAGTTCAGAAAAAAACACACACTGAATAAAAAACTCGTACATATATGTAAACAAACATAACTTAGACCAACACACACATATTTTTATTTTCATATCAATTATGTTTGTTTTTAAATTTTCTTCGGTGCCCAACACAACCATGACTGTGTTCGTTTTAATATTTCGTTATTTACACGAACATTTTTGTATCACGTACTTTTTGTTTCAATCACATAAAGCACACATTTTTGAGTGTTGCTTTATTTGAAGTTCATGTTCTGGTACGTGTATGAAAAAAAAAACCAAAACATGGTCAATAAACAGGTTCGAGTTCAGTGATATTTTAAACACGACTTGAAATATAACTAAACTCGAACCTGTTTATTGTACATGTTCTGTTTTTTCTTACTACACGAGCCACAACACGACTTAAAATATAACTGAACTCGAACCTGTTTATTGTACATGTTCTGTTTTTTTTTTCAGTACACGTACCAGAACATGAACTTCAAATAAAGCAACACTCAAAAATGTGTGCTTTATGTGTGATTGAAACAAAAAGTACGTGATACAAAAATGTTCGTGTAAATAACGAAATATTAAAACGAACACAGTCATGGTTGCGTTGGGCACCGAAGAAAATTTAAAAACAAACATAATTGATATGAAAATAAAGATATGTGTTGGCTGCTTTTGAACAGAACATTGTGTGTTTCATGTGTGTATTTTCTGAACCTTGCTACAAATTCGATAAGTTCCTTTAAATTTAAAATCTGGTTATAGGGCCTTACTCCTAGCTGACAATAAATAATGCTCCATAATAACTTGTTAAATCAGATGTTCGTTAGGTATAGGACTTTTCGATTTCGAAACACTAAACCGTCTAATTTTGTAACGTTCGGCAAAAATCTGCTCATTGAGCTCAAAATGGGGGCAAAACTTTTTGCACGACTTTTCGATTTAGAAACACTAAACCGTCTAATTTTGTGACGTTCGAGGCTCCCATACAAAATTACCATTACAGACTAGAATAAAGGGTGTTTTTTAAGCCCAATAGAACTTGAAATTCTAAAAAATAACACAAAAATTAAATATAAATCAAAAACTAAATTTTATTCGAAAGATCAATACATGGCATTAACATTTGAAGACGATTTCGGGCATATAGCCACCGCGGCTATTCTGAACGTCCAATTTTGGGTCACTTTTTCGTATGTCACGAATAACATGAACAATTTGGCCTCCAAAGTCTCAATTATTGAATGGTTATTAGCATAAACAAGGGACAGGTCCATTTCTCGAAATCAACTTATCGTAAAATTTTGATTTCATTAAGTCAATGGTAGCGCTCGCCGTATGGAACGTAGCGCCATCCTACTGAAACCACACCTCGCGATCCATATTTTCAAACAAAAAATCATTGATCATCGAACTCCATTGATCCGGTTTCATTTTCGAATAAATAAGGTCCAGTGATACCACCAGCGTGTAAACCTCATTTTATAGATGAAATGGAGTCTATAGTCTCATATGCGGGAATTTTGTTTATAAACAAAAATGAGCCTCATCGCTGAACACAATTTTGGGATGAAACATCGAGTTATTCAAGCGCGAACTTATTCACTATGATTTGCCAGAGTATACTGATCATAAATGCAAAAAGTGAGTGCAGTATGACAGTTCGTATGACAGCTAACACTTTCATTAATTTTATCTAAGCAAAAAAAACACCCTTTATGTAGAAGAAAAAGGCCCTTAACTGCCTACGAGTTTCCCCTAGGGGGGTAAAATGTATGACATCAGTTTCTTGTCCCCAACATTTTCTCAAAATATACCTGCCTCTTATCTCTTATCTCTATGCAAATATGGTGATTTTATGAGATTGTTAGATTTGACCCCCAGACAGGTCAAATGTATGACTGACCCCACTTAATTTGTCCTCCCCAATATTTTTTTTCTAACATACCTACCCACTATCTCCATTCCCAATGGATGCTCCCATACAAAATGTTAATTTTTTATAAATTTTTTTTATGAAGTAAACTCCTACTTATTTAGTTGAATAGGTTAAAAACACATACTCATAGGCTGGTTTTTTTTTCCAATTTTTACTGCGGCACTTGTTAAATATTATTTTTAGCGTATTTATAAGAAGCTGTCAATCTATCAGCCAATCCCAGGTACCAAAAATGTCCACCCCATTTCTTATAGAAAAAGTTATAATGCAACAATGAGTCAACTAGGATAAGTGTAACCTTTTAAAGGTTAAATACATTAAAAATAAATATTGTGCTGTTGTGGCTGCCTCTTCTGCCTCTCTGGATGACTGGCTGAATGCCTGTTTCATTGCTTGGTTGACTATACAAACAGGCCAAATTAAAATCTTATCAAATCGTGAAAATCTTATAAAGTTCTTAGAGAAACGATGTTTACATACATATTTTCTTTATAAGTTTTGGGTAAATAAATATTGTTAGCTTTATTTTTTTTATCGCCTTTTCATTTCATTTCTGGTATCACAACAAGAGCCTTAAGGTGAAAAAGAAAATGTTCATGCCACAAAAACTATATACAAAACTTTATAGTATTTATTGATAAAATGTTTTTTTTTCTTTTTGGTAAAAAGTAACCTTAAAGGCTTCATTACTTTTCAACTTTTTTCCTATATAATTTTTTGATAAGCATCTCTTGTTTAAACATACATACACATGAACGTACTCGCTTTCAAACGTGCAACATTTATAATGGTGACCTCTTCATATCGTCAGTGTACTTTGAAATGCTTAAGCTTTCTCTATGAATTATGACGAAGAATGGAATAAATGTTGAAACTCTTGTTAGTTAAGACTATTATTTTGTAATTATTGTATAATAAATGAACAGGGCACCAATCTATTCATGTTGGTTTTCTATTCCTGTTGTTTTTTTTTTCTCTATGCGAAATATGCAATTCATGCTTTAAGGGCATGCAAGAATTAAAATCAAACATTTCCGGTTACTTTTAGTAGACAAATTGTAGTTGTGGTGATATTCTTAAAATACGCAATAAAAGTTTAAGATCTTCTTTCAGTTATACTGTGTTAGTATTGACAACAAAATATTAAAAAGTTATATACATAGGTATTTTTTTTTGTGAATAACTTTTTAAAAATTATAACAAAAGATAATTTTAAAAAATTGGTTTAATAACTTCTATTTATATAAACTCGTTCGTATGTTTATGATCTCCGCAACCATCAGAGCTACTGAGCAAAGACTTACATCATAGGTTGTTTCAAGTTCTTGTGGGTTTTTTTATATATTGGTCCCGATGGGATTTGTGAGCGCGGTACCTGCCATGTAAAGTTAACATTTATCGTAACATATCTAGAGTAGTATCATTGTGAGAAATTTTGTTTGAGTTAATCTATAATATAAATAGGCTAGGCGATTTCTTGTGACCGATGTTTTGTTCTACCGTTTTATCTTGATTTTGACCAAACGTGTATTATTTGAAAGGTATTTCTTTTTAGCCGTTTTGCAGATTTACAGATTTTTAAATTTTCGCCCCAATTTTGAGTAAATTGCATTTAAAGTTGCTACTAACACATACATAAAATTACACATATGCTATGTGTGTTTTATTAAATTTGTTAATGTGTTTGTAATAAAATTGAGTTTGGTTTTTGTGTTGATTCGCGAATTGGCTATAATCGATTAGCATATCTTTAGGGTCTTTATTTAATGAAAAAAAAAAATTTTCTAGATTTTGCACTCGAATTTCGACGGCTGTAATCTGCTAGTAAGTTATAAATGTGCATAGTCGACCCAAAAATATGTGGAGTCGGACAAGAGGGCGATACACCACCCATACAAAGTAAATATTTAATATCATCTACCTTGTGTCCATATTTGACTAATATTATAGCGAAAATATTGATGTTTAAGTCATCAGATTATTTTAAGTCCTACTTATTTATTAACTTTCGAAGGGATTCGCTGCTATTACCGATAGTTGTAATCAATCGTTAGTTCCTGGATATTGCCGTAGTTCCATGGCCAGATTCAACGAATAATTGTTGAGTTAAAAAAAGGATAAAAAAATTATTATGAACATTGTCATGTATCACAAGAAAAATCTTTGGTATTTTGATGCCCTAAAGACTTTCATCATAAATTTTATTTGGTTATAATTTTTCTTTTTTTTAATAAACCCTTGACAAAAAAAAAAAATGTGAGAAAAATCAAATAAAAAAAATAGTCTTCATTTAATATTAAGTTAACATATTATATGTATAATATTAAGAGGCTAGGCAATTTCTTGCGACCGATGTTTTGGTCTACCGTTTTATCCAGATTTTGAACAAACGTATATTATTTGAAAGGTATTTCTTTTTAGCCGTTTTGCAGATTTACAGATTTTTAAATTTTCGCCCCAATTTTGAGTAAATTGCATTTAAAGTTGCTACTAACACATATATAAAATTACACATATGCTATGTGTGTTTTATTAAATTTGTTAATGTGTTTGTTAATGAGTTTGTTTATATTCATTCACAATAATAATATGAATTAGCTAAGTTGAAAAATAAAGCTGCCTAGAAATTGCACTCGAATTTCGAGGCTGGAATCTGCTAGTATAATATAATTAGGCATGGCGATCTCTTGTGACCGATGTAACTTTGTCTGTTTTACCCCGACTTCGACCAAACATACCTCGTTTGAAAGGTATTTGTTTTAGCTGTCCATCAGATTTACAGATTTTTATATTTTAAATTTTTTTGGAATAAAATTCATTTAAAGTTGGTACTAACAACTACATAAAATTATACAAGGCTGTGTGTGTGTTTATTTAATTTGTTAACGTGTTTGCAAAAATTGTATATGATGAGCACTGTGTTGAATTGAAAAATAATTTTGGACATAAACCAAAAACGAGAATAATTGCATATCACACGCCCTATGTTGAATTGAATAGCATACCTTTAGGTGGCATAAAACATTGAAAGAAATAAATTGAATGAAAAAATAAAATTTCATAAAATTTGCACTCGAATTTCAAGGGCTGGGCTCTGCTAGTTAATAATTAAAATTCCAATAGACCTCACTTTTTTTTAAGATTTCTGACATTTTATACCCTTAACCAATCTGAGGTCAGGGCATAATGAGTTTGTGATGATGTTTGTAACTAGATACCGAAAATGTTTGACCTCACCAATCATTTTTAGATTCAATTTAGCGATGCCAGTCCGTCTGTCTGTCCATGTTAAACTTGTAATCAAACTACTTGTCGCAAATATGAATATATTTCGCTTTTGTCAGCCATAGCATGAACAGCACTGAATATTGTGAAAATCGGCTCATGTTCATAAAAATGAACCCCTATGAGATCGGCTATATACAATCCAGAATATAAACTATATATTGATTTTTCCATTATTCAGTAGTCCATTATTCAGTATTCTAAATGTAAACCTTGTAGGACCATTTGAATACAATGCTGTTTTTCTCAAATTTGGTTTTAAGCAGTGAGATCGAAAAAATCTTAACATACATAAAATAATAATCAAACCATTGATCATATAGTGTTTCTTTTTTTATTTAATTGAAATTATATTAAAGCTTACAAAAATAGATAACTTTTATAGTTGTAATCACTACTTATGAACTTATGGACGTTTTCCGGAAACCCTTCCATTACGGATTTCATAGTGGTTTTTGGTCATTTTTGGAAAAGGTAGTCCATCTACATTTGAAATGTTCCACATTTTGGGCCAGGTTTTTTGTGCTTTTCAACAGAGCCCAATATGTCTCCACTAGCATAAGCTCCGCACAATTTTGAGAATTTGCTTCCCGTGGTGCAAAAACCAAGTTATTGATCGTTTCTTTCTTATTGTAGAGACTTGATGCCAAATCGGGCTTATGAAAGGAAGGAGTCTTTTTTGGAAACTCTCCTTAATATAAATTTCGGTATTTATGGGGTCCATTGTAATAAATGACTTGCTTCTTTACGCAGCATCTGCATATTGGTTGTTATACCGGAATCTTTTTTTTTTTAATTTCGTTTGCTTTTGGGTCTTAAACATCTTCAACATTTCCTCGAGCATTACCATTCAAATTTTGAACCGGAAGCTGCTAAAAATCGGCCACTTTATACGTTTCGTCATTCAGTATGCAGCAGAAGTATTTTTTTATGAAACATGATTTAAATTTCCCTGCTCTGTTTTACAGCATTCATGTCTGGAACTTTTTGTACTTTGTATGTTTTCAAATTTCGAGCATTAAGCTAACAGGGCTGCTTTTCTATCGGCTGGAGCTCTTTTCAATATGCTTTGTAGTTTCTTGGCCTTACAAACATCAGGTGGACCTTTCTTTCTTTCCTAATCAGGTTTCCTATCAATTTTGCTGAGACTTTCTAATAACATTGAAAACAGTTTGACGGTAGAGCTGTGATTCTTTGTAAGACCATTATTACAACTTGCCTTTAAAGTAAATGTTAGTTAAAGGTAACTTTAGCTAAAGTGAACAATAAAGTTACCTTTAACTTCTTTTCGTTATTACAACTTCCCATTAAAATAAAATTAATATTTTTGATATTGTGGCAGCACCAAAGGAAACACCGATTACTTTTGACCAAATGAATTGATTTATTAAAATACATAGTGGCAACGTTCCTTTAGTTGTTCGCAAATAAACAATAAAAATAATAGAATAAAAACCAAAAACCTTTATTATAAGTTGCTTAATTGTTGTAAATGTGTAATAAAACTTTTTAAAAATATACAAGCATATATTTAAGTATCTATAAATAAATTTATTTCCAAAACTAAATTGATGTGAATTTCGTCTTCATAGGTCAGAAAATGTGGCAATATTAAATACATAAACCTCATGTTAAAAGTTAAAGGCAACAATATCTTCCCTTTAGCTTATCGGTTACTTTTAGCTTAAAGTATAGTTGTAATAACGAAAAACTAATAATCTGCCAGATAACATCCTAACTTTAGCTATTGGCAAGTTGTAATAATGGCCCTTAGTTGGATTTCGTTGAAAATATTAAATAATTTTAGCACGTTCTTTTATTTCATCATTCATTTTAATCAAACTAACAACAAATGAACAGGGTTGTCATTAAACGTAGTAACTGACATATTTTGAAAATTTGAGATAATTTGAACAAAAAATAATTAAAATAATGATTCGAAAAAAGTTTTGAGGAAAAGCGCTTGTTAAGATTTTTTCGATCTCATTCCTTATATATTTATATATTTTTGAGTAAAATGTTCGATCTATGTATAGTTCCCACATAAATGCATCATCAGATGTGAACTTTTGCATATCTGCCGGCCACAAATTAATATCAATGCCACTGAAACTTGGTTTCTGCTTATTTGCTATAATCAATTATGACCTCAACAAAGTTAGATCTATGACCCTTTCTCGAAACTAATGGAAAAATATATTGTTGTATTAAAAAATTTTAAAAATATGTATTTTCGGCCCTTGCCTTAAGATTAACTGCCTACGGGAGGATTGCTAAAATGGTGGCTAGGACTGGTCGCATTCGGCTCTATATCAAATGATAGCTATTGCCTAAATTCTATAATATTAATAGGTACCGTTATAAAAATGTTGCTCCTTTTAAAGTTTGCGAAAAAATGAATTGCAAAAAGCTTCGTGAGTCGATTAAACATTGTGTTTTTTTCTTTGTCAATGGTTAAGAGGTGGTATTCCAAATTTAAAAGTGGTCGTACAAAAACAAATGATGCAGATAGTCCTGGTCGTCCAAATGAGGCAATTACCGAAGAAAACGTAAGAAATGTACATCAGGTCGTATTGGATGATCGAAAGATTAAAGTAAGTGAGATCGCTGGCATCATAAAAATATCAACAGAGTGATTTCGGCATATATTACATGATCATTTAAATATAAAAAAGCTTTCTGCTCGATTTGTTTCGCGATTTGTAACAGCTAAACAAAAAAATGAATCGTGTTCATGATTCAAAGTAGGCTTTGGAGATGTTTGAAGTAAATTCAAATGAATTTTTACCGCGATTTATAACAACGGATTAGACGTGGATTCATTATTATACACCGGAGGCCAATAGTCAGTCTGCGGAGTAGTTACAAGCGAGCGAAAACAGACCAAAGCGCCCAAAGACTCAACAATCGGCTGGAAAGGTAATGGCCAGTATTTTTTGGTATGCACGTGGCATAATATTCATTGATTACTGGGAGAAAGGAAAAACAATAACTGCCAAGTACTATGTTGAGTTATTGGACAGATTGGATGAATAAAATAAGAAAAAACGACCCCACATAAATAAGAAAAAAAATCTTTTATCATCATGACAATCACCGGTGCATTCATATGCTTTAGCTTCAGAAAAATTGAAGTTTTTATATTACGAATTCCCCAACCCCCATGTTCTACAGATCTGGCCCCCAGCGACTATTATTTGTACCAAAACTTGAAAAGATGACTCCAAGGAAAGAGATTTTCCACAAATCAAGAAGTCATGTCAGAGACGGAAGCCTATTTTGAAGAATTTGACAAATCGTATTTCGGATCGTTGTAACATTTATTTTTATACTCTATACCACTATGTGGTTTGGGTATAATAACTTTGTGCTGTTTGTAACTACAAAAAATATTTGACCTAGACCCATCTTTTATTATACCGATCGAATCAGAATCACTATCTGATTCGATTTAACGATGTACGTCCGTCCGTCCGTCCGTCTGTGTGTCCATGTAAAGCTTGTAATCAAACTGCAGATCGCAAATATGAATATATTTCGCTGAAATTTGGTATATAAGCTTTTATCGGCCATGGGATGAACGCTGTTGAAATTGGTGAGAATCGGTCCATGTTCAGACGTATCCCCCATACAAATGTCCCTTATGAAATCGACTTAAATTGCCATAAGATCCAAATTATCATATAAATCTTAGTCAAATTGGGTTTGCATGTGTTTATTACATCCATTAATCAGTAGTTCAAAAATAATCCCTATAGGAAAATTCTTAGTCATAGGCCCCATATAGAGCTGCTTCCCGATCTTCACTTAAATCTATCAAAAAACAAAAATATTGCACTGATTCTTCTCAAATTTTGTTTGTATATATTTTTGCAAAATACAAGAGACCTTACCAAACATGGTCAGGATCGGTCCATTTTTGGGCCTAGTCCCCATATAGATATAACATCCGATATGAACTTTTTCATATCTGCAGCTAAAAAATGAATAAAAATCCCACTCAAATTTGGTTTATGCTTATTTTTTTTATATCCAGTTAGTTGGGCTTGAGAGATAGGGTCTCTAAACGCATGGTATAGGGTATCGTATAGTCGGTCTAGGCCGACTATAAATTTCTTACTTGTTTATTATTAAATTTTCTTTATAAATGTAAATTTTATTGCGTTGCTTTAGAATGTCATAATGAGAAGTATATCATATGAAGAAGTTGGCTCCAGAGATGGTAATTATAACATGGTACGTATCTTGGCTAATCATAGACAGGGTTTCAGTGTTTGTCATTTAAATGCACAAAGTTTATGCAATAAACTTGATGAGTTTCGAGTTTTATTTGAAAACTCGGTTGTTGACGCTATATGTGTTTCTGAGACATGGTTCTGTGATAATATTAGCGACAATATCTATGAACTGAAGGGGTAGTGTGTCGTTCGTTTCTGATAGAACTGGACATGCTGGTGGTGTCGCAATTTATATAAAAAATAATATTTCATGTAAATTAAATTGTACATATAATGTAGCTAATGACGTGGAATATGTTTTTATATACGTAAATTGTCGTGGTGATAAACTTCTTCTTGGATGTGTATACAGTCCACATAAACAGATAAAGTTTGATAGTCTTATCACGAAGCTGGAGCTTTCATCAATGTCATGCTCGGAAGTCATTATATCAGGTGATTTCAATAACAATCTTTTCGAAGACTCAAATCTTACCAATATAATGTCGATGCTTAACTTGTCAGCTGTCAACACAACGAGATCTACACACTTCACGTCGACAAATAGCACTTTACCAGCAATGAAAGTAAAGTCCTTAATTATGATCAGTTAGCAGCACCAGCATTCTCGAAGCACGATCTACTCTTCTTATCATATGATTTTGCAAAAGAAACCCAGCCCCGAACATTTACTTATCGTGATTTTAATAATATTGATATCTTGGCTTTGGGATATGATCTTTGTTCTACTCCATGGGATCAAATTTTCTATTTACCGACTGTTGGAGAACAACTGTCATTTTTTAATGGTAAAATTTTAGGAATTTACAACAAACATGTCCTCAACAAAACGAAAACTTTTGAAAATGGAGATAGACCTTGGTTTATAATGGAAACCCAAATGCTAATAGAACACCGTGATAATCTGTATCAGAAGTGGAAACTTTACAGAATATCAGAATATAACGACGAATATAAGATGGCTAGGAAAGCGGTTGTTTCCAAAATAAGGCATGCTAAGTCTTCTTATTATTTTAACAAATTTAATATAGCTATTCGAAGTAAAAAAACCTGGAAACAAATACGCGAAATTGGAATAAATAAGACAATTAATCCAGCAATGAATGTTGACATTAATGCGCTAAATGAAGCTTTAGTAAATATTCCTCTACCAGCCATAAATAACGAATTCTATGATGATTGTCCATCTAACAATCCAAACATTCCAAAATTTAAGTTTCAATGTGTAACACTAACAGAGGTAGTTGAAAGTTTCAATGCTATTAAATCGAATGCAGTGGGCCTTGATAATATACACCCCAGATTTATAAAAATGATATTACCATGGATTGTCCGTTTCATAATGTACTTGTTTAACTCCATAATCACTACTAGCATCTTTCCAATGGAATGGAAATATGCTAAAATTATACCAGTAGCAAAAACGGGTAACGAATACTGCCCGGTTGAAATTCTTCCATATCTCTCAAAAGTTTTCGAGCACCTTTTACACAGACAGATCTTTAGGTATTTAAACGACAACGACTTACAGAGCGTCAATCAGGTTTCAGACCCCAACATAGCTGTATAACAGCTTTACCTGATGTAGTTGTGGAGATAAGAAGCAACATGGATGATGGTAAAATATCTTTTTTGGTTTTAAAAGGCATTTGACACGGTGCACCACTCAATTGTATGCCTCAAACTGAAGAAGTTTTTTAACTTTTCTGCATAAACAGTTATGCCGTTTTCTTTTCTGCAAAAAATGTCGCCTTTTTTGCCCTTTTTTCGAAAAGTGTATATGTTCTGAATTAAGAGCAACCTTATCTTATACATCAATCGAAAGGTCTCAAAGTCGAGCCCTCGTAGTTCACAAAAAATTCCAGCCCTTGACTTCTTTCAGGTCATAGTGTGAGAATATTTTCCCATTGTTCCCCTTTTTTTTTTTTTTGTATATTTTCACCCTATGACTTCCAAGAGGATAATCAAAACTTTTTTGCACTTATGAACACGTCACTTTGAGACCTTTCGATTGATATATAATAAAAGATTGCTCTTAATTCAGAATATATAAAAAAATACACTTTTCCCAAAACGGGCAAAAAAGGGCGACATTTTTTGTCAGAAAAGAAAACGGCATTAGACTCATGTCTTCATATCTCATGAACAGATCACAATCTGTTGCTAATGGTCGCTCCATCTCAAACTCACTGCAAGTTATGAGAGGGGTACCATAGGGCTCGATCCTTGGACCACTACTTTATTCGATATATGCCAATGATTTTCCAAAACAAAGAAATTTAATTCTCTAAGATTCAGATGTTCGCTGATGACACTGAGCTATATTTAAATAGTACCAAAGATTCAATTATTTCCTAAACTCAGGAACTAAATTATGATCTCTAAACGAATTCTAAATTGGGTAACGGTAAATGGCCTACGACTTAATCCAAATTAATCTAAGTGTATTATAATAAAGAAGAAAGTGATGCATTTGGAGAATGAGATAAATATCTTCCTTGGGGGCTCTAAAATTGACATCGTGGACTCTGTAAAAAATCTCGGTGTTGTGTTTAATGGAACTCTGACTTGGTCAGATCATATTAATCAATCCTGTGGCGGAATTTATAGTATGTTAAGAAGCTTATGGTTAACACAGCACTTTACTCCACTGAAAATAAGATTGCTACTTGCTAAAACATATGTTTTACCAACATTACTATATGCACCTCAGGTTTCCACAGGTTGCAACTCTAGGGATAACAGGAAACTAACTGTAACTTTCAATAACATTATTCTTTATATCTTTGAATTAAGAAAATTTGATCATGAATCCACAGGCTGCAACTCTAGGGATAACAGGAAACTAAGTGTAACTTTCAATAACATTATTCTCTATATGGATTAAGAAAATTTGATCATGTATCCCAATACTCGTGTCATGTCTTACACATGTCTTTTGACAACAATATTAAATTCGAAAACATTATATTCCTACATAAAATTATTATAACAAAGGCCCCAAAATATCTTTTTGAACGATTATGGTTCGCAAGATCTTCCAGAGGAAATCGAATAATTAAATTTAAATACCGGGACCATGCCCCTGAATGTCAATTTTTTATTCTAACTATTAGTCTCTGGAACCAACTTCCTAATGTAATGCAAAATACATGCAACGCTATAGGGTTTAGAAAATTACTATATCAATACTTTATTCGATTTTTTAATGTTTCTAAATTGTAATTTATAATATTTTAAATTTTGAGTTATTGATTTTAATTGATTTCTGATTCCATTACTCTAATTTATAGGATACTGTGTCTTGTTAAAATGGAAAATCAAATTTAATAAATAAATACAAATACAAAAAATACAAGAAGTGCATTTATTTCATTTGACGGAGATTACGTTGAGAATAAAATTGATTTCCAATCCAAAAAACTGAGTTTTCATTTTTAGGCCACGGAGTGTTCACTCCAACTTCAGCTATATATCTTTATTTGCATCCTCTGTTTTTATAAGATAGGTGTACTTGAGCGAGCAGATCAATTGTAATCAAGCATACAAAAATTTTTGACAATATCTTCCTTGAGAATCGGTAATTCATTATAAGAAAGTTGTTTTCGGATAAGGTTTTTTATGCCGTAAAATTTGTGTTTAGTTAATTTTTTTGTAGCAAAAATCTAAGTTTGAACCGTTGTACAATCGCAAGCGAAACAAGTTCAATATTTTTATGTTTCTGACCCACCTTGCTGTTCCAGCAGAGAGAAATGCCATTATTACTATTAACGTAAATATAATCGTGTTTAAATGCAATTTAGCAAAATCAACAGGTGTTTGGCTTAATTATGAGGGACACATTTTTTTTTTTCACAATATTAGCCATACTGTAAAACTAAAAAGAAAAAAAATTGGCGATAAAGTTTAAAAGAAGAAGAATATGAGGAAAAAATTCCACAAACATTTCGTGCGCGTTCTTTTGCAAAATGTTACTTGTACAACTCATCCTTAAATCATTTATAATTTTTCATTTAACACCATATTTTCGTGACTTTTTTCAACGTCTTCTTGGCTTGTTAAAGTTTTTGGCATGTTGTTGGTTTTTTGTTTCCTTCTGGGGTTTTTGTTCGTTTTAGTAAATGATGGTGTTTTATTACACTAAACCACCATACGTACATACAGGAAAAAAGTATTTTGTTAAATGTTGTATTTAAGATTCCTACTGTTGGATGTATGATTTTTTTTTAGTTTCATCTTCTCTAACAGGGCTTCTCCAATGGAGCTTTTTCTTTAGGAATTTTACACAGGCATTACATGATTTGTGAATAGAAGAGAGTTCTTATATAGTAATTTTGTTCGCATTAAGGGTTTGAGATTCACTTTGTCAAATGTTTAAAATAACCATAGCAGAGCATCATTGGTCGTTACTATTATTTAACTAGTGGTAAAAGAGAATCTGTGGAGAAATCTGAGAAAAAAAATCTTTTTCTACGAGTAAAAACTAAAAAATACAATAACAATGTTCAAAAATGTTATAGTGTTGTAATTAAAGTTAAAATTTCCAGAGATTTTAACCGCAATCGAAATTGCTATTGTCTTTTGTCAGTTTTTTTGTAAAATTTATTGAATATTCGTCCAGTCTATCAAATTACTTCTAGCTTGAATAGTGATTACTTCACTTATTGAGAGGTGAGATGCCATTTCAGCTACAGCTTGCCTTGGACGTTTATCAGATAATTGATGAGAAGCTCTGCTTAATAACTAAAACATTTAACTTCGCTTTTTAACTCGTATGTGCATGCATACGGTTTGTATGGTGGAAGAACATAATTCAAACAACTTGACTTTTTTGTCTTGTTAACTTGTCGAAGAAGAATAAGAAGAAAAAATATCTATATATTTCAAGAATCATGGTAAAAAAAAAACAACGAAATAAATATATGCCGCCTTAGCTGCAAATCATTTAGGAATGACTTTTGTTTTTTTTTTGTTTTGGTTGCCACTGCCACCAACTGAGAAGACGAAGAAAACTTCTCCCTAAAAACACAGACATATATTGCCAAGTTAAACATAGAGCGACATATAGACAGACAGACAACCAACAAAACAAACATATAGGCAGCCAGAGACAGTAAGACAGACAAGTCTGAACTTTAGTGTCTTCCAGTAATGTGTTACTAAAGCAGACTCTTGCGCTTCGACATATTCCTGCTTTCTGAAGGAATATACATATATGTATGTGGATGTATGTTGTTCGCGAATGACTATTGCCACACAAAATAATTTAATGTTAATTTTTTTATATTTTGTATACTACTTATTAACAATACTTACAGTGTCGGTCAAAACATTTTGAACAAAAATCTCATTTCCACATTTCTTCAGATAATGAAAATTAAACCTTTGCGCCAGACTGGTGGTGACAATAAAAAAAATCTAACAAATTTCGTTTAAAAAAATTTAATTATAGCATTATTTTGGATTTTTCGAAATTGTAATGGTTTTTTTTTTTTTTAAATTGGCAACCATGTTTCATTTTCAGTCAATCAGTTATTTAATTACATGATGACAAACTTAATTTACAAAGAAAGGGAGTATATATAAGTTGGTTTTTATGGGTAATTTTTTTTATTTATTATTAATAATATTTATTATTAATGCTTAACACCGCATAATCATAAAATACTTAAAACTGCACTCAGCCTCAAAAAAGATAAACAATTAAAAGCAGCATTTACTCAACGAGGAATTGTATACGTGAAGGCTAATGACTGTGATAACCCTCTTGCGATCGAATTTCCGGACCAATTGCTTCAGTTCTTTCCAACCCCAAATTGAATACATAATTGTCAAATTTTGCAATATTAATATCTATGTTATCTCTACTATTTATTATAAAACTATCAGTATATTTACTATTATGATGAAATCTTTTTTAGTGACCCAAACGGTTATATTGATTTTTAAATATTTGTTCCCTATTTATTTACATTTTTTAATAGAAAGTATACTAGTGTATGTTGCTAATCATTACATCTTGAATGATAAATAACAATTGCAGTTGTTCTAAAGACAGTGTTTATGCCATGATCAAAATCTTAGCAAAACAGAAGTCAGGACTTAAAATTGTACACATCAATGCGCAAAGTTTGAACAATAAAATCGATGATTTTAGACTCCTCTTTATTGCTTCTGGAATTGACATCATATGTGCGTCGGAGACTTGGTTTAGTAGCAAAATAAGTGATAATATATATTATTTGCCTGGATATTATATATATCGTGCAGACAGGGAAAGTAAAGCTGGAGGTGTAGCTATTTATGTGAGAAAAGAAATAAGCTCTATACAGAAATTTAAATCTGATACAAAAAGTCAAATTGAATACATTTTTCTAGAAATTAACACACAAAAATAAAATACTTATCGGCACTGTTTATATACCCAATAAAAGGTTATATACATCCGAACAAAATCTTGATTTTTATATCCTTAATGGATAAAATTGAAAACTTATCATTATCATACAATGATATAATCATAGCCGGGCATTGTAACAGTAATCTTCTAACTGAATCTACTCTTTCAGACCCTATGCAAATACTTGGCCTTTTACCAGTAAACACAACAACGCCAACTCATTTTCCAAATGGTTCCAATAGTCTTCTAGATGTTTTCTTTGTGAGCCAAAATCCGAATATTTTACACTATGACCAAATATCTGCACCTGTTTTTTCTAGACATGATATAATTTTTATACCCTATACCACTATGTGGTTTGGGTATAATGACTTTGTGCTGCTGTTTGTAACAACCAAAAATATTTGACCTAGACCCATCTTTAATTATACCGATCGAATCAGAATCACTTTCTGAGTTGATTTAACAATGTCCGTCCGTCCGTCCGTCTGTGTGTCCATGTAAACCTTGTAATCAAACTGCAGGTCGCAAATATGAATATATTTTGATGAAATTTGGTATATAAGCTTTTATCGGCCATGGGATGAACGCTATTGGTGAGAATCGGTCCATGTTCAGACCTAGCCCCCATACAAATTACCCCTATGAAATCGACATAAATTGCCATAAGATCCAAATTGTCATATAGATATTACTCAAATTGGGTTTATATGCGTTCATTACATCCATTCATGAGTAGTCCAAAAATGATCCCTTTGGCCCCATACAGAGCTGCCTCCCGATCTTCACTTAAATCTATTAAAAACAAAAATATTGCACTGATTCTTCTCAAATTTTGTTTGTATATATTTTTGCAAAATACAAGAGACTTTACCAAACATGATCAAGATCGGTCCATTTTTGGACCTAGTCCCCATATAGATATAGCATCCGATATGAACTTTTTCATATCTGCAGCCAAAAAAATTAATAAAAATCCCACTCAAATTTGGTTTTTGCTTATTTACTATGTCCAGTTAGTTGGGCCTAAGAGACACGATTTCTAAACGCATGGTATAGGGTATCGTATAGTCGGTCTATACCGACTATAATTTTCTTACTTGTTCTTATATACGATACCTCTGTAAGCCATGAAGACACTCATTACACATTTAGCGATTTCCGAAATATGGATCATATGCTACTAAATCATAAGCTTGATAGTATCCAATGGAGTTTAATATACAATATGGATAACGTAAACGATCAAGTAGTTTTCATGCAAAGTAACATTCAAGATATGTTTAATGCTTGCGTACGAGAAAAAACTAAAATAATAAAGCCAAAACAACCTCCGTGGTTTAACTCAACAATAAAGCACCTCATTGATGATCGGGATATAAAAGATGGAAAAGATTTAAAACCCCAGAGCTACATTCAGTGTTTAAAAGTTTAAGAAATAAAGTAGTGAAAACCATTAATGAAGCAAAATCAACATACGACGATCATAAGTTCTCTTGTGCAATTTAAAGTAAACGTAAATGGAAGGAGATTCGTGGTATAGGTATAGGGAAAAAAAACACTGCCACTGCGAACGCTGAAACTGATGTAGATAATCTTAATAATTGATTTGTTAAACATAAACAAACATAATTTGTTTGAAGATATAGCTACAGTATCTGTTGAAAATACCTTTTCATTTCGTTGCGTTCACCAATATGAAGTCTTAAAATTTTTTTCAAAAATAAAATCGAATGCAATTGGAATGGACGCAATTAATCCTTTATTTTTAAAAATTATCACACCATATCTTCTGCCATTCTTCACACATATATTTAATACAGTTCTTATGAAGTCTACTTTTCCAGATGCTTGGAAACATGCAAAAATTTTTCCAACACCTAAAAATAACAATGATTTCCGTCCTGGAAAACATTATGCATATGCAAATGGATGAATATATCAAAAGCATCTATCTTTTAACTGATAGACAGTCAGGATTCAGGCAAGGGAGGAGCTGCATCACTGCTTTGATGTGGTAGAAAATTTAAGAAAAAATATGGACAATAAAATGGTATCTTTCTTTGTACTCTTAGATCACAGCAAAGCATTTGACACTGTTGATCATGCAATACTAATCTCATCATACCTTTTAGATAGATATCAATCTGTGACCTTAAATGGTAAGATCTCCAATGCCTTGCTTGTCAATAGAGAAGTCCCACAGGGGTCTATCCTTGGTCCTTTGTTCTTTTGCTTGTACATAAATGACCTACCTAATGTTCTTACCCATTGTAATATTCAGATGTATGCCGACGATGTACAGTTGTACGCCAGTACGAAAATTGACAACATTAGGAATTGTATAGATTCTATTAACCATGACCTACGAAATATACATAGCTGGGCTAGTATGAATGGGTTGTGCCTTAATCCAACTAAGTCAAAGTGTATTTTTATCACGAGAAACAATATACATTTTAATATTGATGGTCAAATTAAAATAAAGAACACAAATATAGAGTTTGTGCAGACCTCAACAAATTTGGGTATAATTTTCAACTCTCAACTTTCGTGGTCAAATCACATAAACTCAGTAGTGGGAAGAGTTCATGCAATGCTTAGGAACCTGTGGGCAGTCCAATTGTCAACGCCGTTTAATATAAGAATGCTCTTAGCGAAAACATACTTAATACCAGTCCTCTTGTATGGCTGTGAAATATTTGCGAATTGTGATAGTGATGATTTCCGAAAACTTAATGTTACCTATAATAATATAGCAAGATATGTATTTAATAAGAAATGTAATGATCGCATCTCCTCATATTCTTATCAGATATACAACATGCGTTTTGAAAACTTGCTAAAATACAGGAGTTTAATAATGATGCACAAAATCCTATATCTGAAAGAATCAGATTATCTCTTTCGGAATATAACGTTTGCAATGTCAAATCGGGGTTTCAAGCTTATTCAACCGAGATTCCATTATATGCAGTCTGAACGTCAATTCTTTGTCTATACATCCCGTCTTTGGAACAACTTGCGCAATAATATTCAATCGATTAGCAACATGCAGCTTTTTAAACAAGAACTGTTAAAACTATATCAAAACTATATTAAATCATTAAAGAAATCTAACAATTTAAAAATTTAAAAATAATACTATCAGCCCAATTCTAAGTATTCCCAGGGAAATGAGTTCCCGGGGAATTCATTTTTCCCGAGAATAAATCCTCCTATTCTAAACAGGCGGGGAGAAGAATAATATGGGAGAGAGAATTTCGATTATTCGAAGACAGCTGTTTTGCTTCAGTTGTTTTTTTTTGTTTACAAATTTAAAAATTTTTGTGGAAATTAAAAGTAAAACTTTTTTAAATCTTTAATAAATTAAAAATAAATACAAAAAATGTTCAGTGTAGCGTTTCTGATGGTAGCTGAAGCAGAAGAGCTGCTGCAGGACAAGACGGAGCAAAGCATGTGACATCAGGGTTGGCTTGCATTGTGCTTAAAAGAACATAAATTTGTTTTTTGTTTGTTGCTTTTGACCTGAAAGCAGCAGTAATGCCATAATAATATTATTATACAAAATTTTAAATGATATATATTACTTTTTTGCATAAAACTATTAAATACATACATTTTTCGCAGCACTCCCTCTCAATTTTTTGGCGGAATTATTCCCAAATTATTCTCCCTTTTATTGACATTCAGTATAGCTACTTTTTTCCCGGGGAAGAGATTCCCATTTTCGAAGTTCTTTTAGAATAAGGGTAAAGGGAAAAGAGAAAAAATTCCCGGGGAGATTTTATTAAGAACAGGGGAACAGGGAATAGGGAAAAAATTCCCAGCGAATTGTTATTGAGAATTGGGCTGATTATTAAATTATTAAATTTTTTGATTATTTTTTGATTATTAAATTTTTTGTTTTTATTAAATGTTTATAAATGTTAATATTTTACTCTATTTATTTTAAATTGTATATTTAATATTTAATATCTAATACTTTTTAAGATAATTGTATAACTTATGAATCTGTATTAACAAAATTGTGACACACTTTTAATCTAGCACTATAACTTATAAGAATTCGTTCTTGTTGTGCTAGAATTTCAATAAACAATAATAATAATAATAATAATAACTGGACTCCCCAGTTGCATAGAACTCATGCGTTTTTAATGGTTTCGAATGGCAGTTTTGGAGGTTTTCAATTTTGTTCAGATTCGTTAACTGTACAAGGGTCTTCATGACATTGACCCCTTCCTGCTTTAACCAATTACTGACTAACTTTCACGTGCGCTTGGGGTCATTGCTTCGTTATCTCATGCCCATTTTGTCTTGAGCATGAGGTAAAACTATTTTTTGTAATATATCCTTGTACATAAACTTGTCCATTATTCCATCAATATTGTGTAAGGCTCCTCAGATTTTACCTGAAAAGCAACCCCACACCATTAATTGTCCTCCTCCATGTTTAACAGTCCCCTAGCTGTTTCGCGGGTCCAAACGTATATTTACTGGCCTGCGCACTCTTCTCATTCCATCTGAATCAAAAAATTTAATTCATCCGAAAGATCATATCGTGCAAATTTTAAGCGATATAAATGATTTTTTCACAGCTCTATAGCTCTTTAATCCAGCTCCAACAGCTCTTCTCTGAACTGGTCGAAGGCTGTTACTGTTAAATTTAAAGACGTTTTTATACCCTATACCACTATGTGGTTTGGGTATAATGACTTTGTGCTGCTGTTTGTAACAACCAAAAATATTTGACCCAGACCCATCTTTAATTATACCGATCGAATCAGAATCACTATCTGATTCGATTTAACGATGTCCGTCCCTCCGTCCGTCCATCCGTCCGTCCGTCTGTGTGTCCATGTAAACCTTGTAATCAAACTGCAGGTCGCAAATATGAATATATTTTGATGAAATTTGGTATATAAGCTTTTATCGGCCATGGGATGAACGCTATTGAAATTGGTGAGAATCGGTCCATGTTCAGACCTAGCCCCCATACAAATTACCCTTATGAAATCGACATAAATTGCCATAAGATCCAAATTGTCATATAGATCTTACTCAAATTGGTTTTGTATGCTTTCATTACATCCACTAATGAGTAGTCCAAAAATGCTCCCTTTGGCCCCATATAGAGCTGCTTCCCGATATTCACTTAAATCTATTAAAAAACAAAAATATTGCACTGATTCTTCTCAAATTTTGTTTGTATATGTTTTTGCAAAATACAAGAGACGTTACCAACCATGGTCAGGATCGGTCCATTTTTGGACCTAGTCCCCATATAGATATAGCATCCGATATGAACTTTTTCAAAATTTTTTCAAATTTGGTTTTTGCTTATTTTCTATGTCCAGTTAGTTGGGCCTAAGAGATAGGGTTTCTAAACGCATGGTATAGGGTATCGTATAGTCGGTCTAGACCGACTATAATTTTCTTACTTGTTTTTTTTTTGAATTTTTGTTTTAATTCTCGACTATCCGTGCATCATTCCCTGTTGAAGTATATTTTGGTAAAACTCCAGACCTTGTGACAACATTTTTTGTATTTTCGATCTTATTTATGATATCCATATATCACAATATGTATTGAACATGTAACAGTCACCTAAGGAAATTTTTTTTATTTCCCTTTTATTTAAACCCGGCTTTGTTCGGTATATTCTGTCACTTAAATTTTATAATTATATTGCTGTTTTATTAATTTTAATATTTACAGTGTATGAATAAATCTCATTATATATTGTTTCTATTCAATGCAGGTGTTGTCACCCTTTTTACTGGACGTTAATTTTCAAAGCTAGCATAACTTAATTTTATGTTATCTCAAAAAATTGGTTTTACGATTTTTGTTCAAAATGATTTGACAGACACTGTTCGTATGATCGTATGTTTTGTTTGTTTTTTATATATTTCTCTTGCGGAAATTTTTCGCACAAAACCAATAAAATATAAATATTGCTTTTAATATTTATTTAGAATCGGTTGTCTTACATACAAAAAATCATGCTACATGATTATTTATTATTATTTTTTTTTGATAATTCATGTGAAATTTGGTGGGTTTCACTTACTTATTGGTTCATTTTGTTTTTAGTGGCTCAGCATGGGGTTTTGATACATGTGCTTTTCTTATGAAAATGACAAATAAGTTTTTATTTTTGCTTAACAAAAACATACATTATGGGTTTGATTTTTCAAGTTTTGCTTTAAACACAATATCAAATTAGTTTTTTGTAATTGCTAATATTATGGGCTTGTAAAATATAAATCATCATAGACGCGACTATGTAAAATTGTTTAAAAAAGCATTTATCTTTTAGAAACCTTTTTTTTAGAAAAAAAAAAAAAAAAAAAAAAAAAAAAAAAAATGGTTTAGCAACATCAGATTGTTTGTGTACGTTTTAAAGGTTAATTTGTGTCATGTTTTCGATTAACGTCAAGAAAAGTGACAGTTACGCTCGACGCCTGATGTGTTTGTAACATGACATTATTATGAAAAGAAAATAAAGATATTAATAGTGTTGCCGCCACCAGTTAAGTGAAGGATAATCATAACGTTGTTTGATGTACGTTTAAATAAAAACACATTGCTCTTGACAAGCGATTTCCCAATCAAAATGAAGGCAGACTTAAAGAAATAATATTCTGAGACTGGTTCTGTAACAAATTTCTTTCAGAACAAAAACTACACATAGAATAAATGCCATATTGTGATGGAAATCGTCTAAAGATTAAATCACATAAATCTCAGGATAATGCGAGAAGAGGTATTGGTGTTGTTGTTATTAGTTGTATTTGTTCAAATTGAATTTAAAACAAGTAAGAGGGTTAAATTCGGCTGTGCCGACTCTTTGATTCCTTCCACGAGCGTCTTAAACTCAATCTTACAATCAATGTTGGGTACTGGTACTACCGAATACCAATTAAATATTTAGTTAATTGCTTTTCATTTTTAATAAATTTTTTTTTTTTAAGAAAAGGTACGGTTTTAAAAATTTTAATTTAAAAAAAATTTACTTTTTTTAAAAATAGAGGGTGGTACTTTTTAAAAAAAGGGTACTTAAAAATCAGAATTTTTCAAAAAAAGCTACTTATTTAAAAAAGTTAACTTAACAAAAGGGTAATTAAAAAAAGGACTTTAAAAAAGGGGCTTTGAGAAAAAATTACTTTTTTAAGAAAGGTACGTTTCAACAAAAAGGTATTTGTAAAATAGAGGATATATAAAAAAAAAAACTTTATAATGGCAATTTTTCTCAAAAATGGTATTTTTTAAAAAAGGCTACTTTAAAAAATGGTACTGTTTAAAACGGGTGTTTTTAAAAAGGGTGCCTTTTTAATAAAATGTACTTTAACAAAAAGAGGGAACTTTAAAAAAGGGTACTTTAAAAAATAGTTTTCTGAGAAAAGCGCTTTTTTAAGAAAGGTACTATAAAAAAACGTGGTTTTTAAGAACGGTATTTTGAGAAAGATATTTAAATAATGGTATTTTAAAAAATTTATTTTAAAAGGGAAGTTTCTTGAAAAAGGGTATTTTCTAAAAAGAAAATAGTTATAGAAAAAATTATTTTTTTTTTTTAAAGAAAATGTACTTTTGAAAACAGGAGAATAGGCACATTTAAAGAAAAGGCACTTTTTTAAGGCAGTGTATTTTTTTAGCGATTGCATATTTCTCTCATATTATTATATCGGGATAACAATAACATTTTCATTCATATTGGATCGATTTTGATGATTTTGAATAGCAACTTTATCAGGTTATTACTAAACGATATTGTGCAAAAACAAGGTGTCGAGCTTTGTTATTGAGAGCATTATTGTGATTGCCACAGACAGACAGGCAGTCGGACAGACGGTCATTGCTAAATCAATTTCTCATGTTATTCAATTCAATTCATATTTATTGGCAAAATAATATTAATATAAGCAGTAAAGAGTTTAGTAATTTATGACTTTCCTACTTAAATATATGATAATAATTTGTACTTTTTCTTCATGTTAATAATGTTATTTTATAAATTAAGGAAAAATTTTACACACCTTTTACGAGAATAAAAATAAGTTATTTTTATAAAAGCAAAAAAAAAATAAAAAATTAATAGTTAATAGAAGCAACAGCTCATAAGACGAATTAGTATATATGTATATTAAAAAATTCAGCCAATTTCAGGGATATTATAAACAAGTGAAGACGTAATGTTGATAAGTGTGGTGTAAATTATTGATAATTTTTAAAAGCTTATTTTGGCTTCTCTTTTTATAAAGATCAAAAAATATATGGTTTATAGTTCAATGCGTTACAAAGGGAATGACATACTGTAACATACCCTGTGTACAGCTTAATAGGAAATACTTCCATAGTAAAAAAATGTCATAGTTGAAAAAAAATACAAGTAATAGTGTTAAATTCGAATCACTGATCCCCTTCACCGGTTTCCTAAACTCAATATTACAACCAATGTTTTACGTTTATCATTTTCATACAGTTACTTAACCTTTAAGTTCTAAAACCATTTAAATTTATAGTTAATTGTTTTTATTTCTTGAGCAGTATTTAAAATATTTTTAACAACAAAAACAGAACAAGATAAAAATATCATATTTTTTACACTTTCATTGAAATCTCCAGACTTACTGAATAGAATTCGATGATTTTAAAAAGAAATCTACTTAAGATGTCAATGAATCATTTTCACTTAAAATTAGCAACCAAGCTGACCTATTGAGGGCTTGATCGTGATTTCCACAGACGGACAGACAGACATCGTTATATCGCTTTCAGACCTTAAGGTTTAAGGTGCTTAAAATATAAATTAATACATTTTTTCGGACTTTTTTTTATACCGGTATTCAGCGATTGTGAAATCTCTTGAGTGCTCTTTACACAAAAGAGAATTGAAAAAAAAGAAAGTAGCTTTGCTAAAAAGAATTTTTATATTGATGACTACAATCGTTTTACTATTCAGGTCTGAAAGGGATATTAATTCCGCTTGTTATAAGGATCAGTAATATGTATATTTTATGGGGTCTAGATGGTTTCTCTAATAATTACAAACGAAATGACAAACTTAAGCCCTAAACACATAACGGTGAGTTGCGAGTGCGAGTAAAAACTAAGCTTTTTGTATGCGAGAATTTGTGCTTTTACAAAATCATCAAAATGCTTTCGAGCAGCTGATTGTCCTACTGTCAAAAATAATTCAATTGTCAATTGTATACAAGGCAGTTCATATAACAAACAATAAATATTACAAAATGAATAAAATCGAAATTATTAACGGGTTAAATAAAGTAATTACTATAATAGGCATCGCGTTTAATGCCTAGCAGCTGATTCTCCTGTCATCTGATTTTTCTCGCACAGAAAATAGAATCAATTCTATTTCCCTTGCGAGTGTTTTTAAAACCTAAGTTGGCAAAGCCACACAAAAAAGCTTTACTATCGATCTCGCTTCCACATAAAGAAACAAGTAAGAAAATTATAGTCGGTTTAGACGATATCCTATACCATGCGTTTAGAGACCTCTTAGGACCAACTAATTGGATATAGAAAATAAGCATAAACCAAATTTGAGTGCCATTTTTATTAATTTTTTTGGCTGCAGATATGAAAAAGTTCATATCGGATGCTATATCTAAATGGGGACTAGGTCCAAAAATGGACCGATCCTGACCTTGGTTGGTAAAGTCCCTTGTATTTTGCAAAAATATATACAAACAAAATTTGAGATGAATCGGTGCAATATTTTTGTTTTTTTTTTTATAGATTTAAGTGAAGATCGGGAAGCAGCTCTATATGGGGCCTATGACTACTCATTAATGGATGTAATAACACATGCAAACCCAATTTGACTAAGATCTATACGACAATTTGGATCTTATGGCAATTTATGTCGATTTCATAGGGGTCATTTGTATGGGGGCTAGGTCTGAACATGGACCGATTCTCACCAATTTCAATAACGTTCATCCCACGGCCGACGAAAGCTTATATACCAAATTTCGTAAAAATATATTCATATCTGCGACCTGCAGTTTGATTGCAAGGTTTACATGGACACACAGTCGGACGGACGGATGGACGGACATCGTTAAATCCACTCAGAAAGTCGATCGGTATAATAAAAGATGGGTCTAGGTCAAATATTTTTGGTAGTTACAAACAGCAGCACAAAGTCATTATACCCAAACCACATAGTGGTATAGGATATAAAAATCATGCTGCCTCATCTCGTTTTTTCTCGCACTCGCAACTCGCAGTTATGTTTTTAGGGCTTTATATATGCTCTATGCACACTGGTGTGGAGGGTATACAATATTGAAAATAAGTTGAAGGGACTTTGATAGCACTCGGCTCATACGTTTGTATAAATAGCAGCATATATTGTATTTTTTTGGGGGGTTTTTTCATGTAAGGACTTTATTTTAAAAAAATTTCTTATCACAAAATTAAGAAAATCTACTGAACAGAACTAGTGCTACGATTGTTTATAAAAATTAACCCCATTTCATGGCTAAGTTTATATTACGGTTTATTATTATTTATTTATAAAGTTTTTAGTATTTTTTTTATTTTAACATTTTTTTAAATTTTTTTTCTGGCTCTCCTTCCATTAACGATTTTATGTTTTTCGGGTGCCTTTTGCACTTCTGAAGATCACTTACCCGGAATATTTTTAACATCCGTACCTTGTTTTCCATTTTGAACAAAGGGCAGAAGTACGTTCTGGACAGTTTGGGGTTTGCTTCTCGATGCACCAAAAGCCCAAACTTTTTTGAGTACGACTACAAGAACACTTTATTTTAATGACAAGAGGAAACCTTATGTTTTAGTCTTTTTCTAAGCTTTTGTTAATGTAATCCCGTGTTTACAACGCCTTGATCCTTTCACACACAGCTGCAGATAGCTTGCATTACCAGGATTTTTTGAGGAAATGTAGACTACTTTTTTGACCTAAAGCTTTCGCCAACACTCCCTCACGAGTCTGCAAAACTTCTGACCGAGAATCTGCGCAAAATCCGCTAAAACATACGGCTTTGTCGTCCATAAGCAGTAATTCAAAAAACCTTATATTCCGTACTTTCAATTCGATTGTAATTTTGAAATTAATTAAAATGTGTAGCAAAAAAATTTTAAATGCATAATTTTTCTGACATTCAATTTCAAAATATTTATTGGATCAAATGTGGAAAATATTATTTTTTTTAAATTGCGCTACGCGTCTCTCCACCAAACTCTCAAGATTTCGGCGCATGCAACTATTTTTTGTATCCAAACGTGTAGAAACGGCGCCTTTTTTTTAAATTTGTGAAAATGTATTATTTGAAAATATATGCAATATATGTGTTTTTTAATAGATTTAAGTGAAGGTCGGGAAGCAGCTTTATATGGGGACTACGACTGAAAATTGTACTACAGGGTTTATATTTGAACTACTGATTTCTGGGTATAATAGACACATATACACCAAATTTTTTCGATATACACACCAGTATCCGTATTTGCGGTTTTAATTGGGACCGTAGAAATGCAGCTCAAATCGCAAACCAAACCAGAATATTACAAATACCTACTTGTATTAATTTTATTTCATTGGTTCCACGTCTCATTTTCTTTGCCAAAAAAATATTTTTTAAGATACTAAGCTTTTATTAAACATAAGCTTTTATGAATAACATAAAAAAGGATTCATCGTATTAAATTATAATACTAAACGGAGTTTTTATACCCTATACCACTATGTGGTTTGGGTATAATGACTTTGCGCTGCTGTTTGTAACATCCAAAAATATTTGACCTAGACCCATCTTTAATTATACTGATCGAATCAGAATCACTTTCTGAGTTGATTTAACAATGTCCGTCCGTCCGTCCGTCTGTGTGTCCATGTAAACCTTGTAATTAAACTGCAGGTCGCAAATATGAATATATTTTGATGAAATTTGGTATGTAAGCTTCTATCGGCCATGGGATGAACGCTATTGAAATTGGTGAGAATCGGTCCATGTTCAGACGTAGCCCCCATACAAATGACCCCTATGAAATCAACATATATTGCCATAAGATCCAAATTATCATACAAATCTTAGTTAAATTGGGTTTGTATGTATATATTACATCCATTAATCAGTAGTCCAAAAATAATCCTTATTGGACAACTCTTAGTCATAGGCCCCATATAGAGCTACTTACCGATCTTCACTTAAATCTATCAAAAAACAAAAATATTGCACAGATTTTTCTCAAATTTTGTTTGTATATATTTTTGCAAAATACAAGAGACTTTACAAACATGGTCAGGATCGGTCCATTTTTGGGCCTAGTCCCCATATAGATATAGCATCCGATATGAACTTTTTCATATCTGCAGCCGAAAAAATTAATAAAAATCCCACTCAAATTTGGTTTATGCTTATTTTTCTATATCTAGTTAGTTGGGCCTGAGAGATAGGTTCTCTAAACGCATGGTATAGGGTATCGTATAGTCGGTCTAGACCGACTATAATTATACCCTATACCACTATGTGGTTTGGGTATAATGACTTTGTGCTGCTGTTTGTAACATCCAAAAATATTTGACCTAGACCCATCTTTAATTATACCGATCGAATCAGAATCACTTTCTGAGTTGATTTAACAATGTCCGTCCGTCTGTGTGTCCATGTAAACCTTGTAATTAAACTGCAGGTCGCAAATATGAATATATTTTGATGAAATTTGGTATGTAAGCTTCTATCGGCCATGGGATGAACGCTATTGAAATTGGTGAGAATCGGTCCATGTTCAGACCTAGCCCCCATACAAATTACCCCTATGAAATCGACATAAATTGCCATAAGATCCAAATTGTCATATAGATCTTACTCAAATTGGGTTTGTATGCGTTCATTACATCCATAAATGAGTAGTCCAAAAATGATCCCTTCGGCCCCATATAGAGCTGCTTCCCGATCTTCACTTAAATCTATTAAAAACAAAAATATTGCACTGATTCTTCTCAAATTTTGTTTGTATATATTTTTGCAAAATAAAAGAGACTTTACCAAACATGATCAGGATCGGTCCATTTTTGGACCTAGTCCCCATATAGATATATCATCCGATATGAACTTTTTCATATCTGTAGCCAAAAAAAATTAATAAAAATCTCACTCAAATTTGGTTTTTGCTTATTTTCTATGTCCAGTTAGTTGGGCCTAAGAGATAGAGTTTCTAAACGCATGGTATAGGGTATCGTATAGTCGGTCTACACCGACTATAATTTTCTTACTTGTTTTATTCTGATCTTAAGTCATCTAAATAACTAACCATTTCCTCGCCTTGATATGGCAATCTTGTTAACTCTTGCATAAAATTATCTAAAGTTTTTTGGATTGTAAGTGCTTTTTTTATGAAAATAAATTCGCTTATAAGTATTAATAATGTCGGCTACATTTCTAAACACTTTTAAACTGTGAACTTCATCTGGATCATTATTTTCAAAAATTTCCACGCTTGTGATATCAACTGCTTTACAACCAGGCACAGATTTTTCGGATTAAGTAATGTACATTCTTCCTGGCAATCACTTCCAAATGAGTATCCACAAGCTTGGAATTTTACAATTTCGGCACTTGATAATGGATAATTTTCTTGAAGATCTTTATACAAAGTTAAAGTTTTATTCTGAATTATCATTTGACTCAATGACATATTTTGCTGATTGTGATTTTCTATCCAAATGCTAAGAAGGGTGTAAATAAAATAAGTAGAGTCTTCTATTTAGACTGGCAGGATCGCCATGTAAATAAAACACATTTAACTAAATTTCAGCAATGTTTTATTTATTCAACTTTGCTAAGAAGAGGTAGTTCGTGCTCGATTTATCGTTAAGGCAAAGTATGTTCGTTGCATAAAATCGAATTTAATTTATACTCTTAATATGCTTACAAACCGATTTGATATAAAGTGGGAAAGTGTAACAATGGAAAAAACCTCTTTGACTAGATTTACATATACAACACAACGATCATTGCACAACACCAAAAGGGTTGACTGTTACAGTATGTACCATATCAGCTATATTGCGCACATCTAGGCTATGCTCACTGTAACCACAAATTTCGTAGTACTATGTAAGCAGTGTTGATCGTTTAATTATTTTGTGTGTAATATGATCTTTTTAACCAAAAATGTTCTACGTTCTTGGTTTCCATTCAAGGTTTTCTCAATGTTAGAACTTTTTTATCTTGTAATGATGTGGCTGTTTCAGATTTTTTCTAAATTTAATCAGCGTCTCTGGAAGAAACTGATTTGTTGTCGTTTTCGACTCATTATTGAAAAATATATTGTTTCCACTTCATTTAAACTAATGTAAATTGAAACTTGTACTGGCTTTCAACTGGTAGCCTGTAGATCGTCTTCGCACAAACTAAACTTAAACGGGTAATCCCATTTTCCTGTTTGAGCTTTCTACACACATACTATACTACATGAAGTGAAAACTCCTTGGCCTAACAATGAAAACCCAGTTTTTTGGATTTGAAATCAATTTTATTCTTTATTAATTTTTTCATCCAATCTGTCCAATAACTCAATATAGTACTGTTATTGTTTTTCTTATCGTTTTTCTTTTCTCCAAGTAATCAGTAAATATTATACCACGTGCATCCCAACAAATACAGGCCATTACTTTCCAGCCGATTGTTGAGTCTTTGGCCACTTTGGTCATCTTTCACACCCTTGTAACCACTCCGCAGACTGGTTATTGGACTCCGGTGTATAATAAGTAATTCACGTCTCATCCATTGTTATAAATCGCCATAAAAATTCAGTCGAATTTACTTCAAACATCTTACTTTGAATGATGAACACTAGGGTTGCCCTTCGTTATATGGAGGGAAAAAAAGTGTTCAAAATTTCGGTATCACCCCCTAGAAATATGCGAATAGCAAAAAAAAAAAACTGAGAAATACAAAGTTTTTGGCCAATCAAAAAACCTTTAGTCGTGGCGCAAAGCGATTGAAAATTTCAAGTGTGTTTATATGGGGAAAATATGACTTTTTTTTTCAGATTTTACGAAAATTTCGTTCTATAGTTTAATTTTTCCGACAAGTTGTTATGTAATTCGGGATCAATATTACATTATCCTTTCAACAGGTTATAAAACTTAAAAATCGAATGAAATTTCTCCAAGAAATAGCAAATGCAAGTCACAAATGAATAAAAATTTCATATAAATTTCAATTCTCTGTATTCTCTAAATCCAATTATGACCAAAGCAAATTTGAACCGAAGACTATTGGTATAGGGTATCGTATAGTCGGTCTAAACCGATCACAACTATATTACTTCGTTTGATTTTTCAATTATTGTGTAGGCTTATTTTTTTACCTCTAATATATTTAAAAGCTTGCAGTATTATTCTTATAAGATATTTAATTCACAAGAGTGTAGACAGTGTTGTCCACCCGCCTTTTACTCGATACTACTTGTGCTATATGATAACGGTAATAATTAACTATAAATAGTTTCAGCCGTTTATTAGCTTTCAAATTTAGTTCTAAAATGTTTGGTACCTTCTTGTGAGTCATTTATAACTCGTGCAAACAAAAAATCTAATTTACTTACCGCAAGGAAACCTTGTTGTGATACCCACTACGACACAAAAGAGAGCTAGTAAAATGTATGGCAATAACCAAAAAATGGTAGTAAATAAAAAATAAAATAAGAATTGTTCGTTAAAATTACTTGACAATAAAAAAAAAAAACAGCAATAACAGCGGCACAGCTAGTTGTACAATTCGTGTACCTACAGACAAATAGATTTTTTATTTTGGTAAAACCAAGCCAAAAGTGCAAGTAGAAAAAATGGGCGGTAACGCCATGCCAACACATTATACATTATGTAAGTATGGATAAGTATGTAAGAGTATCGGTATGGAAAAGTCATTGCTAAGTAAGTGCTTTTATGCCATTTACACTGCTCTCCTCTCGTGTTGGCATCAAGTTGTGCCATATGAAAAATTACCATTTCCATTCAACAAGATGATGATGATGATGACGATGACGAGGCGTATAAGCATAAAATAAGCGTTGCAAATATTTTGTAAAACTCTCTACCAGACCAAAGAATAAAGCCTAATGCCACTAACAAGAATATGGCGCTGTAGTAATGCTTCTACTTTGGTTGTCCACGGCTTTAAACAGATTGTTGCTTTTGTCTTTAAGTCATAAAGTGTATATTTTTTCTTTGCTTAGTTCATGCTGACTTCGCAAAAAAAAACTGATGTGCACATGCATATATCTTTTTCGCAATTTTTTTTTCATCTTCATCTTCTTCTGATGAGTCCATGGAGTTTTGTGATGCAAATACATATGTCAAAAATTTGCAAACGCTTGTTAATTTATTACAAGACTTGTTAAATAAAATACGACACAGTACGGAGAACTAATTTCGGAGGAAAACAAAAAAAAATATATATATATGTATATATATAAAAAAAAAAAAAAAACAGGAGACACTTGAGATGCTTATGCATTTTGACTTGAAACTGTGTGAAAGGCGAAAAAAAAGTAGCATTGCAAGATGTGCACATCAAGCTGGCAAGTGCGTTTTTTTTTTCTTCGCTTTCTTACTCAACTGTTTCTTAATATTGGCACGTTTCTGTTGCTGCTGTTGACTAGTAGTTTTAAAAGCCTTCGGTTATAACAGCAGGAGTATCTGAAGAATCTCCCCATATATAATGTTTTTCATTTTATGTATTTCTCAACACAAACACACAAAAATCGTAAACGGCAGCTCAAGTTATTCAATTACTAAGAGAATATTTTATGAGTTAATGTTGTTGTTATTTTGCATTTTAAACACGCGCATCACACGTCTTTTACCTACCCTATCCACTATGAATTCGTACACCAATAATTTTTTTCTGTGTAACATTGAGTTCACCTTTATAATGAAGTAATGTTATCTACACCACCAAAATTGTACTTATCTGGAAAGTTATTTTGTTTTCTTGAAATTCAATAAAAAAAAATGTTTGCACATACTCGTATTATAACTGAATGTTTTAAAAACTCAAATAAACCGTTAATTCACTATATTTTGTAAAAATAATTGGATCGTTCAGTGTTATAAATTCGGCTTAAAAAGACCCTTACATTTAAAATATCAAAAAAAAAAAAAAAAAAAAAATAAGTAAAAATTTATAATCGGTCCAAGCCGAAATTTCATCAAAATATATTTATATTTGCGACCTATAGTTTGATTATAAGGTTTACATGTACACACAGGTCAAATATTTATGGTAGTTACAAACATCAGCACAGTCGTTATACCCTTACCAATTCTAATCAAAAATTCTGCATTAAATTTCTCACTTCTCCCTTTTCCCCTATTATTAATAAAAATTCCTTCGGAAAAAAAATTCGATGGGAATTGAATTTCCCTCAAAAATTTCAAATTTAAATAAAAAAAATTTATATTTTATTGTTCTTGTAGGTTGAAGAGCACAAATAAAGCCCAACTTCCACTTTTGTTGACTTTAATCAAAGCCAATTCAGGCATTGATTGCTTTTTCCATAGATTCAGCCCGCAATTGACTTCTAGAAATCCTTTAGCTATTTCGTTGTTGTTATTCGACAACACCGATTTCCTCTATAAGTGCTGGCATCATAGCTATGCTATTCATTTTTTATTTAATTTTTTTTTTTTTTTTAAATAAATTTATTTTCGTTTGCACACACAAAAATTGGAAATTCGATGATGCCACTTATTAATTTTTTATTTTTTTGTTCACGCGGAATTTATAATTGGAGGATTTTTTTCTCGAGAAAAGTATTTTCCGTGAAAAAGAAATTCCTTGAGAATATTCTTAATTGGGCTGAATAAAACAACCTTTAATAAAGGTATAACTTTTGTGGTGTAGTCGATATTATTTCATAAAATGTGTACTTTAGAATGTTCTGTTGTCAAAACAATTAAGAGGGTTAAATTCGGCTGTTCCGAATTTTTTGATACTTTCCACCTGCGTCTTAAGCTCAATATTACACCCAATGTTGAGTACGGCTACTACTTTAAAACTATTGCCGATACTGAAACATTAATTCCGAATAACAGTTTAATTTTAAGTTAATTGTTTTTTTCTTTTTGGTCAGTTTCTATTATAATTTCTTTTTATAAAACATAATAATCATGTGTTCTATAGAAAGAATTAATTACTATTTGATTACTAGCTTAGAAATCCTTTAAGTTCCCTCAGTCCTTCAGAGAACACTAACGAAGTTCATTATTTAACACAGCCGGCTTTATAATACCAATAGTTTGATCCCTCTTAGAATGTTTTGAGACCTTAGAAGTTATACGATAATTAAAAAAAAAAAATGCAAATGATTCTTGGCTAAAAATTATTAATTATTAATAAGCGAATTTTAAAATATTTTTATCTGAATTTGCCAGTAACATGTTAATTTAACGATACATTTAATACAAAAAAAGAACTACACAATAATAACAGGTAAGGAACTAAATATAGAAATTAAAACTTTTAATATTTAATTTTTACTTTTTTATTTTTTATTTTTAATTTTTAATTTTTAATTTTTAACTTTTAATTTTTAATTTTTAATTTTTAATTTTTAATTTTTAATTTTTAATTTTTGTTTTTTAATTTTTAATTTTTAATTTTTAATTTTTAATTTTTAATTTTTAATTTTTAATTTTTAATTTTTAATTTTTAATTTTTAATTTTTAATTTTTAATTTTTAATTTTTAATTTTTAATTTTTAATTTTTAATTTTTAATTTTTAATTTTTAATTTTTAATTTTTTAATTTTTAATTTTTAATTTTTTAATTTTTTAATTTTTAATTTTTAATTTTTAATTTTTAATTTTTAATTTTTAATTTTTAATTTTTAATTTTTAATTTTTAATTTTTAATTTTTAATTTTTAATTTTTAATTTTTAATTTTTAATTTTTAATTTTTAATTTTTAATTTTTAATTTTTAATTTTTTAATTTTTAATTTTTAATTTTTTAATTTTTAATTTTTAATTTTTAATTTTTAATTTTTAATTTTTAATTTTTAATTTTTAATTTTTAATTTTTAATTTTTAATTTTTAATTTTTAATTTTTAATTTTTAATTTTTAATTTTTAATTTTTAATTTTTAATTTTTAATTTTTAATTTTTAATTTTTAATTTTAAATTTTTAATTTTTAATTTTTAATTTTTAATTTTTAATTTTTAATTTTTAATTTTTAATTTTTAATTTTTAATTGTTGATTTTTAATTTTTAATTTTTAATTTTTAATTTTTAATTTTTAATTTTTAATTTTTAATTTTTAATTTTTTATTTTTAATTTTTAATTTTTAATTTTTAATTTTTAATTTAAAATTTTTAATTTTTAATTTTTATTTTTAAGTTTTAATTTTTAATTTTTAATTTTAATTTTTAATTTTTAGTTTTTAGTTTTTAATTCCTAATTTTTAACTTTTAATTTTTAATTTTTAATTTTTAATCTTTAATTTTTAATTTTTAATTTTTAATTTTTAATTTTTAATTTTTAATTTTTAATTTTTAATTTTTAATTTTTAATTTTTAATTTTTAATTTTTAATTTTTAATTTTTAATTTTTAATTTTTAATTTTTAATTTTTAATTTTTAATTTTTAATTTTTAATTTTTAATTTTTAATTTTTAATTTTTAATTTTTAATTTTTAATTTTTAATTTTTAATTTTTAATTTTTAATTTTTAATTTTTAATTTTTAATTTTTAATTTTTAATTTTTAATTTTTAATTTTTAATTTTTAATTTTTAATTTTTAATTTTCAATTTTTAATTTTTAATTTTTAATTTGTAATTTGTAATTTTTAATTTTTAATTTTTAATTTTTAATTTTTAATTATTAATTTTTAATTTTTAATCTTTGATTTTTAATTTTTTTTTTTGTTTTTAATTTTTAATTTTGAATTTTCTATTTTTCATTTTTCATTTTCCATTTTTCATTTTCCAGTTTTCATTTTCCATTTTTCATTTTAAATTTTCCATTTTCCATTTTCTATTTTTCATTTCCATTCTCCATTTTTCATTTTCCATTTTTCGTTTTTATTTACCATTTTCTATTTTTCATTTTGCATTTTTTATTTTCCATTTTTCAATTTCCATTTTTCATTTTTAATATATCATTTTTCATATTCCATTCTTCATTTTCAATTGTGCATTTTCCATTTTCCATCTTTCATTTTCCATTTTTCATTTTTAAATTTTCAGTTTTCATTTTCCATTTTTTATTTTTCAATTTTCATTTTCCATTTTAATTTTCCATTCTCCATTATTCATTTTCTATTTTCCGTTTTTCTATTTTTCTATTTTCATTTTCCATTTTTCATTTTCCATTCTTCATTTTTCATTTTCTATTTTCCATTTTTCAATTTTCATTTTCTATTTTTCATTTTTCATTATTCATTTTCCATTTTCCATTCTCCATTTTTCAGTTTCTATTTTCCATTTTTCATTTGTATTTTTAATTTTTCATTTGTATTTTTAATTTTTCATTTTCCATTCTCCATTTTCCATTTTCCGTTTTTCATTTTTCATTTTCCATTTTCCATTTTTCATTTTACATTCTCCATTTTTCATTTTCCATTTTCCATTTTTCATTTTCTATTTTCCAATTTTCATTTTTCATTTTTCATTTTCCATTCTCTATTTTTCATTTTCCATTTTTCATTTACCATTTTTCATTTTCCATTTTTCGTTTTCATATTTTCTTTCATATTGGCGATTTTTTTTTTTTTATTATAACGTGATTGCGATAAAAATTAATTAATGGCAAATACTACAAACATAGCTCATGGTAGTTGTGTTTCTTGATATGATTGCATAATTTTTTTGTGGCTTTTTTTAAACTGTGAATGTTTTTGTACAAATATTATGTTCAACCACTAAAATATTACAACACACACATTGAGTTTTATGTTTTTTTTAGAGGTATCTACATATTTTTGATCGTATCTAAGCACAGTGAAGCCGGATTTAGCCCATTTTCAATACCAACCTGCTGGGAATTATGGCAAATGATACTATTGTAACCTGACCGAGCAAAATGGTTTTTTTGTGAATGAGCGTGATTTCAACAGACAGACGGACAGACAGACATTGCTATATCGACTCGAGCTGTGTTAGGGATCAAGAATATATATACCTTATGGGGTCGGAAATTAGTTTTTCGATGCGTTACAAAAGGAATGACAAACCTATATATACCCTCTGCCACTGAGATGTGGAGGGTATAAAAAAGTGCTTGGTGTACGAATTAATAGTGCGTATGGCTCGTATTTGTATTAGTTCTGGTTTTTCTTCGCGATTCTAAAGGTTGGTTATGGTTATTTCCTTTGCGTTAATATTGAATAAAAATAACAAATTTGAACATGTCATTGTACCTAGACTTTGTAAAATAAATGATCATTTAATGTTTAAAAGTGTAGTGTTTATGTCAGAGTTTCTCAAACTTAAAATCTAGTCTACCTGTTTTTTTTTCTAGTAAAGTGCCCTGTTTATAGAATAGACTTTTGTTTGTGAGATTAACAAGTTTTAATTTAATTGTTACTCTCTGTTTGTTAGAAGAATTTAAAAGTTCATAGCTAAGACAAATTCTTATTTGAAGTTTTACTAGTACTTATAAGAAAGACCAAATCGGAAGCATCGGAAACGGATCAAAGAATATGAACCAAATATATTTAGATTTTCGATATATTAGGCTTACACACAGATAGGCATTAATACGTACGTGGTCTAAATGGCATAAGAGATGGATCTAGATAAAATATTTTAGGAAGTAACAAACGTTACAGAGTAGTTTAGGGTATAACAACCACCCAGTGGAGTTGCACTGGTTCTAATTTTTGTTTTCATGTGTTTCTAGTGTTTCTGTTCGTATGTGCTTTTGTTTTGCATGGTTGCTGCGTTAATTATTGCATATGATAAATTGTTACATAGATTTTGTATCAGACTTTTATTCCTGGTGTCGTTGTCATCTATTCCTTTCATTATTTTTATGCGATTTGCATTTTTCAACTTGTTTGACTATGTGCCATTTTAAATTATTGTTATAGAATATTATTTTTTTTTTATTCGTAATGTTTGTTTTAATTTTCTTTGGCCAATAAATTATGCAAAACAGTCAATTTATTATTTTCAACCATTTGCCATGTCATTCTAAATGTCCGTTTGTCTATTTCACATAATTAATTGCATTATATCTTATTTAAATTGAAATAAAAGCGAATAATTAACAATCAGTAGTTGTGCATTTTTTTTTTTACTGTTTATTCAAAATTATGTTTTAATAACTGTACAATTTAATTTTTATATAATAAATAGTAAAATAAATTAGATTTTATTTAAATGCACTCAATTTATTGGCAATTATTAAAAATGTATGTGAGTTATAATTGTAGCATATTTGTTATTATTAAATTAAGTACTGAATTTTAAAATGTACCACGTTAAGTGGACATGGATGGCACAATACATAAAATTGGTTGTAGTTTAATTAAAGCTTAAACTGCTCCGGTATTATCATATATATCTTTGTCAAATTTGTTTAAGCAATCAGTCCAAATATAAACGGTGTAGGTTTATTTAAAGTCACAGTTCGCATGCAATGTTGCTTCCCGAAATTCTCTTAAATCTATCTCAGAATTTACATATAAAATAGATTTTACTTAAAGTGACCTGACAAAGAAAACACAAAAAGTTGGGAAATTTTTGTTTTATTTCTCAACATAATCTCCTTCCAACTCGATACACTCTTAACAGCCATATTCAATATCTTCGATACCCTGTTTATAGTAAGAACAGCATAGTTCCATAAAGCACCTCGACCTCTTCATTGTTGGCAAATCCTTTACCAGCCAGCCATTTTTTCAAGTTTACCAATAGAAAATGATCCGATGGAGTTAAATCTGGCGAATAAGGTGCGTGATGAGCACTTCGAACTTTATTTTATGGCTTTTGGCCATAGTGGATAAGTCTCTTGTGCTTAACATGATCTACCTTGTAGACTTATCTCACGGTGATTATACACTAGACAGATACTATGCGTTTGCCCAACGCCCTGTCATAGGACAGTTTGCAAACTAGTAGAGATGTGTCTGGCATACACTTCATCCTTTGCTAAGGGATAGGGCCGACCTGAAACCGTGTTATTCTATGGGTCGCAACACTGTGTTCTTTCTGAGATTTTGTGCCATCACAGCCACCACGAAACTCCAAGAGGAGCCGTTCCCAAAAAAATCGTTTTAAGGGTTCGACATTTCATTCTCAATCATTAGCGGTGCTTGCAAGAGTGCACCATCTTTTTGACACTTCTTGATAACACTCTCGTCTACTGCACTCCTTCATCCTGCTACCTCTAACATTCCTATGGCTGCACATAGGAGATAACTATGATAGCAATCCGAACACGTTCTTCGACTACTGGTCTATCGTATCAGCAATCTCGTCTACTAGGTTCCCTCTTCCTGCTACGTCTATCATCCCTATGGCTGCACATGTGAGATGACATCAATAGCCCTCCGAACTCGTTCTTCGACTCATGTTCCACCCTCCGTCTATTACGCTTATTCTTACTAATTGTCTCTATCATGGCGGGGGATATCGACAAAGTTCCGAACTCACTTTTCAACTGATATCCGACTGATCTTTGACTTGTCCTCAACCCACACTCTAGCTTCCAACTTCTGCGTAATGGTATCTTATCAGGGTCGCTGACTCAGCCATTCCCGGCCTCGTTTTTCACTCATGTTCCATCATTACCATCGTTAACACCTTGGATGTGACAACCATTTTTCTGGTAGTCTTTGACACCTCCAGTTGTGTATTCTTTTGATATATACAATTCCGTGAATCATCCTTGGGCATATAATTTACCCGCCGTACTAATTTATCTCCTTTGGTGAGGCTTCGTTTCCAAACTCTCCTGTTTGACTCCTGCCAGTTATCCCCCAAACACGGCTGGGAATGATGCCCCGAGCAATAGTGGATGGTGTATTGTCTTGATGAAACAACACTTTTTCTTAGCATAATACTCGCCGTTGATTTAAAGATAATTATATTATAATCAATAAAAATTATTCCAGGCGCCTCCCAAACGCTTACCAGCAGATGGAACTGTCTTTGCCTTCTTTGGCCCCGATTTTCCCATTTCACTCCATTGTTTTGTTTGTTGCTTTGTTTCAGGTATGAAGTGGTTCAGCCGTGTCTCATCCACGGTTGCGAATCGAAGCAAAAATTCGGCTTTATTGCGGTGAAACATCGCCAACACTCTATTGAAACAATTTGATAACAAACATCTTGCGGACAGCTTTCTCGATATGCGATATATATAATTTTTTGAAATACCTATCATTTCAGCTAGCCCACGCAACTTCAGCCGACGATCATCCAATACCATTTTGTGGATTTTCTTAACCGTTTCTGACGTGGCCACCTCAATTGGTCGACCACAATGGTCTTCTCCTTAGCAGCTCGTACAGCCTCGTTAAAACCTGTTACCCATATTTTATAGTCGTAAAGAAGGATCAGATTCCCTCAGAGTAGCATCAAGCTCGGCTTTAATATTGGTTGGTCTGAGACCATTTAAATGAAAGTATTGATTATATAGTGGTGACCAATTTTTCCGTTTTTACAAATTAACTGAGATCGTTTACTTTTGATGGCTTAAAAAAATAATAATAAACATTATGTAATACTATATTTTCTTTATTTGTACATACATATGTAAATGTTATCTTGCCAACTTGCCTCAATAAGGCCTTAAAGGCGCTGAGGCCAAACTAAATGTAATATAATCAAATTTTGTGCAAATAAACATATATATAATAATAAAAAAAAAAAAAAACTTTGCGTCCTGAAACATGTTTTATAGTGTTGCCACTTTTCACAAAAGGAATTTTTTTTTCAACATTTCGGTCTGTTCTGTGACGGCCCTTAAGAGGGCGTTTCACCAAAAACTTTTTCTTGAGATTTTTGCAACTTTTTAAGCGGAATATGAATTATTATAATCTAAAAAGTTTTTGAGAGCTTTTACAAAATCAGATAAATCACTTCTGACGGTACCAGCCTAATAAAAAAAGTATCCGCACTTTGATTTCCTTAAAAGTAAGAATTAAACATTTCCAAAGTTCGAACCTAAATTACTCGATAAATTGACAATATAAATCCGTAGGATAGGGTTTCCAAATTTTTTTTTAGTGATTTACCGATAGAAGTGATATATCACATTTTGAGAAAATAAAGCACGGGGGAAAAACAAACAAAAATTAATTTTTGATAAAATCGATTTCAGCGACAAAGTATCGACCTGCAAAATATTCTCAAAAATCTTGATTCATTACGTTGATTCATTACGTTGCATTTGTTTTGCACGTTTAAATTATTCACTTTTTTCACTGAATATTAAAAATTATACCAGTAAGCATATTCTGATATCAGCGTAGCATATTTTGTGCTCGCTACTGTAGCCTCTGCACAGTGTTGTGAAGGGTATAAAAAGTACCGTAAAGTATTCATATCCTCATGTTTTTTTTTTTCATTATTCAGAAAATGTGAATTATCATGACTTCCAAAGCACTTTCGTCCTATGACGAGCCCATGTCAAATTCATTGATTTTGATCGAAATTTTTACAAATCGGAATCCAAGAATGACATCTACTTCACTTTTTAGGGTGCTCTTTATGCCGTACAGTTAATCAAATTTTTACATTCATCGTTTCGGGTTATACGGGAAAATAATTAAAAATTTAATTAAATCCCCAAATTGCAGAGTTGTACATATTAATTTATTTATTTATTATTTATTTATTTTTGTATGAAATGATTTTTAGAATAAGTCTGAATATATTGAAATATTGTTTTAGTGGTTTATAACACATATTCATGAATTGGTATTTTAATTGCAATTTTCAACATTATTATTTTTTTCTTCTAAATTTCAAACCAATATCGTTTGTAAAGCCACATAACAATAACTATAAATTTGTTCAAAACATATAAAAACAAAACCATTAATGACACCGATGAAAGGCTGCAAATTATGAATAAACATATTAAATGCATGTGGCAACTGTAAACGACTATAAAACATTTTACCAAATAAAAAAAAAAAAAAAAAAAAGAAACAGACCAAAAATGAGTCAATAGAATATTTTTTTTTACATGCTAATAATGTGTGGGTAGTTTCTAATTTTCGACTTTGGTGAATTCCCATGAATTCTTTGAAATTTTAACAAATCAACAAACATTTCTAAATAAAACATCTCAACTAAATGGAATTTGTTGTTACAATGAAATGAAACATAAATCGACAGACAAAATTTTTATCACGTATCGAACGTACGAACATACAAAATATAATAATATCTTTTGTGATTTAAATCAGATTATTAGATTAATTCAAATAGTCTTTTTTTTTTTTTTTTTGGTTGAATACTAAACAACAAAATTCAAGGAAAATCTTAAAATGAACTATTTATTTGTTTAGACTTATATACCTGTCTATGGCTCAATGTCTATGGCTGTGTATAAGAGTTTAAGAGTAGAAGATTACACGCTTTTGGGGTGTAACTGTTTTCTATGTGTTTATTTTAGAGACAATTAAAAAAGACAGTTAAATCTTAAAACATTCAGGCAATTAACACATGCCTCTAAGCCTTCTTCTATTGCCCTAACCATTCAGTTCTATAATTTCTGTTTTGTTTTTCACCTGAAAAAAATGTTGTCTGTGGGTTACCCGCTGTGACCATGGCCCTTACCATTTTTTCTTGTTTTTTAAGGTTATTTGAAGAACAACAGGACAACATTTACATTTTACATCATTTATATTTATGTGTTGCGTGTTTTTACAGGCAATGTTGTTGTGTTTCTAGAACAACAGCCCTTTTCAGATTGGCTGTGAATACCAACAACTACTACAACACAAATCCAATTTCCTGACAAAAACAACTAGAGAATTGATATGAAAAAGAAAAAAATTCAACGTATGAAATTTTCCAACAACGAAGTTTGACATTTTTATGGATAATGTCGCTAGAACAGAGACAATACGCCCCGCGGTCTATAGTCAATATAAGTCAAAAAGAAATACAAACATGTTCAATACATTAAATACAGCATTTACCCGCTATTAAAATTGTGGAAAAGTGACAAGAAGAATTCTGGTGCCGAATTTTAACTAAAGAAACAAGTTTTACATTTCAAAATTCGAAGTTTAATGTATCACAAAAATACAAAATTCTATGCTCATAAAATTTAATTCAAGCCAGCTAATTCATTTTAACTCACTATTCCCAGTCTTTTGCCATAAAATGGTAAAGATTTAAAGAAACTAAATAATATTGTTAAATTTATCCAAAATTTTGAGGTGGATATTTTTATAAATCTGGACAAAAAGTATTATTAAATAAAAATAAAAAGAATCAATTTTGCTTATTTTTAATACGAGGATAGAAGCTGAAATTGTTGAAAGAATTCATGATATGGTATTTACCGATCGGTTAGTAAAAGTGCGAGATATTGTTGATGCCATAGTCATATCATATCATATGACTCTGTGATTTCGATAGTAAATGGTTAGTTGGAATTCGAAAGCTACCTCGTTTTCTCACAACTTACCACAAACGTTATCGTGCAGCAACCTCAAAGGAGAGTTTGGCGTTGTTCAACCGCAATACGGATGCTCCGTTTTATAACGGTTTAATAAACATGGATCCATTACAATATATCGAAGACCAAACAGCAGTCTAAACAATTTGGCTCCTGGCAAAACAGCGCTGAAAAAAGTCAAGGTGGAGTTATCGGCCACAAAGGCCATTACGACAATTATTATACATAATACACAGTCAGCATAATACACATTGATTACCTCCAACAGGGAAAAACATTAAACTGTAAAAATTATGCAAACTCATTGGCTTATAAGAAAGAAAAAAAAAAGCGATTGCATTTGGCCAAGAAGAAAGTACTTTTTATACAGTGTGCGACAAAACATATGCACGAACTTGTGCTTACTATCATACTGCTTAATTGCATAGAAAAATTCACTGAGATTTGAATTGTTTTGATTTATTTATAACTAAGATAGACCCATTTTGATAACGCAAGACAGAAACCAAAATAAAAATACAATAAAACAGAAAGAAAGAATATTAAATTTACAACAATGCTAATTGATATCTATATTATTAATAGGCTAGGCCATTTCTTGTGACCGATTTTTTGTTCTACCGTTTTATCCCGATTTTGACCAAACGTATATTATTTGAAAGGTATTTCTTTTTAGCCGTTTTACAGATTTACAGATTTTTGAAATTTTCCCTTTATTTTGAGTAAATTACATTTAAAGTTGCTACTTGTGTATGTTACGCATAAAATTATACAATGATCTGTGTGTGTTTATTAAATTTGTTAATGTGTTTGTAATAAAAATGAGTTTGTTTTTTGTGTTGAGTTCTGCATTGACTATAATTGATTAGCATACCTTTAGGGTCTTTATTTAATGAAAAAATAAAATTTCCTAGAATTTGCACTCGAATTTCGAGGGCTGGAATCTGCTTGTTTATATTATTCTTTAAATGTAAAGACAACCAACAACAATCATAATTAAAGAAAATTTGCACGTGCACATTCATTGGTTATATTTTGCAATATTTTAATAAAAACAAGTAAGAAAATTATAGTCGGTCTAGACCGACCATACGATACCCTATACCATGGTTTAGAAACCCTATCTCTTCGGTCCAACTAACTGGATATATAAATAAGCAAAAACCAAATTTGAGTGGCATAGTTATTAATTTTTTTGGCTGCAGATATGAAAAATTTCATATCGGATGCTATATCTATATGGGGACTAGGCCCAAGAATGGACCGATCCTGACCATGTTTGGTAAGGTCTCTTGTATTTTGCAAAAATATACATATACAAACAAAATTTGAGAAGAATCAGTGCAATATTTTTGTTTTTTGATAGATTTAAGTGAAGATCGGGAAGCAGCTCTATATGGGGCCTATGACTAAGAGTTGTCCCATATAGATCATTTTGGGACTACTGATTAAAGGATGTAATAAACACATACAAACCCAATTTGAATAAGATTTATATGATAATTTGTATCTTATGGCAATTTAAGTCGATTTCATAGGGCCCATTTGTATGGCGGCTAGGTCTGAACATGGACCGATTCCCACCTATTTCAATAGCGTTCATCCCATGGCCGATAAAAGCTTATATACCAAATTTCGTCAAAATATATTCATATTTGTGACCTGCAGTTTGATTACAAACTTTACATGGACACACAGACGGACGGACGGATGGACGGACGGACGGACATCGTTAAATCGAATCAGATAGTGATTCAGATAGTGATTCTGATTCGATCGGAATAATAAAAGATGAGTCTAGATCAAATATTTTTGGTAGTTACAAACAGCAGCACAAAGTCATTATACCCAAACCACATAGTGGTATAGGGTATAAAAATTTATAATAATAAGTACTCAGTGCAAGTAAAAGAAATAATAATAAATGATTAAAAAAGAGACAAATCAGTGACATTTATTGCAAACAACTTTGGAATAAAACACAGTGTGTTTTCGCGTATTATTCTCCGTTTCCGTACTTCAGGCTCATTGACTCCCAAACATAAAGGTGGTCGGCCGCGGAAAATAGCAACCGGGACGGCCAGGCAATACTCAGATTAATAAAAAACAAGTAAGAAAATTATAGTCGGTCTAGACCGACTATACGATACCCTATACCATGCGTTTGGAAACCCTATCTCTTAGGCCCAACTAACTGGACATAGAAAATAAGCAAAAACCAAATTTGAGTGGGATTTTTATTAATTTTTTTGGCTGCAGATATGAAAAAGTTCATATCGGATGCTATATCTATATGGGGACTAGGTCCAAAAATGGACCGATCCTGACCATGGTTGGTAACGTCTCTTGTATTTTGCAAAAACATATACAAACAAAATTTGAGAAGAATCAGTGCAATATTTTTGTTTTTAAATAGATTTAAGTGAATATCGGAAAGCAGATCTGTATGGGGCCAAAGGGATCATTTTTGGACTACTCATTAATGGATGTAATGAACGCATACAAACCCAATTTGAGTAAGATCTATATGACAATTTGGATCTTATGGCAATTTATGTCGATTTCATAGGGGTCATTTGTATGGGGGCTAGGTCTGAACATGGACCGAATTTCACCAATTTCAATAGCGTTCAATAGCCGACAAAAGCTTATTTACCAAATTTTATCAAAATATATTCATATATGCGACCTGCACTTTGATTACAAGCTTTACATGGACACACAGACGGACGGACGGACGGACGGACGGACGGACGGACGGACGGACGGACATTGTTAAATCAACTCAAAAAGTGATTCTGATTCGATCGGTATAATTAAAGATGGGTCTGGGTCAAATATTTTTGGTTGTTACAAACAGCAGCACAAAGTCATTATACCCAAACCACATAGTGGTATAGGGTATAAAAATATACCTTTCTATCACAGAGGTCTATTGCAAACCAATTGCAAGTAAATGTTTCAATAAGATCCATCAAAAGACGAGTTATTGAAGGTAGATTAAAATCATACTGAAGCGCAAACAAACATTTATTTCCGCCAAAAATAGACTAGCTAGAATGTAATTTGTAAAAGAACACATAAACTGGAGTACAACCCAATGGAAGACCGTACTATTCTCTGATGATTCAATGTTTAATTTAAAAAGTTCTGATGGATTTAGGCTAGCACGCAGACCTTAAGGACAACGTCTTAATTGTATTAACCACAAGCTCGTGCATATGTTTTGTCGCACACTGTATATCAATTTGTCATTCCGTTTGTAACGCATCGAAAAATGAATTTGCGGTCCCACGAAGTATATATTCTCGATCCTTATAACAACTCGAGACTATGTAACGATGTCCGTCTGTCCGTTGAAATCACACTCATTCCCAAAATAAACCATCTATCTACCTGGGTAAAGTTAGTATAATACTGTTTGTCATTTTTTCGAGTAGGTTGCTTTTGAAAGTGAGGTAAATCGGGCAGCATTGTGCCGGGATTTGGCCTAAAATGTGGGGCGCCTCTAAAAAATTCTATGAAAAACTAAAAATAGTGAAAAATGTTTATGCGTAACAGAACATGTGCAGATACAGGATGGACCATATAAGTTTTCCATAATTTTTTAGATTCGGGCTTTTATTCGAAAGTACAATCATTGTGGTTAATTATGGAACACTATTTCATTCAAATTGCTTTCCTGGCTGACCTTGTAATATCCCATAACAAGATGGTTATGCTCTTACTTAATTACAAAGCTATGTTCATACTCTCTTTAAACGTGAATGTATGTATATACATTTATATTTAGTATATCATTGAACCATTTATGTATTGGCTGGCACTGGCTGGACATTATATTAAGTATTAGTTTTATTATATTAAGTATTGTTAGTTCCCATAGTATAAAAAGTGAAGATTCAATAAATAAAAACAAGACAAAAAATATTCGGCACAGCCGCAGTTAATACTTTTACTTGGTCGTCAAGACACTGGACGGGAGCATACGTGTTTAGTCGGAAATTACATAGATTGAGTTTCTAATTCCTCCCTCAGCCGTCATACTCTCGAGGTATGGACCCCAGCGACCATTTTATGTTTCTGAACCTAATTAAGATCTGCACTTATAAAAAATTTCGTAGCATCAAGTTTTTTTTTAGTAGTACTAGTATGATTTTTAGTAATAGTTTGATTTTCGTTTTTTTTTTTTTTACTTGAAATATAATAGTAACTACTAGCAGAGTCCAGCCTTCGAAATTCGATTGCAAATTCTACAAAAATGTATTTTTTCGTTCAATTATAAATCTTTGTTGAACACACGGAAGATAACATATAACTGGGCTTGTCAATAAATAATTTTATAAAAGCCTAAAGGTATGCTAATCAATTTTAGCCAATTCACAATACAACACAAATTTAATAAACACACACACAGCTTTGTATAGTTTTTTATTTGGCCAGTAGGCCAGGTCTTTAAGACATCTTAAACGACGGACAGTTCGAATAAATTGAGGACAGTTCGAACAAATCGTTGACGAATTTTTCATACAAATATCCGCAGAATCATACAAGACCATAAGAGAGACACTTTCGCTTATGTTATCGTTGACGATTGTATGAGCGAAAATTTTTTTGACTACCATATAACCGACAATATGTTCCATCCATCGTCGACGAGGACGTGGAGCATATAATCTACAATATGATCTTTGACGACCGTTCCGGCGACAGTATCCTTCATACTATCGTTGATGACAATATAAAAGACACATTCCCACACACTGTCGTCAACGTCAGTATGAGGGACACTTTCGCTCATACTATCATCGATGACAGTATGAGGGACACTTTCGTTCATACTATCGCCAACGAATGTATGAGGAACTTTGTCCTCCCAATAAAGTAAATTTTTTTAAATTTCATTTCAATTTGAATTTGTTGAGTTTTTAATTTTACGAAAAATTAAGCGTAGGTCTTTCGTAAAATCTTCGTTCGTTTGGCCCTTTTTTGTGGCTTCTTTTAAAATAAAATATAAATATATTTAATTTTAATAAATACTAAATACTACTCAAAGAATTAAATTTTTTTTAACTTATCAAATATAACATTTAGTGCGATTCTGTTTGTTTCTAGGGATATTTTTTCTTTTGTTCTATAAAGTTGAAATTATATTTCTTCATTCGAAAAACCGGTAGTGTATGTATATCTAACTCTAGCAAGCCTTTCCAAAATCTTGATGAACACGTGTTATATTAAGCGATTTACTTAACGATTTATTAAATCGCCTAATTAATTTTAAATACTGTTTTTTAAACACTTCGACTTTTAGACTTTTGTATACTTTGATAAGCAACTTCACTGTCTGTTTTTTGGTAAGCAACTGAAAAATAATAACTTTTCTATATGTTTTTTGATTTGTGTTGTAGCTGTTATTAAGTCCCGTTATTTTTTTTTTTTTTTTTTTTTTTGTACATGCAAAGCGTATGTACAAAGACTAAATGGAGTACAAGACTAATTTGAAGACAATGTCGCTCATCATGTCGCTAACAGAGTTCGACGGACGACAAGTACATGAAGTATTAGCTCATGTTGTCGCCAACAGACTCAAACAGACAAGTGCAAGACGTTGTCACTCATATTTTCGTCAACGGACCTTGATACACGAGAAATATATTTTTGTCGCTCAATTGGTCGTCTACACGACCATCTGAGTAATTTGTCTTCCAGCTGGACGTTAACGACAGAATCCACTATATCGTCGTTAAAAATAATTTATCGACAAATATCGGGCGTGAAAAAAATAAAATGTCTTAAAGGAATCGTTAAATAAAGGGTCCGCCAAATAACTTTTTTTTTTTTTTTTGAAAATGCTATAAAAAAAAAATTACTGAATATTATCTCAAATTTCTTTTTTTATTTGAAAGTAAAATCCTTCCGGTTAATAATGGAAAATAATTTCATTCAAATGGCTGCCTCGGCTGGCCATGCAGTAGCCTACACGATCGGTGCAATTTTTAAGCACATTATCGATTGTGTGCAGCTGTATTTCACCAATGGCTTCACGAATATTGTCCTTTAAAGCGTCAATTGTCTCTGGCTTGTTGGCGTAACACTTATCTTTGAGGGCACCCCACAAATAATAGTCCAACGGTGTCAAATCGCAGCTCCGAGGTGGCCAAACGGCTGATAATGCGATCTTCACAAACATGGCGCAAAACATCGAGTGTAGCTTCGGCTGTGTAGCACGTAGCGCCGTCCTGTTGAAACCAAATGTTGCCAATATCCTCCTCTTCAATTTTTTTGAACAAAAATTCGTTCAACATGGCCCGATAACGATCGCCATTGACTGTAACGGCCACTCCTTGTTCATTTTCGAGGATAAATGGCCCAATTATGCCTCTGGACCAAAATCCGCACCAAACAGTGACTCGTTTTGGGTGTATCGGCTTTTCAATGTATGCGTGCGGGTTTTATGTGCCCCAAATGCGACAATTTTCCTTGTTTACATACCCGCCAAGATCAAAATGAGCTTCATCTGAAAAGATGATTTTTTTTTTGACAAAATCGGCATCTTCTGTAAGTCGATCGCGAGCCCACTTAGCGAAGCGAAAACGCATTGGATGGTCAGTTGGCTTCAACTCCTGAACCAATTGGATTTGTATGGCGTCATACCAAGGTCTTTATGCAAAATTCGTCTAAATGATGCCTCCGAAATGTTCAATTCTTGAGAACGACGGTGAATTGATGTTGATGGCGCTTCACGCACACTTTCTGCCACAGCAGCAATATTCTCAGGTGTACGCACTGTTTTTGGCTTTTCACGCTTTGGTTTATCGATGAGGATGCCAGTTTCTTTTTCTTTTATTTTGAAGGTACAATCTTGTATAGATGTACAATTTTTGCTAAAACTGTATTTTGCATTCCAAATATAGCGAATTTATTAATCTGCCCTTGTACCAAATTCCCGTTTTTATTCTTTGCCCGACACACCAAGTCAATTTCCTTAAAAACAAAAATCATCACATTCTCATAGGAAATTGCAAACTATCAGTTATTTAATTGCAAAGGACCTACAGTTATAAAATTGAGTAGGAGCGCTGGATTGGTGATTTTGAAAAACTAACTAAACGACTGAGTTCTTTTGTATTCCACCCCGCATTAAAAACTTTTTTTTCCTATACGGCAAACAAATTTAAAAAGAGGTACAATTCATTTATATATATTTTTTTTTTTCGTTTTAATTAATGTCAGCCATTCATGTGACACATTTTCACCGTTGACATTGTCACTAAATAACGCCCTCTATGTAAAATGTTGAATGATGTCATGGTACAGAGAAGAGGGCATCACTCACTCAATTCAATACATTTTGTTGTAACAACAACAACAACCAACCGTACATCATTGTGATCGGATGTGAATTGTTTCACGGTGGAGCATTTATCTGTTCTACCATACATTTGAAATGATTTACTTTTAGGTGGTTTTTTTTTTTGTTGTTTATTTTTTTCGTTAAAAAATCTACCAAATATTTTTGTTTTGGTTTAATTTTGTTTTATATATTTGGTTAAACAAAATAACATGACATAGGCGGGTTAAAGTATTACCATATGTCTTATGTTTTTTTTTTGTTTGTTTTTACTCCAAAAAGAAATATTTTTTGTTTTTGGTTCCCCATTAAAAAAAAAAATTATATATGTATATTAAAAAAATAAAAATAAAAAATAAACAGATTTTTTCCCCCTTTTATTTTCTTGGGTTTTGGAAACATAAGATATTAGGTAATATTTCTAATTGCTTTATAGACAGTTTTTTATTAGTGTTAAGAATAACACATGTAAATAATGAAATTTGAAACTGATTTATCGAAAATTTTAAATTGAGAAAATAAAATAAACGGGAAATTGTTTAAGATTTTTGTTTCATGAAATTAATTAAAAATATACATAATTTTAAATTGGTGTGAAAAAAATAATCTGACAACATTATATAGATTTTTATTAATTTTCATTTCCATAATGGAAAATCTTCTTGTTTGAAAAAGAAAAACTGTTACAAAATCATCTTAATCCCATCATAAACAGAGTTTATATCTTTATCCTAGCAACATGTATCATTTTTCTGTTACAATTTTAGGTCACACACCATTTGTCAAAAAGCGAATAAAAACTATGGCTTTATAAATCTTAATGCTAAAAAAAAAAAAAACTATAATCTTTAGTAAATCCTCTGCAGAGTCCCATAGAAATACGACATAAGTTTTTTTTTTATTATTTGATACTTTTAAATAACCCACCGTGTGTTTAGTTGACCTTAAAACTAAGCGAGAAAAACCGAGCAAAAATTCATTCATTGCTTAAAATATAACAAAAAGAACAAAAATAATAATAAACAAAAAACATAATCCTGGAAAACCGAAATGAAAAAGAAACAAGAAAATATCTTTAAAACTACTCTACTAAAGCCTTTTTTTGGCTAAAGGAATTTCGTTTTTGTATGTTGTAATCGTACTCGCAATATAATAAACTCATTCGAGGAATAAAATACAAACACAAAAAAAAACTCTGTCGTTTCGTTTATATTGTAGTTTTTTTTAAGGCGTTAAATGCAGCATAAAACTTAATTAGATACGCTTGTGTTAAATGTGAGAATGCCAACAATATTATACAGTGGGCTAAAATCTAAATAACTGCGGTAATAATGAATGCACAGTTCTCCAATTTCAGTTAAGCAATGTTATCGAAATCTGATTATAATTATCTCAAATATATCAAGTCTCACCAAAATAGTACTTATCGGAAAGTAATGTGAACACTAAAAGAATTGAATCATATCAAATCTGGTTCCCCATTGGAAATCGAAAATAATGTTAGATTGATATTTAAAATATTTTGTCAACTAAAGTTGGTTTTTAAGCCAAATAGAACTTAAAATTGTAAAAAATAACACAAGAAATCAAATTTTAACCAAAAAGAAATTTTATTTTGTTCGAAAAATCAACACATGACATTAAAATTTGAAAATTATTTCGGGCATATGGCCGCCGCACTGTGGCTGAAATTTTGATTTCATTGGCCAAAAGTCTAATTTTTGTTGTCACCGATTTTTAAAACTTTAACGCCTTTTTATAACTAATGTATCCAGATTAAGGTAGCCAAACAATTAGGTTAAACTATTGCTAATTGTGGGCGTGGCATGCTGTCAAACTCAACTGTTTTTTTTTTTAATTTCAGAAAAAGGTGATTTTTTTTTTATTTTTATCAAAAATAAATAGTTACTACTCGCAAGCTATCATCGATAATGACCTGCGGTCTTTTTTATAATGTTGGTAGGATTATAGTCTTTAGTTGCTGTAAGTGGTCACAGCTCTACCGTTAAATATTCGGGGCGTTATGAAATATTTATAAAACTACTATATTTTTCTCAAATTTCAACTTTAGTGGAATAGAACTTCTAGGGAACAACAGGGAACAAGAAACGTATACCATCAGGAGAAAGATGAAAGTGTCCTCTTTAACCCTATATATACTTTTGCACCCGTGACGATCCGTGGGTAGAACACTTTTTTCATTTTAATGAAATTACTCTAAAAAATTCAAATTACGATAATTTAAACAGCCCTATAAGAAACAACGAAACCAACAAAGAGTTAAGAAGTTCAAAAAAGAAACATGTTCAAGATGAATATCGCAAATTTGGATGGCAATACCGCAAGAAGATTCTTTTCAGATCCAGAAACAGAATCTGAAATAACAGGAGTGGTTTTAAACCTTATTTTCAGATTTAAAATAATCCTAGACGTACTTGCGTGCAATGAAGAAATTGACTCTAGAAAATTTGGAGGTTATGCTAAGGAAACTGTAAAAATATATACAACCAACTACCCATGGAGAAATATGTCTGCAACAGTTCACAAAATCCTTTATTATGGAGAAGATGTCATTAAATATCATTTGGTGCCATTTGGAGATCTATCAGAGGAGGCTCAGGAAAAAAGGAATAAGCATTACAGATTTCATAGAGAGCACAATACTAGAAAAATTTCACGAAATTCCACAAATGAAGATCTATTTAATATATTATTGGCAACGTCAGATCCGTTCATCGCCAGTATTCGAAATCAATGGAAAGTGGAACATCGGGATTTAGATGAAGAAGTCAAAAAACTACTAAAGAACAGAAATAACACAGAACAAAATATGGAATATTTGCAATCAATATTTGAGTCAATTGCCTTTCATTGTTATTTAAGTACGAAAAACATAGTATTAGTAAAAAATAATAATAAACAGAACCTACCATTGTTACAAATGCAATTAAAATCTATTGCAGTTTTTATTTTTAAAATGTTTTTTAAAATTATCAAATTTAACAGCAAAAACTAATAAATTTTTCTGTAGTAATAGCAAGATTTTTAGATAATATTATTAACGTTTTTTTTTTTAAGTGTAAATATTCTTTGAGTGTAAACAAATTTGCAAATTTGACAAACAATTTTAATTTTTCAGTAATAATAGCAAAATCTCCAGTTGATTTTACTATTTTTTTTTTTGAGTGTAACAATTTGTTTGAGTGTAACACTAAAAAAATCCCATTATTACAAAAAATATTTATAATTGTTATTAAAATCCAAATATTAAATTTTTAATAAATAAAAAAATAAACACATAACTATTTCACTCTAAAAGTTAAAAAAAATCAAAAGTTCAACTTTGACCTATGATTCCTTAAAAAGTCCTCAATCAATTTTAATGTAATTAAAACTGAGTCAAGCTGAACTAAATATCTACCTACTAAAAAAAAATTACTTAAATATTTTGATCGGTTCAAAAGTTACAGAATTTTGGCCAATGAAAACGATTTTCAACCACTGTGCGCCGCGGGTGTCCTTGATGAAGCGCATTCTTGACATCTAATTTGGGCCACTTTTTTCAACATTGCTGGCTATATGTCACGAATAACACGAACAATGTAAACCCCACGGCATCAATTTGTTGCTGGAGGTTGCGGTCACCGTTTGGCACATTTCGCCCTAATCTGGATGTAATGGAGTTTATCGTATTGGTGTCAATTCGTATGCGTTAAGCCAAAAATCAGAATCATCGCTGAACATAATTTTGCGGTAAAACATCGGGTCAGAAGGAACGGCTCATATGAAGGTCTCGTGGCTTTAACTCCTGCACCAGCTGCTTCTTATACGGGTATAGGCCAAGATCTTTAAGCAAAATTTTCCACGTAGTGGACGAACAGAGCCCCAATTCCTGCGACTGATGTCGAATCAATAAATTTGGATCTTGCAGAACACACATTCCTTTGACGAGTTGCGTTATTGCATCATTTAGAGAGTGGTGTGAAATTTATCTATTAGTTCGACTTTTGACTTTTTTTTTTTAATTATTGACCAACACTCAGGGGATATCCCCTACAGTGGCAGTGCATTGTGTTGGTCTCAGGAAAATAGGTTATAGGAAGGAGGAAAGAGGGAGCAGTTTTTGTACTTGACTTAAATTTTATTACATTGTAACTGCCAGGAAAAAATGAATGAATTTTCGCTGTAATGAGTTGTGCGGTCAGATGGACGATTATGTGCGCCATAAAAACTACGAAGTCGTCTATAAGAAGCGTGAATCGATTACAGATTTTCACAGTAAATTTGGATAATTTGCTGACATTGTTCAGGCGGGAGTCTATTCATGGTTACTAGCAGATTCCAGCGCTCGAAATTCGAGTGCAATTTCTAGGCAGATTTATTTTTCAACTTAGCCAATTCACAAACCTAACAAATTTAATAAAATACATTAACATTAACAAATTTAATAAAATACACATAGCATATGTATAATTTTATGTATGCAATTTACTCAAAATAAAGGAGAAAATTTAAAAATCTGTAAACCTGCAAAACGGCTAAAAAGAAATACCTTTTAAATATACGTTTGGTCAAAATCGGGATAAAACGGTAGAACAAAACATCGGTCACAAGAAATCGCCTAGCCTATTAATATTATAGCTTTGTCATAAATGTCAGAAAAAGAGCGCAGTATGACAGTTCGATTGGCAACCAACCCCTTCATAAGTTATATGGCAGCGAACAAAAAAAAAACACCCTTTATTTAGCATCACCCATGCAGCTTCAGCGGCTTATTACGTTAGCTTCGTGTGTAAATGCGCTTCAAGTAAATTTTTTTAAACTTAAGATTTTCTATATGTTTTATATCTGTAAATGGATCTCTGCATTAATACAAATAATCGCATAATATGGAAATAAAGCTTTTCCAGACTAATATGTTTATTTGTGACTTACGGGGATGGTCTCTTGGGCACCCGCAGATTGCGTTGAAACTTAGATCTGTTAAAGGACAAAAATAATTGACTTTTATCTCATATTTAGGAGGTAAAAAAGGTACCAAAAACGGCATTTTTTAATTTTGGTTGTTTTATATTTTTCACATTTGATCCAAAAAAACTGTATACAAATTGGACATCATAATAGAAGTATTTGCACGGCCTATCCTATCGTGCTGTTTAAAAAATAATTCTATATTTTAAACCAAGCCCCATGTTTCTTACTCGTAGTTTTGTTTTATAGAGGACGTGCGAGGGCGGTCCCAGAACAACCCGACCTGACAAAGAAGACACAAAAAATTGGGAAACATTTCCTCTATTTCTCACCATAATCACCTTTTAGCGCGATAAATTTTTGTCTGCGATTTTCAATAGCTTCTTTAATCTGTTTATAGTAAGAACTGTCTAGCTCCTTAAAACAGCCATAAAACGCAAATTCTACCTCTTCATTGTTGGCAAATCTTTTGCCACAGGGCCATTTTTTCTAGTTTGGAGAACGAAAATAATCCAAGGGAGCATGATGATGAAGCAACGCGATAGTGAATGTTTGAACTTGTGTATTCTCTTGAGGAAACAACACTTTTTTCGCCTAATGCGGCCTTTTTCCTAAATATTATTAATTGTTTTTCCTTTTTGCAGATAATTAATTAAAATTATCCCAGGCCCATCAAAAAAAAAAAAAAAAATAAAAAATCAGACGCCATAACCTTGCCTTCAGATGTAACTGCCTTCGCCTTCAATGGACACCATTGTGTAATTTCAGTCCACGGTTTTGAATGTTCCTTTGCCTAAGGTGTGAAGTGACGAACCCATTGTGCAACCATGTTACGAATCGACACAAAAACACGGCTTTATTGCGGTGAAGCATCGCTAAACGCTCTATTGAAACATTGGCACGACGCTTATTTTGTTCTATTGTGAGCAAACGCGGCACCCATCATGCGGACAGCTATCTCATCTCCATTTGAATTGCCTAACATTTTAGCTAACTCCTGTACCTTCATCCGACGATCATCCATTTTCTTTATTTTCTAAACCGTTTCTGGCGCGACCTTCTCAATGGGTCGATCACTACGGTGTTCGTCTCGGCAGCTCGTACGGCCTTGTTTAAATTCTGCCACTCAATATGTTATAGTCATAAACGAAGAGTAGAATCTAGCTCGGCTTTAACATTGGTTGGACTGGGACCTTGCAAATGAAAGTAATAAATTACACAACGATGACCAATTTTTTCCAAGAGGGTCGTTTACTCTTTTGATGGCTCCAAGAAAATACTAAACAACATAAAACATGATTCATAAGGGGTGCCACTTTTCACCAAAGTATTTTTTTTTTTCAAACTACTGCAGCCATCTGTATGTCAGGTTGACTTGTTCTGGGACCACTCTCGTGTATCAGCTTTTTGATACAGCGGCTAATTTGCGTTTTAGAAGATTTTTCGCGAAGAGACCACTTATGTTCGATGGTGGCAACCCTGTGCATAAAATATAGACAATTTGTATAAAAATTGAATTTCGAAAACTTAAGGAATAATTCCCATACGAAAATGATCTAAGCTCCTTTCAGCAATATATAACATACAAACAGATATCATCCAAAGGAAATACAGAATGAACACCATTATGTTTTTATACATTCAGATCATTTGAAAACTTTGGATCGATTTTTAACCCTTTTTCCGTGATCCAGTCGAGCTGAAACAAGCAGACTCGTGGCGACGATAAAAATGATCTAACAAATTTTTTTTGAAAAAAAAATTTTGAGTTTTTGACATAGACATTTTCAGTCAATCAATTATTTAATTAGATGATGTTAAATGTTTTAAACTTCATTTTTATGCGTTGGTTTTTAATTGTGCTAACGATTTTCAAATAATTTTTCATACTTTCGTATTCTTTAATATGTATCATTTATTCAAACAAAATATAATTTACTTACTGACCCGAAAAACGTTGTTCTGCCTAAACTAAGGATACATAAAATTAAATTATAAGGAAACCATTTAACACGTATGTTTTTTTATTTTTTTATTGAATTGAATTTTATATCAAAATCTTCAACATTTTGGGACACCTTTGAAGAGCACAAACTTCAACTCCATAAACCCAAGAGCCCAATATCTTTTTACTGACCTAAGCTCCGGACAGTTTGGAGAATTTGCCTCCCTTACCATAGTGACAGGATGTCAATCCGGACCAAAAAGATGTGGGCACATTGTGTTGGCTTATGAAGGGACGTAGTCTTTTTTGCAAACAAACCTTAATATAAATTGCGGCTTTATAGAGTCCGTTGCCGCAACTGCATTAAAACTTTGACACGGAATTTACCAAAAATCTGCCACTTCATACGTTTTATTATCCATTTTGCGGTAGGAGTATTTATACCCTATACCACTATGTGGTTTGGGTATAATGACTTTGTGCTGCTGTTTGTAACTACCAAAAATATTTGACCTAGACCCATCTTTAATTATACCGATCGAATCAGAATCACTATCTGATTCGATTTAACGATGTCCGTCCGTCCGTCCGACCGTCCGTCCGTCTGTGTGTCCATGTAAAGCTTGTAATCAAACTGTAGGTCGCAAATACAAATATATTTTGATGAAATTTGGTATATAAGCTTTTATCGGCCATGGGATGAACGCTATTGAAATTGGTGAGGATCGGTCCATGTTCAGACCTAGCCCCCATACAAATGACCCCTATGAAATCGACTTAAATTGCCATAAGATCCAAATTATCATATAAATCTTAGTCAAATTGGGTTTGTATGTGTTTATTACATCCATTAATCAGTAGTCCAAAAATGATCCCCATGGGACAACTCTTAGTCATAGGCCCCATATAGAGGTGCTTCCCGATCTTCACTTAAATCTATCAAAAAACAAAAATATTGCACTGATTCTTCTCAAATTTTGTTTGTATATATTTTTGCAAAATACAAGGTCTCTTGTCAGGATCCATTCATACAAGGTCAGGATCGACCCATTTTTAGGCCTAGTCCCCATATAGATATAGCATCCGATATGAACTTTTTCATATCTGCGGACAAAAAAAATTATAAAAATCCCTCTCAAATTTGGTTTATGCTTATTTTCTATGTCCAGTTAGTTGGGCCTATGGGGTAGGGTCTCTAAACGCATGGTATAGGGTATCCTATAGTCGGTCTAGACCGACTATAATTTTCTGACTTGTTTTTTTTATGAAACATGACCGTTTTTTGTTTGGCTTTAACGTTTTGCGATAAATAGTCCGAGCGCTTTGCTATAACCGGGCTACTTTTCTACCAGATATGTGGTGTTCTCTTTTCAATATGCTTTCTATTTCCTTGACCACACAAACATCATGTAGAACTTTCTTCCTTCCGGAACCAGATTTCCTATCAATACTAAAATTCTCCTGATAGTTTCTAATAATATTGGAAAAAGTTTGAAGGTTGAGCCTCGATCTTGGGCAACTTTTCGCAGGGTGAGGGTGGATATTATTGAAAATATTTAAAAATTTTACCACGCACTTCTATTTCATCGCTTATTTTAATCAAAGTAATAAATGAACAGGGTTATACCACTACGTGGTTTGGGTATAATGACTTTGTGCTGCTGTTTGTAACAACCAAAAATATTTGACCAACACCCATCTTTAATTATACCGATCGAATCAGAATCACTATCTGATTCGATTTAACGATGTCCGTCCGTCTGTGTGTCCATGTAAAGCTTGTAATCAAACTGCAGGTCTCAAATATGAATATATTTTGATGACATTTGGTATTTAATCTTTTATCGGCCATGGGATGAACGCTATTGAAATTGGTGAGAATCGGTCCATGTTCAGACCTAGCCCCATACAAATGACCCCTATGAAATCAACATATATTGTCATAAGATCCAAATTATCATACAAATCTAAGTCAAATTGGGTTTATATGTATATATTACATCCATTAATCAGTAGTCCAAAAATTATCCCTATTGGACAGCGCTTAGTCATAGGCCCCATATAGAGCTGCTTCCCGATCTTCACTTAAATCTATCAAAAAACAAAAATATTGCACTGATTCTTCTCAAATTTTGTTTGTATATATTTTTGCAAAATACAAGAGACCCTACCAAAAACGGTCAGGATCGGTCCATTTTTGGGCCTAGTTCCTATATAGATATAGCATTCGATATGAACTTTTTCATATCTGCAGCCGAAAAAATTAATAAAAATCCCACTCAAATTTGGTTTATGCTTATTTTCTATATCCAGTTAGTTGGGCCTGAGAGATAGGTCTCTAAACGCATGGTATAGGGTATCGTATAGTCGGTCTAGACCGACTATAATTATACCCTATACCACTATGTGGTTTGGGTATAATGACTTTGTGCTGCTGTTTGTAACAACCAAAAATATTCGTCCTAGACCCATCTTTACTTATACCGATCGACTCAGAATCACTTTTTGAGTCGAAATAGCAATGCCCGTCCGTCTGTCCGTCCGTCTGTGTGTCCATGTAAACCTTGTAATCAAACTACAGGTCGCAAATACGAACATATTTTGATGAAATTTGATATATAAGCTTTCATCGGCCATGGGATGAACGCTATTGAAATTGGTGAGAATCGGTCCATGTTCAGACCTAGTCCCCATACAAATGACCCCTATGAAATCGACATAAATATCCTTAAGTTCCAAATTATCATATAGATCTCTTTCAAATTGGGTTTGTATGTGTTTATTACATCCATTAATGAGCAGTCCAAAAATTATCCCTATAGGAAAATTCTTAGTCATAGGCCCCATATAGAGCCGATCTTCACTTAAATCTATAAAAAAAAACAAAAATATTGCACAGATTTTTCTCAAATTTGGTTTGTATATATTTTTCCAAAGTATAAGTGACTTTACCAAATATGATCAGGATCGGTCCATTTTGGTACCTAGTCCCCATACCGACATATCATCCGATATGAACTTTTTCATATCTGAGCCAAAAAAATTAATAAAAATGCCACTCAAATTTGGTTTATGCTTATTTTCTATATCCAATTATTTGTACCGAAGAGGTAGGCTCTCTAAAGCATGGTATATGGTATCGTATAGTCGGGCTAGACCGACTATAATTTTCTTACTTGTTTTTTTTTTTTGTTTTTTTTTTTTGTAATTCATCTTTGTTTATTGGATTCATAGGTTTGTGAACTAATAATAGGTTATTCAAATCTTAAAACTAAAACTTAAATATTAAATCCAGCCTGTGCTAGATAAAATTTCATTTATTCTATAAACATATATTTAATCTAATTATTAAACATAATTACCGATATATATTTAAAAAAAAATTTAAATAATACTTACGAAAAAAGAGGAAAAATGTGTGTTAAGATTTTTTCCATCTCACTCATAAATTATGTTATTCCAAGGTTTGTTTTGATATGTACTTCAATTGCGGTAGGAACTTTTTATAAGAGGAATGAAATTAAAATTAAATATTATTTTCGTTTTAATAAATCCGATTTTGTTTTACGTAAAACAATTTTCGTCCGATCTTATAAAATAATAATATATTGAAAGCCAATAGCCAAAGCACTAATAGTTTACAAAAAGATCAAAAATATGAAAATCGCTCCTTACGTTTTTGAGAAAAATCGATTTTAAAAAAAATATGAATTTTTTTCCTAGTACTATATGGAAAAACTAAATGACATTATTGGATAAAATCGGCTAATCCCCTGATCGAACCATTTTGTCCAATTATGTCATTTCGTTTTTCCATATAGTACTAGGAAAAAAAATTGATATATTTTTTTTACGATACTTCCTACTTTGATCTTTTTGTAAAATTCAATTTATTTTTATTTTTTTTTTATAATTTACTAGTCCTAATCTACTAATGCCACTATATATCTAAACCCCTCAACTTATTAGTAAAACATGTTAGTTCAACATTCTCTATATATTGCATAACATTTTGTAGAATGTATTTAACTTTCGTAGTTATCTTCACAAAAATTCTGTTAATTTAACAGTCTCTGTTAAGTATTTAACATTTTTGGAAAACGTAGTTAACTTTCGTCGTTAACTTTACACCCTTAAAATAATTAAAAAAATATTTCCCAAGTTTTAAATGCAATGATATTTTTTTTATAAATTAATGCTTTTGAAAATATCTTTTATATGATCTTTAGTTTGTATATGGTTTCCTTGGATCAAATGGGAAAAATCTGAATAAAGAAGAAAAAACGGGCTTTGCCGTTGGACAGTTAAAAAAAGTAAATATTTCTTCTTGTTCTATAATACATCCAAGTTTCATCGTGCTCATGAAACATTCCTGGTAAATAGAGATACAGACCATTTTGTAAGCCATAAAGTCTCAAGTTCATGCTTCTTATTGAGTTAAGGTGTTTCTTAAATACATGCATTTTCCCTGCAATTGCCAGCCAAAAATAAGTAGAGTTACATTTAGCTACTTGATAGAAGATATTGCACAGAAAATATATTAGTAAAGTTTTGTGAATACTTATGTCATTTTCTTTCTGCGCCCTACGGCTCTTGGTTTATTAGATTGAATATGAAAAACATTTTATCCATAATTCCCCAAAACATATTAATACCGCATGTACTCTTTGTTATATAACCAACAACCTCGGTAAAGTATCCTTCATTTCGCTACCATTCATTCCACTGTCTCAAGTTAATCTCTTTAAGAAGCAAAAAAAAAAATGGAAGTGTTGCTGTTTATGAAATTAGGCCAAAAGTATTAAATATATTTAAATCCCCACAAAATAACAACGTTAAATGCCAAGAAATATAGAAATGTTCGTTTCTATGTATAAAATTAACCAAATAAATTTGCATATAATTCTAACATCAAGAATATAAAAAACAAAATCTATTAAATTTACATACATTGACAGGCTTTAAAGAAACATTTTTGTGTTTTTCATCCCCGAAGAAATAAAATATTTGATAAATAAAAATAAAAATGTCAAAAAAACAAGAAAAAACAACATATGGACATTATAAATAAAATAAATTGAATTACAAGAAAACAACTTAACATCAGTTTTAGCCTGAAATAAAATTTAAATTTTCTTAAAACGATATAAAATGTTTTGTCTAAAAACATAATCCCATCAATGTTTAGCACAGAATACCAGATGCTAATAGTTTCGAATGCTGGTGATAACGATGAAAATTTTGCCCAAATCAATATGATAAAAACAACAATTTAAAACCCTACTCTATTTTAAATAAAAGAGGATTTAAAATATAAGAAGAAAATCTTTATAAACATCTTTATTTGTTTGTTAAAGAAGATTGACTTCAAAATCGTATCCTTGTGTCGTCTTTATGTCGCTTATTTTTGTACTACAACAACCAACATTAATGTACAATTCTAGAAATATGAGCATTTACATATTTATTGTTGAATTTTGAATAAGGTTCAAGCAAAATTTTGAAGTTCTTAAACATCTTTAACAAGTAAGAAAATTATAGTCGGTCTAGACCGACTATACGATACCCTATACCATGCGTTTAGAAACCCTATCTCTTAGGCCCAACTAACTGGACATTGAAAATAAGCAAAAACCAAATTTGAGTGGGATTTTTATTAATTTTTTTGGCTGCAGATATGAAAAAGTTCATATCGGATGCTATATCTATAAAGGGACTAGGTCCAAAAATGGACCGATCCTGATCATGTTTGGTAAAGTCTCTTGTATTTTGCAAAAATATGTACAAACAAAATTTGAGAAGAATCAGTGCAATATTTTTGTTTTTTAATAGATTTAAGTGAAGATCGGGAAGCAGCTCTATATGGGGTCAAAGGGATCATTTTTGGACTACTCATTAGTGGATGTAATGAACGCATATAAACCCAATTTGAGTAAGATCTATATGACAATTTGGATCTTATGGCAATTTATGTCGATTTCATATGGGTAATTTGTATGGGGGCTAGGTCTGAACATGGACCGATTCTCACCAATTTCAATAGCGTTCATCCCATGGCCGATAAAAGCTTATATACCAAATTTCATCAAAATATATTCATATTTGCGACCTGCAGTTTGATTACAAGCTTTACATGGACACACAGACGGACGGACGGACGGACGGACATTGTTAAATCCACTCAGAAAGTGATTCTGATTCAATCGGTATAATTAAAGATGGGTCTAGGTCAAATATTTTTGGTTGTTACAAACAGCAGCACAAAGTCATTATACCCAAACCACATAGTGGTATAGGGTATAAAAATATGAGATGATGATGAATTTTTTTCTTTATTTGTTGCCTATCTCAGAAGCAATTTTTTTTTATATCAGTAGTGGACGTGGCACCTCCCATACATGATCTTGTATCTTTTATCAAAGCGAAAGTCTTGAAACGAAATGCGAGTAAATATTTCATTTATGTTCGCTGTAGTGCCAACAATGAGCGGAATCGGAAACTTGGTCGACCGTGTGACCTCTCATACATGGTACTATGATAGCCAGAATCTTAAAACTTTTTGTGAGGCCATATGTTTTCAATATAAGTAGTCCTTCGGGTGAGATCGAACTAATTGGCGTGGCATTTCGTATAGATAATTAATATTAATATCGAGAGTACTACACACAGAAAAGGTTTGCGTTATTGCAACTAAATTTGTTGCCAACCAAATTTTGCCAGTCCCATTCACTTTCAAATTATTCTGTTGTGATTACATATTATCGTACAATGGATATCTAGATCAGTGGTGGCCATCGAGAGAACTGAGTTAGTAATAGTGTTTATAAGCATGTGTTAGTTGTACTACACTGATCGAAATCTATGGACGTAACACAATGCCGATATTAAATTGGTTTGTGTAGATTTTGTATGAATGTTTATATGAATGACTAAAAGGGAAAATAGTTGAGTTCACGAAGAATATGGTAAAATTTTAAATATATTTTGTTGTTTTAAAATTTCAAGTCTTACATTCTGAAAATGTAATCCAAAATATGAAGAACATTTAATCTTTTTTATCCACAAGTTTGAAGTTTATTAAATCAAATAAGTAATCCATTTCTTTAAAAAACAAAAAAAAAAATTGCAAAACTTAAAGAGATAAGAAATTTCAAAGGTTATTAAGTGGTATGTTGCCAAAAACTAAAAAACTTACCAGCCTGCAGTAACTGGAAATTTTTTAAAATTAAAAAAAAAAAAAAAAAAAAATCATAAAAGACAGCTATATTGTTGTGTAATGGAGGCGACGTATGTAATTTATAGAAAATGTTTAATTTATAGCACATTCAACTGCTTTGCGTAATTTAGTTTATCAAGTCTTCGAAATTTTCCCAACATTTTTGGTTTCTTTTAATTAAAATTATTTGGTGAGAATGTAAACAAAATAAATATCGACACAATTTAGTTGACATTCGTATTTGAATTGTGAAATTCGACAATTTTTCAATGTCAATTTCTTTATCATAACATTTAATTTTCAATAACGTTTCTAAATGACTGTCAGTTAATTTATTTCGGCTTTTGCTTTTGATTTGAGACATTACTGAAAATGTTGACTCACAAATATAAGTCGTGGAAAACATTGAAAATAAATGAAGTATTAGGTTTCTGCTGGCTTTATATTTGTTGGGACAAATGTTTTTCCAAAACGAAATGCCCATTTCAACTGGTGTACATAAGTCTTCCCTCATTTTCAGGATCTCAAATTTTATATTTGGCGAAATATTTTCAACGGAACATGTTAGTGGGCTATTGAAAATGTTTATAACCCACTCCAAGCCAAATAAGTCTTTAAATCTCAAACTGAAATTGTCTATTAATTTATTTATTTCCTCACTAAATAATTTCAATTTATGCTGATTAGAAATTTTGAGAAAATTTCAGAAACTTTTGGAAAGTTAGACAAATTATTTGACGCAATTTGATCTCTTAAAATAGTCAATTTTCTAGTAAATTCAGAAACGGAATAAAACAAATCACAAATATTTTTGTTTTTCCTTGAAGAACTAGATTTAAATTATTTACTTGAAGCGTTATGTCTACAAGGAAAGCTAATTCTAATAAAAAGTCAGGGCATGTGATTGCCCTTAATAAATCTGCATTTTTCAGGGAGGCTTCCAACTGCAGAAATGTAGCTATTTCCTCCCTGAGGCCTAACAGACGTTCTAGGCTCTTTCCTCGACTTAACCATCTTACTTCTGTAAATAGTAAGATGTCCCCATACTCTACATTGACATCTTGCAAAAATGCAACAAGCTTTCTGTGAGAAAGAGCATTATCCTTTTAAACGATTTATTATTTTTACTGCGGTCTTCATAACGTTAATGAACCCAATTGGTTTCGCAAATAATGCTTGCTGGTGAATAATGCAGTGAAAATGCTGAACTTCTATTCCTGCTTTAATTAAATACCCTACAAAGCCGTGGTTGCGTCCAACCATAACTGCTGCACCGTCGGTACATTTTGCAAATAATTTTTTTTTTATCAATTATTGATAAAACATTCCGTTCAAAGGATTTAAATATGGCTTCACCTGTTACATTACCGTAAAATGATTCGAGTTTTACAATTTCTCCGAATGAATTAAAAAAATCGTCGACAGTTCTTATACATATTATCATTTGACTAGTGTCGCAAGTGTCGACACTTTCGTCAAAACAAACGGAAACATATTTTGCGCTCTCAATTCGTTCTCAGTACGCCGAACTATTGTTTGACGTGACAAAGACAATTCCCTTATTATATTTCCCATTCGATTTCCGACCTGATCAAAAAATGGCATTATCGAAAGGCACAATTCTTTAAAAAATATACCATCCTCAAAAGGTCGCCCTTTTTTTGCCAAGGCCAAAGCAATGGTGTACGTTGCCTTCATTTTTCCGCATTCAGAGGTATTACCGTTTAAAATGTAATTATATCTTATTTTATAATTTTCTTTTAGTTTTAATAGTAATTTTCTTCTTTCGTTTTCGACAACTAAAAGACGTTCAGGGTGAGAGATTCTATAATGACGCTTAAGATTAAATGCCTTTTTTATTTTTAATACATTGTTACACACCAGGCACTCCGCTTCATTTAGCGCGATTAAACAAAAGAAGAAACTACTTTCCCATTTTTCATCCCACATTATAGCTTTCTTCTTATTAAAAATGTATTTATTAAAAATGTATTTATAAAATAAAAGCTTTAATAAAACAAAAAAAATTGTGTGTCGCTGTAAATATTCTCTGTGTACCTATTAAAAAAATGTATATATGAATTTCAAAACGCAATGCGACATAGACCTTCTTTGTTCAAAAGCTTTCATAAGACTGAATAAAATTGTTGTTTACTTTTACTCTTTGGTGAGTATTTTTGTTTTCGTTCGGCTGTATACATATAAGAAGCCGAACACCAATGTGTTTGGCACGGCCTCCACTGATCTAGATATTATATCTAAATTCTTATTCGTATGTATGAGTTGTCTTATTTAGTAGATACAATGGAATTATTATCTCTTATTATTAATTGTTACAACCATAAATCGGTATTTTTATACCCTATACCACTATGTGGTTAAGGTATGCTGAGTATTTGCTGAAATTTGTAACAGCCAAAAACATTTGACGTACACCCATATTGTATTATACCGTCCGACTCATAATCACTTTCTGAGTCGATTGCCTATAATGTCCGCCAGTGTGTCCATGTAAACCGGTCACAAAATAAATATATTGTTTTTGGTATCTGTTATACAAGCTTTTTTTCACAAAATTAGTGAAAATCGGTGATTGTTTAGACCTAGTCCCCATACAAACGACACCTATGTGATCAACTTAATTTGCCATAAGATCCAAATTATCATATACATGTTAATCAAATTTGGTTTATGTGTTTATAAAACCCATTAACCAGTAGTCCAAAAATAACTTAAATCTATTAAAAAACAAAAATATTTCACAGATTTTTCTCAAATTTGATTAGTATGTTTTTGCAAAAAAATATGTGAGTGACCTTACCAAATTTGGTCAGGATCGGTCGATTTTTCTACCTAGTCCCCATACAACTATAGCATCTGATGTTAACTTTTTCATATCTGCAGGCAAAAAAAAATTAATGACAACGCCACTCAAATTTGGATTATGCTTATTTTCTTTATCCAATTGGTTTAAAAGAAGCCCCATTCTTTAAAAGTACGGTAAAGGTATCGTATAGTCTCATATATAGTCGTTAAGACATGGATATATTAATAAAAAATATTTATTTAAGCCTTAGCTACAATTTTGAAGTGGGAAGATATCAATGGTTTTCGAGTTATAGCTGAAAAACTAAGCAAACAAACATCAAAATATGAAGAAAAAAAATAATGTCATAGAAAAAAGTTTGGCCTGAAAATGCCAAACCTTTTGAAGGTTTTACTATACTGGCCCAGTACTTTCACCCCAACTTGAAATTTCTCACCACCAGACCATGACCCCGAAAATGTTCCACAGGGTTTTTCTTGTAATATACATTTATACGTTTTTTATTTCGTTATGCAAGTCGCAGCTAAAGGGTGTCGACAGTCGAATAGATCATGTTAAGGATGCCAACAATATTTATATACCCTATACTATGTGGTGGTGTTAATAAGTTTGTGCTGATGTTTGTAACTACCACAAATATTTGATGTAGACCCATCTTTCATTATATCGTTTGATTCAAAATCAGTTGCTGAGTCGATTTAGCGATGTCCGTCTGCCCGTCTGTCCATGTGTGTGGCATGTAAACCTTGTAATGGAACTAGCGGTCGCAAATATGAATATAATTTGATGATATCTAGCTTTTATCGGCCATATAAATTATCATATACATCTAGGTCAAACTTGTGTGTGTTGATTGCACCCATTAGTCAGTAGACCAAAAATAAATTCTGTAGGGCAATTCATAGTCATAGCCCCATATACAAAGTTGCTTCCCGATCTTCAACAAATTAGATATAGAAAATAAGTATAAGCCACATTTGAGTGGCATTGTTATTACTTTTTTTGCCTTGGAATACGAAAAAGTTCATATCATATATATTTTAGTTTTTTGATAAATTATGGGGCCCAGTACTAAGAATTGTTATATAGGGTTTATTTTTGGACTATTCGTTACTGGATGTAATAAATATAAACAAACCTAATTTCACTGAGAACAATTTGATAATTTGGATATTACTGCAATTTAAATCGGTCTCATAGGGGTCATTTGTATTGGAAAAAGGGGTTTCACCAATTTCAATAACGTTCATACTTTGGCCGATCGGTATAATAAAAGAAGGGTCTAGGTCAGCCATGCACAACCCGTGGCCCGATTTAACATATTTTTTTTTATATATTTTTCATAATAAATTATTTACTATACTAAGAAAAAAAAATATGTATTTCAAATAACATAAAAAAATAAGTATAAATATAATTAATTATGAAATTACGCAAATACAATCCTTTCATTCTCATAATAAAAAAAATAATCTAATAGAAAACAAGTAAGAAAATTATAATCGGTCTAAACCGACTATATCATACCCTATACTATGCGTTTAGAGACCCTATCTTATAGGCCCAACTAACTGACATAGAAAATAAGCATAAACCAAATTTGAGTGGGATTTTTATTAATTTTTTTGGCTGCATATATGAAAAAGTTCATATCGGATGCTATATCAATATGGAGACTAGGCTCAAAAATGAACCGATCCTGACTATGTTTGGTAAAGTCTCTTATATTATGCAAAAATATATACAAACAAAATTTGAGAAGAATCAGTGCAATATTGTTGTTATACCCTATACCACTATGTGGTTTGGGTATAATGACTTTGTGCTGCTGTTTGTAACAACCAAAAATATTTGACCTAGACCCATCTTTAATTATACCTATCGAATCAGAATCACTTTCTGAGTTGATTTAACAATGTCCGTCCGTCCGTCCGTCCGTCTGTGTGTCCATGTAAACTTTGTAATCAAACTGCAGGTCGCAAATATGAATATATTTTGATGAAATTTGGTATGTAAGCTTTTATCGGCCATGGGATGAACGCTATTGATATTGGTGAGAATCGGTCCATGTTCAGACCTAGCCCCCATACAAATTACCCCTATGAAATCGACATAAATTACCATAAGATCTAAATTGTCATATAGATCTTACTCAAATTGGGTTTGTATGCGTTCATTACATCCATTAATGAGTAGCCCAAAAATGATCCCTTTGGCCACATATAGAGCTGCTTCCCGATCTTCACTTAAATATATTAAAAACAAGTAAGAAAATTATAGTCGGTCTAGACCGACTATATGATACCCTATACCATGCGTTTAGAAACCCTATCTCTTAGGCCCAACTAACTGGACATAGAAAATAAGCAAAAACCAAATTTGAGTGGGATTTTTATTAATTTTTTTGGCTGCAGATATGAAAAAGTTCATATCGGATGCTATATCCATATGGGGACTAGGTCCAAAAATGCACCGATCCTGATCATATTTGGTAAAGTCTCTTGTATTTTGCAAAAATATATACAAACAAAATTTGAGAAGAATCAGTGCAATATTTTTGTTTTTTAATAGATTTAAATGAAGATCGGGAAGCAGCTCTATATGGGGCCAAAGGGATCATTTTTGGACTACTCATGGATGGATGTAATGAACGCATACAAACCCAATTTGAGTAAGATCTATATGACAATTTGGATCTTATGGCAATTTATGTCGATTTCATAGGAGTAATTTGTATGGGGGCTAGGTCTGAACATGGACCGATTCTCACCAATTTCAATACCGTTCATCCCTTGGCCGATAAAAGCTTACGTACCAAATTTCGTCAAAATATATTCATATTTGCGACCTGCAGTTTGATTACAAGCTTTACATGGACACACAGACGGACGGACGGACGGACATTGTTAAATCAACTCAGAAAGTGATTCTGATTCGATCGGTATAATTAAAGATGGGTCTAGGTCAAATATTTTTCGTAGTTACAAACAGCAGCACAAAGTCATTATACCCAGACCACATAGTGGTATAGGGTACAAAAAGTGCAATGAATCTGCAGAGCAAGCAGTTGAAGTAAGTTTTGATATTGCCAATTTAATGGCAAAATCGTCTCGACCGTATACCGATGGTGATTTTGTAAAAAACTGCTTAATCGTAGCATCAAAAAAAATTATGTTGTATAAAATGCAACTCGAAATTTGAAGCACTAAGTTTAAACCGAATGACAATACAACGACGTATCACCGATATTTCTGCTGATATCGTGACTAAATTTTCAAGAATATTCAAAAATTGTATAAATTTTTCGTTAGCTGTTGATGAATCTACCGATATAACTTCCATTGCTCAATTGTGTATATATGCCCGTTGTATAACATCAGATTATGAGATTTTTGAAGAACTTGTCGAACTCTATCCAATGAAAGACCAAACAAGAGGCTCGGATTTATTGCAGGCATTATTATCTAGCATGCAGAAGCATAATTTGGATTTATCAAAGCTTTCTGGTATAGTGACTGACGGTGCTCCTTCAATGATTGGTCCTAAAATCGGTATGACTACTCTTTTATCCGAACATATGAAACAAAAAGGAATACGTACTGATTTAATGAAGTATCACTGCATTATACACCAACAAAATTTAATTGGCAAAAATCTGGGTTTCGACCATGTTATGAAGGAAGTTGTGAAAGCTGTAAATTTCATCCGATCACGTGGATTAAATCACAGACAATTTAAGGAATTTCTTAATGAAATTGAATGCGAATATGGTGACGTTTTGTACTATAGTGAAGTTCGTTTGTTAAGTAGAGGCAAAGTTCTGCAACGTTTCCTTAACCTTATTGAAGAAATTAAAATGTTTTTAAATGAAAAAAGTCAGCCAGTGGATTATTTGGAAGATTCAAAATGGATATATGATCTCGCATTTTTAACAGATATATGCGGCCATTTAAATGATCTGAACCTAAAACTTCAAGGAAAATGTCAATTAATCACGAAATTACATGGTGACGTGTCAGCTTTTCGAATCAAGTTATCATTGTTCCATTCCCAAATAGCCAATAATAATACCTGTCACTTTTCGAACTGCGATGAAATATTTAAAAAGTACAAGATGAACAGTAATCAATATGTTATTTATATTGAACAACTGCAGCAATCTTTCAATAAACGATTTGAAGACTTTGACCGGTACAAAATACGGTTCAGCACATTTGCTAATCCTTTCAAAGCATCACATGAAAATTCTGAATCAAAACTCCAACTTGAGCTTATTGACATTCAGTCCAACGAAGAATTGAAGTCCAAATTTAAGGAAGGAGACTTAATGAACTTCTAAAGATGTCTTCCTACAGAAAACTTTCCAAATTTACGAGAAAATGCTGCGCTTTGTGGAAGTTTATTCGGAAGTACATACATTTGTGAGCAAACTTTTTCAATAATGAAGTTGAATAAATCAATTCAAAGAAACCGACTTACAAATGAAAATCTAAACGACGTGGTAAAGGTAGCTACTACAAATATTACTCCGGATGTAAAAAAGTTAGCCTCTAATATGCAACCACAAAAATCACATTAAAATTAAGTTGTTTTTGATTAAGTTACTAATATATTTTGAATTATTTTGAATGTGAATTTCTCTGTTTTCGTAATAAAGTATATATGTAATAATAACTGTTTCTAGTTTTTGTGATTGTCTATTCAATAATTTTCTAATGCCGCCCACATCCAATTATTAATTTTCTAATGCGGCCCACAGCGTTGAAAAGGTTGTGCATGACTGGTCTAGGTCAAACGTCTTTGGTATGTTTTTTTTTTTTGTATATGTTTTTGCGAAAAATAAAAGACTACCAAATATCGTCAGAATCGGTTAATTTTGATCCAGTCCCCTATAAAAATGGCATCCGATATGAAGTTCTTCATATCTGCAGACAAAATTAAAATTAATCAAATTTAGTTTATGCTTATTTTCTATATCCAATTAGTTGGATATAAGACCCTTTCTTTAAAGGCATTGTGTATGGTATCGTAGTCGGTCTAGACCGACTATAATTTTCCTACCAAAGGTTTGGCAGTGCATTCAATTTCGCTTGTCTTAAAGCAGGTTCTACAGTCTGAATATTGAATGAATGTTTCCTGTTGATTTTCTAAAATAACGAGTTCTAGAACAGCTCCACTGGGAACTAATTTTCCAGCTTCACTGGGAACTAGTTTTCCAGCTCCACTGGGAACTAGAAACTAAAATAGATATGGATGCAAATAAGCGCTAAGTAAACGCTTTAACAGCTGACTATGCACCTAAACCTAAAAACAGTAATTGATCTTTATGTTTTGCAAACTCAACAACTGCATAAGTAATCATAAATTAATATTAATTTCAGGGCATTTACAACTACTAGCAGATTCCAGCCCTCGAAATTCGAGCGCAAATTCTAGGAAATTTTTTTTTCATAAAATAAGGACCCAATTATAGCCAATTCAAAAATCACCATAAAAACAAACTCATTTTTATTACAACACATTAACAAATTTAATAAACACACACATAGCATTGGATAATTTTATGTATGTGTTAATAGCAACTTTAAATGCAATTTACTCAAAATAAAGGAACAAATTTAAAAATTTGTAAAACTGCATAACGGCTAAAAAGAAATACCTTTCAAATAATATACGTTTGGTCAAAATCGGGATAAAACAGTAGAACCAAACATCAGTCACAAGAAATCGCCTAGCCTATTAATATTATAGATTTATGATTCTTGTTTTAGGTGTGTTTTTATACCCTATACCACTATGTGGTTTGGGTATAATGACTTTGTGCTGCTGTTTGTAACAAACAAAAATATTTGACCTAGACCCATCTTTTATTATACCGATCGAATCAGAATCACTTTTTGAATCAATTTAACTATGTCCGCATATATGTCCGTCCGTCCGTCCGTCTGTGTGTCCATGTAAACCTTGTAATCAAACTGCAGGTCGCAAATATGAATATATTTCGGTGAAATTTAGTATGTAAGCTTTCATCGGCCATGGGATGAACGCTATTGAAATTGGTGAGAATCGGTCCATGTTCAGACCTAGCCCCCATACAAATGACCCCTATAAAATCGACATAAATTGCCATAAAATCCAAATTGTCGTATAGATCTTAGTCAAATTGGGTTTGTATGTGTTTATTACATCCATTAATGAATAGTCCAAAAACGGTCCCTATGGGTCAACTCTTGGTTATAGGCCCCATATAGATTTGCTTCCCGATCTTCACTTAAATCTATCAAAAACAACAATATTGCACTGATTCATCTCAAATTTTGTTTGTATATATTTTCGCAAAATACAAGAGACTTTACCAACCATGGTCAGGATCGGTCCATTTTTGGACCTAGTCCGATATGAACTTTTTCATATTTGCGGCCAAAAAAATTAATAAAAATGCCACTCAAATTTGGTTTATGCTTATTTTCTATATCCAATTAGTTGGCCCTTAGAGATAGGGTCTCTAAACGCATGGTATAGGGTATCGTATAGTCGGTCTAGACCGACTATAATTTTCTTACTTGTTTCTAATCAAATTTTATCCTGCTATCACCAGGGTCTGTGTCTGTATTTATACATTTTTATTGAACCGTTTTTATTTATTTTTGTTTACGAGGACATATTTATGATACTCTATTACGAAAACAACTGTATTGTGAACTTCTTTTTCTTTCTGTATAACAATAAGTTGAAGCCTATAACTTCATCATATTTCCGGTCATAACAAACAAAAACCAAGTTAAGACATTTATTTGGTAATTTCTTTGGGTCTATTTGATAATAACATTGTTCTTGTTTTTGTATTGTTGTCTATTGTCTATCTCGTTTAATAGTTTGTCAAGATTAAATTTCGTTTTTTTTTTTTTGTATTTCCTTTAAAGTTTTTTGATATTTAGCACGTTCGTACATAATGCTATTTCCCAGACAGTAGTGGAATTTTATTTTGATTTAGAATTTTAAATTTGATTTTCATTTTGAATTTCATGAATAAAAGAAAGGAATGGAAAAATTAAATGATTTCTGGTATTAACTATATGAAATAAAAATTTATTTACATCTCCATGTCATTTAAAATCATTCCTGCTTCTACTGACAGTAATTCTCACTTCTTATTATTCCTTTTTTTTTTTTTGTTTTGTTCTCATCTTTTCATATACTTAAGAAATCAAATAGTATTATTTTAAATTTCAAAATAAAAGAAGAAAAAAAGGAAAAAAAAATGCCTTTAGAAAAGTTGAACGAAAAGAAAAAAATTGAAATAAAAGGATATTTGACACTTTTTTATGAAGGTCTATTGTTGTTGACTACAACAAAACGTTTTAAAGACGAATAAGTTGACGATGATGCTGATGATGATGACGACAGCATCAATGATGATGGTAACAGCGATGATGATGTGCATTGTTTTCCATTCATATACTTTTTCTTGTGTGTGCGTGTGTGTATTCACTAGCAGTGAATATCCTTCCCTTAGTACTATTTTCGAAAAAACTTTTTAAGTTTAAAGATTTTTATATTTGCCTTCTATGTATTTCTATATGTATGTATATGCGTGCGCCTTCTTCTATGTTACAAGTTAAGTATATTTAGTTCATTTTTATTCATTTTTTAAACATTTTATTCTCATTGGCTTTTTAGATTTTATTTATAAAAAAAAAATTATTTCTTTTTGTAAAACATTTACTTTCTTGAGTGCTTCCGCATTTATGGTTATTCTCATTTTTTATTTCTTTTTTGAGCTCACAAAGTTGTTACAAAATAAAATGCCTTTGAAATACAGTTTTTTTGAAGTTTTTATGCACTTAAAAATTTTTATTATTAAGCATTTAAAAAGACACAGTGAGTGACAATACATTGGAAACTTTTAGCATAATATATTTTTGACGACTTGAACTGTCATAAAATCTTATTTTAAAATTGATTTAAATTTCCAATTTTTTATTTTTATATTTATATTTATTTTAAAAAGAAAACATATGTATATGGGGGGTTTCATGTCAAGTGCACCAACTTTTGAAACCGATGTCTTCCGAGCGGGATGAAATTTGCATCAAGGTTAGTCCTATCGGATAGTAGTTTAGACACAATTTTTCAGCAAGATCGGTCAACAGCTCTCTGAGTTAGAGGGGATCAAAATTTTACATTTTGGCCAAACAGGTGTTTTTTTTCTCATACATGTAACTTATTACCTATTGTTCTTAGAAAATTTTCTCCCAGAGAGTTTAGATAGCTATTTCTTCAATATTTCGGAAAAAAATACTTTAAAAAAAAAAAATTTTTTTTTTAGACTTTTTTTTGCTAAATCAAAGCATTTTTTGCCTTTTTTTCAAAAAGGGCATTTTTTTTCATAAGAAAGTTTAGGATTTTTCCTTTAAGAGCTTTTTGGTCGCTTAGTGGGATGGGAGTGGGATATCTATCAAAAAAAAAAAAATGTTTTGTAACTCAAGACAACGGTTTTACAATTTTTCACAAATACACTATTTTGAATTTTTTCATATTTGTGTGAAAAACCTTACAAATAAAACTTATACTGTAACCTGAAGAGTTATTTGCAATATTTCAATCTGAATACGAGGATGTTAAAATTGGCATCACGAAATTTACCCAAATGAGGCCAAAACATTGTGTTTTGGCAGGAAGCAGCGGAACTCACACAGTATGCGTTTGCATTTACCATGAAAATGATAAACTGATGTTGAAGGAAATCAACTTTTTAACAGATGATCAATTGTTTAACAGATGATTCGGCAGAAGATTTACACGATTACCGCGATTGCCTTAAATTGACTATGTGTCACTTAGGTGAATGTACCAATTGCCCGAAAACCACATTCATCAAAGATATCTTAATCAACTCTTTAGATCGAGAATATGTAGAGGAGGTCAAATTTGATTCTTGGATTCAGACTGACAGATGCACATTGAAAACAATCATTTTAAATGTGGATGATTTTGTGGAAGAAATGTGTACAGGATTGCTAAACTTGAGAACCCATGACTTTTTAGTCAAAGAGTAATGGTCATTCTTCAAGGATTTGAAGATACATTTGAAGTCTGGTGAATTCGTTATTTCATATGATTTCGCAGAAAACTGTAAATATGTTCTTCAGGATGCCATACAAGCATTCCACTTCAATAACGACCAAGTAACTATATTCACAGTAGTTATTTACTACTTGATAGATGAAAAACTGGAACACAAAAGTATGGCAATCATATCCGACGATTTAAAACATGATACCGTTGCAGTTTATGAGTACCAGAAGATGATACTAAAATATCTAAATCTAATCTACAGTTAGAGAAGGTATACTACGTTTCGGACGTAGCTCGTCAACATTTTAAAAACAAAAGTAGCTTCGCAAATCTTATGGCTCATGAAAAAGATTTTGGAATGCCAGCTGAGTGGCATTTTCATCCTACTGCTCATGGTAAAGGAGCATGTGATGGTATTGGAGCAAACCTTAAAAGAAATGCAGCGAAGTATAGCCTACTGTGCTCTCATCAAGATCGCATCTTAGATACGACTGCTTTATTCCATTGGACAAAGAATTATTGTAAAGAAACTAAAATAGTTTTTAGTAGCAAAGAGGATCATCAGGAAACATTGAAAACACTGAAGAGCAGATTCGATGCTGCGGTAACAATCGTTGGCACCGCTCAATACCATGCTTTTATACCGCTTGTCGATGGAAGACTCAAGTTGAAAAAGTTTTCTGCCTCTATTCAATGCAATTTCTTTCCAAAGCCAACAAATAAACCTGCAGCGAAATCAACAGCAGAACCTAGTAACGCTAAGAAAGGAGAAAACGCAGTAAATAAAGGCGACAAAAAAACTGGATGAAAGACTGGGTATTTAAAAATTTACAAGACTTAAATACTTCATCAGCTACAATAAATTAAGTATAAAAATAGTTATGATATAAATGGATCTAATGTAATTAAGATTAAATTTTATTAAATTATTTATCTTTTTATTTTTAATATTATTATTATTATATATTAATTTAATTATTATTACAAATAATTAAAAAATAATAATTTTTCATCATTTCTATAGAAAAAAATTGATTTTTTTCCTGAGGTTAACATATTCTGGGTATTACAGTATCGAGGGTATGAAATCTTAGTTGGGTATGTTACATACCTTCGGAAAGTTTAATTTGTCTAGTTTCTCAGTATAAGTTTAATTTGTAAGGTTTTACACACAAATAGGCAAAAATTCAAAATAGTACATTTGTGAAAAATTGAAAAACCGTTGTCTTGAGTTACAAAACATTTATTTTGATAGATATCCCACTCCCATCCCACTAAGCGACCAAAAAGCTCTTAAAGGAAAAATTCTAAGCTTTCTTATGAAAAAAAAAAAAAAAAATGCCCTTTTTGAAAAAAAAGGCAAAAATGCTTTAATTTAGCAAAAAAAAAGTCTTAAATTTCTTTTTTTTTTAAGTATTTTTTTCCGAAATATTGAAGAAATAGCTATCTAAACTGTTTGGGTGAAAATTTTCTAAGAACAATAAATAATAAGTTACATGTATGAGAAAAAAACACCTGTTTGGCCAAAATGTCAAATTTTGATCCCCTCTAACTCAGAGAGCTCTTGACCGATCTTGCTGAAAAATTGTGTCTAAACTGCTATCCAATAGGACTAACCTTGGTGGTTCATCCCGATCGGAAGACATCGGTTTCAAAAGTTGGTGTACTTGACATGAAACCCCCCATATATAAAGTAGCTTAATTTCAGAAAAAATAACAAAACTTAAAAGTATTTACTTTTATGCTGTTGACAAAACAGTGAAAATTGAAAAATGTCCCTCTATTTTTGGTTTCAATATTTTTTTGGGTATCCATTATTTTTTAGTACTGCCGAGCAACAGATAACATGAACAATTAGCATCAACAATGAAATTACTGCAATTACTATTGCAATTTTTTGCCACTTTGAATTAACTGCCTCTATGATATCTCCAAGTTTGTGTAATTTCGTGTCCATATTTTCTATGGAATTGAGATTGAATTGAGATTTTTAAATACTAATTGTTAAATAATAAATAAATTTATTCGTCGGAAAGTATTTAAAGTGATTTTTTTTTAATCATGAATAAATAAGGATACATTCCAAATCAACAATATTTAAAACATTTCAAACAAATGGATAAAATGTTAACATAAAAAGATGAACAGACTTTTAAATAGGGAAACTATTTGCCTATTTTTCTGTATATGGAATTCTTTTAATATAGAACAAGGAAAGATTAAAAGGTGCGAGGAATGAATAAAAATTTCTCGAGATTGAGAAATATTACAGAAAAGAGAGTACAAAATTAATTGGAATTAGAACTCGAATTAAAATTAAATTTGCATTTAAATTTAAAATTGGAATTATAATTAAAATTGTATAGGAAAATGTTAATAAAAGTTAAATTAAAATTAAAATTAAACTAAATATAATATAAATTTGTTACATATTACAAGATAAAATAAATAAGCTTAGAAATATATGTATATTTAAAAGAAAAGAAAAATTGTTTTTAATTGTCATTCCTTTTTTAAGTTTTTAAATATTCTAAACGGAAATATTTTTTAATTGTCATTTTTATAATAATCGAAAATTAATGTTCCCTAATTTGGGGATTAATGTTCCCTAATTTTTTAATAATGACCTACTTTACCACCGGACTTAATATACTTTTTTAATATTTGTTTACTATATTTTTTTTTATATATTTTATAACTTATTATCAATGAAATTTAAATGAAATTAATTTTAATACTATCTTAAAATTTAAATATAAAATTTAATGTAATGATATTTAAATATTGAATTTAATAATAATAATAAAATGATAAATTAAAAATTTATTTTCTCTTTATAGCAGGCGCAAAACAAATTTTTAATTTAATGTTTTAATACATTTTAATTTATTTAGTATACCATGAATTTAATATTTAATTTTAATTATACATTTTGAATATTCCAAAAATTTAATACTAAATCTTAACATTATAACTTTTGATTAAATATAATTGAATTTATGTTTATCACAAAAAAAAAGAGGGGAATGAGGAGTACCCTTAAAAAATTTTGATTATTATAAAAACTAAATTTCTATTAACATTTTAGAATCTATAATCAAACTATTGTAATTATATAAAAAAATGGTCAAATGGTTATTGATAATTTTTTGCTGTAAAAGGGATGTGTAGTTTTGTTTGATAAGTGACTATTGCCATGTGGTAGATATGCAATAGTACACCTATACAATCCGAAGCATTTTTCTACAATGCAGCTCTCTAATCGTGAGAAAATGCAATGTAAGCATTTTCCACCATTAGTTAAGCAATCAATAAAGTTGTGTGTGTGAATGTATGTGTGAGTGTATGTACGTATTTAGAGTAGCTTTAAGTTTTGTTAATGCTTAAATAAACAGTCTGATAATAATAGCTCTTCGGAGAAGACAAAATTACTCAGTGTTATTATTTCGATAAATATAGTTTAACATTCAATAAGTAGAAACGACTATTGTTATAATTTATGCCAGCCAGACGATTTTTCTCTGATGTCAGTGATTTCTTCACAGGGCGATAACAACCAAGACTAAATTGCTCGCCAGTAAACAGTTCGAACAAATATTTTTTTTTCTTCTTATTACTGACCTTCTTAGATAACATTTCTGGGGGATTTTTTAAAACTCTTGCTATTAAATTGCCCTGTCTTTGATTCTTTTTACGGGACATGCCGCCTTAATGGTGGGCCGCAACCGTACTTCTCTTACGATATGTCTTTATAATATTTGAAATTATCTATTTATTTATAGAATATTTCTCAGAAATATTCTTTTGCTTAGGACCAACAGCAAATTCATCTATTATTTTGGTTTTTAGTACTTCACAAAACTTTATTCTCGGCATTTGGTTATATTAATTAATTACAGGCTTAAAACAATGAAAATTAAAATAGTTTGAAGAAAATTTCGGAAACTATAAATATTTAACGGTTAAATTTTTTTAAATTTTTTTCATACCATTTTCTTTTTATTGTTTTAATCAACTCTGGTACAGAAGCTTAAAAGTTTTCATTGTTTTATCATCAGTACAAAAAGTAATTTTTTCCGTTCATCTAACTGTTCTGTTATCTTTCAATTGAGAACACATCAAAGAGTGATTTCGCAAAAAAAGGTAATTGTAGGAAATTATTACAAAAACAAAATTGACAAATTCAGAATTTGGTAAAAGTTTCCAGTGTATTGTCACCTACTGTATGTACTGGCCTACGTAATCTTCTCATTCCATCTGAATTAACAAAATCTATCGTTGATTCATGCGAGAACAATACAGTATTCCGCTGTTCAACAGTCCAGGACGGATGATCTCGTGCAAATTTTAAGCGAGCTCTTCTATTTTACCTGAATATAATTTTAATTTTTCGCCGCTCTATAGCACGTTAACCCAGCTTCAAAAGCTCTTCTTTGAACTGTTCGATTTAAAGACTTTTTTTTTAAATATTTTTGTTTTAATTCTCGAACTATCCGTGCATCATCCTCAGTTGAAGTACATTTTGGTCGTCGACCCGAGTGTATTGTGGCAACAGCTTTTGTCTTTTCGATCTTACTTGAGATGTAATTTACCGTACTTTGGCAGCAAAGACTTTCCTGATATGACTTTATGACGCATTCCGGCTTAGAACTCTGTTACTGCACTATTTTTTACATCAATGTTATGTTTTGTCCAAGCCATATTAGTTAAAAAAATATTTAAAAAAAACTAGAAATCAGAAAAGAGTTAATATTTAGAATGCAGAACTTACCTTAGCAACACGTCTTGATTTAACACTTATTCATTGAAATATGCTTTAAATTTAACTGAAACGGGAAATATATATTTCCCCCTTGTTAGACTGTTGGCACTAGGCTTGCATCCGACGAACGTTCTCCAGCTGAGCGCCTCACAAAAACTCGCCTCTTGGAACCGAATACTTAAAATTTCGAACTACCTGTCCTACATCTAAGGAAGACGTGTGGAATAAGCAAGGAACCAGATCACTTCAGAAGCTTTGAAAAAATTGATTCAAATGATACCAAGACTATGTCGTGAAATTATATGAAATGGAGGTGGTGACATTGATTAATCTAAAATTTAATAGTAGATTGTGGTTCCAATAAGTTATTATATAAAATAAATATACGTTTAAAGAGCTTTCATTGCAAAATAAAGGAGATATGGACATTTGAAATTTAAGGAGGAGGAGTGGTAAATTCTTTTGGACGGCAGTGTATATCAGTTTGTCGTTATGTTTGTAATACATCGAAATATGCATTTGCGACCCCATAAAAACTCGAGTCGATATAGCGATGTCCGTCTATCTGACTGTCTGTTGAAATTACGCTCTTTTAGAAAAAAAAAAAAACATTTACCTGGATAAAGTTTGGTTAATATTGTTTGTCATTATTTCGAGCAGGTTGTTATTGGCAATGGGGTAAATTATGGTGGCACTTCTACAAGATGCTATAAAATTTCATATAAAAAACTAAAAACAGTTAAAAATTATCAAACACGCATATTTTTGTTTGCTTGCTGTTTTTTTATTTTTTATTATTTTTTGTACGTGTGAACCTATGGTATATCGATAAGCCTAAGATCATAAGAATATGGTTATGCTCTTACTCTCTTTAAACAAACAAGAATGTAATTGTATACATCTGTTACATTTATGCTGATTAAATTTCAACTAAAAAAGCACGAAATGCCTAAAATGTTTATTAATTACTAGCAGATTCCAGCCCTCGAAATTCGAGTGCAAATTCTAGGAAATTTTATTTTTTAATTTAATAAAGACCCTAAAGGTATGCTAACCAATTTTAGCCAAATCACTATTCAACACTTTTTAAAAATCGGTTATTGTCGTTATTGGTTTATGTCCAATTATTGGTTTATGTCCAAAACTACTTTTCAATTCAACACAATTATTATTGTGAATGAACAAAAACATTGTTTCAATGGTGCATGGTAGAGAAGACGAAAGCATATATTTAAAAAAATTCATAACTACACTGTATTCTTAATCTCACCGGTTTCTGGCATTTCAGTCTTCATCAGCGATTTATTGAACATTGTGATAATTCTTATGTTATAATTGAATAGATTTTTTCTATATGAAATTTTTCTACTTAGGGCGGCCGTGAGGTTTGAACCCTGAACCTTCACATACACTCGTACTTGCACTTTTTGGCCAGCGCTTTACCACAATCACCTTAAGTCAGTACTACGAGCAGTGTGCTTAAGAATCACTTTTCATACCATACAGCTTTTACTTCGTATTTCAGAAGATACAACTCTGTCCAAACAAACAATCGTTATATTAGGATTTTTTTAATATTTTTGCATTTATACTTCTAATTTCCCCTATTCTCAGTTTCGTAAGAGCTGCCATATGTGATGAACGGCTTGTTCGTACTACAAATTGCAATTTCTACACATATTTCAGATGATGCTTTGAAGCGAAAATTTTTGTTTGTTAGATTTGTAGTAATTTTCCGACATATTGCAATTAATACTGTAATTAATATGCAAATTTTAATTTTGTTTTCATATATTTCAAAAATTGATAACTACACTGTATTCTTAATCGGAGCGGTTTAACAAATTTAATAAACACACACATAGCATTGTATAATTTTATGTATTTATTTATTTATTATTTATTTATTAATAGTGACTTTAAATGCATTTTACTCCAAAAAATATGTAAAAATGTAAAAATCGGTAAGTCTGGTGGACAGCTAAAAAGAAATACCTTTCATATAAGATACGTTTGGTCAAAATCGGTGGAAAACTGTTTAACAAATCATCGGTCACAAGAAATCGCCTTACCTATTAACATTATAGATGTTATTAATATTAAATATCAGTATAAAAAATCTAGCCATTATAATGTGAAGTCTATTCTTTTTTGTATCTTAGTGTTAATAAACTTGGTTAAAATGTGTTTAGAACACGGGTGGAGGGTATCAAAGATTCGGCACAGCTTTATTTAATATTCTTACTCTTACAGGCATCAGTCATAATGTATTAAAATTTTCTTTGGATGCGGAAATCCATTTAATTTAGATTTATTTTTTTTTCAAAAATTCAATAAAGTTTCATTAGATGTTTCTTTCTTGTTAAATTATTAAATTTCCTGTATTATTTTGTGAAAATCTTCAAGGGTTTTATGAAAACTTTAAAGATTCTATAAATAATATAAATAATTTTATGTTTGTTAGATTTGACGTAATTTTTCAGACATATTGCAATTAATTCTGCAATTAATATGCAAATTGTTTCAAATTTTGTTTCAAATATATGTAAAAAGTGCAACTATGGCAACTCTAACGAAATGAGAATAGTGGAAATTAGAAGTATAAATGCAAAAATATTAAACAATTCAAAAATAAAGATCGTTTGTTTGGACAGAGTTGTATCTTCTGAAATTAATACGAAGTAAAAGCTGTATGGTATGAAAACTGATTCTTAACTACAGTGCTCGTAGGCTAAATTTTATATAAATGTTTTTTACAGATTCGTTACAAGATTTCCACTCAACTTCTTTACAAGCATAATTTATTTTGAGTGTACTCGACTGTGTTGTGTTCTTCCTTTCAAAAGAGTCACATTGTTTCTTTAAGTTTTTACCATTTTTTTTTAATAATTCATTTTTAATTTAATGACATTTCAATTGTTTTACTGCTATTATCCCACATTCATTCATTCATTCATTTTTTTTTTTTTATCTTGTTAATAGTTTAATAAATGTACACGTATTTTAAACGACTTCATATTTTTTTTGTATTGTTTTTAAGAATTGTTAATTATATAAAATGTTTTATTTTTCTTGTTTTGTTTTTATGCTGTATGCTATTAAAATTTATCCTATTACTTACTTGCAATTCTATTAAAACTCAGTATTTCTTTTTCTCTTGTATATGTATGTAGTTAGTCTATTGTTATATGAGAAAATCCGCTTAAGTTTTTCTATAATAATATTCTTTTTTTTTTTTGTTCCTCCTGTACATTTTGTCATCATGTCAGCTATGATGAAGGTGTGCCTGTGTCAAATAAACTGTCATCATATATAAATTGTAAAGGTGTGTGAGTTTTTGTTTGAGTATTTTTGAAAAAGTTCAACGAAAAAAAAAGAATAAAATTGAAGGTGCAAATTGTCGTTTTATGCATTGTTTTTAATCTTTTCATGTGTGAGAGTCTGCTCTTTTTTTCTATTTTTATAATGTCATTTATTACAATAACACAATTTACACATTACCGTTTTAACTTATTTTTTTTTTATAATATCTTGGTTGTTGTCTCTTTCATCTGTCATTTGAATGAAAATACTTGAGTACTTTTGGTAATTTAGGATTAAAACAATTTAAGATGTTTTATTGTTGGGTGTGAAAAATATTAAAGAAAATATAAAGAGGATTATGGAATTGTGACGTCCTATATGAATAATATCTAGACATAACAAAAAATTAAAGTGGTACTTTTCCACAAGACCCACGATAATTAACACTTGGAACAACGACATATCCAAATTCTTCTCGGTTTCTATTATATTGAGGGTGACTGAGTTGATTTAAAATTTGTGGTATCTCACGTTATCAAAAATTTAAAACTACATTCATGGTAGTTTTACTTTATACTTCTTAACAAATAAAATTTTCGTAAGATCTTGAAATTTGGTTGAATTTACATTTTAACTTTTGTGAGTGACTGTTTTTGAGCAAAGATAAATGAATTTGATCATAAAATCATCCAATCAAAGTCTGGACAATATGTAAGCAACAAACACCTTGGTTCACAACAGAGATTAGAAAACTTATTGATTATCGTGATAAAGTTTTTTTTCCGATGGAAGCGTTTTAAATCAGATAACCTACACAAATTATATCGCACAGCAAGGAGAGCAATTAATAAATGTATTAGGAAGGCTAAGGCCACATACTATGCTGAAAAGTTTTCCGCATTAATTGATACCAAGAAAAAATGGAAAACCATTAGAGAAATTGGAGTTGGCAAAACTAAAAGATGAGCGGATATTTCAGCATCAAATCCTAATGAAATTAACGCGAATTTTATTAATATCCCTATGCCTCAAGCTGATCACACATATTATAATAACTATATTGATACCTGTCCCCCCGAAACCCTTTTCTCATTTGAATGTGTTCGTCAATTGGACGTACTTAAGAGCTGTCAGTCGATAAAGTCAAATGCAACTGGTATTGATGGTATCCACCCTACTTTTTTGAAAATGCTTCTCCCCTTAATTTTGCCATATATAACACACATTTTTAACAAAATAATCACAACGAGCACTTTTCCCCAACGATGGAAACAAGCTAAAATTCTGCCGGTTCAAAAGTCAGCCACTGAATATCGTCCTATAGCTATTTAACCTTATCTGTCAAAGGCATTTGAACGACTCCTTCATATCAAATAACGTCATATTTAAACAATAATAATTTACTCACTGACCGTCAATCCGGGTTTCGTGCCAAACACAGCTGTGTTACTGCTCTAGCCGATGTATCTGAAGATATCAGAAAAGAAATTGATGATAGATGCGTGGTATTTTTAGTGCTGTTAGATCACTCAAAAGCTTTTGACACAGTGGATCACACAGTCCTCCTGCAAAAACCTAAGAAAATGATCCACTTTTCCCCAACATCAGTTGCACTGATGACATCTTATTTAGTAAATCGCGTTCAATGCGTAGAAATAAATAATACAGCATCAGCGTTTCTTCCTGTATCAAGAGGCGTTCCACAGGGTTCTATTCTTGGTCCCCTCCTTTTCTCAATATATGCTACTGACCTCCCTAAACAGTTAATCCATTGCAATGTAAGAATGTATGCCGATGATGTACAACTGTACATTAGCAGCAAAAAAGGAAAAATTGAGGACTGCAGTAGAAAACTGAATGATGATTTAAAACGAATCTCAAATTGGGCGGTTGCAAACCCTTTAAAAACAAAGTGCGTTCTGATCCGTAATAGATTAACTGGAATACCAGTAAACCCAAACATTTATTTAAATGATCAGCAAATTGATATTGTCGAACGAGCCAAAAATCTGGGTGTTGTTTTTAACAAAAATCTTACCTGGTCAGATCACATTGCGGCGGCGCACAGTGGCGCCATTTGAGTTTTTTCGTTGCAAAAATCATATCTTTTGAACCGAATAACATAATTGAACAGTTTAAACAGCATATGATAGATAACTGTTCAGCCTATGAAATGAGCGTTCGGAAAGGGTGCTACGCTTTGTAGGGGCCTATTTATGGGTTATCAAAGTTAAAATTTGTAGAAAAATCAATTTTATGGTAACTAAAAAAAATTATTTTTACATTTTTAGATTGTTTTTATTTCTTTTTCTTTAGGGTTTTATGTTTTAAATTATTACCCAACAAATTGAAAAAAAATTACTTCTTTTTTAAATTTATTTTTTTCAATTTTCTGTAAAATATTCATCACAATTCGTAAGAGAAGGTATATCTAAAAGACTAATCATTTCTAAACTAATTAATTAATTAATTATTAATTATAAAAAAAGCATCCTGTATTTGCTTCTTTCTGATCGTTTCCTTATCCTTTATTTATGTATTTTCATGGAAGTTTTCCTCCTCTTATGGTAGGGTATACGCCAGTTTTAGCAAGAACTACATACACCTTATCCTTGCTTGCAATGGTGACATTCCATATTCGTAATTCTCCTCGTTTGTAGAATCGTTTAAATTACCAAAGTTCTTCTGACTCTTTTTGCAAATCGGGCATGACAATGTTGAGGTTGTTCCTGTCAGTTCGTTTACGACTTTTCCGTCAACCATGGTCAGGTGGAACTCGTAATTGCATTCAATATATTTTCCTTCTCCAATTTGCAGCTTTGTAGGCTTAATCTTGCTTATTTGTTCTTCAATGTCCTTCACCGTGGTCCTTATGTGTTCTGCCGATTTCCTTGCAAACTGAAACATTATTGGTCGGCAATAATGCACTGATGACGGACGTGGATTTTTCCAGTGTAGGGAAACATCAGATTTTAGCCGCAAAGGAACAACAGATGCCATAAACATATTTCCGTCCGATATTGTAGCGTCATCGGAAGATATGCTTTGCTTATAAATGCTTTGTCCGGATGATCCATCGCAGCCCCATTTGCTGATCAACGTCAGTTTCTCAGGAAGAATTTTTACCTCATTTTCAGGAAGACTCTCCAACAACCGTTTTGCTGTATGGCCCATGAGATCCTGCAGATTGGCTTTCACAGAGACTTCCGTAAACTACGTATGCAGTGGTCGTGAATTTATTTTGGCTTGCGTAATATGCTTGTATCCTGGTAAAACGTCAGCCCCGTGTCGCATCAAGGATGCCCGTAGTATCTCACATTTTTCTCTGAAAAGTTATAAGTCGATAAACAAGGCCAAGCCTTCTTCGGAACCATACTTTTTAATGTGTGCGTTTGTGGGCGTGGGAATGCTTTCCTTAATCCTTTTTAGTCGCAGTGGGCTTGCATCAACAACAGATTTTGTAATCTGCGACCTAACTCTTTCACTATCCTTTGTATGTTTAATAGACAGCGCGTCCGATAAATGCTTCGTGGTCAAGTCATTGGTGGCATCGGCAAGTTTCCTCTTGTGAATATTGAACATTCCTCAATACTTTTTTTTGGCCTTCCTTTTGCTCCTCTGGTTGATGTGGTGGGTTTATCTACTGCCAATATATCCAGGATGGTGTCTTCATTAAGCCAGTCCTCGTATTTGGAGTTGAAGTTCTGAATGGTTCGATTAGATTTCACCCATTTTGCCTTAATATTTGCATATATCAGATAAAAATTATTTTTTATAGTTTCGCTTCCCTCAATATTTCCGTATAAGCTATCAAGTTCGTCTAAAGCAGCATCCGTGAAAAACTTTGGTGTGGTTGACCTTCTAAACAGTTCAAATAATTTTAAATTGTTTAACGCCATGGTTTCAGTACTTAAATTGTTTAACGCCATGGTTTCAGTACTTGTTGCGCCAACTTTCAGTCGTAGACTAATCCAGGCATTATGCTTATTTTGCAATATATAGGCTTATGCTACCATGCCTAAAAATTTACCTGTTCCGTGCATACATATGGATTTAGGCTGAATTATGCAATTTTGATATTATGCTCGTTTCTAAATAAGATTTGTGCCTACCTGGAGGGACCATAAGGCAATATTGTTCCTGACCATTTGTACTCCAAAGTAATTTTTAAGTGAGGTCCGTACCTGCGAATTTCAATGAGTAGTTTTTTGTGCATCCTGTGTCTGTAACAGAATATTGGGAGTAGACTTTGGCAGAGGCTCACAGGTAGACAACCGACTTAAAATGCAATTTTCAAACTATTAGATCAAACTACTGTCAGTCAAAACATGTAAGGGATGCACGCCATACAATTTCTGCAACCATGTCTTTTTAAGCTTTTTTTTTACCTCTAGAAGCCAAACGGGCAGATAAAACGTTTTGAATTATGTAAAGAAATAATCAAAGAACATGTTTTGCAAATATGGCAAATATAGAAAAATATAAATTTTTTTATTTTGTTTGTTAGATTTATAGTCATTTTTCAGACATATTGCAATTACTACTGTAATTAATATGCAATTTTTAATTTTGTTTAAATGGTGCGTGGTAAAGAAGAAGAAAGCATATATTTCAAAAATTCATAACTGCACTGTATTCTCTATTTTCCGTCAAAGTTGAAAAGTAGTGAAAAAACGGATAGTTTTTATACCCTATACCACTATGTGGTTTGGGTATAATGACTTTGTGCTGCTGTTTGTAACAACCAAAAATATTTTACCTACACCCATCTTTAATTATACCGATCGAATCAGAATCACTATCTGATTCGATTTAACGATGTCCGTCCGTCCGTCCGTCCGTCTGTGTGTCCATGTAAAGCTTGTAATCAAACTGCAGGTCGCAAATATGAATATATTTTGATCAAATTTGGTATTTGATCTTTTTTCGGCCATGGGATGAATGCTATTGAAATTGGTGAGAATCGGTCCATGTTCAGACCTAGCCCCCATGCAAATGACCCCTATGAAATCAACATATATTGCCATAAGATCCAAATTATCATACAAATCTTAGTCAAATTGGGTTTGTACGTATATATTACATCCATTAATCGGTAGTCCAAAATTAATCCCTATTGGATAACTCTTAGTCATAGGCCCCATATAGAGCTGCTTCCCGATCTTCACTTAAATCTATCAAAAAACAAAAATATTGCACTGATTCTTCTCAAATTTAGTTTGTATATAGTTTTGCAAAATACAAGAGACTTTACCAAACATGGTCAGGATCGGTCCATTTTTGGGTCTAGTCCCCATATAGATATAGCATCCGATATGAACTTTTTCATATTTGCAGCCGAAAAAATTAATAAAAATCCCACTCAAATTTGGTTTATGCTTATTTTCTATATCCAGTTAGTTGGGCCTGAGAGATAGGGTCTCTAAACGCATGGTATAGGGTATCATATAGTCGGTCTCGACCGACTATAATTTTCTTACTTGTTAAATAGTGATTTACCAGGAGAAACACAAAGCAAATAGTTAATTTTTTTTTATCATTATACATTTAATAAATACATCAATCAATACAAACAAAAAATAAGGCGATTCGTTACCTATTTTTCGTGATATTACACCTGAAATCGCAACAAATTGACTAAAAATTGTGTGTTTTTTTGAAAACCGAAAGTCGGTCAACTTTGAACGGTTATATCTTCTAAACTTAAAAAAGTGATATTATTAAGAGTAGCATATTTCCAATAACATGGGTTTATTCAAAACTTCGTCGGCGCACATGAAAATTTGGATTTTTGCAACCTCGTTTGCTCTACGGGCGCCACTGTGCGGCGTGTGGAAAACCTATTCAATGTTGCAAACTCTCTGGAACACTCAATATTGCACCCCAGGTAGTATTCGTTTACTACTAGCTAAGACCTACCTAATACCGACATTACTTAATGCATGTGAAATCTTTGCAAGTTGCGACGCTAGGAGTAGAACCAGGTTAAACATCACGTTTAACAATATCGCAAGATACGTTTTTGGTCTCAGAAGGTTCGATCACATTTCTTCCTACTCAAAGACAATCTATGGGGTCAGTTTTGATGACCTACTAAAAATAAAATCACTCATTTTTTTACACAAAATTATTATAAATCAAGAACCAAAATATCTTTATAAGCGTTTGCGTTTTAGTAGGCTCCGAAGAAATAACAATATAATACAATTTCGGCACCATACTTTGGTATCTGAATGGCAGTTTTTCATATTTGCGGTTCGTCTTTGGAATAGTTTACCCTCTACAATTAAAGAAGTTAGCAACGTCTCACTTTTTAAGAAAATAATTTTCGAGCGATACAAATAGGAATTGTTGTTGTTACACCTCATCTACATTACATAAAATTAACAATTGTCAAAATAGCTTTTAAGTTAATATATAAATATTTTTTTTCTCCTCTTTTTCTTTTGTTTTTTTTTATTCTAAGTAGTATTGTAATTTTTCTATATTTTATACATCAAAATTGCATTGTTAGTTTTTGATTTCATTCTTTATTTTATATTTGTTTTCATATCTTCTCCCTTTTTTTTTATTATTAATTTATCAATTCTTATTTAATTTTTTCTTACTTATGTGGATGTTTTTATTATTAATGCTTAATATTCCTATTTAAAGTCAGTTATTTTTATTTATTTTTTATTTCTTTTTTCTTTAATTCTTTTTTAATTAAATTTAAATATTGATATAATAGCTTTAAGTTCTGTTGTACATCATAAATCAATTTAACATATATTAGAACCCGCTCTGTTTGAAGATCACATGTCTTGTTGGGTGGGATACCAAATTAAATAAATAAATAAATAAAATTAATTGTTGACAAATGGAAAGAAAATCCGAATCGACGAGTACATTTTATTGGAAAAGACTTGAAAATGACAAATATAACTATAGATGTGTTCGGGAACGTGCTTTTGTAACCCTATCTATATTGAGACTGCAACGAACACCAGAGATCTGAGTGTGGCTCAAAAATGCAAGTGGCGGAATGGCTTAAAAACCTAATAGAAATGAAAGATGAAATAGAAATGAAGTCATTAAAACCAGATCGCAAAAGTTGTATGAACCTTAAGAAAAGAAAAATTGCTCCTTTGTTATGCATGATGAAACGGACATCAAAGCAGACTTCCTGATCCTTAATGTTATACTGTTTTTGGAGCAGATTTGGAAACTTCTAGTGGTGTTGAAAAGTTTGGTTCACAATCAGCCCAGTTACGAGTATTCTCAAGGAATTTCTTTCTTACGGAAAATACCTTTATCGAGAAAAAAAATGCTCGAATTATAAAATCCGCGTGCACAAAAAAAAATATTAAGCGGCACCATCGAATTTCGAAGCCAGTTGTTTTGCTTATTGACAATTAATTTTCTATATTATTATATGTGTGCAAACGCAAATAAAGTTAGTTGAAAGAAAAATTTAAAAAAATGAACAGCATAGCTTGTGGAAGAAATTGGTGTTGTATAACAACAACAACGAAATAGCCAAAGGATTGGTAGAAGACAATTGCGGTATGAATCTATGGAAAACTCAATCAATGCCTACATTGGCTGTCATTAAAGTTAACAAATGTTGTAGTTCAGCTTTAATTGTGGCCTTCGACCTACAAGAACAATAAAATATTTATTTTTTTTTTTTTTTTTAATTTTGTTTTATCAAAATACTACTTACATTTTTATGTAAACTCACGTCTGTTTTGCAAGTGAAATTTTTTTTAAAGGAAAAACCAAATTCAAATACATTGAGAATAACTACTTTTTCTCCATCGAATTTTCTTCCGAAGGAATTTTTATTCATAATGGGAAAAAAGCGAAAAGTGAGAAATTTCATGCGAAGTTTTTGTTTAGAATTGGGCTGAATTACGTTTCCATTTTTATTGCGGCAAAAAGCCATCTTCATACTTGCATCTGTGGTTTTCTAGAATAACCGCCTATTTCTTAAATCAAAATTTTCAGGAGAGGTACAAAACGTTATTTTTCAATTTTTGGCCTCGATATTAAGTTTTTAGAACTTTTCATTCAACAGTTCTGCAGATATAAGTAATAAATACCTTGTATAAAATTTTAAGTCAAAAATCGTTAGAGGAAGAGATCCTAGAGAAGGACGAAAAAACAATATATAAATTACACTTAAAGCGTGTACAATAGGGTGGCCCTTAATAAAAAAATTGTTCAAACTGTCGGTCTCACCCCCTAGAAATATGCGAATAGCAAAAATACTGATAAATACAAAGTTTTGGGCCAATCGAAAAACGTTTAGTCGTGGCGAGAAGCGATTGAAAATTTCAAGTGTGTTTATATGGGGAAAATATGACTTTTTTTTCAGATTTTACGAAAATTTCGTTCTATAGTTTAATTTTACCGACAAGCTGGTGTATAATTCGGGATCAGTATTAAATTATTCTTTCAAAAGGCTATAAAACTTCAAAATCGAATAAAACCTCGCCAAGAAATAGCAAATGCCCCAGACCACTTTTGTGCCAAAAAAACTAAGTCATGAAATTTGATGGGATTTTTTTAAAATTTGAGAAATTGATTAAAGCCATCATTCTTTTTTGGTCTCTATACTTATAAGTACTCAGATATGAAGTACTGTTTTATTACCACGTTGTTAACCTGTTGCGCATTGAGACCGAAAATTGGAAATTTTTTTGATAAAATTTTGAAAACTCCTTTTTCAAGTTTGAAAAAATTTTCTTAAACAAAATTTAAAAAAATTAATATATTAATTTAAGGTTTTATTAAATACATGTTGCAGATTAACTGTGTGAATTTTTAAGTAAATCCCTCTGTCAGAATTTTTTTGACAAGGATTTTATTTTTACGGATTTCGAGAAAAATTGGATTTTTGTGAAATATTATGTAAATGTACTCTTTCTAAATACTTTGTATCAAAAATTCATCACTTTTTTACTTTTAAATGTTATATTTTATCTTAATAGCCTACGGTTTCGGAAACAAATAATATGACTCCATTAACCCTTTTGGAATTGGGGTCACATATGACCCCAAGCTAATAAAAGACAATTTATTAAGAAAATTCAAATATTTTGTAAGTGCTGTCCAATTATTAGATGCGACGCTTAAAATATAATAACCAAATGTGTAGAAGTTTCGTTCCAAAAATTTTGGATAAATCCGAGAACGTTAACCTATTATTTGCCAAGGCCAGATTTGGAATTTAAGATATTTTTAAATAAAAATTACCGAAAACGAGTTTTTCTATTACACTCGATGAAACCACTATGTAGAATTTTAGAAAAATAATTCTGTAGCACAGTGTAATCGAATACTTGGTTTGTTTAAATTTTAAACACATCACTATTTTTCTTTAATGCGTTTGGTATTTTTTTTTCTTCTTTTTTTGTTACAAATTTGGGAATTTTAGAAAAATGTTCATTTAAATGCCTAAAATTGTTTGGTATCTTCAAATATACATGTAATAATCTCAGCATGTAAAGATGGATTCTTATTTTTAATAAACCTTTTTACTTTTCCGGAACTATTAGTATAGGGTATATTTCTGAATTTGCATAGACCAACTTTCAATTCTTATTTGCTTTTATTGTACTAGCAGATTCCAGCCCTCGAAATTCGAGTGCAAATCCTAGGAAATTATATTTTTTCATTAAATAAAGACCCTAAAGGTATGCTATTCAATTATAGCCAATTCACAAATCAACACAAAAAAACAAATTCATTTTTTTAACACACACATTAACAAATTTAATAAACACACACATAGCATTGTATAATTTTATGTGTGCATTAGTAGCAACTTTAAATGCAATTTACTCAAAATAAAGGAAAAAATTTAAAAATCTGTAAATCTGCAAAACGGCTAAAAAGAAATACCTTTCAAATAATATACGTTTGATCAAAATCGGGATAAAACGGTAGAACAAAACATCGGTCACAAGAAATCGCCTAGCCTATTAATATTGCAGATTTAATGTGTCTTTGTATCTTTAAATTAATGCAGATAAAAATATTAAACAATATGTATTTTTTAGGTTAATAGCTGGACATTTTACTGGTATAAGGCAAAACTAAAATTGCCACGATTTTTAGTCAAAATTAATTTGAAACTTTTTTTTAAATTACCCAAAAAATTATGAAGAATGATCCCTAGCTATGACATTCGGTATTCTAATGACGGCTACGTTAAAAAAAAAACGTATTTCTCTTTGACCCTCTTAATAGTTCTACTAGTCTAATAATAGAAAAATAATGAAATTTTCCACATATAAATTAATTCTTTCTATAAAGAATTCATTGTTTTTATAGAAAATGAACAATAAATAAGAAATTATAACAATTACTGGTCAAAAATAAATTAATTAACTTTAAATTTAAAGTGTATTATTGTGGAATTTAAAGGTTAAGTATCGGCAACTACAATAAAATGGTTACCATACCGAACATTGATTATAGTTTTAGGCACCGATGGAGGGTAGTTTTAGGCACCAGGTAATACTGGATTTGGTAAAAAAATACATCAATCCATAAAACGTCCTACATTCTCGGCCAATTGAAAAATATTGGGCTCTAGTAAAATCCAATTTGAAGAAGAGTAAATAGACTTTTTAAAGAAAATGGAGAAATATCTCCAAAGGTATAACAAACCACACTGACGGAAGCTTGATAAAGGGCATTAAGAAAAAGCTGTGAGTGGAATGGACACGAAGTCATTATCTATAATATTATTAGGCAAGACAATTTCTAATGACTCCTTCCATGCCTTTAGTTATCAACTGATTTTGACAAAAAATATACCATATGAAAGGTTCTTTTTAGCTGTCCATTATATTTACAGATTTGCAACATCTGGAACATTTTTTCGGAATAAAGTTAACATTAAACACATATTTAAGCTTCAAATAAAAATTTTTATTAACTAAATTTTTTATTACATCTCTGCACGAGCAACTCATAGACATTGACGCTTAACTTGTCCTGAACAAAGTCCGACGCAAGACAAGTACAATACGTTGTCGCTCATATTGTCGTCAACGGACGTTGATACATGGCAATATAGATAAAGGGTCCGCCATCTAACGTTTTTTTTTTTCAACTAGTGCTTATTTCATGAATGGTAACACTTAGCTCATGTCTGATTTGACAGATTATTAGTTTTATCCTTCCGCTGAACGAATATGGTTGTGTATACGCTTGAACAACGCTGGGAAATATTGCGACATTACTTTGAAAATCATGGTAATGTTGCAGAATGTGTGCGAAAATTGCGTACGGATTTTGGAAGAAGAGAAGCACCGTCAGCTCCGTATGTTCGTTATCTTGTGAAAAAAGTGAAAGAAACTGGCATCCTCGTCGATAAACCAAAGCGAGAAAAGCCAAAAACAGTGCGTACACCCGAGAATATTGTTGCTGTGGCAGAAAGTGTGCGTGCAGCGCCATCAACATCAATTCAGCGTCGTTCTCAAGAATTAGACATTTCGGAGGCATCATTGAGACGAATTTTGCATAAAGACCTTGGTATGACGCCATACAAAGTCCAATTGGTTCAGGAGTTGAAGCCAACTGACCATCCAATGCGTTTTCGCTTCGCTAAGTGGGCCTGCGATCGACTTACATAAGATGCCCATTTTGCCAAAAAAAAATCATCTTTTCAGATGAAGCTCATTTTGATCTTGGCGGGTAAGTAAACAAGCAAAATTGTCGCATTTGGGGCACAGAAAACCCGCACGCATACATTGAAAAGCCGATACACCCAAAACGAGTCACTGTTTGGTGCGGATTTTGGTCCAGAGGCATAATTGGGTCATTTTTCTTCGAAAATGTGCAAGGAGTGGCTGTTACAGTTGAACGAATTTTTGTTCACAAAAATTGAAGAGGAGGATATTGGCAACATTTGGTTTCAACAGGACGGCGCTACGTGCCACACAGCCGAAGCTACACTCGATGTTTTGCGCCCTGTTTTTGAAGATCGCATTATCAGCCGCAGAGCTGATGTCGTTTGGCCACCTCGGAGCTGCGATTTGACACCGTTGGACTATTATATGTGGGGTGCCCTCAAAGATAAGTGTTATGCCAACAAGCCAGAGACAATTGACGCTTTAAAGGACAATATTCGTGAAGCCATTGGTGAAATACAGCTGCACACATTCCTTAATGTGCTTAAAAATTGGACCGATCGTGTAGGCTACTGCATGGCCAGCCGAGGCAGCCATTTGTATGAAATTATTTTCCATTATTAACCGGAATGATTATACTTTCAAATAAAAAAAAAATTTAGATAATATTCAGTAGTTTTTTTTTATAGCATTTTCAAAAAAAAAAAAATTATTTGGCGGACCCTTTATTTGTCGCTGAATTTGTCGTCAACGGGATGTGATACACGACCATCTGAGTAATTTGTCTCCCAGCTGGACGTTAACGACAGTATCCATTATAACTTCGTTACAGAAAACTTCATCGACAAAGGTCGTGGGTGAAAAATTATAAAATGTCTTAAGGAATCGCTAAAGACAATGTCATCTACGACGTTTTTGCCAACTGGGAAACTATACAATACTGTGTGTGTGTTTACCTGTGTTGAATTTTGAATTATCTAAAATTGATTAGCATACCTTTAGGTTCTTATAAAATTATTTATTAACAAACCCAGTAATATACATTCTGTGTGTTCAACAAATATTTACAATGAAATTTAATGAATTTATTTTAAAAGTTCACAATTTTATGAATTTTATTTAAATAAATATACATTTTATATATATATATAAATATAGATTAAAAAACCATTGAAAGAAAACAATTTAATGAAAAATAATATTTCCTAGAATTTGCACTCGAATTTCGAGTGCTGGGCTCTGCCAGTTGATATAAAACGATGGCTTTATTTTATTAAATTAAATAAGGAAATTTTAACTCGTTTATACGTCTTGTACGTTTGTTTGATTTGCCAATTATAGCCTTTATTATAGCCTAAAGATGCCTACCAAAAATTGGCGAAATATTTAAAAATAAAGTAATAAATATAAAATCTATAAAAAAAACAGACCACGAGCTTCAAGCATATAATTAATAAAAAATAAAAATAATTAAATAACATCATATTTGATCCATAGCCCAAATATAATTTAAATTTTACAAATTTCCAACCAAACATGCCTTAATGTAAAGATTACTAGAAAATATGTTAATGTTAAAGACTTTCGTCAAAATGTGAATTCTAAGCAACAGTAAAATTTTTAGGAACACTGCAGTTAACTGGCCTCATTGTTTATACCCTATACCACTATGTGGTTTGGGTATAATGACTTTGTGCTGCTGTTTGTAACAACCAATAATATTTGACCTACACCCATCTTTAAATATACCGATCGAATCAGAATCACTATCTGATTCGATTAAACGATGTACGTCCGTCCGTCCGTCCGTCTGTGTGTCCATGTAAAGCTTGTAATCAAACTGCAGGTCGCAAATATGAATGTATTTTGATGAAATTTGGTATTTGATCATTTATCGGCCATGGGATGAACGCTATTGAAATTGGTGAGAATCGGTCCATGTTCAGACCTAGCCCCCATACAAATGACCCCTATGAATTCGACATAAATTGTCATAAGATCCAAATTGTCATATAGATCTTACTCAAATTGGGTTTGTATGCATTTATTACATCCATTAATAAGTAGTCTAAAAATGATCCCTGGGACAACTCTTAGTCATAGGCCCCATATAGAGCTGCTTCCCAATCTTCACTTAAATCTATCAAAAAACAAAAATATTGCACTGATTCTTCTCAAATTTTGTTTGTATATATTTTTGCAAAATACAAGAGACTTTACCAAACATGGTCAGGATCGGTCCATTTTTGGGCCTAGTCCCCATATAGATATAGCATCCGGTATGAACTTTTTTATATCTGCAGCCAAAAAATTTAATAAAAATCCCACTCAAATTTGGTTTATGCTTATTTTCTATGTCCAGTTAGTTGGGCCTAAGAGATAGGGTTTCTAAACGCATGGTATAGGGTATCGTATAGTCGGTCTAGACCGACTATAATTTTCTTACTTGTTTTTATTATTAAATTACTGTTACTGGCATACAGACACAGTGACATAAGCTCAATAGAGTATCCTTAACAACTCTGACCATACATGTAATATAATATTTTAAACTTTAACCCCAATTAAATTATATACCTACGTAAATGTATATGAAATCTTTTTCCAATTATTAATACATATGTATATGAATGCATACATATATAAATTGCCAAAATCTTGTCTCTTATAAAATTACATTATAATTAGTTTACAACAGACATACGAGTACAATGAACGAAGATGTCCAACCACTGAAGCATCAAACATGTTGCACATATGTACATTATTTATATTAAACAAAATGCCACAAAAACCACAAAAATTTACTAGGCCAAATAAAATTTGCTCGTTTGGTTTTCGAAATTTAATTGTTCAAGATATAAATCTATAATACCAATGAATTCAAAAAGAAAAAGAAAAAACTTTATCGAATCAAATCAAAGCTTTCAACATCCTTTATGAAACTTGAGTATATTTACCACAGCTGCTATTAAATTGCATGTATAAGTAGCAAAAACAGACATACAATGACTTTGAAATCAGACAATTTAAGATTTAATTTTTGGCATACATTAAATGCTGCAACTTGATTATGTGCTAATTTATTAGTAAGGAGCAAAAAAAAAAAAAAAACTAAACCACAGACATCGGTTAGAATTTTGCACGTATGACAACATACACACACACATTTGCACATTTAGTGATGATACTAATGAAGTGTGCGTGACTTGATTATATATAAAGTATATTTTCTTATTTTAAAAGAGGATACAAGTCAAACTTCTTCTTTTTTTTTTGTACAAGTATACTGACAGTCAGTCAGTGATTTTGCTTTCAAACCAAAATTATAACTATGGTATTAAGTGACCAGTTGAGTATATCAAACTTTTTCAAAATAATTCAACGTTCTGAATTGAATACAATGCGAAGTTGCAAGCAACTATTTGAGGCACGTATAACATTTATAGTGGTTATTCACGCCTAAGGATTGCGCACACAAAAATTGTAACATCTAATAACTCGCAATAACTTTTAAACTAAATACCCAATCAAAATAAAAGGGGGTACGAAAATTATAGTCGGTCTAGATGATATCCTATACCACGTGTTTAGAAGGGACATCTCGAGTCCAACGAGTTGAATATAGAAAATAAACATAATCTTAATTTGTGTGGCATTGTTATTAATTTTTTGCCTGCAGATATGAAAAATTTCATATTGTACGCTATATCTATATGGAGACTAGGTCGAAGAATGGACCAATCCTGATACTATTTGGTAAAGTCACTTATTTTTCGCAAAAACTTATAAAAAACAAATTTGAGAAGAATTTGTGGAATTTTTTTTTTATTATTGAAGATCGGGATGCAGCTTTGTATGGGGAGCTACGACTAAGAAAACTCCTTACAGAGTTTAGTTTGGGACTACAGATTAATGGGTGTAATAATCACAAACAAACCAATTTTGACCAAGATCTATCCGATAATTTGGGTCTTACGACAATTTAAGTTGATCTCATAGAGGCATGCACCATTTTTTCCAACTTCAGTGGCGTTCGTCAGATGGCTGATAAAAGCTCATATACCAAATTTCATTAAAATATATTCATATTGTGACTTGTAATTTCATTACATGGGCACACAGATCGACGAACAGACGGACGGACATCGACTAGGAATGACTTTCTGTAATAAACAAGAAAATTATAGTCGGTCTAGACCAGCTATACGATACCCTATACCATGCGTTTAGAGACCCTACCTCTTAGGCCCAACTAATTGGATATAAACCAATTTTATATATATATATATATATATATGGGGACAAGGTCAAAAAATGGTCCGATCCTGACCATATTTGGTAAGGTCACCTATTTTTTGCAAAAAAAATATATGAATATTAAATTTGAGAAAAATATGTGCAATATTTTTGTTTTCTTTTTATAGATTTAAGTGAAGTTCGGGAAGCTGCTTGATATGGGGGCTATGACTAAGAATTATCTTATTGGGTTTATTTTTGGCTACTGATTAATGGGAGTAATGAAAATATATAAAACCAATTTGATCGAGCTCTATAAGATAATTTGGATTTTATGACATTTTAAGTCGATTTCATTGGGGTCATTTGTATGGGGACTAGATCTGAACATACACCGATTTTCACCAATTTCTATGTCCGATAGAAACTTCATACCAAATTTCATCAAAATATAATCATATTTGCGACATGTAGTTTGATTACAAGGTTTACATGGACACACAGACAGATGGACGGTCGGATGGACGGACGGACGGACATCGCTAAATCGACTCAAAAAATAATTCGGAGTCGATCGGTATAATAAAAGATGGGTCAAGGTCAAATATTTTTGGTAGTTACAAACATCAGCACAAAGTCATTATACCCTGACCACATAGTGGTATAGGCTATAATAATGTTCCTAATTTTGTTTTCTTCGTGTTTATATACCGATCGCATCAGAATCACTTTCAGGGTCAATTTAGCGATGTCCGTCCGTCTGTATGTCCATGCAATCAAACTACAGGTTGCAAATATGAATATATTTGTGGAAATTTGCTATATGTATAAGCTTCTATCGGCCATATGATGAATGGAAGCTGGTAATGTTCAGACCTAGACCCCATTCAAATGACCCCTATGAAATCGACTGAAATTGTCATAATATATAAATTATATAGATCTGGGTCAAATTGGGTTTGTGTATTTTTATTACTCCCATTAATCTGTAGTCTAAAAATTAACCCTACAGGATAATTCTTAGTCATAGCCCCCTTATCAAGCAGCTTCCCGAACTTCACTTAAATCTATCAAAATAAAACCTCTAGGACAATTCTTAGTCATAGCCCTATATAAAACTTATTCCCGACCTTTACTTAAATTTGTCAAAAAACAAAAATGTTGCACAGATGTTCCTCAAATTTGGTTTGTATACGTTTTTGCAAAATATAAGCAACCTTACTAAATGTAATCAGGATCGGTCCATTTTTCGACCTAGTTCTCATATAGATATAGAATCCGATATGAACTTTTTCATATCTGCAGCGAAAAAAATTAATTACAATGCCACTCAAATGTATGCTTACTTTCTATGTCTAATTAGTTGGACCCAAGAGATAGGGGCTCTAAACGCATGGTATAGGGTATAGTGTGGTCGATCTAGACCGACTATAATTTTCTTACTTGTCTTCTATGTATAAAAACTTCTTGAGAGTAAGAGAGTAAATTTTACTTTTGAAAATATAAAAAAAAAACTTACAAGTTATATAAATATTTAGTCTTGCGACTGAACTGAACAGATGCTGATTTTTTATGTAAATTTAATTTTTTGTTATTGTTAGAATTTTTTGTTTTGTTATTTTTATGTTTCTTGATTTTAATATATGTATGTTAAAAAAAAAAATATATAAATGTATATTTTAAAAATTTTTTAGTGCAAAAACATCAGCATTTTTTATTACTCTCAAAAGTTTTTATTAATATTAATATTAATATTATTAATTTTAATATTATTAATATTGTTATATATATTAATATAATTAATATATTTATATTAATATTAATATTATTAATTTTAGTATTAATATTGTCTCTACACTACTAATAAATTACTAGCAGATTCCAGCCCTAGAAACCCGAGCGCAAATTCTAGGAAATTTTATTTTTTCATTAAATAAAGACCCTAAAAGTATGCTAATCAATTATAGCCAATTCACAAATCAACACAAAAAACAAACTCATTTTTATTACAAACACATTAACAAATTTAATAAACACACATATAGCATTGTATAATTTTATGTATGTGTTAGTAGCAACTTTAAATGCAATTTACTCATAACAAAGGAAAAAATTTAAAAATCTGCAAATCGGCTAAAAAGAAATACCTTTCAAATAATATACATTTGATCAAAATCGGGATAAAACGGTAGAACAAAACATCGGTCACAAGAAATCGCCTAGCCTATTAATATTATAGATAATCATACGCCCTGAATATGTTACGTTATTAAAGAAGTTTATAAAAAAATAGTGGAAAAAATTAAAATTTTTGGAAGATTTCATTTGATAAAATTTGTCAAACTTGATCTGCTGAAGAAGGACATGAGAAACCGTCAATGGTTCTTGAAAAACTAAGCAAACAAACCTCAAGATTTGAAAAAAATACATAAGTCATAAAAAAAGTTTGGATGAGAGCCTAGTACGTTCACCCTGCCTTGGAATTTCTTAGCCCCCCGAGAAGGGCAAACAGCACTGTGTAGTATATGAAAAACATTTTTCAGTGACATTAACATGAACAAAAAAATTTTATAATTTTAGTTTAGTAAACTTTTACAACTGAAAATGAATGTTATAATTTTTTCGTGCGCAAACCTTATATAAAAACCTATTGCATGAGTTCTGAAAAATTTCCTTAGGGCACTGCTGCACGTTCAATATACAGTGTTGGTCAGAACAAAAGCAACCAAAATAACTATTGACCTTTTTTGTGTTTTTAAGCATATTATTGTTGTTTTTCCAAAACCTTCTTTATCGTTTCTTACTCTTTATAACATTACAAGGAAAAATCAAAATTAAAATTGTAAACTAAAAGAACCGTTATGTATATTTTTTTTTTTTTTTTTTTTTTTTCAAAAAAAACTCAAAATGACACTATTTCAGTTGGACAAAACAAAAGCAACATTTAATATTAGTCAAGATTTAGTGAAGAATCCGTTGTTTTTTATAACTTTGTGGCATCTACGTGGCATGGATTCAATAAGGTGGTTGATAAAATTGACTGGAATGGTTTTCCACTCAGTTTCCAGCTCTGCTTTTGAAGGTTGTGAAAGCCCGACCAGCTACTCGCCGCTTAAAAATACCAAATAAGTTCTCAATAGGGTTCAAATCAGGTGATTGGGCCGGTCAATAAAGTGTTTGAGCTCCATTTTTAGCGAGCCACTCTTTTTTCAGCTTCGAAGTATGTTTCGGGTCGTTGTCGTGTTGAAACATCCAACGAAGCGGCATCTCCCACTCAGAGTGTGCCATCATAACATTAGCACGAATGTCTCTATATTTAAATCTGTCCATTAATCCGTTGATTTCGTGGAGGGGTCCAATGCTAAAACCAGAGAAGCATGCCCAAATCATAATTGATCTGCGCGCAATGCTTCACAGTTGGCTTGTAGTAGCGTAGGCTTAAACGATCTCCTTTTTTGTGGCGAACGGTGTACATTCCGTCAGATTTAAACAAATTAAAATTAAAATTAAAACTTGACATCTTTTATTATACCGATCGAATCGGAATCACTATCTGATTCGATTTAACGATGTCCGTCCGTGTGTCCGTCCGTCCGTCTGTGTGTCCATGTAAACCTTGTAATCAAACTGCAGGTCGCAAATATGAGTATATTTTGATGAAATTTGGTATATAAGCTTCTATCGGCCGTAGGATGAACGCTATTGAAATTGGAGAAAATCGGTCCATATTCAGACCTAGCCCACATACAAATGACCCCTATGAAATCGACATAAATTGCCATAAGATCCAAATTATCATATAGATCTTACTCAAATTGGGTTTGTATGCGTTTATTACATCCATTAATGAGTAGTCCAAATATTCTCCCTATGGGACAACCCTTACTCATAAGCCCCATGTAGAGCTGCTTCCCGATCTGCACTTAAACTGATTCTTTTCAAATTTTGTTTGCATATATTTTTGCAAAATACAAGAGACTTTACCAAACATGGCCAGGATCGATCCATTTTTGGGCCTAGTGCCCATATAGATATAGCATCCGATATGAACTTTTTCATATCTGCAGCCCACAAAATTAATAAAAATCCCACTCAAATTTGGTTTATCTTATTTTCTATGTCCAGTTAGTTTGGCCTAAGAGATAGGGTCTCTAACTTGTTGATAATGACTTTGGGCTGCTGTTTGTAACTACCAAAAATATTTGACCTAGACCCATCTTTTATTATACCGATCGACTCAGAATCACTTTCTGAGTCGATTTAACTATTTCCGTCTCTGTGTCCATGTAAAGCTTGTAATCAAACTACAGGTCGCAAATACGAATATATTTTGATGAAATTTTGTATATGAGCTGCAGTCGGTCGCTATTGAAATTGGTGAAATTCGGTCCACGTTCAGACCTAGCCCCCATACAAATGACCCCTGTGAAACCGACATGAAGTGCCAGAAGAACCAAATTATAATATAGATCTCAGTCAAATTGGGTTTTATGTTTTTATTATATCCATTAATCAGTAGTCCAAAAAAAAATGTCCCTAGGGCAATTCTTAGTCATAGGCCCTATATAGAGCTGCTTCCCGATCTTCACTTAAATCTATCAAAAAACAAAAATATTGCACAGATTTTTCTCAAATTTGGTTTGTATATATTTTTGAAAATATAAGTGACCTTGACAAATATGGTCAAGATCGGTCCATTTTTCGACCTAGTCTCCATATAAATATAACACCCGATATGAATTTTTCATATTTGCAGCAAAAAAAATAATAACAAATTTGGTTTATGCTTATTTTCTATATCGAATTAGTTGGACCGAAAGATAGGGTCTCTAAACCATGGTATAGGGTATCATATGGTCGGTCTAGACTGACTATAATTTTCTTACTGGTTTCCTTTATTTTGAGTAAATTGCATTTAAAGTTGCTACTAACACATACATAAAATTATACAAATGTTATGTGTGTGTTTATTAAATTTGTTATTGTGTTTGTAATAGAAATGAGTTTGTTTTTTGTGTTGATTTGTGAATTGGCTATAATTGGTTAGCATACTTTTAGGGTCTTTATTTAATGAAAAAGTAAAATTTCCTAGAATTTGCGCTAGAATTTCGAGGGCTGGAATAAGCTAGTCTAAATAAATATGTACTGCCTTTTTGCCAAATGTTTCTTAGTGAGCAGTATTTTTTTTTTTTTGCTGGCCTGAATCTTTCGAAACCGGCTTCTAATGTTCGGTGACGAACAGTCCTTAAATCTATATTTAAACTTAACTCACTCGAAATAGTTTGTGATGATTTAAATGGATATTTTTGCACAATTTGTAAAATGTTGCGGTCTGTCCTTTCATCTCTCTTCCGTGGTGCTTTTTTTGATTTTTTTTTTTTTTACAGATTTTGTTGTTTTATATTTTTTATAAGCCGAGATATTATAGATTTATTAATATTTTGCTTTTTAGCTAGTTCATTTGGACTCTTTCCATTCAAAAAATCCTTAATTAATAAATTTTTTAAGTTTTCGGAGTATTTATCTCGAGCCATGACGATTTGATCTAAATATGATCAATTTCACAACGCAACTAGCTGTCAGTCTACTTAAATTAAATTAGATTAAAAGAGAATGCAAAAATAAGCCGTTAATCTTGAAAGTAGAGACAATGCAATTTGTTCTTGCTTAAAGTTGCTTTTATTTTGTCCAACTGAGATAGTTGCATTTTAAGTTTTTTTGAAAAGAAAAAATATATAACGGTTCTTTTAGTTTACAAGAGGATTTGGAAAAACAACAATAACATGCTTAAAAATACAAAAAAGTTCAATAGTGATTTTGGTTGCTTTTGTTCTGATCAACACTGTATATTGTAGTATGCATTATTGATGGATCACGATCCATTTTAATGGATCTCAGAATAGGAGGTCATTCTGCGATAAATATCGTGATCCAAATATCACAATATATATTGAACAAGTAGCAGTGCCCTAAAGTTACAAAATAAATCGAAAAAATTAACAATCATGCCTACAAATACAAAATAAGTTATTTATCGTTTTTCAAATTCGCTCCTTTTTCTACAATTTGAACTTATACATATATGAATTGGATATAGTTTTTTCTTCTTTTGATATTTTTTGAAATACTATGTCTGAAAACACCTTGTGGGTATTCTATATATTCACGGAAGGATTATGATCAAATAGAAATAGCTGAACATACATGCCAAATTAAAGCTGCTCTCATGTGGTTTCATGCTGTAAAAGCACGAAAAATTTTTGGTTATTTGGTAAGGTTTCGGATTTAGGTGATTCGGATTTAACAGCCAACCTTACTTACAAAATTTTTTAGTTTCATTGTCCATATCAAAATTGACCGATAGTAAATTAATTCAGAAAGTGATTATATGTAGATCGCTGTAATAAACAGCCGATGCGTATCATTTTACAATACCAAACATTCATATTATTGTAGAAAAATGTTTTAATTTTTGCGAAGTTTTTATTTTGTTTTTAAATCTTAATGTAACTTCAATTGAAAAAGAATTAAATCAAAAAATTTCTTTGAAAACTTTTTATAGTTGAATGTCCAAAATTTACAATTTATAATTTTGCTACAAAAAATTTATAAAACACATTTGTTTTTATAAACCGTTTTGTGAAAAGTTTTGGAACAACTTTGTTTAACATATTTGTTAGCAAAGTTTACTTCCTTATTTGGTCACCTTAATTATGATAAATAAATAATACTACATACTTTTTGCGACATTGTGACCCAAAGAACATTTAGAAAGCGAAACAAACAATCAGACATCATGTTGCATGGCCAATGAAGCTGTCAGTAAGTAAAAGCACTGAAATGTTCGAATGTATGTATGTAGTTGCCAATACTTAAGTATAGTTGGCAGCATGTTCCTGTTTTTAAATTTTGGATGTTGTTCTGTCAGAAGGATGTCTTGTCATGATTTTAACACGAATCTTACAATTAGTCTTTTACATTTAGAATTCATGAAATTCTTCATGACATTCATGGCATAATTTAGGTTTGGATTTCTCTAACTTTTTATGTTTGTACCAATTTGTGTGTTTTTGGTCAGAATTTATTAAAGTTTTTGTTTTTTGTTTGTTTGTTTTCATTTTATTTCTAAGTTGAACAAAAAAAAAAAAACAAAAAAAGTTTGTAACTTTTACGTATATTCTTACTTTTCTCTTTTTACTATTCCACTAAATAACTAAAAAAAAAATTTATATTCTCATTCTTATTGTTGCAGGTGTTTCCGCTGAAGTTTATTATGTACGTGATGGCTTCGTAAACAACTATGCGCTGAATTTCATAGTGCCTGTACCGGCAAACGTGCGAGACATAAGTTTCACTTGGCAAAGTCTAGCTGGACGTTCTCTGCCCTACAGCATTAGTGTAGTTACATCCGATCAGGCCGTATTGCCCCGTCCTACCATGAATATCTCTCAAATCGGAGAAATACCCACCACTGTAAAAACATTTTCGATTAGTTTAAAATGTTCCGGAACACGAGCAGCTGAAGTAGATGTTACCATATCCATAGAAGTGATATTGAATAGAGCATTGAACAATGTCACCCATTTGGTATTTCGAAGAAAAAAGATATGTCTGCTAGCCGAAGAGGACGAAATAGATTTAGACGATCCTTTGCTATTGGAAACAGTAGTTCCACCGCCAACGGGTCTTGTAACTTTGGTTGTTGGTTGTGTTTTGGCTTTAGCTTTGGTTTTAATACTACTCTTGGCTGCCTATTGTGTACGGGGAACGGCAAAACGACAAAATAATGGCCAACCAATGAGAACTTCGAGCTTCCAAAGACTCAATACGAATCCTCCTTGCCAATCGCCCTCCTATATCACTCCCTCCATTATTGCACCAATACATAGTACGCTGCCACGTAAAATAGAGCCGCAACAACCAGAAGAATTACATCGTCGCATTTCCGAGTTAACCGTAGAACGATGTCGTGTTCGTCTCTCGAGTCTCTTGCAGGAGGGCACATTCGGTCGTGTCTATCGTGGTACATACAATGACAATCAAGATGTTCTTGTGAAGACAGTGGCTCAACATGCCAGTCAAATGCAAGTGTCACTTTTGCTACAAGAAGGCATGTCATTGTACGGGGCTTCCCATCCCGGTATTTTGTCGGTTTTGGGTGTATCCATTGAAGATCATACCACACCATTTGTTCTATATCCGGCCATGAATAATACACGAAATTTAAAAATGTTTTTGTTGGATCCTTCGTGTGCTCGCACTGTTACTACGATACAAATTGTTATGATGTCTTCAAACTTGTCCACAGCTTTAAGTCATTTGCATAGTCACGGAGTTGTACACAAAGATATTGCCACCAGAAATTGTGTGTAAGTATTAAGAAGTCTTAAGATGTTTAATACTCAAATATTTCCTAAATATTTCTTTAATTTTTCCAAATTATTATAAATAAAAAATTTTATTTAAAAATTAATATTAATATTAGCGGCATTTGGTGGGTTAATCTCTATTTTTCTTTTATTAATTTCTCTTTGTAGTATTGACGATCAATTACGCGTAAAATTATCAGACAGCTCTTTATCCAGAGATCTTTTTCCCGGTGACTACAATTGTTTGGGTGATAGCGAAAATCGTCCCATTAAATGGATGTCTTTAGAGGCACTACAGCATAAACAATTCTCAGAAGCCAGTGATTCATGGGCCTTTGGCGTTTTGATGTGGGAATTGTGTACATCAGCCAAACAGCCGTATGCTGAAGTTGATCCATTTGAAATGGAACATTATCTCAGAGATGGCTATAGACTGGCACAGCCATTCAATTGTCCCGATGAGCTGTAAGTATTTTAAATTATAATTTTAATTTTCCTACTTTTATTGCTTAAATATATTAAAAATTAATGTTGCGGAGTTGGAAATAATATTAAAGCTGTATGTAACTTATGTATATAATAATGCTCAATTGTTTTCAAAAATTATCAATTGCATTTTATAAAAGTGATATTTATTTCAGTAGTTTTCAATTTTAGTTTAGAAGGTATACATTTTAGTTCAGAAACCACTAATTCTGTTCTCATAAATATCAATTCTTTTTCAGAAGTGATACACCTAGTTTAGAATCTATTAGTTGTCTTTCACAAATTATCAATCGAGTTTAAGAAATTTTCGATTGTAGTTTGAAACCCTCAACTGTAATTTATAAATTACCTTTTTTGTTTAGAAACTAAAATTTTTATATTTACTAGCAGATACCAGCGCTCGAAATTCGAGTGCAATATATAGCAGCTTTATTTTTCAACTTAGCCGATTCACAAATCAACACTTTTATGGTTTATTATTATTGTTAATGAAGATTACAAACTCATTAACATATACATTAACAAATTTAATAATACATACATTGCATATGTATAATTTAGGTATGTGTTAGTAGCAACTTTAAATGCAATTTACTCAAAATAAAGGAAAAAATTTAAAAATCTGTAAATCTGCAAAACGGCTAAAAAGAAAAACCTTTCAAATAATATACAAAACATCGGTCACAAGAAATCGCCTAGCCTATTAATATTATAGATGTTCAATAAATCGCTGATGAAGGCTGGAATGCCAGAAACCGGTCCGATTAAGAATACAGTGTATTTATGAATTCTTGAAATATATGCTTTCTTCTTCTTTACCACGCACCATTGAAACAAATATATTTTAACTATCATGGTAATGTTGTCATAATGGTTTTCACTATGTCACATAAACTGACAACGTACAATTGCCTCAACTGACATCTCGTAATTTGCTATTAATTACGTTTGCATTGCATCTTATAAACTAACAAAACATCCGACTGTCAAATAAAAACAAATTACCAACATGTTGGCAATTGACAAGACATTACAACCCTTTTCATACAACTGACAATAATTGACAGCAATTTACATCAAAATTTACACACACTCAATTAATTGACGGATAACTTGTGAATCGTATTTTATTTTATTTTTATTTTTTTTGTTAAATAAAAATCGATTTCAACCTTATAAAGCTTAGAAAGAACAATAAAATAAATATACATATTTTTTGATTTTGAAAATAATCGAACATTCGGTTTGTTTCAATTTGATATACATCACTATTTTCCTTTAATTGTTTTGATATTTATTTCTGCTACAGCTTTGTTTTTACACCCTCGCCACCATTGTGCAAAGGGTATATATCAGGTTGTCAATCCACTTGTAACTCATCTAAATAAATTCTGGAGACCTAGTTACCTATATATATTCTTGATCCTTATAAAAGGATAAGCCGATATGCCCATGACCGTCTGTCTGTCTGCTGAAAACATCCTCCTGTCCGCAATGGTTCGCAGTACTTCAGCTTAAATTGTTCGTCAGCAATAGTTTGGTATTCAATTTTAAGCCTGTAGACCGAATTGTTGTAAAGATACTCCGATGAAATTTTATATAAAAAACTAAAAATGTATATGATGTATCAGCGATGCATTCACATGTTTTTGTTTTTTTTTTTATCGACGAGAGTAAGACAATAACCAAGATAATTGTACTCTTACTCTGATTAACAAAAAAAAAAAAAAAAAACAAACAAAAATATAATTGTATGGATTTACATTAATGCTGATTGTATTTAATAATTGTTTTCACTTAAAAAGCACGAAAATTACTAAAATTTTGCGTTCAACACATGAGTATCAAAGATTCGACGCAGCCGAATTTAGCATTCTTACACGTCATTTTGTAGTAAAAGAGATACATACAATTTTTTAAGATGTTCATTGAAATGCCTAAATTGTCCGCAAATAGAAGTAACGAGTGTTTTTTTTAAATAGGTTCACAACTTTAAGCTGGTAACACTGCTTTATTTGAAACCCGATTTAATAGCTTATAGTTGCTTTTTGTTTAGTTTGGTTTGCCATTTCATTGTGGATAGAGTTACAAAAGAGCAACGTCCAAAAATCATTTTTTTTTTGTTACCGATTTTAAAGTTATGTTATTCATTTGAAAGTAAATACTAGTAAACCTCGGGAGCCAAAAAATTGCGACTCTATCTCAACTATATCACAGCGAACAGGGTCTTCGAAAATGGGCTTTCTCAGTATTTTGCTAAAATTTAAAATTTCTTTGTAACTGAAACTTTTTTGATTTAAAAGATTTTGAAGTGAAATAAATTTTGTATAATTTTGTGGCTTCCATACTATTAATGTTAAAAATGTAAAATCACTGAGTCATTCCGAAATTTAAAAAAAAAAATTTTTTTAAAAAGGTCCAAATTTTCCGAAAATCTCCTACTTAATAGAGCATAACTCCTGCCAGTCAAAAGCAGTCAGAAAAAATCTTGCACTCCTCTATAGTCCGAACCCTCCCCTATACTCCTTTACCCCATTATATACCCGCCAGATTCCGCCCGTGTGCACCAGAACAATTTTTCTGACCCAAAGTTATATATTTTCTGCAAAATTTATGAATACAAAAGTTGTCCACTATGTGGTTAGGATATATTAAGTTTGAGGTAATGTTTGTAACTGCCAAAAATATTGGACCTTTATCCATCTTTTATTATACGGATCGACTCAAAAACACTTTCTGAGTCGATTAAACGATGTCCGTCCGTCCGTCTGAGTGTTATGAATACAAAAGTTGATCGTACCGCTGCACCGCGGTGTATTTTTTTGCATGTCGGTGAAGTTGTCAGGAGTTGTTGTATACTTATAAAAAAGGGTTGATATATAATGCGCTTAATTGTTACAGGTACATTTACATAGGTATCTTTCAAAAACATTAATAGTCTGAATTAGAGCTATATAGTTTAAATACCTGACGAAATGGGAAACAATTTAAACAAGAGGTAAATGGTAAAAAAAAAACTATTGCGACATAGCCCTTTAAGATATGAGCAAGTATGCTTCACCTTTTAAAAGGGGTTAGGGTGTGGGTTTTTATGCTTCTAAAAGTGGTAATAAAAGATAAAAATTTTTATTTTACATAATTGCAAGAATTATTCATTATTATTCATTACAATTTGTGCAATGGCTAAGTACTGTTACAGAGATCTGGCAGATATTTATTTTCAACGAAATGATGTAGACGATATAATTTTGCACATAGTGAGCAACTACTTCTTTAAGAATTGTAACCTAGAAGACATTGAAATGCACAAAGGACAAATTACTAATTTTGCATCGAATTTGAAAAGACGGTACATTGAATGTTCTCATAGCAAGGTAAAGATGTACAAACGTTACCAAGACTGGTTAATAAAGGAACTTATTTTTGAGAGTGCATCTACAACTGCCAACGAAAGTGGAAAAAAGGGTCGACCAGCAAAACCAATTGACGGGTGTAGTGAAAGATCTCGAAGGCGCAAGCTGGAGAATATCAATGAAGAAATTTCTCAAAGAATTATTAAGGATTCATTTTTGCACCAAATTCAACCAACCCAAAATAAAAAAAATAAAATTGAAATAATTGAAAAAATAGTAGAAGCGAGCCCAAGGCGCACAAAGAGGATTTTGAAAAGCATTCCTACACCAATTGAAGATAAGAAATTTTCGCCGGAAGAAGCGTTCGCCCTATTTTTGAATTTGAAATTGACCAAAAGTCAATATAAGGAATTGCGGAAGCGAACCAATGAAAAGAATTGTGGGATTTTTCCAGAGTATCAAGATTTAGTTTCTGCCAAAAAAGAATGCAGCAAAAAAGAATCAGCAGAAATAAAATTCCAAGATCTCCTTGAACATACTGCAAAACGATTGCTAAATGTGCTTGATACTGATCATTTAAAAAAATTGGTAATGGCAGCATTACTTTAATTTCTAAATGGGGATGTGATGGATCCTCTGGTCAGAAACAATACAAGCAATTTAATGCCGAAAATTCATCAGATGCTAATTTATTTATGGTATCTTTCGTTCCATTGCGCTTAACAAAAAGGTATAGCGTCTTAGAGCCGTCAACTAGTAGAGAAACAGAAATTGATATATGGAAAAATGAAATTCCTTCTTCAACAAAGTATTGCAGACCAATAAAATTTGCATTCAAAAAGGAAACCAAAGATGTCATAACTGAAGAAGTTCAAAAAATAAAAGATCAATTTGATGACCAAGACATTGAAGTACATTTTAAAAATATGTCTCACAATGATTGATGGAAAAGTTGCACAAGCTTTGACTGGAACAAAGTCAACGTCAAGCTGCATTATATTCCAAAAGACATCAAGTCAATTAAGCGAACCCCCACCAGAAGACGATAGTTTTAAGGAAGCCTACGAATTTGGAATGTCCCCTCTTCATGCTAGAATACGTTTCATGGGGCATATTCTTAAATTGGGTTATGATTTTGAATTTGGTCCGTTAGGCGAAACAGTGAGAAAAAACAAAGAAAATTAAGAAAAAAGGAAGCAAAAACAAATTCAACAAAAATATCTACAGCTAAGCCTCGTAATCGACCAACCAAAACAAGGGGAAGGAAACACAAATGATGGAAATACTGCAAGGAGATTTTTTTCCGATCCGGAAACTGCAGCATCTATCACAGGTGTAGATCATGAATTAATAAGACGATTCAAAATCATATTACAAGTTCAAGCATGCAGCAGAAAGATAAATGCAAAAAAATTTGGAGAGTACGCCAATAAAACAGCTATACTTTATAATGAAAAATAATCTTGGAGGTATATGCCATCCACAGTTCATAAAATTTTGTACCATGGGGAACAAATAATTCAAAACAATATGCTACCAATAGGAGATCTATCTGAAGAAGCGCAAGAAAAAAGGAACAAAGACTACAGATTCTTTCGCGAGCACAACACAAGGAAAATGTCCAGATGTTGTACTATTTTGTTGTGCACTTCAGATCCATATATGTGCAACATTCGTCAAAAATGGAAAACTATTGAATTAGACGAAGAAGCTAAACAAATTCTAGAAGATGAAAATCAAGGCTATTTAGAAGAAATTTTTACTAAAATTGGTTGATTTAAAGTACTTTTTCATTACACTAACAATAAGTTACACTTTTTTTATATAGCTAAAAAATTTTCTTGATTTAAAAATTTATATATTTTGTAAATTTACAATAAAAATTGTTATATTTTATAAATTTACCATAAGAATTGATATAGAAATATTTAAAAAGACAATAAAAAAAACATACGAGTTTTTCATTGAAACTTCTCTATCTTGAACCAGTATAAGGTAACTTTTACGTTCGCTGCTTAATAAATTATATTTTAACACGGGATCTTTCAAAAAAAAAAAAAAAACCTTTGGCCCTTGTTCACATTAGGACTAAAAAGTTTACGGGGGCCAAAGTTTGGCATTTTATGAAAAAATAAACTTAAAAAATTGTTAAAAAGTATTAGTTGTAAAATTAACTGAAAAAATAATTTTTTTTAATAATATATTTAAAAAAAAACCTTTTTTTACGTTTTAACACTTCACTTTTGTACTAAAATTCAACTACAAATGAAAATGTATTTTAAACCCTCCGTAACTTTTTTATTTTCGGTTGAGAATCACGTTTTATAGCAAAACTTAAAGGCTAAAGTCTCACCTACCAAACAAAAAAAACCGCATATCAAAATTCCCATCCAATCAAAAGTTATAGATTTTTGACCGCCTTCTCGTCAAATGGTCCACTGTGCGGCGGAGTCATTGGTAAGTGTATTCAAAAACGACGATGGGCAGAATGTTACTGTCAACGGTGAACGGTATAGAGAATTGATTACAAGTTTTTTCGTACCTTTATTAGCTAGCATTAATCTTGCTGACATGTGGTTCCAACAGAAGAGAGCCACCACATGCCACTCAGATCACGCTCCAATTAAGTTACTCAAAGACACTTGATGAACGAATAATTTCACGTAGTGGTCCTGTTACTAGGCCACCACCAAGATCGTGTGATTTAACCCATTGGATAATTTTCTTTGGTGTTATGTAAAGTCACTCGTCTATGCCGATAAACCGGAGACAATTGAACACCTGGAAATCAACATTATATGAGTTATTGACTTGCGCCAATGCGCGCCAGACGTGGCGGCCATATGGCCCAAATCTTATTTAAACAGTAATGGCATAAAATTATCTATCCAATAAAGCCAGTTCTTTGATATTGTAGATGTTTTTCCTTGTTTTGTCTTAATTTAAAGTTCAGTAACTCTAAAAAATAAACCCTTATATACATGTCAGCATGAAAAGATTAATTTTTATTTTTTTCCAAAATTTTGTAATTTTCCAAAACTATTAGTACCTATTGAGTATATTTTTGAGACCGCATAGACCGACTTTTATCAAGATGCTTGTTTTTATTGTAACTTTTGCATTAAATCGATCTTTGTATGTTTAAATTAACATATTACAAGCTAGTTCAGGTAAAAATATTAAAGAAATTTTTTTTATGTACTCTCTATGAGGGTATAATGAGTTCGTGCTGATATTTATAACTACCAAAAATATTTTAGCTAGGCCCACCTCTTATTATACCGACTGACTCGAATCACTTTCTGAGTCGATTTATCAACGTCCACCACCCATCATGTAATCCAACTACAGGTTGCAAATATGGGATTTTGATGAAATTTAGCATGTTAGCTTTTATCGATCATAGGATGAATGCTATTTAAATTGGTGTAAATCGGTACATGTTCAGATCTAGACCCAGATTAACATATATATAACGATAAAACTTGGTGTATGTCTGTCTAATATACCCACTAATTAGTAGACCAAAAATGAACCCTGTAGGACCATTTTTAGTCACAGTCCACATATATAGCTGTTGTCCGATCTTCACTTATATTTATAAAAAAAAACAAAAATATTGCATAGATTTTTTCAAATTTGGTTTATATAGTATTGTTCGAAACCTAAGCAACTGCTGCTAATGAAGTAATCAAAGTCTTACAAATTCTTTTTAAATTGATTTATAGAAAATAACACTTTTAATTGTTATTATATTATCTACATACATTCTAATAATAACAAAAAAATTTAATTGCATTTCCTTGCAAAAAAAAAAAAAAAAAAAAAAAAAGAAAACAAAATTAAAAAAATTGTTCGAGACCTAATCAACTATTTTATTGGTGCATCTTTTTCCAATAAATAACTACAATTTGGATATAGTTAGCTAAGACCCGTTTAGTTATTTTTATAGGTACATTTTAGCGAATCACATGCTTCAATCTGCCGAATGGGAAATGCCACTTCGATGGTGTTTTAGCATGATAATGACCCCAAACACACGTCAAAGTTGGTAAAAGATTGGTTGTCTGCTAATGGGATTCAAGTCTGGAGATTGAGCTGGCAAATCCCATAGAAAACATATTAAGCATTTTAAAGCGCAGGGTTGGAACTCGAACCAATACCAACCACAATACTATCAAATCTAATAGAATCTATGCCAAAACGATGTGCAGAAGTCATAAGAAACAAATGGTATCATACGAAGTATTGATAGTTGCTTACGTTTCGAGCAATAATATATTGAGTTAATTTTGTTTTCGTTTTTTTTTTTCTTGTAAGGAAATGCAATTAAATTTTTGTTGGTGTTATTACAATGTAGGTAGATATGTAATGTAGTAAAAAAGTAGGAAAATTATAGTCGGTCTATACCGACTATACGTACCCTATACCAGGGTTTAGGGACACTATCTCTTCGGTTCAACTAATAGGATATAGAAAATAAGCATAAACCAAATTCGAGTGGCATTGTTATTATTTTTTTGGCTGCAGATATGAAAAAGTTCATATCGGGTGCTATATTTATATGGGGACTAGTTCGAAATGGACCGATCCTGACCATATTTGGTAAAGTCACTTATATATTGAAAAAATATATACAAACCAAATTTGAGAAAAATCTGTGCAATATTTTTGTTTTTTTGATAAATTTAGGTGAAGATCGGTAAGTAGCTCTATATGGGGCCTATGGCTAAGAATTGTCCTATAGGGATTATTTTTGGACTACTGATTAATGGATGTAATAAACACATACAAACTCAATTAGACTGAGATCTATATTATAATTTGGATCTTATGGCAATTGATGTCGATTTCATAGGGGTCATTTGTATGGGGACTAGGTCTGTAGCGCGATTCAGTAACTTCTTTTAACGATAATCAAATCGTTAAAAAAAGAAAACAACAAAATGATAGATTTCGGTATTCAGTAAAATTTTTAAGCGGTATTCTCTATTGTTAAGGTCAGCTGTTGTTGTTATCTAAACGACAACCATTTTTGAGTTGTTTATTCAATCGATAAAAAGTTAAATTTTTGGAATGATATTTCGTCACACATAAATAAAAATCATAAAATACTGAAAATATGTTGCTTTTATTATAAAAACTGTTTATATAAATAAGAAAATTAAATAGCATATTCAATTCGTTATTTTATACTCAAATAAATAAACAAAAATATTAATAAAAATGAAGAAACATAAAATCATCCTGTCAAACACGAAGTGATTTGTTTTTTTTTTATTCTTCTTTGTCTTTTTCGCTTATTTTGACAGAGATGCCACTTATTTACAATTTAAATGAATAGAAAAATGGATTTGTCGACTATCGTTAAGGTGTACTTAGTGAATCACTTAACCGTTAGTGCAAACAATAACAGTCAGATTTTGATTACTTTATTGGGAGAAGTTGCATAGGTTTCGAAAAACGTTTTTGAGAAACTTAAGTGACTTTACTAAATATGGCTAGGATCGGCCCATTTTTGGACTTAGTTCTCATATAATAATAACATCTGATTTCAACTTTCATGTCTGCCCGCCACAAATTAATAACAATACCTCTAAAATTTGTTGTATGCCTATTTTCTATATCCAGTTATTGCCTAAGAAAAGTTTCATCCAATAACATCTCTCGAAACGTATGGTACAGGGTATAGTATAACCGGTCTACACCGACTGTACGATATAATTTCCTATCTTGTTTAAGTTAATATCTGCATGTCTATGATTTTTTATTCAAAACTAATTTGAATCTTTATTTTAGAATATCGCATAATTTTTAAGCTCTCATAACATTTCAAAGTATGATCCATTACTTTCTCTTTGGTCTTTTATAGGGATCTTAAGAGTTTTTATACACTAATAATAGAAAAATAATGCATGTTTTAGATAGAATTTATTTCCTTCTATAAAAGAAATCATTTTTCTTATAGGAAAAAACAAACAATAAATAAGAGATTATCAGCCCTGTTCTTGAAACGTTGTTATTTGTATAAGAGTGAATTTAAAATCACATGAAATTGGAATTTTGGGTTTCTTGAAACCACTTTTTTTATTTATTTAATGGAAACATATGTTTGAGTTAAGAACCATATGTTTGAGTTAAGAACATATGTTATCTAGAAACCGAGGTGCCGAGGTTCTTTATTCAGTTTCACAAAAAACTTTTAAGTATTTTGTGCATGTTTTTTCTTAAGTTTATAGAAAAAGTAAAAAGAAAAATATTTTCTTTCAAAATAACAACTTATTTGTTCATTTAATTTTTTTGTTCTTCAATTTCATTCAATTAAAAATGACTTTTCTATTTTTAAAAAGTTAGGCATCACCAAAAAAAAATTTCGATATTCAAATAAATTGGATTGACTGACATCACTACTGTTTCGAACATATGCAAAAAAATAAAAATATGTGATTTGATGAAAAAAATTTTTTTAATTCCTTTATTTGCAATAATTAGTGCATAAAGAATCTATGTTATAATTGAAAAAAATATAATGGAAAATAGATTGTGTAAATAAAAAGTTTTTATTATAGTTATAGAACAGCATCATCGCAAAAAGTGTGTTTTATTAACATCGACCACTTATTACGATTTTTTTTTTTAAATCAGCGCAAAATGTAGACGTTTTTAAAATCGTTTTTTTTTTCATAAAATTAATGTCTAATTTTTTAAAATAATGACAAGGTTCAATAAAAGCATGTTAGAGTTTAAATATCAATTAGTTTTTTTTATCTCTTAAGACCTGCTTAGTACAAAAAAAGGGCATTTGTTTTGATTTCACACAACCTTTTCTCAGTGAATTAAAACGAGAAAAAATATTCTTATTGAAATTAGAGAACAGCAAAAAACTCGTAGATTTAAGAATTTTTTCATTTACGAGTTTTTTTTTTGTGATAGTGGTTTCAAGAACAGGGGTGTATAATAATGAAAAACGATTAGATTTAAATTTATATGTAGAAGGTATTAGAATTTAAAGGTTATGAATCGACAACTGTATTCAAATGTCGTATTCAAAATTGGATATAATATTCAGTTTAAGACACAAAGAGTCGGCACAGCCTATTTTAACACTTTTTTTTTCATGTCATGTCACTAAATATGTCATGTCATGTTAAAAATGCAAACAATTTTGAATATATGAAGAGGGTTACATTTATAAGATAGGCTAATTTTTTATCAAATTCATTTCATTTTCATTTCATTTTCATTTATTTATTCAGTCAATGGAATACAAGAGTTCCTTACAGACTATAACTTAAATTAAAAATTAAATTATTACATGAATTAAATAAACATGTCTGATTTTATAAATCTAATAACTCAAAGAGAAACAGCTTAAAACTTTCTTTTGGAGTGCAAAATTCAATAGTGCGATTCAAATTTTTTTTAACGGCCATTTCATTTATGTTATTGAGTTCGTTACAAGCACGATTTAACGTACTATTTATTGCATAATTAGTGCGATGGTACGAAATTAATTAAATATATCATGATTATATCGTAACATTCTCGGAGAGATATAAAAATATACCTGAGAGAGCAAGTCATGACAATCAATACCACAAGTAATTAAATCAAATATAAACAATAAGCTTTGAAATCTACGCCTATATTCTAAAGTCTCAAGACCAAGAAGCAAGCCTTAAGCTTCATATGAGGGTAAGGGATCAACAAAATTAATTGACGAGAGAGCGTATTTAAGAAATACACGTTGCACTCGGTCAATGCGAGTGATGTGTTTCCCACAATGTGGACTCACACGACAGCAGCATACTCTAATTTTGATCTAACATAAGATGTGTAGATCAATTTTAATGTATTAGGATCACAAAAATCAGAGCAATTTCTCCTAATAAATTCAAGGACTTTATATGCTTTCGGTACAATATAATTTATATGGGGAATGATAGACATTGTAGAGTCAAAAACAACTCCCAGATCAGTCACTATGTCAATAGTAGTTAAATTGTGACCACCCAAACTAAAACAAGACGGTATCGGATTGCGAGATCTAGAAAAAGAATGACGACATTTTGAAAGATTTAAAACCAGATTATTAACCAAACACTAATCATGAGATTATTTAAAACATTTTGTAAGTTATATATATCAAGCAAGGAGGATAACTGACAGTATATTTTTAAATCATCAGCATAAAGCAACAAGTAAGAAAATTATAGTCGGTCTAGACCGACTATACGATACCCTATACCATGCGTGTAGAGACCCTATCTCTCAGGCCCAACTAACTGGATATAGAAAATAAGCATAAACCAAATTTGAGTGGAATTTTTATTAATATTTTCGACTGCAGATATGAAAAAGTTCATATCGGATGCTATATCTATATGGGGACTAGGCCCAAAAATGAACCGATCCTGACCATATTTGGTAAAGTCTCTTGTATTTTACAAAAATATATACAAACAAAATTTGAGAAGAAACAGTGCAATATTTTTGTTTTTTGATAGATTTAAGTGAAGATCGGGAAGCAGCTCTATATGGGGCCTATGATTAAGAATTGTCCAATAGGGATCATTTTTGGACTACTGATTAATGGACGTAATATATACATACAAACCCAATTTGACTAAGATTTGTATGATAATTTGGATCTTATGGCAATTTATGTTGATTTCATAGGGGTAATTTGTATGGGGGCTAGGTCTGCACATGGACCGATTCTCACCAATTTCAATAGCGTTCATCCCATGGCCCAGTTTATATACCAAATTTCGTCAAAATATATTCGCATTTGCGACCTGCAGTTTGATTACAAGCTTTACATGGACACACAGACGGACGGACGGACGGACATCGTTAAATCGAATCAGATAGTGATTCTGATTCGATCGGTATAATTAAAGATGGGTGTAGGTCAAATATTTTTGGTTGTTACAAACAGCAGCACAAAGTCATTATACCCAAACCACATAGTGGTATAGGGTATAAAAGCGTGTCTTAGTAAAACACTTAGAGACATCATTTATAAACAAATTTAACAAGAGCGGACCCAAAACACTGCCCTGATGAACGCCTGAGGTTTGAACATATGGGAACGATTTAAAATCCGCAAATAATACTCTGCAAATTCTATCAGATAGGTATAATCTTATCCACATAAGAAAGTTAGAATGCAATCCCATTGCTTGCAACTTATAGTAAAGAATACTATGAGATACCCTGTCAAAGGCTTTAGCAAAGTCAGTATAAACCACATCAATTTAACTACCGTGTTCCAGTGCAAATATGCAATACTCACTGAAAACAGTTAAGTTGGTCGTAGTAGACCTACCAGAAATGAATCCATGCTGATAAGGAGAAATAATATATTTTAAAAGGAAAAATAATTTTTCAAACTCTTTCTTTTAACTCGTACTCTCTGTCTGTCTGTCCGTCTGTCTGTCGTGGGTCAACCCCATTGGAGTTTAGAGTTTATTTATTTATTTGTTAGCCTGTGTAACAAGACTGAAGTCTTAAAACAACACAGGGGTACATTAAGGACAAATGTGATAATTTGACATGGCTTTTGATGAAAATAATAACAAAACTGGTAATAAGAGTCTCAGAATAAAGTAATACATTAAAATAATAAAAATAAAAAAATAAAAAAATAAAAAATAACAATTAAAAATTTAAAAATTAAGTATTAAAAACTGAAAATTAAAAATCAAAAATTAAACAATTAAAAATCAAAAATCAAAAATTAAAAAGCAAAAGTTAAAGATTAAAAAGTAAAAATAAAATTAAAAAACAAAAATTAAAAATTAATAATTAAGAATTAAAAATAAAAAATATAATATAAAATGCATTAATTAAAATTTATATCAATAAGTTTAGTTAAATAAACAAAAACAGTATTGAAATTTTAAATAATAAATATTTTAATAATACAAAAAATAGAAAAAAAAAAGAAAAACAATACATATATTACTTTTACGAGTATAGCTCAAATAATTTTTTCTTAAAAAACGGGCGTTGCTTATATCTTTAATGTTTACTGGTAGCATGTTCCAAAGACGAATAGCATTAATATAAAATTGCCATTCTGATATTAATCTATGATGCCTGATTTGAATTATATTTTTGGTTCTATTAAATCTACTGAATTTTAATTTATTAAATAGATAGTCAGGCTCACGAGCGATAATAATTTTATGTAAAAAGATTAAAATACATATTTTCAATAGGTCCTCAAATTGTACACCATATAGTTTCTTCGAATACGATGAAATGCTGTCAAATCTCCGCAGTCCAAAAACATATCTAGTAATGTTATTGTAAACAACGTTTAATCTTCGTTTACTTTCTGAGTCGCAACAGGAGAAAACCTCACATCCATACATCAGAATCGGTAACAAATATGTTTTCGCGAGTGAAATTCTAATTTTTATAGGTGTAAAGCATTGTGTGGGCCAGAGTGTTCTAAGCATAGAATAAGTTCTGCCACATGCTGCATTTACATGATCAGACCAAGTAAGCGTATTATTGAAGATAACTCCTAAATTCTTTGCGCTTTCGACAATTTCAATCGGCTGATTATTTATAAGTATGTTTGGCCTAATTATAATTTTGCTAGTCCTTTTGCGTATAACAATACATTTAGATTTTCGTGGATTTAAACTTAATACATTTGCTGAGGCCCAAAGAAAAACTCTGTTAAGATCCTGATTCAATTTTCTGATACAGTCCTCAACACCTTCATTTCTGTTGCTTATATATAATTGTGCATCGTCAGCATACAAGCGAATCTTACAATGCAACAACTGGTTGGGAAGATCATTAGAGTAAATTGAAAAAAGAAGAGGGCCAAGAATTGACCCTTGCGGAACTCCTCGTTTTACATAAAGTAAATTTGACATTCCAGACTGGGTTTCCACACACTGCATTCTGTTTTTAAGATAAGATGACATTAAGCTGACCGATGTTGAAGAAAAATTCATCATTTTCTGTAATTTCTGAATTAATATGTTGTGGTCTACAGTGTCAAATGCTTTGGAATGGTCCAACAATACTAACATGGTAAAAAAAAACATCATTAACTTATTTTCTTAAATCTTCGGATACATCAGTAAGAGCAGAGATGCAGCTATGCCCTGCCCGAAAACCAGATTGTCTGTTAGTAAGTAGCCGATTATCATTAACGTATGAAGTAATTTGATTGTGTAGTATTTTTTCCAATGCCTTAGAGAGGAATGGTAGGATTGCTATGGGTCGATATCCAATTGATTTGAAACTTGGCCCATAGTCTTGTTGTGACTACAGATTAATTTTTGGGTAGTCATTCTCAGTCACGTACAGTCACGCATAGTCACGCACAGTCGCGGAGTAATTTAAAACCCATTTGCCCTTATCCGATCGATCTAAAACTTGGTCGATAGACTTGCTGTGAAAAAAGATTTACTTTGACATAGTCACGCATAGTCACGCACAGTCACGGAGAGATTAAAACCTCACTTCCCCTCATCCGATCGATCTGAAACTTTGTCCATAGACTTGTCGTGGCCAAAGATTTATTTTAAAATAGTCACACACAGTCGCGCATACTCACGCACAGTCACAGAGTGAGTTAAACCCCATTTCCCCTCATCCAATCAATCTGAAACTTGGTCCATAGACTTGTGACCAGTCACGGAGAGATTCAAAACTCATATGTATAAGTTAAAAAAGAGTTTTAATAAAAACTTTGTGTTTATGGGTTAGATTATTATAAGTAAATAACATGTTCAAAAACCTTAGAAACACATGATAATTTACATATTGGCCTATAACTAGTAACTTCATATTTATTACCATTTTTAAAAACTGGAGTAATGGTCGTCAATTTCCACTTGTCAATGAAATGCCCTTCTTTTAATGATAAATTAAAAATATATTTAAGTGTAAACGCGATAGAAAATACACACTTTTTCAAAAATAGGTACATAAACAATCTGAATCTAATTTAAAATTATTTTTCAATTGCATAATTCCATTAAAATCATTATCAACAGAGACTTCAATGAGACACCAATGTCTAGCACGTCAAATGAATTTGAGTATCTAGCTGTATGAATTATTGAAGAATAAAAATTTGAGCCGAAAAAATTGGCAAACATATTAACAACATCGCTACCAGATTTAGAAACATTTAAATTAAGACCAGAACGATTAAGGATTAGATTTAATTTCACATTCTTTTTGTAAGATAAACTGTTTATATAAAAATTTGTTTAGGAAGTGCAATTCTTTATTCTCGGAATAATTTTTTTTTAATCAAGTTACAGAGTGACATTGAATCCTTAACCAAGTGGGGACTCGTGGCCACCCATCTCAATCAGTCGACCACATTTTATATAACTTCCCAGTTCCAGGCAATATAAACGAAGTTCAAAACATCTGCCTCAATATCCTGGCTTAACTGATTAAACCTTTAAAACCTATTTATAACGAATTTAAAACAAAAAGAAACACAATTTCTCGCTGTATTTTTTAATCCATAATCTAAATAATGAAATTTAAATTTCTGACTCATACTTTTTTTTTGTTTATTTTTAGATTCACTATAATGGCCTACTGTTGGGCTCTCTTACCATCTGAACGTCCATCATTTCTACAATTACATGCCTGCCTCGCTGAATTTTATGCTCAGATTACACGTTACGTGTAGTTTCCTTCAAACTCCTCCGATGGATCGGTAACTTTCCGTTCTCTCTCGTCTTAAATTAAGTAACATTCTCCTATAAATATAGAAATTATTGTTGTTGTTGTCTAATAAGTACATATGTTTTGTTTAATTTTAAAACCAAAATTATTATTTTAAGTTCTCATCTACATTCAGTTGTAGTGAATATAATAGGGAATACAATGTTGTCGAGATCATGTTTATCAATCATTATTTTGTAAATATTATTACGGTTTAAATCATTCTCCATTAAGTCATTAATTTAAAACAAAAAATAAAAAAAAAACAAAAAAAAAAACAAAGTGTGGTAATTAAACATTAACTTCCTGTAAATGGCATTTATTTATAGCATAATTTTATTAACAATTAAAATGATTCAACAAAAGTAAACAACAAAAGAAAAAAATTTTTAATGTAATGTAACGAATATGTGTAATATTTTATACAATATTTATAACTCACAATAATAATTTACATGCATTTACATCGTACATACGTACGTACATACAACAATTTGTAAAGTGTTCAATTTAATTTGTAAGAAGTAGTGTAGGGTTTATTTTACATACAGTGCATTTTGTTTTACGTATAAATTGTGTATTTTATTAAAAATTATCTACAATAGTGTTAATACTTAAGTAAATCGTGTGCGCGACTGTATGTAGGCATATTTTTTGTGCATTCTTGGAAAAAAATAAATATAAAATTTATTAACAAAAAATTTATAATCATGCAAAACTGTAGCTATAATTAAAAGAAACCAAAACATATTTTACGATACATACGCACTCCTCCTCGTACATACAAATATGTATAATTATTAATTCACATTATTTTGCGTGAAGTAAATAAATGATAATTATAAATTAAACAAAAATTGTTTTTTTTTTCATGTGGTATTTTATTTAAAAAATTTATATTAATATATACAGTGTGCGACAAAACATATGCACGAACTTGTTATACCCTCCACACCTCAATGGCAGAGGGTATATATAGGTTTGTCATTCCGTTTGTAACGCATCGAAATAAATTCCGGAGACCCCAAAACCATATATTTTCTTGATCATTATAACAAGGGAAGTTGATTTAGCGATGACCGTCTGTCCGTTCGTTTTTGTATAAAGTCGTTTATTAACATCCCAAAGGAGTTGCTATTTAAAATCGTCAAAATCGGTCAAAGGGGTCACGAGTAGTTATGAATGAAATTTTGAAAAAACTCTTGAAAAAATAAAACTTTTCAGTGTGTTTGTTGTTTTTTCTTAAGATATGTGGTATACGTTGTAATTGTTCTTATTGTTGAAAATTGAAAAATGAAAAGGAAAATGAAAAAATACAAATGGAAAATGAAAAACGAAAAATGGAAAATGCCATATGGAAAATGAAAAATGAAAAATGAAAAGGAAAATGAAAAAATAAAAATGGAAAATGAAAAACGAAAAATGGAAAATGGCAAATGAAAAATTAAAAATGAAAAATTAAAAATGGAAAATGGAAAATGAAAAATTAAGAAGGATAAATGGAAAATTAAAAACTAAAAATGAAAAACGAAAAATGACAAATGAAAAATGGAAAATGAAAAATAAAAAGTGAAAAATGAAAACTGAAAATTGAAAAAAGAAAATAAAAATTGGGAAATGAAAAATAAAAATTAAAAATGAAAAATTAAAAATGGAATTTTGAAAATGAAAAATGTAAAAAAGAACAAGTAAGAAAATTATAGTCGGTCTAGACCGACTATACGATACCCTATACCATGCGTTTAGAGACCCTATCTCTCAGGCCCAGCTAACTGGATATAGAAAATAAGCATAAACCAAATTTGAGTGGGATTTTTTATAAATTTTTCGGGTGCAGATATGAAAAAATTCATATCGGATGCAATATCTATATGGGGACTAGGCCCAAAAATGGACCGATCCTGGTCATGTTTGGTAAGGTCTCTTGTATTTTGCAAAAATATATAAAAACAAAATTTGGGGATAATCAGTGCAATATTTTTGTTTTTTGATTTAAGATCGGGAAGCAGCTCTATATGGGGCCTATGACTAAGAGTTGTCCAATAGGGATCATTTTTGGACTACTGATTAATGGATGTAATATAACATACAAACCCAATTTGACTAAGATTTGTATGATAATTTGGATCTTATGGCAATATATGTTGATTTCGTAGGGGTCATTTGTATGGGGGCTAGGTGTGAACATGGACCGATTCTCACCAATTTCAATAGCGTTCATGGCCGATAAAAGATTAAATACCAAATTTCATCAAAATATATTCGTATTTGCGACCTGCAGTTTGATTACAAGGTTTACATGGACACACAGACGGACGGACGGATGGACGGACATCGTTAAATCGAATCAGATAGTGATTCTGATTGGATCGGTATATTTAAAGATGGGTGTAGGTCAAATATTTTTGGTTGTTACAAACAGCAGCACAAAGTCATTATACCCAAACCACATAGTGGTATAGGGTATAAAAATGGGAAATGAAAAATAAAAATTAAAAATGAAAAATTAAAAATGGAATTTTGAAAATGAAAAATGGAAAAAGAAAAATGAAAAATTTAAAATGAAGATTGAAAAATTAAAAATTGAAAATGAAAAATATAAAATGAAAAATAAAATGAAAAACGAAAAATGGAAAATGAAAAATTAAAAATGAGAAATTAAAAATCAAAATTGAAAAGTGAATAATAAACAAGTAAGAAAATTATAGTCGGTCTAGACCGATTATACGATACCCTATACCATGCATTTGGAAACCCTATCTCTTAGGCACAACTAACTGGACATAGAAAATAAGCAAAAACCAAATTTGAGTGGGATTTTTATTAATTTTTTTGGCTGCAGATATGAAAAAGTTCATATCGCGTGCTATATCTATAGGGGGACTAGGTCCAAAAATGGACCGATCCTGACCATGGTTGGTAACGTCTCTTGTATTTTGCAAAAACATATACAAACAAAATTTGAGAAAAATCAGAATCAGTGCAATATTTTTGTTATACCCTCCACTCCAGTGTGCAGAGGGTATATATAAGTTTGTCATTCCGTTTGTAATAATTAGAAAAAAAAATTTGGACCCCATAAAATATATATATTTGTGATCCTTATAACAACCGGAGTTGATATAGCGATGTCCGTCTGTCCGTCTGTCCGTCTGTGGAAATCACGATGACGGCATCAATCGGGCAGCTAGGGTGCTCGTTGGCATAAAAAATGATTCATTAACATCCTGAAAAGTTTGCTATTTAAAATCGTCCAAATCGGTCAATTAGGGCCCGAGATTTGAATGAAGAACTAAAAAAAGTCTTGAAAAAATATAATTTTCTATGTTGTTCTTGTCACGATCACGCCCTCAATAGGATAGCTAGGGTGATAATTTTTAGTGAGAATGATTCACCAAATTCATGGGAAGATTTCTACTTCAAAAATCATTAAAATCGGTGGAACAGGTCCAGGTAAATCTATGAAAAATTAAAAAAAAAATGAAAAACATGATGTTTCCATATTGTTCCTGTTGTTATTCTAAATGTTGCATTGTTGTCATAGCTGGACTTGTTGTTTTTGTGGTCGTTGTGGTAATAATATAATAAAAACAAACCCTTTGTACATTTTTTTGTGAACTCTGGTAGAAAATTTTAAAAGTTTCCATTGTTTTGGCATCACTAAAAAAATTTGTTAGATCATTTCTGTCATTGCCACGAGCCTGCATGCAAAATTTCAGATCGATTGGCTGACGGGAAAGGGGCTAAAAATCGATCCAAAATTTTGTCGACAAGCAGACACTACCAGTTAATATAAAGGCAGTAAGTAAAGGGAGTAAAAGTTCACCAATAATTTAAAAAACAAATTTTTATGTATTAATTTATTTAAAGAAAAAAATAATTAAATGAAATAGTAATAATAATAAAAAAAAATAATATACAATACAAAAAAAAAAGAATATATAAATAAAATAAAATAAAGATAAATGCATTCATAGCATTATAATACATATAAAAGGTCAATGTTTTCTACCCGTAATCGTAACGAGTCAGTTGTTTTTTTTTACATGAAAATCATTTAAAACAGTTACCGAACGTAACCGGAACGTCCCAATACTTTTCATGTGAAAAAAAGGCTGACACGTTACGTAACAGTTACATGTCGCTAACTTGTTCTTTACACAGGCTACTGCTTTTGCAGCCAACTTCAAGTCTATTTATATAGTTTCGTAAGCATAACTGATAAAATTGTTTCTATTATTTTTTGCTGTAAGTAATAAATTATAAATATACTGAATTTGCAAACTAAAATGGATACATATATTGGAGGTGCTTTAATACAAAAGAGTTAACGAAACAAAATAAAAAAAAAACAACTCTACAACAGCAACAATGGCAGTCATATGTTCTTCAAATAGAAAAAAAAAACTGCAAGTGTGTTTTGTTGGCTACAAAACAAAAATAGTGTTGACAATATAACAAAATATGTAAAAGAAGTTAGTGCTATGAAATATTTTATTTTGTTTAAAAAAAAAATCGCAAAATGAAAGGCTATAATTCCATTAATAATCAAAAGGCGTTAAACTAATTTATTTATTTTTACGTTGTACTAATGCATTTTAAATAAGTAAAAGTAATTGTATATTTAAATAAAAAGCATTTGTATTATATGTTGCTGTCGTATTCAGAAAAATCAAGTAGCTGACTATACGACTACAAATGCTGCTGCCAGCAGTCGTCTATGTGTTTCATTCATGATGTTGCATTTTTTTGCGAGCAATACTTACATATATTCTAAATAAAGAAATAATAGTTCTTTTCATACTGCGAAATCTATACAAATATATGTACAAATACTATATGTCAAATTTCAAATTTGCAATAATTGATACATTTTTGAAAGAAAATTGTATAATATGAAATGTCTTTAATTTATTTCATAGAAAACAATTTTTTGAGGTGCGTGGATTTTCCATATTTACTGTTTTACTATTTTCGTAATGAGGTTAAATGAGTTAAAAAGAATTTAATATATTTGAAAATATTAGGTGAGGATCCTCAAGATGTAATATACGATCGGTCTAAAACTTTTCACTTAGAGCCACAGTTAAATTCGAAACAACAAAAACCCATATATTTTGTGCATAAAGTTTAATATTAAATGTGCTTTTCTGAAATGCCTATATATATTTTCTCATTCATTTCTGACCATCTTCAATGTAAATTTACCAAAGTTTTTTTTATTGCAATATGTATATAAAACTTAAAAATTTAATATTTTTTATTGTGTATTAACTTATTATTCTGCGATTTTCATTACATCACAAAATATTACAAATTGGCACTACTGTTTCAAAAACAGAAAACTTCTAAATCAGTTGAAAACAGTTGATCTGTAAAACTGTGTGTGAAATTGTGTCAAATAAAATTACAAATATTAATAAATATAATAATACATATATATATATATTATTAATTTTGTTAAGAATTAGCACAAAATTGATTTTCCATTTTGCACTTCATTTATAAAGAATTCTGCCATATTTTGTTAAAGGGAAAATCCATTTTTGTTATATTAAAAAAAACAGACTTGCATTTAATTTTTCCGTGACTGCCTCAATAATTGCGTAGATGCCACCAAAATATTTTTTCTAATTAAAACAGTTGATCTGTAAAACTGTGTGTGAAATTGTGTCAAATAAAATTACAAATATTAATAAATATAATAATACATATATATATTTTATTAATTTTGTTAAGAATTAGCACAAAATTGATTTTCCATTTTGCATTTCATTTATAAAGAATTCTGCCATATTTTGTTAAAGGGAAAATCCATTTTTGTTATATTAAAAAAAACAGACTTGCATTTAATTTTTCCGTGACTGCCTCAATAATTGCGTAGATGCCACCACAATATTTTTTCTAATTAAATATTAACTAATATCTAACTAGAATTATGATTTATTCTGACTAAAAAGTTCCAATTAAAAGTTATTCATCCCAATTATGAATATTCTCAAGGAATTTCTTTCTCACGGAAAATACATTTCTCGAGAAAAAAATTCCTCCAATTATAAATTCCGCGTGAACAAAAAATGATTAACTGGCATCATCGAATTTCGAAGCCACTTGCTTTGCTTATTGACAATTTATTTTCTATTTTTTGTGTGTGTGCAAACGACCCTACAATAAATGTTCCACTAAACATTTTTGTTTGCTATCAAGTTGAGGTGCATTTGAGATCAAATACATTTTTCAAATCTCCAACGTTAATTCTCAAATGCCCTCAATAGTTCGAATATAGTCTTCTCAACTTAAAAGGCACATTTTTTATATGGCGATTTTCATAGTTATCAAATTGAGAAATTTGTGATTCTCAACTTGATAGCAAAGAAATATTTCCAATCGGTATCAAATGGAAGGTACGGAATTGCCATATTAAAAAATATTATACTAATTTTAGAAATGAAAACAATTACTTTTTTTAATGTTTCAATTTTCAATTTAATTTCATTATATATTTAACATTACTATGTACATATTTAACATTAAATGTACATATTATGTACATTTTTTAAAATCTAGAATTAAAAATAAATGAATTAATTAGTTGTACATTTTTTGAAAAATTTGACAAAAAGCAGAAATAATTAAAAATATATCAATGATTTATTTGTACTTTTTTGGCATTTTTTAATTTAATTTATTATTTATGACATATTTAAATAATATCTCAGACTTAACACAAATCGTATTCAAGTTGAAAAAATGTTTGGTCTCAAGTGGAGAAAAGTGTTGGATATCCAATTGAGAGTAAAAATGTTTCCCAAAGATTGGAAAAAATGTTAAGTCTCAACTTGATGTCAAGTTGAAAGCAAACAAGGAGAAAAATTGTTCAACCCAAGTTGAGAATTACATTTCACATCAATTTAAGAACTTAACTTTTCTCCAACATTGGCGAAATAATATTTCAATGCATACTGGGGAATGACCGAAACTAACACATAAACAGTTTTTTCCTATTTGAAAAACATATGACTCATTGTTGCTGTTGTAGAGTTGTTATACCCTCCACTCCAGTGTGCAGAGGGTATATATAAGTTTGTCATTCCGTTTGTAATAATTAGAAAAAAAATTTTGGACCCCATAAAATTTATATATTTGTGATCCTTATAACAACCGGAGTTGATATAGCGATGTCCGTCTGTCCGTCTGTGGAAATCACGATGACGGCATCAATCCGGCAGCTAGGGTACTCGTTGACATAAAAATGATTCACTAACATCCTGAGAAATTTGCTATTTAAAATCGTCCAAATCGGTCGATTAGGGCCCGAGATTTGAATGAAGAACTAAAAAAGTCTTGAAAAAAAAATAATTTTCTATGTTGTTCTTGTCACGATCACGCCCTCAATAGTGCAGCTACAGTGATCATTTTTAGTGAGAATGATTCACCAAATTCATGGAAAGATTTCTACTTCAAAAATCATTAAAATCGGTGGAACAGGTTCAGGGAAATCTCTGAAAAAGTAAAAAAAAAATAAAAAAAAACATGATAGTTCTATATTGTTCTTGTTGTTATTCTAAATGTTGCATTGTTTTCATAGCTGGACTTGTTGTTTTTGTGGTCGTTATGGTAATAATATAACAAAAACAAACCCTTTGTACATTTTTTTATCAACTCTGGTAGAAAAATTTAAAAGTTTCCATTGTTTTGGCATCACTAAAAAAATATGTTAGATCATTTCTGTCATTGCCACAAGCCTGCCTGCAAAATTTCAGATCGATTGGGTCACGGGAAAGTGGTTAAAATCGATCCAAAATTTTTTCGACAAGCAGACACTACGAGTTAATATAAAGGGAGTAAAAATTCACCAACATCTAAAGCAAATAATGCTAAAATACCTAGTTGTTAATAAAAAAAACAATTGGGCAATTCACAATGGGTAATGTATCGTTGTATCTCTTGTATCGTGTATCACTTTACAATAGTGTAAAATTGTTGTTGGTAATTTTCACTGAAAAATCTGATACACGATCCAACTTCATTTGCTATGTTTAGTAAATGTTGTATATTGTATCATAACATATCAGTTCCAAGTGAATGCCAGTTTTTATGAAAAAGAAAAAACAAATACATACAATATTATCAGCATAAATAATTATAAAATAAAATATGGCAAATAACGCAAATACATCGATAAGTTTATTTATATAAAAATTAATGTTTATATTTTTAGTATGTATTTTCTCTTTCAGTACCAACCAAAACATTTAACATTTTTTTTTCATTATAAATTAAAATGCAAGAGGTACGTAACTAAAACTCCAGGGTACATCTCACGACCAAAAAGCAAACACTGACAAGTGTTTTCTCTTATACAAAATAGCAGAAGCGACGAAGCGATCTTTCCTCGTTGGATCGAAAATTACTAAAGAAAGCGTTTTACAATATGAAAATACAACTGAGTGTTCACAACAAATGATTGTATTGTGTATTTCAATACAACATACAATATACAACACCTGTTGTGAATTGCCCAAATGTAAATTTAGCAAAAAAATTTATGTATTAATTTATTTAAAGAGAAAAACACAAAAATAACGTTTGATGTTGTATTTTTTGTGTGTAATATTTAAATATACATACATACACATATTATATAATACAAATAATGTACATATATTATATATATGTATGTATGTATATTCATAGTAACTGCATGTTAGAAATAAATCGGTTATTTTATTTACATAAAATTCTGCAGTATTTTGTTGTGGGGAAAATACATTTCTTTTGTATAACAGAGTGTCACTTCATTTTGCTCAGCGTGACTATGCCACAGTAGATGCCGCCATAATTTTTGTTTGTTCTAATTAGCTTTGCAATAGTTATTTCTATTTTAACATGAATGTTAATATTTTCAACCAGATATCATACAGAACAATGTTAAGAGTATACACGGGTTGGTCTTTTATTTCATACGTTTTTTCATTATTCTTTTACAAATATGAACATAAGTTTGGCATATTACCCACCAATCTCACATCACACTGCAAGTTCGAAAAACTCAATACACTCACATTTTTTTTACTAATACACACACATTTTCCGCAGTGGTCACACTAATGGCACCAAATTTTTCGTGCGAATAGTGGCAGACACTAACGATGATTAATGTTACCCTGTTATAAATTTAATGCAAATTTACTGGATTCTGTAAAATTGTAATTAAAGTTTTAACTTGTTAAATCTATTATAATGATTTATTTTTTGAAATGCGCATACAAAAACGCAAGTTTGTTAATTATAGAGCATAAATATTATTAACTATTATTAAAATAATACTAATAATAATAAATGTAAACATTTTCCCTCAAACATGTGCCTGTATAATAAACTTGGTAACTCTACTTAAAATAAAATAAGAGAGAGAAGTATACAAATGTTTTCAAGTTTACGCTTCGACAACATTTTAAAAATGAGATTGCAGTCAGATGTTTGAGCATAAAATTTAATGGCGATGGATTCGACTAATTCGAACAATTTTTCGTTGATAATACGTACACAACGATTTTACAATTTCAGTGTGATGTGAGATTGGGGGGTTAACTTTTTGTTGTCTTTACAAAATAGAGTTACCGAGTTCGTCAATGAGTTTTTTGCTTACAAAACAGTTCTACATAGTTATATAGAATTATTATTCTGCTTTACCTATAAAATATCTGATTGCGATTACAACTAATTTTTAAAAATTGTTTATAATTAATAAAGCATTATTATTCACATAAATACAAAATTTCACTTTTTAAATTTTCCATTCAAATTTAAGAAAATATCAATTATAATAAAAACTGAAAATAAAATTTCCAATTATAAATTAGAAAATATTAATTGAGTTTCAGAAAATCATATCAAAACGTGGGAAATAATAATTTTAAATTTAGAAATATCTTTACATTTAAAAATGTTTACATTTAAAAAAAATATTGCCATTCAGGAGATATTAATAACTTTTCAGTACCGCGATTCAGTAACTTCTTTTAACGATAGTCGAATTGTAAAAAAAAGAAAATTGAAAAATTATCAGTAAAATTTTGAAACGATATTCGCTATTGTTAAAGTCAGCTGTTGTTGTTATCTAAACGACAACCATTTTTGTGTTGTTTATCCAATCGATAAAAACTTAAATTTTTAGGTTGAAATGTCGTCATACATAAATAAAAATCATGATATAGTGAAAATATTTTGCTTTAATTAAAAAACTTTTTTATATAAATAAAAAAATTAAATATAACCAAAATGCATGCCGATCAGCAACCACGATGACCAAAAAGCAAACACCGAAATAAATCCGAAATAATAGAAAAGAAGAAAACCAACCCAAAGAATTTGCTGAAATAATTTGGTATTAAGTTTAACAAATTGTTTACTTTTTCATTTACATTTATTATCAAGACTCAAACCGAGGTGGAGGGTATCAAAGATTCGGCACAGCCGAATTTAATACTCTTACTTGTTTTTTAATAGATTTAAGTGAATATCGGGAAGCAGCTCTGTATGGGGCCAAAGGTATCATTTTTGGACTACTCATTAATGGATGTAATGAACGCATACAAACCCAATTTGAGTAAGATCTATATGACAATTTGGATCTTTTGGCAATTTATGTCGATTTCATAGGGGTAATTTGTATGGGGGCTAGGTCTGAACATGGACCGAATTTCACCGATTTCAATAGAGTTCATCCCATGGCCGATAAAACCTTATATACCAAATTTCATCAAAATATATTCATATTTGCGACCTGCAGTTTGATTACAAGGTTTACATGGACACACAGACGGCCGGACGGACATTGTTAAATCAACTCAAAAAGTGATTCTGATTCGATCGGTATAATTAAAGATGGGACTGGGTCAAATATTTTTGATTGTTACAAACAGCAGCACAAAGTCATTATACCCTAACCACATAGTGGTATAGGGTATAAAAATGAAAAATGAAAAATTAAGGATTAGAAATTAGAAATTAAAAATATAAAATTAAAATTTCAAAATTAAAAATTACTAGCTAATTCAAATAAAAATATTTAATAATTTGCTTTTTTTTAATATTAATATCTGAAAATTTTTAGCCAAGAATCAGTTAATTTTTTTATTTTTTGAATTATCATGAATATCTCAAAACTTTCATATACGGATCAAACTTTGGGTGTTATAACGCTGGCTGCGTTGTGTAATAAATTTCATTAGGGGTTTTCTACTCTACTAAAAGAAAAATAATGCCATTTTTCAAATAGTAACGAATTCTTTCTATAGAAGACAATATCATTGTTTTTTATAACAAGGAATTATAATAGAAAGTGGCCAATAAGAAAAGCAATTAACTTTAACTTTAAATTTCAGTACCGACAACAGTTTTAAAGTGGTAGCCGTATCCAATATTGGTTGTAATATTGAGTTTAAGATGCGGGTGGAGGGTATTAAAGATTCGGTCCAGCCGAATTTAACACTCTTACTTGTTTTTACTATCATATAACTTAATAACATAGATACACTCACTGGAATATAAATTAGTTGTTTTTTTATAACGATGGTAGACCTATTTTACTAACTCAAGACAAAAAAAATTTTTAAGCAGGACAAAATTATATTAAATTTATAATATCGCTCTTTGGCAGTGACAGAACAAAATCACGAAATAATAGATATTTACATTCTTCATTAATCGTTAAATACTAAAAACAACACTGTAAAGCACATTTTTTGGGGGTAAATAATTTATATGCCAGATGAATGTGCTAGGTTAGTATAGTAAAATCCTCAAACCGTTTGGTTTTTGACCAACACTGTTTGGAAGAAGACTTAAAAACGAGTGTAAAAGTTCTTCCGATCTAAATCGGTTAACTTAATGTCATCTTAGCTTAAAAACAGAATGCAGTGTGTGGAAACCAAGTCTGGAATGTCGAGTTTACTTTATGTTAATCGAGAAGTTCCGCAAGGGTAAATTCTTGGACCTCTTCTTTTTTCAATTTACTCTAATGAACTTCCCAACAAGTTGTTGCATAGTAAGATTCGCTTGTATGCTGACGACGCACAATTATATATTTATTATTATTTCTTTATTAATTTCCTGTACAACAAGACATGTCATATAATTAAAGTACAGGATTTTCATCGTTCAAAAATTCGCCACAAAATTAAAATACAAAAAAAAAAATTATAACTTATTTAAAATAAAGTAAAATAAATACAAGAAATTAAAATTCATGAATTTAAAGAAATGAAAATTAAATATATTTAAACAAAGTACCTAAACAAAAATTTCTTAAAATGTATCGCGTTGCTAACTAATTGTTGGTTTGTGTGGAATTGCATTCCAAAGATGTGTGGCGTTTATGAAAAATTGCCATTCTGACACAAGGCATCGACGCATAGAGATAATAAGTTTTTTGCCCCTTCTGGATCTAGCAAACTGTATTTGATCATAAAAATATAGGGGTTTCTCAGTGTAAATAATTTTGTGCAAAAACATTAAAGCCCTTATATTAATAAGGTTATCGAATGAGACTCCATAAAGACTTTTTGAGAAAGTCGAAACGCTATCACGTTTCTTCAGTCCATAAACATATCTAACAATATTGTACAAAATATTTAGTTTTTTCTTGCTGGCGTAGTCGCAGTTGCCAAAAAGTTCACAGCCATAAAGTAGACCAGGAATTAAGTATACCTTTGCAAGAAGATGTCTTACTCTTAACGGCGTAAAATACTGAGTTACCCAAAGCGATCTTAGCTTTATATACGTTTGAACCACAAGTGTATCTACGTGGCTTGACCAAGTCAAGTTGTTATTGAAAACTATGCCAAGATTTTTTACTTTTTTTACAATCTCGATTTCCTGATGGTTTATTAGTATATCATGTTCAAGAACAGGCTGAAAAGTTTTTTTTATGAATAATCAAATATTTTGATTTATTTTATTAAGGTCATAGTTTAGCTTTTCAACATTTTCTTCTATGGAGCTTACTGGACTACTCAGATACAGCTAAACGTCGTCCGCATACATGTGTATTTTGCAGTGAGATAGTTGTTGTGGCAAATCATTGGCATAGATGGAAAAAAGAAGTGGACCCAGAATCGATCCTTGAGGTACGCCTCTCGTGAGTGTTACAGGTCTTGAGGTCGAATTATTAACGTATACAGATTGAGTCCGATTTGTGAGGTATGAATGTAAAAGCTGCGTAGAAGTGGATGAAAAGTTAAAAAAGTGTTTTAGCTTCATACATAGTGTTTGATGGTTTACTGCATCGAACGCCTTTGAATGGTCGAGAAGTACCAAAAAGTTTATGTTACCACAATCAAGTTCACGTCTTATGTTCTCGGTTACATTAACCAAAGCTGTAGTACAACTGTGGTTAGAACGAAATACGGACTGCTTGTCAGACATTAGTTGATTTTCGTTTATATAATTGCTCATTTGTAGATGTAGTAGTTTTTCCATTACTTTTGATAGAAAGCTTAATATAGCTATTGGGCGATACTCCGTTTTCGATTTTGGAATATGTATTATTTTTGCATATTTCCATTTAGTAGGGAAAGAACTTGATGTAATAATGGTGTTAAATAGGTGTGTTATATAAGGCAATATTAATGGTAAAATGATCTTGATAAACTTGGGGATGTAAGTTATCGAAACCCACGGCGTTTGATTTTATTAATGAAAAACTGGATAATACATCAAACTGACTAACGCAAGAAAACTCGAATGCAGTTTGTTCAAAAGAGGATCTATTATTCATAATACTGTTGTTCGAATCTGTACTGTTCACTGTTGTCGTAATTTTAGGCATTCTTATTTTAGAATTAGCCTCACTTCTAGCAGTGCGAAAATCGAGTTTCAATTCATTCGTTTTGAAACGTTTCCACCGGGAATAAGCAAAATCTCTGCGTTGTATTGATTGCTGAATATCAGTTGAAATCCATGGTTTACTCGTAGCGGTAACTTTTTTCTTTTTTAACGTAACTGTATCAGACTGTAGAGGCTTATGATATTACGTTCTAAAAACTCCAACTGATCATCAACAGAAGTCATTTGGTATATTTGGTTCCAATTGAATAAGTTGAAATTTTCATACAACAAACTATAGTTAAGATTCTTGTAATCACGATAGGAGAAAAAAAAGTGATCTTCTTGGTGAAGCTGGAAATCATAGGCTAGAAAACCCAGACCATGTTTAGATGGATTAGCGACAAATATTAGATCAATCAATGTACTGCTGGACGTTGTAAAGTGTGTTGGTATTGTAATATTCGTTGGTGTAAGTCCTAATGACTGCATACTATCTTTAAACGACGATTCTTTTAGTAGATTCGAATTGAAATCTCCCAAAATTGCTATATCATTGTAAGGCATGGTTAAGATTTCCATTTTGTTCATAAAATCGGCAAAAGGTACATCACGTTTGGGTCGGTAAGCACAACCAATCAGCATTTTTCTTCCAGATGATGAGATTTCAACAAAAATATACTCAATTCTGGCATTTTCTTCCGCCTTGCAACGAAAACTACATGTAATATTATATTTGACGTATATTGCCACACCACCTCCTCCTCTTCCACTTCTATTAAACCGAAATACTTTATAACCATCTAAGCAAATGAGGCTATCCGGAATAGATTCATCGATGCATGTTTCGGAAACACACACTACATCAATATTTGATTTTTTGAAAACCAATCTGAACTCATCAATTTTGCACATTAAACTTTGTGCGTTTATGTGGCAGAAGAAACACTGTTTGATAATATATAATCATCATGCTGTGAATTAGATCCTTCATCCAGGCGAAATAAATGATTTAGGGCATCTAAGCTTTCAATACAAATTGGCTCATCCGTATGCATTCGTTTGATGTAAACAAGTCCCCGAAATGAATAGGCTGAGTGCAGTAATTTTCGTTTCTTAAGGTTAACTGCTTCGCAAAGAATTTTAAAGTTGCTGTTTGTTAGGTTTTCGTTGATGTAAATAATATTGACTTCATAAGGTTCATAAGGTTCAAAACCCAAAATATTTAACGTTAGATTTCTATTTCCTTTCTGATATGCATTTAATGCCTTAAGGACAAAGTTTTTGTCATATGGTGTCATTAGTTTAGCGATGATAACGCCATCAGGTGAATTTTCATTGTTTTTATTATTTTTATTTTGTAAACGGTGTTTATATTGTAGTTGGGGTGTGGGAATCTTAATTGTTTTGCAAATTGTATTAAATATACGATATAAATCTTCTTCAACAGTAAAAGGAACACCGTTTATACGTAGGTCACACGCAACGGCAGAATTAGAATGTTTTAGTGATTGAAATTTTAATTTTCTGATTTCGTTTTTTAGTTCTACATTTTCACCCGTAACTGTTTCTAGTTTATCAACTCGCGCAGTAACATCATTTATATTTTCCTTCAATTCGAAAAATCTCTTATCGATCTCATTTAAGAGTCGATTTTCTACTTCTTGAACAGAAGACTTAATCTTATCCATGATACGAGTTTCACCTTCTCTTAAAAGGGCGCGCACTTGAGAGATTTCCGCATTAATATTTTGAGTTTGTTTTGACAATTTTTTATCTAAAAATTGCCCAATGCGATTGTATAAGTCAGAATCGCTTAATATGGGCAAATCTTGATTACTTAAATCAGCATCGACTGCAGTTCTCTTGGCAGATTGGCGCGTTTCTTTCATTTTTATAAAAAGAGTTAAATTTTGTTGAGTGATTATGTTTTGTAAAGGTATTTATTTGTGTACACTTAAAACTTTGTTTTTGTTTGTTAAAGCAAAGATTTTATTAGCTTTTGTTTTGTTATTTATATTTTACTTAGTATGTGCTCACAGAGATTTTAATTGTTGTTGTTATTCTTGTTATTTGACAATTTTATTTTTGCTTTGTTTTCTCAGTTCACATGTATTTTGTGTATTGATTTTGTAATTAAAACATAAGTTTAATTTTTCACAAGAATTTTAGTGAACAGACTCTGTATCTCAAAGAGTATTTTATGATAAATATTGGCCGATAATGTTTTATATAAAATACAGTTTTTAGACTTTTTGTGGAGCTTTAAATTTTTGCGACCGTTTCACTTCACTGTTTTACACTCTTTTGTCTAAGCAACAAAAATTAAGCTTTTGAGGGCTATGCCAGAAAATTGAATGAGGATCTTCACAGAGGTTTTCGTTGGGCCTCAGCAAAAGGACTAGCAAAATTATAATTAAGCCAAACATACTTATAAATAATCAGCCGATTGAGATTGTTGAAAGCGCAAATAATTTAATAGTTATCTTCAATAATACGCTATTTTTTTTTCTTTAGGGTTTTATGTTTTAAATTATTACCCAACAAATTAAAAAAAAATTACTTCTTTTTTAAATCTATTTTTTCAATTTTCTGTAAAATATTCATCACAATTCGTAAGAGAAGGTATATCTAAAAGACTAATCATTTCTAAACTATAATTATTTTCTAACTCTATTCGTGAGTTCACATGCCGCAGGGAAGAAATAAGTGGATCGGAAGATGCTTCCAACATGTTGAAGAGGTCCTCATTTTGCCTTACCCTTGATGCTTTGAATGTGTTCTGCAACCTATATTTTTTATGAAATTTGTTAAGAGACTCCTGTGCTTCTTCAGGAAGCTCTCCAATTGGCAAAGATTGCTACTCAATTATATCTTTGCCATGCGCCAATATTTTATGGACGGTCGGGGTCAACTTCTTCTGTGGATACATTTCTGCTAAAAGAGATGCAGTTTTCGATGCATATTCTCCATATTTTGTAGAATTGACATTTTCTTTGCAGTTTAAAACATTCAAGATCGTTCCCAATCTTTTCACGATTTGATTGTCAATTCCAGTGATTTTAGTTACTGCCTCATCATTTTAAAAAAATCTCCTAGAAGATTACCGTATCCGTGCTTGGGACAGTCTACTTTTAGTCCAACTTGTTTAAAAAAAGCATCCTGTATTTGCTTCTTTCTGATCTTTTCCTTATCCTTTATTGATGTATTTTCATCGAAGTTTTCCTCTTGTGGTAGGAAATACGCCAGTTTTAGCAAGAACTCCATACACCTTATCCTTGCGTGCAATGGTGACATTCCATATTCGTAATTCTCCTCGTTTGTAGAATCGTTTAAATTACCAAATCGGGCAAACAATGTTGAGGTTGTTCCTGTCAGTTCGTTTACGACTTTTCCGTCAACCATGGTCAGGTGGAACTCGTAATTGCATTCAATATATTTTTCTTCTCCAATTTGCAGCTTTGTAGGCTTAATCTTGCTTATTTGTTCTTCAATGTCCTTCACCGTGGTCCTTATGAGTTCTGCCGATTCCCTTGCAAACTGAAACATTATTGGTCGGCAATAATGCACTGATGACGGACGTAGATTTTTCCAGTGTAGGGAAACATCAGATTTTACCCGCAAAGGAACAACAGATGCCATAAACATATTTCCGTCCGATATTGTAGCGTCATCGGAAGATATCCTTTGCTTATAAAAGCTTTGTCCGGATGATCCATCGCAGCCCCATTTGCTGATCAATGTCAGTTTCTCAGGAAGAATTTTCAACTCATTTTCAGGAAGACTCTCCAACAACCGTTTTGCTGTATGGCCCATGAGATCCTGCAGATTGGCTTTCACAGAGACTTCCGTAAACTCCGTATGCAGTGGTCATGAATTTATTTTGGCTTGCGTAATATGCTTGTATCCTGGTAAAACGTCAGCCCCGTGTCGCATCAAGGATGCCCGTAGTATCTCATATTTTTCTTTGGAAAGTTGTAAGTCCATAAACAAGGCCAAGGCTTCTTCGGAACCATACTTTTTTAATTTGTGTGCGTTTGTGGGCGTGGGAATGCTTTCTTTAATCCTTTTTAGTCGCAGTGGGCTTGCATCAGCAACAGATTTTGTAATCTGCGACCTAACTCTTTCACTATCCTTTGTATATTTAATAGACAGCGCGTCCGATAAATGCTTCGTGGTCAAGTCATTGGTGGCATCGGCAAGTTTCCTCTTTCTTGTGAAAATTGAACACTCCTAAATACTTTTTTGGCCTTCCTTTTGCTCCTCTGGTTGATGTGGTGGGTTTATCTACTACCAATATATCCAGGATGGTGTCTTCATTAAGCCAGTCCTCGTATTTGGAGTTGAAGTTCTGAACGGTTCGATTAGATTTCACCGATTTTGCCTTAATATTTGCATACATCAGATAAAAATTATTTTTTATAATTTCGCTTCTCTCAATATTTCCGTATAAGCTATCAAGTTCTTCTAAAGCAGCTTCCGTGAAAAACTTTGGTGTGGTTGACCTTCTAAACAGTTCAAATAATTTTAAATTGTTCAACGCCATGTTTTCAGTACTTAAATTGTTTAACGCCATGGTTTCAGTACTTGTTGCGCCAACTTTCAGTCGTAGACTAATCCAGGCATTATGCTTATTTTGCAATATATAGGCTTATGCTACCATGCCTAAAAATTTACCTGTTCCCTGCATACATATGGATTTAGGCTGAATTATGCAATTTTGATATTATGCTCGTGTCTAAATAGGATTTGTGCCTACCTGGAGGGACCATAAGTCAATATTGTTCTTGACCATTTGTACTCCAAAGTAATTTTTAAGTGATGTGCGTACCTGCGAATTTCAATGAGTAGTTTTTTGTGCATCCTGTGTCTGTAACAGAATATTGGGAGTAGACTTTGGCAGAGGCTCACAGGTAGACAACCGACTTAAAATGCAATTTTCAAACTATTAGATCAAACTACTGTCAGTCAAAACATGCAAGGGATTGCACGCCATACAATTTCTGCAACCATGTCTTTTTAAACTTTTTTACCTCTAGAAGCCAAACGGGCACGTACGGGCAGATAAAACCTTTTGAATTATGTAAAGAAGTAATCAAAGAACATGTTTCGCAAATATAGAAAAATATAGATTTTTTTTTATTTTCCGTCAAAGTTGAAAAATAGTGGAAAAAACGGATAGTTTTTAAATAGTGATTTACCAGGAGAAACACAAAGCAAATAGTTAATTTTTTTTTATCATTATACATTTAATAAATACGTCAATCAATACAAACAAAAAATAAGGCGATTCGTTACCTATTTTTCGTGATATTACACCTGAAATCGCAACAAATTGACTAAAAATTGTGTGTTTTTTTGAAAAACGAAAGTCGGTCAACTTTGAACGGTTATATCTTCTAAACTAAAAATATGATATTATTAAGAGTAGCATATTTGAAAACGTTGAAAAGTTTCCTATAACATGGGTTTATTCAAAGCTTCGTTGGCGCACATGAAAATTTTGATTTTTGCAACCTCGTTTGCTCTACGGGCGCCACTGTGCGTTGTTTTCAACAACATTACTAGATATGTATTTGGACTGCGGAGATTTGACAGCATTTCATCGTATTCGAAGAAACTATGTGTTGCACAATTTGAGGACCTATTGCACATACGTATTTTATTCTTTTTACATAAAATTATTATCACTCGAGAGCCTGACTATATATTTAATAGATTAAAATTCAGTAGATTTAATAGAACCAAAAATATACAGCCCAATTCTCAATAACAATTCCCTGAGAATTTTTTCCCTATTCCCTGTTCCCCTATTCTTAATAAAATCTCCCCGGGAATTTTTTCTCTTTTCCCTTTACCCGTATTCTAAAATAACTTCAAAAATGGGAATCTCTTCCCCGGGAAAAAAGTAGCTATTCTGAATGTCAAGAAAAGGGAGAATAATTTGGGAATAATTCCGCCAAAAAATTGAGAGGGAGTGCTGCGAAAAATGTAAGTATTTAATATTTTTATGAAAAATAGTAATATATATCATTTAAAATTTTGTATAATAATATTATTATGGCATTACTGTTGCTTTCAGGTCAAAAGCAAAAAAAAAAAAAAAAAATTCATGTTCTTTTGAATACAATGCAAGCCAACCCTGATGTTGCATGCGGGATGTTTAAAGGAAGCAAGGAGGAGCTAAGCCGGGTATGGCGCAATTTGGAGTGGAAATTAAACTCAGCAGGCAATTCAAGTGGGTTGCTGGCATCACGTACCATCAGAATCGCTACACTGAACATTTTTTGTATTTATTTTAATTTATTAAAGATTTTAAAAAACGTTTTACTATTAATTTCCACAAAAATTTTTAAATTTGTAAACAAAACAAAACAACTGAAGCAAAACAACTGTCTTCGAATAATCGAAATTCTCTCTCCCATATTATTCTTCTCCCCGCCTGTTTAGAATAGGAGGATTTATTCTCGGGAAAAATGAATTCCCCGGGAACTCATTTCCCTGGGAATATTTAGAATTGGGCTGATAATCCAAATCAGGCATCATATTTGTCTTTGGAACATGCTACCAGTAAACATGAAGGGCCGTATGCAAAAAATTATCAACAATTTTGTATGAAAAACGTACAATAAATTTAATTTTTTTGCATACGGCCCTAAATATATAAGATACGCACGTTTTTTTAAGAAAAAATTATTAGAGCTGTACTCGTAAACGTAATATATGTATTGTTTTTCTTTTTTTCTATTTTTGTTTTGTTTTCAGTATTATTTAAAATTCTCAATATTGTTTTTGTTCATTTAACTAAACTTATTGATATACATTTTAATTAATGCATTTTATATTTTATATTTTATTTTTAATTCTTAATTATTAACTTTTGATTTTTAATTTTTATTCTTAATTTTTAATTTTTGCTTTTTAATTTTTGATTTTTAATTGTTTAATTTTTGATTTTTAATTTTTAATTTATAATTGTTAATTTTTTATTTTTTAACTTTTATTCTTTTAATGTATTAGTTTTTCTGAGACTCTTATTATCAGTTTTGTAATTATTTTCATTAAAAACAATGTCTAATTATTATACACTAAAATCTCGATCTGCGTCGTTAATTGGGACCCAACAAAGACGACGCAAATCGCAACGACGCAAATCGAAATTAATTTTCCTATACATAAATATTTTGTTAATTAGTACTAAATTAAAACATTTCCTTGCATTCCTACAGAATTAAATGGGAAATCCCCTTTATATAAATTTTAAGCAACGCAAATAAAAAATTTTACGACGCAAATAAAAATTTTAACGACGCAACTCTGAAATCACGAAAATTCAAGAACGACGCAACTTCGAAAACGATGCAAATCGAGGTTTTAGTGTATTTGTCCTTCATGTACCCCTGTGTTGTTTTAAGACTTCAGTCTTGTTACACAGTTAGCCTGTGTAAAAAAAAATAAATCCTGAGTTCGGATGTCCGCAACAGAATTTTAAGAGGAATTTAAACGTAAAATTATTTAACCCTATATCCTTAATTTTCATCCGAAAAATACCGATTTTGAAATTTCCATTAACGATAATTTTAATATTATTCTCAAACAAAGTAAGCGAAAAATAAAAAACAATAATATGAATACTAAATTCTGAAATTCATATTAATTTTTTGGCAAAAGCTTCAATCGCATTTCGTTTTAACATTCAAACTGCGGAAATAGTGAAAAATGGAAGCTTGCAAGCTCGGTATTAGTAGTTATACCCTATACCACCATGTGGTTTAGGTATAATGACTTTATGCTGCTGTTTGTAACAACCAAAAATATTTGATCTACACCCATCTTTAATTATACGATCGAATCAGAATCACTATCTGATTCCGTCTGTGTATAAAACCAATTTAATAAAGGGTCCACCAAATAACTTTTTTTTTGAAAATGCTATAAAAAAAACTACTGAATATTATCTCAAATTTCTTTTTTTATTTGAAAGTACTATTCTTCCGGTTAATAATGAAAAATAATTTCATTCAAATGGCTGCCTCGGCTGGCCATGCAATAGCCTACACGATCGGTCCAATTTTTAAGCACATTATCGATTGTGTGCAGTTGTATTTCACCAATGGCTTCACGAATATTGTCCTTTAAAGCGTCAATTGTCTCTGGCTTGTTGGCGTAACACTTATCTTTGAGGGCACCCCACAAATAATCGTTCAACGGTGTCAAATCGCAGCTCCGAGGTGGCCAAACAACATCAGCTCTGCGGCTGATAATGCGATCTTCAAAAACAGGGCGCAAAACATCGAGTATAGCTTCGGCTGTGTCCTGTTGAAATCAAATATTGCCAATATCCTCCTCTTCAATTTTTGTGAACAAAAATTCGTTCAACATGGCCCGATAACGATCGCCATTGACTGTAACGGCCACTCCTTGCTTAATTTCGAAGAAAAATGGCCCAATTATGCCTCTGGACCAAAATCCGCACCAAACAGTGACTCGTTTTGGGTGTATCGGCTTTTCAATGTATGCGTGCTGGTTTTATGTGCCCCAAATGCGACAATTTTGCTTGTTTACATACCCGCCAAGATCAAAATGAGCTTCATCTGAAAAGATGATTTTTTTTGGCAAAATCGGCATCTTCTGTAAGTCGATCGCAGGCCCACTTAGCGAAGCGAAAACGCATTGGATGGTCAGTTGGCTTCAACTCCTGAACCAATTGGACTTCGTATGGCGTCACACCAAGGTCTTTATGCAAAATTCGTCTCAATGATGCCTCCGAAATGTTCAATTCTTGAGAACGACGGTGAATTGATGTTGATGGCGCTTCACGCACACTTTCTGCCACAGCAGCAATATTCTCGGGTGTACGCACTGTTTTTGGCTTTTCACGCTTTGGTTTATCGATGAGGATGCCAGTTTCTTTCACTTTTTTCACAAGATAACGAACATACGGAGCTGACGGTGCTTCTCTTCTTCCAAAACCCGTACGCAATTTTCGCACACATTCTGCAACATTACCATGATTTTCAAAGTAATGTCGCAATATTTCCCAGCGTTGTTCAAGCGTATACACAACCATATTCGTTCAGCGGAAGGATAAAACTAATTATCTGTCAAATCAGACATGAGCTAAGTGTTACCATTCACGAAATAAGCACTAGTTGAATGGCGGACCCTTTAGTTTATTGGTTTTTTAGTCAATAGGTGTAAAACCATAAATTTAGAAAAATTAACGTAACGTTGTTCAGGGACAGGGCTGCACGTGATAAATAAAAATTCATCTCTTCAGTGACTTAACATGACTGGATGACGTTCTCGTGTTCGTCAGAACATATTCACAGATCATTTTAACCCATTAAACGCACGTTTCAGGATGCCTTTTTGGTGTTTATTGGAGAAGGAACCTTAATGACCCAGATAGAGGGTTAAAATGTTCTATAAAAGAATTCCTCTTTAAATTCTGTTGCAGACATCCGAACTCAGAATTAAGTTCAACAGAACTATTACACTACTTTTTGAGTCTTATTCAATACAGAGTTGGCGAAAATGAAAACCGCCATAAAATTGGACTGTGTTTACACAGGAACAAACGCTTTGGGGCTTTTACTATAGTAACCTAATGCAATCATTCATTATAAGAATTATCCACCGCAAGATCATTATCATCATTTTTTCCACAGTGTAATAAGAACTTACTCTCGAACATTGTAAGAATAATTAGAGAAAATAGTCGTTCCATATCTTTCAGAGTCCGGTCATATGTTGGAATTTTTAATGAAAAAATTACTAACAATAAGTACTCGTTGCGATAATAAACGATTATAGAGTTGAATCAGTGATAATCACTGCAAAATAATTTTTAATCAATCAGTGTTATTTCGCCTATTATAAGCCGCTTTCGTTCTTCAGGCCACACCAGCAAACGCGACGACTAGGCAATACTCCAATTAAGAAAAAGGGATCAATTATTATCAGCAAGGTCTATTTTAAATGATTTACAAGTAAATATTTCAATCAGATCCATCAAAAGACGAGATGCCATACCGGAGCGCAAAAAATCACTTATTTCCGCCAAAAATGTTCAAAGGAACTCACGGATGACCGTACACTTCTCTGAGGAGTCGAAGTTTAATCTAAAAAATTCTGATGGATTTAGGGTAGTACGCAGACCCAAAGGCCAACGTCTTAACCCTCGGTATACTGAATGCACAGTAAAACAAGATAGAGGGAATGTTTTGGTCTGGGGATGTTCTTGTCGTGGGATCGGACCATTTCATAATATAAATGTTCCAATGGATAGTTTCATTTATAAGGATATGCTGCCACATGCAGGAAAGGAAATGTCACTTAAGTGGAGGTATCAACATGACAACGACCCCTAAACACACAGCTAAATGTGAAAGAGTGGTTCGTGAACAATAGATTAACGTTTTGAATTGCCAGCACAATCACCAGGGGTCGATTCGTCACATTCGTTATCGAAATTTTTTGATCGAAATAATATTTTTTATTTTCGTAAAAAATGCTAAGAGTAATTTTACTCTGCCACAGTTAACTAATTATGTCCCCTAGTTAATAGTAAAAGTGAAACGAGGTCTGACGATTGTCCGTCTTCTTTAAATAATAAACCAAATTATGAAATTTCTATTGATTTTACTCGATATCGAATGCAACGATTTGCCCCCAGATCTCAATCCCAGAGAAAGTCTATGGGATATTTTAAGTCGTAAAATAAATTGCTATAATTGCAAAAATACGTATGACCTTTTCCGATAATGGAAATTGCACGGAATGAAATTTCCGGTGAAATTTTATCGAATCTAATAAAGTGCATGCCGAGCAGTTATGAAGACGTTTTTAAAAATGAGGGCTACGCAACTAAATATTACTGAAATTGAAATTATCTTCTTTCTACATAAGTATATATAAGCGAAAGTATGTATGTTTGTTTGTTTTTAAGTTATAGGAGGCCAAACCATTGAGAGTAGTAGAGTCGTAATCAAATTTCATGTGTTGCTAATGCTAATAGTCGGAGAACAAATGGGCGGGATCGGACCAATTGACGTGGTACCTTCATACAAAGTAAATATTGAATGTCATATAACTGGAGTACTATAAAAGGGAAAGCCTTGACCCTTTGTACGAGTCCATCAATATTAATGTGAGCAGTCATATAAAAAATGGTCAGGTTAGTGGGCGTGGCACTTCCTATACAAAAAACAAGAACATTTATTACCAATTTGGGTAGTCGTGCAAAAAATGGGCGAAATCTCTAATTCAAAAATTGCCTAAATTAAAAATCGCAAAAACCGAAAAACACCTAAATCAAAAATCGCTCAAATAAAAAATAGCCAAATGATGTTCTAATTTGAATTCCAATCGTTAAATGTCACCGGATTTGATTTGGAAAATCCATGTTTTTCTTATGGGCAGCTTGCTATATGTAGCTTCCTGCAATTTGATAATTTTTGCGCCGAATAAAGAAACAAAAAATACTGATATACAAGATAAAATAAATATAATATATTGTAAAAGACAAACTTCATAAGAAAAATTTATTATGAAAACATACGTGTCAATAAATCTCGTGACATAATAGCTATTGCGTAAACTGAAAATGTGATTGTTTTGTCACTTACAAGATACTTGTGATTTTATATGACTTTTTTTTATAATAATTTTTGTTTACTTTTGTTTTATTTTAGTAAATTTAGTTTATTAATTTTAAAAATAAATAAAATAATTTGAAAACCAAATGTGTTGGTCGTTGTTATTAAGTCATATCATATTAACCACTAGTTCGTCCTTATGTTTTGTCGCACACTGTATACATACATATATATATTGGGTACCACTCACTGATTAATTAAATTTGAAGTGCTATTTAATACATGTGGTTTACTTAATATGAATCATTACATTCAATTACAGGGATATTGCCATACATAGAATTTTTGATAAATTGCGATTCAGAAAACTTTTTTATCAATTGAGAAATATTTGCATAAAAATGTTTTTTGATGTGTAAACATCTACGCGCTCAGGGGGGATAAAATTCAATTTTCAAAATACATTCACAAAAATAGCGTAAGGGAAAAACGGTGTGTGGTATATGTAAGTGTATTGGTGTATTTAGTAAGAAGAACCGCAGAGTTGCTGTCTGTTTAGCAAAATCACAAATCTTTTGCGTTAATTTTAAATATTCAAGCTATTGACCGCTAGGTGTGCTGTGAGCTTAACATGTTCACAAACTTGTAAGCAGAACCACTGGGTGTGAGTTTAAAAATCTATTCTAGGAAAACTTTGAAGAAGTCGAAAATAAACTTATAGTGCGTTTACATCTGAGGAAAATCTAGTAGATTTTAGTTGAAATCTATTTCAAAATCTATACCGTTTACATATAACCTTTTTGACATTTTGTGAGATTTTGTTTCCCCAACAATAAACAGCTGATTAAAACAAAACATATAAACTAGAAATACCAAAAGTAAACAAAACAATATGAAAACGGATATATGGAAAATTCTAAAAAGGAGCAGATTTTATAATTATATTATCCATCAAAAATGAAAAAAGCACAAACTGAAATAGAAATTTTGCGAAAAAACATCAGCATTTGTTAAATGTATTGTTTGAACAACAAAAACAATTCACTTTCCACAATTATTATTTAGCAGATTGGAATGGACACATGTCAGTATAAAAAGTTATAACTTTTCAATTACTAAATATTTTTTATTATAGATTCGTCATTTTTTTTGTTAATAATTAATATTTTATTTCCTTTTTATTCAACTTGTTGCTTTTGTATTTAAATGTCTATTTTTCAGACACTGCGCTGTAATTTTCCACTACAATATTAAAAAAACATAGTAGTATCATTTGGTAGTGCCCAAGTTTGACTAGATTTTGTACAAATCTAGTTACGAGCTAGATTTTGTTTTGTATGGGAAATCTAGTAAAAATGAGCTAGATTTCGCTCGAAATCTCGTATATACTAGATTTTGTTTAGATGTAAACGCACTATTAGGTGTTTTCTTAATTGCCACACCTTTTCCAATTGCATTACAGAAAACATCAATTGAATTTCAGAAAGTATCAATTGTGTTTCAGAAAACATTAATTGATTTTCAGAAAATATCAAGTATATTTCAGAAATTATCAATTGTATTTCAGAAAACATCAATTGATTTTCAGAAAGTATCAATTGAATTTTAGAAAACATCAATTGAATTTCAGAAAGTATGAATTGTGTTTTAGAAAACATCAATTGATTTTCAGAAAATGTCAATTGTGTTTCAGGAAGTATCAATTGTATTTCAGAACACATCAATTGACTTTCAGAATATATCAATTGAATTTCAGAAAACATCAATTGATTTTCAGCAATAATCAATTGTATTTCAGAAAGCATCAATTGATTTTCAGAAAGTATCATTTGGATTTCAGAAAATATCAATTGAATTTCAGAAAATATCAATTGAGTTTCTGAAATTATCAAATGTATTTCAGAAAATATCATCTCTATTTCCGAAATTATCAAATGTATTTCAGCAATTATCAAATGTATTTCAGAAAATATCAACTGTACTTCAGAAAACTTCAAATGTGTTTCAGAAATTATCAAATTTATTTCAGAAACCATAAAATGTATTTCAGAAAATTTTAAATGTATTTCAGAAATCAGCCAATTTATTTCAGCAATTATCAAATGTATTTCAGAAAATATCAAATGTATTTCAGAAAACATAAAATGTATTTCTGAAATTATCAAATATATTTCAGAAGTTATTAAATTTACTTCAGAAAATATGAATTGAATTTCAGAAAATATCAATTGAGTCTCAGAAAAATAATAAAAATAATATTCTTGAAAACTACATATCGTCACCAAAAATGCAAAAGGCCGTAACTAATATTTTTATTTTTTTACAGGAGAAGCAAAAAACATCATAAAACAAAAACTGCTTTAAACTTAATATCCAAATTTTAGAATCATGCTGAAAAATAAAGATGGATTTTATTTATGAAACAAATTTATGGTAAAATAGTAGTTTTTAAGTAAAAGGCCATAACTACAATACAAAAAGTCAACTTTGAACTTTTTGTTAGTGACGGCCTTTTGCATTTTAGGTGACGATATAAACTTGTTTTTTTCAAAATAATGACTTCAAAATCGGTCAAAATTCTATCCTGTTGTTTATAATGTAGCTGATTAACAACTTAAGTCCGTTCGATTAAAAGGCCGCCCTTGATAGTTTATTTTCCAGTGCATAACAAATAAGTCCAAATATTGCTAAACATTTTCTGCGACTCCAAATCACTAATAGAAACAATAATAACTTTTCGGTGTTGTAGGGTAAACTACTTTTTATACCCTATACCACTATGTGGTTTGGGTATAATGACTTTGTGATGCTGTTTGTAGCAACCAAAAATATTTGACCTACACCCATCTTTAATTATACCGATCGAATCAGAATCACTATCTGATTCGATTTAACGATGTCTGTCCGTCCGTCCGTCCGTCCGACTGTGTGTCCATGTAAAGCTTGTAATCAAACTGCAGGTCGCAAATATGAATATATATTGATGAAATTTGGTATTTAACCTTATATCGGCCATGGGATGAACGCCATTGAAATTGGTGAGAATCGATCCTTGTTCAGACCTAGCCCCCATACAAATGACCCCTATGAAATCAACATATATTGCCATAAGATCCAAATTATCATACAAATCTTAGTCAAATTGGGTTTGTATGTATATATTACATCCATTAATCAGTAGTCCAAAAATGATCCCTATTGGACAACTCTTAGTCATTGGCCCCTTATAGAGATGCTTTCCGATCTTCACTTAAATCTATCAGAAAACAAAAATATTGCACTGATTCTTCTCAAATTTTGCATGTATATATTCTTGCAAAATACAAGAGACTTTACCAAATATGGTCGGGATCGATCCATTTTTGGGCCTAGTCCCCATATAGATATAGCATCCGATATGAAATTTTTCATATCTGCAGCCGAAAAAATTAAGAAAAATTCCACTCGAATTTGGTTTATGCTTATTTACTATATCCAGTTAGTTGGGCCTGAGAGATAGGGTCTCTAAACGCATGGTATAGGGTATCGTATAGTCGGTCTAGACCGACTATAATTTTCTTACTTGTTAACTCTGAATTTAAAATTTCTGAAATACATTTGATGTTTTCTGAAATACATTTGATACTTTCTGAAATACAATTGGAAAAGGTGTAGATGTTTACACATCTCCCCTGTGATCGGACTCATATTCATTTTTCTTATAAATGTACTATTTAAGGTGGAAATTGTTTCTTACTAAAACAGGGCAAAGAGCCAATTTTTACGTTGTGTTCTAGACAACGTGACAGGCCTGGAGTTCTTGTTTGTATGGGTAGAGAAGCAAGAACAAAATAGGTTTAGTTGTGTTGAGAATTTTTAAAAATTTTTCTTTACACTCTTTAGCATTCCTTTTAAGTTTTATTCATATTCTGCTTTCAAAGTCAAATAGATGCACCCACCCCTAAAGTTTGGTTTATTTTATGTTTCCCAAAAAATCTCGACACTAAATATAACCGCCTGTCATTTTAAAAAACCCATTTTTGGTTTTTTCAACATTTTTCACATTTCTCCCAATAAAACTATATTCGTGGGCAGTCCCAGAAGAAACCGACCTTACACATAGATGACAGTAATACGTTGGCGAAAAGTGGCAACCTTACAAACTATAAAAAAATATTGGGTGGTAGAGTTTAGGTGGCAGAGTATAGGCCGTACGACCTGCCAAGATGGAACACCGCACAGAGTGATGGCTTGATACAAAAACTATTAGAGGTGGTTCCAGATCATCCAGATCAAAGTTGGCACCGAGCATTATATTGACTAAATTATGAAACAAATGGAATTTCACCAAAATTGGCCATAACCACCGCCCTTACAATCCAAATTGTTTTTTTCACATAAAACTCTTCCTATCCAAGCAAAGGCCTTCAAATTTGGTACATACACACTTTCTAGACTTAAAAAGAGATGTCTGCCAAAATTCAAAATCGGCCACGCCCACCGAAACCCATGCAAAATGTAGATAAGAATTTTTTTTTTATAATTTAATTTCTTTGAATACATCATCACATTCCAAACCCTGTTGAGATGGCCCATGTCATAAGCTATTTTATGGACAGTGAAATTAAAAATCGCAAATGTTATTCTCCCTTTTATTCACTACAAAACGCGATTACGGATATCGTATTAACCAGTTATAAATTCCGCGTGAAGAAAAATATGAATAAGTGGCATTATCGAAATTCGAAGCTAGTTTTTGTTTTGTTTATTGTCAATTAATTTTCTATTTTTTTGTGTATGCAAACGCAAAGAAAATTATTTGGAAGAAAAATTAAATAAAAAATGAATAGCAAAATTCTATTTCAACTTGTGCTTTTTTCATTTGTTCCTTTTTACAATAACCATTTTCATATTGTTTTGAATATTTTTGGTGTTTCTAGTTATATGTGTTATTTTAAGCAGCTGTTTATTTTTGTGGAAACAAAATCTCACAAAATGTCAAAAAAGTTAGATGTAAACGGTATAGATTTTGAAATAGATTTCAACTAGAATCTATTAGATTTTCCTCGGATGTAAACACACTATTAACGGTTTATGACATCCCCATAATTTTTTTTAATTTATAGAGAAATGTTATATTTTTCAAATATATTCACCCCCTATTATGAATGTCGTCGTCGACACAAGTCACGTCGACGGCACAATAATGACATTTTAGTAGTCAATATTGACAAATTTGGATACCTATTGACAGCCACTTAGTATTATAAAAGTCGACATTGAGTCGGCGTTGTATTAAAGTGACTCTGTTTTTGTCAACACATAAAATAAATAAAATATTCCGCTGTTAGACTAAAATAAAAATTTAAGATGGAAAAAAAATATAAATAACAACTAAGCAGTTTGATTTATTAATCGTGGAACTAAAAAGCAAACCAGCTTTAGCAAAAGGGTTTCATCGAGGTTCAACTCCTAATAATTTTAAGCAAGATTGAGAGGTGATAACGTCAAAATTAGATTCGAATGGACCACCACACAGAGATAGTGATGGTTGGCAAAAGGTGAGCTATAAAATAATTTTAAAGATTACATTTATAAATGTCAAATATATATTTAGGTGTGGAGAGATTTTAAATGCAATGTAAAAAAGAAATTAGTGCAGAACAAGGCTTAAGTGAATGCAACTGGAGGTGGCAGATATAAGCAATTAACGCTTTCGCCTTTCGAAGAAGCCGCTGCTAGTTTAATGCAGTTTGAAAAATAATTAAACCCCGAAGGTGTAGACCAAGGTGTTCAATCAGCTCACGAAATTTTAGCAGATGTTATTGAGCTGGACCAGACAATTTTGGAGGACGACGAAAACTTGCCATCAAATTCGTGGAATGCAATTCGCATACAAGAAGATTTCGTGATTTTTGTTTTTTGCGATTTTGATTTTGTCGATTATTGGTTTTTCCGATTTTTGATTTTGGCGTTTATTGATTTTTGCAATTTTTGTTATTCCCGGTTTTTGGCGATTTTTGATTTTTGCGATTCCACCCATATTTTCCACGACTACTCACATTGGTAAGTAATATACTTGTCAAAAGTTTCGAGACTGTCATTTTCATAGTACTTAATATTTTTTTTTATAGGAGGTGCCACGCATCCCGCCATCCCGCCCATTTTTTGAGCAACTATTCACATTAATAACTTATGAACACAGACAAAGTCCAAAGGCTTTTTCTATTATAGTACTCGAGTTATATGATATCAAATATTTACTTTGTGTGAAGGCGATACGCCCATTAGACTACTCACGTTAATAACTACTGAACTCAGACAAAGGTCCAAGGCTTTCACTATAACAGTACTCCAGATATATGACATTTAATATTAAGTTTTTATGGGGGGTGCCACGCCTATTGATCTGATCCCGCCCTATTACTCACATGAATATCTCAGGACCTTAGACAAAGTTTTAAGACTTTAACTCCTACGGTACTCCAGATACAGTGCACTTGCGAAAATATGATCACCCCAAAATATGAACACTTTTTTTCTTCCATTGACTGCTCTTAAATATGAACTTAGTTCAAAAGCTTCAATATATGAACAGTATAATTTGGTATTTTTTAATGATATCTAATGGTTAAATTCTGATTCAAGTAAAGACGAAAATTGAAGAGTTTGGATTAGTCAATGATCAGCTCTATAATGCTGACGAATCCGGATTGTTTTGGAAATTGTAGCCACAAAAGATATACGTGTCTTCATTAGAAAAAACAGCTCCTGGTGCAAAAACTGAAAAGCAGCGAGTAACTTTCTTGTTCTGCGTAAACGCCACAGGATCCCATCAACTTAAATTTCTTATAGTTGGAAAGGCTAAAAAGCCGCGCTGTTTTCAGAATTTTAATTGCCCTGTTCATTATAGACATTCTAAGTCATTGTCATTTTCACAACTTTAGTACAATTTAGGTTAAAAAATTAAAAAAAAAAAAAAAAAAGCTGCTGTTGACAGCTATTCTCTGAATAGACAATGCTCCATCTCATCCATCTGAAGATGAACTAAAAACTGAAAACGGCTGCATTTTTGTAATATAGGAAGATGAAGTCAAAAAATTCAAATATTTTGCAAATACTGCTGAATTTTTGATCATGTTAACCCTAGGAGCACATAAGGGTAATTTTTCGTTAAATAAAGCTAAATTTTATTTCCCAACCCATAGTAAAGGTTTCATCTAGTTTACTAGAACAATTATTTTTCTAAATATGCCAAAATTCAAAGTTTGGCCTCGACAAGGAATAACGTTGTTCGATTTATTCCAAATTTTTAGCATAAAAGACTTGCACACTTGGTTATTATATTTTAAGCGTTACATCTAAAAATTCTAAGATAAAATCTAACATTGAAAAGTAGAAAACTGATAAATTTTTGATAAAAAGTATTTAGAAAGGGTACATTTACTGAATATTTCACAAAAAACTCATTTGACTCGAAATCCGCAAAAAAAAATTCTTTGTAAAAAAATTTCTGCAGAGGAATTTACTTAACGAAACTTCAATTTTGTTTAAGAAAATTTTTTAAAACTTAAAAAAGGAGTTTTCAAAATTTTTTTTAGGAATCGTTGGAAAAAATTCTTAATTCCTGAAAAGTTAAATAAACACAAAAACATTTTAAAATACAAATCGAAGTGTGCTGGGGTTTTGTGGCTAGTTAGTGTTCAGTTTAATTGTTCTGTATTAATAAAGATTGCGTTTTAAAAAAATATATATTGCCCAAAATTATTTCATATTATTTATCGATATTGTTGAATGTAAGTAAATTATATTCTATATTTAAAATTTAATACAGAGGTACATTTTAATGTAAAAATTTTAGTTTTTTTAATTATTGGGATATATTTTTTATTTTAATAGCCTTAATATGGAATCTGAAGCAGTTAAAAAAGGCGTTACAGACAAAACTTCCGTTTGGCATTATTTTCTGAGAGATATATCAGGAAATTTGGCAAAATGTACCAAATGCGACAATAAAATAAAAACATGCGGTGGATTAACTAGTGGGCTTCATCCGCATCTACGAACTGCTCATGACATCAACTTGTTGAAAAAAAGAGGATTAGATGCTGAAAATCCCGAAACTTCAACGATCTCATCTAATATATCTACTGGTGCTGTACCGCCGAAATTAAAAAAAATATCGAACTACTTTAAAAATGAAAACGATGATCTTCGTGTAGTATTATCAAAAATGACTGCGGTCGACCCACTGTGGTCAATATTTTGAGATAGCGGCCAAAACTCCTTTTGGTTTTTGTTCTCCGATTTTAAAGTTATTAGACTCATATGAAAGTAGACAGTAGTAAACCTCGGGAGCCAAAAAATTAGAACTATATTTCAACTATTTCACTGAGAACAGGGTGGTCCAAAATGGGCTTTTTCAGAATTTAGTAAATTTATGATATTTTTAGTTAATTTTTAAAGTTTAAATGATCATAACTTTTTCGTTTTTCAAACTTTTTGGACGAAATAAATTTTGTGGTGTAACCTAACTTATTTCCTATTACTGGTAAAAAAAATTGACAAAAATGACAATAGAACTCTCAAATTATGTGGTATCTGGCAATTCATTTGGAAAAGGTAAAAAAGATTTTATTGCCATCTAATATTACACAACTTAAATACGTGAAAATTGCAAATAAATTTAAAACCAATGGAAATAACTGGTAAAACCAAGTACCTTTTATATTATTGCCAGTACCTGTTAACTCTCAAATTATGTGGTATCTAGCAATTCATTTGGAAAAGGTAAAAAAGATTTTATTGCCATCTAATATTACACAACTTAAATACGTGAAAATTGCAAATAAATTTAAAACCGATTGAAATAACTGGTAAAACCAACTACCTGTTATATTATGTTTCAATGAGGTAAAAAAGATCATGTTGAAACTTCGAGCAATAGTATCTTAATCCATGCATTCATTTTTTTCTTCATTATTGTTTAAACAATGGCTAAATTCAGTTATAGCGTTCTATCTGATATATATTTTGAACGGAAAGATGAAAACGACATTATTTTACATATAATGAATAATCCATTCTTCAAAATATGCGACAAACAAGAAATTAAAATTCATAACTTAAAAATAAAAAACTTTTAAATACTTTAAGAAAACGGTACAATCAATGTTCCAGAAACAAGAAATTGTTTTACTCACGCAACCAAGAATGGCTAAGAAATAAACTTATTTTTAAAAAGCCATCAGTAACTACCACGGAAACTGGAAAAGGTGGTCGACCAGCAAAGCCAATTGATAATTGTAGTGAAAGATCACGAAGACGCAAGCTTAAACATATCAATGAAGAAGTTTCTTGTAGCATCATAAAGGATTCATTTCTGCATCAAATTCAACCATCGAAACCTAAAAAGGGTAAAATTGCTATCATTGAAAAAATAGTGGAAGCAAGCCCCAGACGCACAAAAAGGATTTTAGGAAGTATACCGACACCAACTGAAGAAAATAAATTTACTCCAGAAGAAGCATTTGCACTATTTTTGGATTTGAAAATGACTAAAAACCAATAAACAGAATTGCGGAAGCGAACCAATGAAAAAAATTGTGGAATTTTTCCATCATATCGAGATATAGTTTCTGCCAAAAAAGATTGCTTACCTTCACCAACTGCTATTAATGTAACTTCAAGTTCAGCAGAAATAAAATTGCAGGATCTTCTTGAACACACTGCAGAACGATTATTAAAGACATTTGATGCTGACTATTTAAAGAAGTTTAAAAATTGCAGAATGACTTAAATTTCTAAATGGGGATGTGATGGGTCCTGTGGCCAGAAACAATACAAACAATATAATGCGGAAAATTCATCAGATGCCAATTTATTCATGATTTCTTCGATTGCGTTTCTTTCCATTACGTTTAACAAAAACTTATATTGGTTCAGAGCCGTCAACTAGTAGAGCTGCAGAGATAGATGTATGGAAGAATGAAATTCCCTTGTCAACAAAATTTTGTAGACCAATAAAGTTTGCTTACAAAAAGGAGACTCAAGATGTCATAGATGAAGAAGTTCGAAAAATAAATGATCAAATTAAAGAACTTCAACCAGTAACATTTAAATTTGATGACCAAGACATTGAAGTAAATTTTAAAATGTGTCTCACAATGATTGATGGTAAAGTTGCACAAGCTTTAACCAAAACAAAGTCATCGTCAAGCTGCACCATATGCCAAAAACATCAAGTCAATTGAGCCAACCACCAACACAAGACGATAGTTTTAATGAAGCAGATGATTTTGGAATGTCACCTCTTCATGCTAGCATTCGTTTTATGGAGCATATTCTTAAATTGGGATACGATTTGGAATTTGTCCCGTTAGGCGAAACAGTGAGAAACAACAAAGAAAATTTGGAAAAAAGAAAGCAAAAAAAAAAGATATTCAAGAAAAATACCGTGAGATAGGCCTTATAATTGACCAGCCAAAACAAGGAGAAGGAAATTCTAATGATGGAAACACAGCAAGGAGATTTTTTTCCGATCCAGAAACTGCAGCTTCTATAACTGGAGTAGAATATGATTTAATACGACGATTCCAAATCATATTACAAGTTATAGCATGTAGCAAAAAGATAGATGCAAAAAAATTTGGTCAGTATGCTAATGAGACAGCAACCCTTTATAACCAAAAATATTCTTGGAGACATATGCCAACCACAGTTCACAAAATTTTGTTCCATGGGGAACAAATAATTCAGCAGAATATGCTTCCAATTGGAGATCTCTCAGAAGAAGCCCAAGAAAAAAGGAACAAAGACTACAGATTCTTTCGCGAGCACAATACAAGAAAAATTTCCAGATATTGTACTAATGAAGATCTTATTAATATTTTGTTGTGCACATCAGACCCATATATGTCCAGTATTCGACAAAAATGGAAATCAACCTCATTAGAGTTAGATGAAGAAGCTAAACAACTACTGCAAAATGAAAATCAAAGCTATTTGGAAGAAATTTTTTCTAATATTGTTTAATTAATACTAGTTTAAAGATTATAATTTGTTTCTAATTTTAGTATAAATTTTTTTAATACATTTAAATAAAATATATGTATGTGCACTTTAAATCAATAGTAAAAGTTTACTTAAAATTTTATCGATGTTGTGTTCTGTATATAATATATCCAAATGGTATTGATATTGTTGGGAATTTCAGTGTTATTTTTCAGTTTAATCCTCACAAGAATTAGATTTCTTCCAAAAAACCAACCTTTGGTCCCTGTGGATTTTGAGACTAAATAAATGTCAGGGGCCAAATGTTGGCATTTTCTGACCAAAATTAAGTTTAGGAATAATAAATAAGTATTGGTTGTAAAATACGATTGAAGAAAATAAGAAATTATAAAAAAAATACCTATTTAAAATGTCAAAATATTCAACTTTTACATGGAAACTCAACAAAAAATTAAAATGCATTTTTAACTCCAAATTACTTACGTTCCTATCAGTCGATTTTTACGTTTGAACACGCAAATTGAAGCTTAAAGACCCTCCTATTGAACAAAATAAATTGCGTCAAAAGTTATTGAGTTTTGACCGCTATCTCGCGAAATTGACCACTGTGCGACGGTCTACGATTTAGTATTTTTACTACTTCTATCGAATTGAGAAAATCGTTGCTGGCTCGAAAACTTGACGTCCCAAAATTGTTTTAAGGTATGGTGTAAATATTCGCGAAGAGATCGTAAAAGATTTTTCAGATCTGAAAAAAAGAAGGAAAGTTCAGTCTAACATTTGATGAGTGGACGTCTGGTAAAAATAGAAGATATTTAAATTTAAATTTACATTTACAAAACAAATTTTGCAACTTAGGATTAATTCGTATTTTTGGGACCTTTCCACCAGAGAGTTGTGTTGAACTTATTACAAAAAAATTAGAAAAATATGAACTATATTTTGATGAAGACATCGCATGTATAGCTACAGATGGCGCTTCTATGACGAAAAAAGTAGGACGGATAGTAAAATGCCATCAGCAGCTTTGTTATGCCCATGGTATTCAATTGGCGGTGCTAGACGTTTTGTACTGCAAGAATAATAAAAAAAAGCAACAAATTTGGAATCTGAGGGAGAAAGAGAAATAAATAGCGAAAGTGATGCTGAATCAGATGTTGAGGAAAACGATGTAGATGGATTTAAAATTTCTGAAAATTATGATGATTCTATGGACCTGAAAGCAGAAATACGTCCACTTATCAATAAGGTAAGAAAAGTTGTAAATATTTTTCGACGTTCCCCCCAAAAAAATGACGATATACTTCAAAAATATGTCAAAGCTGAATTTAACAAAGAAATTTCGCTGATTCTGGATACAAAAACCAGATGGAATAGCTTATTTTTTATGCTAAAGCGCTTTTGGGAACTAAGAAATTGCATTTTAAAATCTTTAATAGACTTATGTTCCACTATATCATTTGAAGAGGCATAAATGGATATTATTTCTGGTATTATTTCAACATTGTTGCCAATAAAATCAGCAGTGGAATCATGATGCGACTCTCCTATCTGCAGATGCCACTATTGTATTTATGATTAATAATTTAGGAACTGGACAATTAAGCGGTGAATTTAAAATTTCTTTAGCATGTAGAATTAACGAAAGGCGAACCAAATTATCAAGTCTGCTTCAATATATTCACAAAGGACAAATAAAATCAAAACATCAAGATAATGAATTGTCCTTCGAACAATTGTCAAAAAAAGAGTTTGCTAATTTGATATCAACTATAGTTAAACGTTTTTCAGATTCAAATTTAAATACTTCACCGTCTCATAACATATCATCATCTTCTTCAGATTCCTCGGACTTAGAAATGAACTATTCAATGCAGGAAAGATTAAATTTTGCTATTAATAAAGAAAAACAAATGGACCATAAAGTCATAACAAAAAAATCTGTAAATTTGGACAAAACTATTAATAAAGAAATGGCTATTTTCGAAGAAGAAGGATATCGCGGACTAAATTTGCAAAAAGCATATGATTATTTAAATACTATTCCGCCAACCAGCGTCGAGGCTGAAAGAGTGTTTTCGTCATCTGGAAATATTTGTTCCAAAATCAGGTCATCTCTAAGTGATGAATCCCTGGACACACTTTGCTTTTTAAGAAGTTATTTACTATTAAAGCAAAATTGATTTTTTTTATTTTTATTTTTTCCCGAATGAATCACTGACAGGAATGAGAAATATATATATTATAATTTAAAATGAATGTTAATTTAAAGTTTATTTTTGTACTAATTAAACAAATTATCAATTTATACAATTTGTTTTTAATTTTTTAAATAATTCACCAATACCGGTATAGTACCGGTATACCGGTATTTATTGAAAATCAATACCGAATACCGGTGTTGATAATTATCTCTGGTATTGCAGGTCCTACTTATAGGTATAAAGACAAAAAAAAAAATTACGGCTTTAATCAATTTGTTAAAATTGAAAAAAATTTCATCACATTTCAAGACCTAGAGTTTTTTTTGGCACAAAAGTGGTTTGGGGCATTTGTTATTTCTTGGCGAGTTTTTATTCGATTTTGAAGTTATATAGATTTTTAAAAAGATAATTTAGTACTAATATCGATTCAAACTATGGAACCAAATTTTTGAAAAATCTAAAAAATAAAGTCATATTTTCCCCATATAAACATAGTTGAAATTTTCAGTCGTGTTGAGGCACCTCTAAATTTCTTTTGATTGACTCTAAACTTTGTGTTTCTCAGTTTGTTTGCTATTTGTATATATCTAGGGGGTGACGCCGAGAGTTTTAAAACTTTTTTTATTAGGGCCACCCTAATGTACATGTGCTTAGTTTCAGAACTCTTGCTGACATAGTACTCCAGATATATGTAAAAATTAGATGTTAAAAATTCACTTTATATGGGAGGTGCCACGTATTTTTCCTTCCGGATAGGCATATACTAAAAATATCAAGACGATCGGTCCAGTTGTGTAGTCTCCTACAAAGGACATACAAACGTACAAACAAACATATCAAACTTCATTTATATATATGATAAGATACAAATTCAATAAATAAAAAAATATTTTCCACAAAAGAGATAGTTTTTTATTCGGAACCGTTCTTAACAAATTACTGACTTTCACTTATAAAACTATTTTTAAAATATGTTAAACGAAATCTTTGTACAACTTTAAAATTATTTCTTTCATTTCCTGGCTGAAGCAATTAAAAATCTTTAATTTATCTTGCCAATTACTATAAATTTGTTAAATGAAATAAACGACAAAGGATACTGATTTTAAGGATCATTAAAAATGTAAAACAACAAGTAAAATGTGGTTTTAACTTTAAATTTCAAGTGTACACACTCGCCAACAAATACTTTATATAAATACATATATACGATTATGTATACATTGTATACACAAATACCCAGTCAGCATTTATGTTTATTCCTTTTATTTGCAATCTATCTTACAACATTAAGCAAATTTGATAATGATTAAAACATAAAATATTTATTAATCTTCTGTAAGACAAATATTATTATAATTTTTATGAGATATTTTTCTAATTTAATGTTTATGTGCTACGGGACGCCTCTACAGGTTACGGATAGTGGATAACCCTACCATGTAGTATGATGGGTAATTGCGATAAATAAGAAGTGGCGGACAGTTCAGTGGATTAGAGAAGAGGGTCTCAGAAGGACACGCCTGGTAACGTGTAACTTTAAGTTCTGAGTGCTGAAGAGGCCCTAATCGACATGGCGGATAATTGGCGCCATATAACAACCAATGCCAAATTCATAAAAAAAAGAAAACAAGTAAGAAAATTATAGTCGGTCTAGACCGACTATACGATACCCTATACCATGCGTTTAAAAACCCTATCTCTTAGGCCCAACTAACTGGACATAGAAAATAAGCAAAAACCAAATTTGAGTGGGATTTTTATTAATTTTTTTGGCTGCAGATATGAAAAAGTTCATATCGGATGCTATATCTATATAGGGACTAGGTCCAAAAATGGACCGATCCTGATCATGTTCGGTAAAGTCTCTTGTATTTTGCAAAAATATATACAAACAAAATTTGAGAAGAATCAGTGCAATATTTTAGTTTTTTAATAGATTTAAGTGAAGATCGGGAAGCAGCTCTATATGGGGTCAAAGGGATCATTTTTGGACTACTCATTAAAGGATGTAATGAATGCATACAAACCCAATTTGAGTAAGATCTATATGACAATTTGGATATTATGGCAATTTATGTCGATTTCATATGGGTAATTTGTATGGGGGCTAGGTCTGAACATGGACCGATTATCACCAATTTCAATAGCGTTCATCCCATGGCCGATAAAAGCTTATATACCAAATTTCATCAAAATATATTCATATTTGCGACCTGCAGTTTGATTACAAAGTTTACATGGACACACAGACGGACGGACGGACGGACGGACATTGTTAAATCAACTCAGAAAGTGATTCTGATTCGACCGGTATAATTAAAGATGGGTCTAGGTCAAATATTTTTGGTTGTTACAAACAGCAGCACAAAGTCATTATACCCAAACCACATATTGGTATAGGGTATAAAAAGGGTACCCTGACCTAGAAAACAGGTTAGGCTTTGTGCTAATAACACAGTTCCATAAAAAAATAATTATTACTGCAACATCAACAAATATAAATAACAACTCCACAAACACGATGATGACTTATGGCTTCAAACAACGGATAATGATTGGAACTTAGAACGTCCGAACTCTCTCTGCACCTTCGAGACTGGAACAAGTCTGCAAGGAATTCGATTCATATAAAATGGACATTATTCGATTGAGTGAAATTCGGTGGCTCAATAACGGTTCCAAACAACTTGAAAGCGGGCATACATTTATATACTCGGGCCATAACAACAACCGAAGAAATGGCGTCGGATTTCTACTTTCCCACAAAGCGAAAAGAACTCTCATCGAATATGTGCCCATTTCAGACCATGTTATGAAGGCCAGATTCAACTCAAAATGTCGAAAAATAACGATTATACAATGTTACGCCGCCACTGAAACCGACGATGAAGTATCGAAGGATCACTTCTACGAACAACTTGAGGCAGCATTTAATACCGTACCAACTGGTGATATAAAAATAGTACTAGGTGATTTCAACGCCAAAGCGGTAACTGCAACAAAAACCTGCAGAAATTTATGGGAACACACGGTCTTGGCTCTGAGAGAAATAATAACGGCGAACGTCTAATTGATTTATGTGCCCTCCGCTGTCTATTTATGGGAGGAGCAAATTTCCTACGTAACGAAATTCATAAATACACATGGGAGTCCCCCGACGGCCGAACACGCAACCAAATCCACCACATCCTAGTTAATAAATTAATTCTTGGATGCTTGCTTGATGTCAGAACGCGCCATGGTGCTGATATTTATAGTGATCATCAGCTACTGATTGACACTTTTAAGCTCCGCCCATCAACACACAAAGGAAACAGAAGACTCTTGTGTTTTACGTGAGTACCCGTTTCGTTAACATAACCTCACCGTGCTCTGAACACTGGATCGGAATATGCGCTGATCACCGCCCCATTGTGTAGTTAAACTACACTCTGGTACCAATTCAAGACTTGTGCATTTGGACAACAAATCCCACTCCTTGGTGGGGAGTCGAGGCCTACCTTACACACCTCTGCTGTTCTAGGGTCACAGCACCCGGTTGAATGCAACTCCACATCGAGCTATGCTCTTCCCGCGATTTGGGTATAAACCACAGCCACCACGATACTCCTCAAGGGGCCGTACCCGCAAGTCATCTGGAATCAATGATTCCAAAGGCATCTGGTACCAGATATATATATATATATAGCCTCCGGTCATACTTCGTAGCAAAGCTACTACCAGTATGTCTCCAAACAGCTATGGACTGGTGGCCATTCGAAGGTCTCAGTCCCACACCCATACGCCCATCATGTGGGTGAGTATATAGGTACACAACTAAGGCCTTTCTAGAAGGTCCTGAGTACACACGCATGTGTACACAAAGGAAACAGTTCGAAACTACAAAAATATAATCTATCAAAGTTATATAATCCACAAATGAAGAGAAACAAAGGCACAAAACAGATTATCGCTTAGCCGCTAGTAGAGTAAAATATATGATGAAGATACACTGTGAAAGCTATTACAACAATATTGCCAGTGATGTCGAAAAAGTTGCAAACACGGGAAACCTACACAATATGTATAGTGCAATACAATAATTAAGCGGTAAGAAAGCTAGTACAACTGCTGCACTAAAAGATGAAAACGGCACTGTTCTTACTACTATAGTCCAACAGCTTAAGAGATGGCATAGCTTCTTCTCTTCTGAACCCACCTCCACCCAAATATCGCCACATTTCCTAGCAGAACCTAGACGAAATTCCTTAGGGGAAATATCCACAATACCACCCACTCAAAATGAAATAGTTGAGATACTGAAAAATTTTAAGAACTAAAAATCCCTTGGTCCTGATTACATTTCCGCAGAGCTATTAAAGGACGGAGCCAGAACGATTGCTCCATCCCTTACACCGATTATAAGAACTGCTTGGAGCACCAATCAGATACCTAAATCATGGAAAGAAGGAGTGATTGTTGCTGTACCCCAAAAAGGTGACCTATCCCAATTCAAAACTCCTAAACATCATCTGCAAGATAATGTCACTCTTAATATTGGAAAGAATCAGCCCTGTGATTAATCCATTGTTGAGCAGGGAACAGGCTGGCTTTAGACCAAACCGCTCATGCGCAGATCATATTAATACACTCCGAACAGGTCCATCGCATAGTTACTCTTATCAGAAAGGCTTTCGAAGACAAACTCTATTGCTCCTCACTCTTCATAGACATTTCCCAAGCCTTTGACAAGGTCTGGCATGATGGGCTATTATATAAAATAAGCACCCTGTTACCCCAAAACACCCACAAGTTACTGCGAAACTACCTCCTAGACCGGTCATTTGTAGTAAAGTACAAAGATCACATCTCAGACTAACGAAAAATTACAGCTGGAGTTCCCCAAGGCAGTATACTAGGTCCTCCCATGTATATACTTTATACTTCGGATATGCCCACAAATAACCTGCTTCACACGTCAACTTTTGCAGACGATACAGCGTTTATAAGCGTACATAAAAATCCAGCAATTGCCCATATTAAAGAACTCGAAAAATGGCTCAACAAATGGAAAATAAAAGTAAATCCATCTAAGTGCGCACTTGTTACCTTCACCTTGAGAATGGGTAACTGTCCCAAACTGAAGATAAATAACATAGATATACCCGAAGAAAATAATATAAAATATCTTGGTATACACCTCGATCGTCGCCTTACCTGGTCAAAACACATAGAATCCAAATGCACACAACTTAAACTTAAAACATCATAGTTACAGTGGCTCCTTTGTCCTCACTCCGATCTCAATCTAAGCTACAAGGTTCTACTCTACAAAGCTATTATTAAGCCAATATGGGCGTATGGAATCCAACTATGGGGAACATCTTCGGCATCCAATATACAGAAATTACAAAGAAGACAAAATAAAATATTGCGACTTATTACTGGTGACCCGTGGTATATTCGTAACGCAAATATTCATAAGAACCTTAATATTCCATTTATTCGCGATGAAATAAATACATCCTGCTCCAACTATATACGAAAACTACAATCACATCCAAATCCTCTTGCACAGGACCTGCTATCTTATAGTGGACACATTCGCCTCAAGAGGGTCGACACATTGGCCCTTGTGGAATTACATGATAGATAAACCTTTACGAAAAGAAAAATGGATCTTCTATTGCAATGGCAATAGATCCAGAAATTATTAGTTAATTTAAGATTTTAATACTTATTGTTAATTTCTGAAAAAAGAAAGATCCAATAAATAAATAGAAGTTAAAAAAAAAACATAGTAAACGGCAAATTTGTACATACCTGAATCACTCTGGCTGCCATAGGTTCCAACACTGCTGTAAAAGTATACTTAAGGCCCATTTACATGATACCACTCAGTCGTATGATTTTTCGAAATAAAAATCCGATGAAATTCATCGGACTGTCATAAAGTCGTACCGACATTATTTCTGCATACTTAGGCCATTTACACCATAACACTCAAGTCTTATGAAAACAACTGTTTAGAATAATAAGCAAATTTATTTTGAAATTTATATTTTATTTTCACTTTCTTTGTTTTTGTTTACCATTTTTTTAATATTACCAAAAAAAAACAACTCTGGTCCGATGAAAATGGCAAGTTTTTAGAAATGTTTCAAAAACCATCGGACTTCGAAAATGAAATCCTACAGACTGTCAATTTCATAACAAAAGCTTTTTACATCATACGACTTTTTCATAATACTCGAATTTCTGACAGATCGTATTACAAAGTGTGATAGTGTAAACTGGCCTTTAGCGTGGCACACTGTCATTAAAACAATGCTGAAGTACTTTTTATAATTGTAGAACATCGATCCGGTATTCCAAGATCACTTAATGGCCACATGCTTTCTGTCAATAGCTCCAACAAAATTAGGCATTTTCCACATATGTTGAAAATTATTTTAAATGTCCCCGTATTGCTTCGTTGTAGGTTCACTTAAGTAAACTGGCGTCCCACAAGGTTCTGCACGTTTCGAAAACAATTTTTCTTACAGTGGATTTACCAAGTTTATGACTCCACGTAATCGACTAGATATAAGTCTCGTGTGTTAGATATCTAAATAATATATTTTAATATGTAGTTCCTAAAATACCTACCTCCCTTGTATACGAATTCTTTATTTGGGTTCCTGTAGTGAATCACCAACCAAAGTTATAAGTAAATCAAATAAAGTTCTTGACATTCTCGTGTTTAAAAAACTGTTGCTCATCCATATATTTTATATTGGCAAAAACTTTACGGTGGTAGCCACTTGTGACCCAATCTTTGTTTTGTGGGCAAAACCACATCTTCGTGTCGTCGTTTTTTCCCCTAATCTCAGAATACATTTTGCACAAATTTAGGAAGCTTAAGGCAATAAAAAAATTTGTCGCATTCATTATTTACGTTAAAAACCCACTAAAGCTTAGGACTATTTATATTTCCTTATTATTGTTTATTTATAAAGTGTCATTTAAGTTCTTCTATAACTGCACAAACATCGCTACTTTACGTTACCTTTGCATGTGTACGGTTACGGTTATGCTTGGGTAACCCAGCCTTCAGATGTGATTTGAAAAAGACTTGCAAACGATTCCAAATACGACTGATAAGTTACTTAAAAAAGAACCTTAAATGACTGAATGAATCGAAACGAAAAAAAAAACACGAATATCTATAATATTAATAGGCTAGGTGATTTCTTGTGACCGATGTTTTGTTCTACCGTTTTATTACGATTTTGACTAAACGTATATTATTTGAAAGGAAATTCCTTTAAGCCATTTTGCAGACTTACAGATTTTTAAATTTTTTCCTCTATTTTAAGTAAATTGCATTCAAAGTTGCTACTAACACATACATAAAATTATACAATGCTATGTGTGTGTTTATTAAATTTCTTAATGTGTTTGTAATAACAATGAGTTTGTTTTTTGTGTTGATTTGTAAATTGGCTATTATTGAGTAGCATACCTTTAGGGGTCTTTATTTAATGAAAAAATAAAATTTACTAGAATTTGCACTCGAATTTCGAGGGCTGGAATCTGCTAGTGATTATAAATACTACTTGAAAATGAGTCGAAACTGATCGGAAAAGTAATAAAAGGCCATTTCAGAGAGTTGCGGATAGGGTACCATCTTCTCCTGACAGAACAGTCTCTTATTATCAGAAAATGAGATTATTTATAATTGTTTTAATTGCGCAGAGGGGTCGAAAAAGATTCGAATGTTATTATTATTTTCCTAAAATGCTGACTGGGTATATATAAATAAATATATATTTATTTATGCTACTGCAAAAAAGAACCTAACCATGATGCCTATGAAAATGGCTTCATGTTGATGACATGAAAGTCTATGTAAAACAAGAATAACGGATTTCATGCCTGATATTATGCATCATTGTTTACACCTTAACATACATATATACTTATATCTCATATACTAAATGTAAATGTACACAAATATAGGTATACATTGTATATACACATGTAAACATTAGGGTTGCACTGAATTTAAAACTTTGAATTTTAACTAGCATAGACGTAATATTATGCCATCGTAAATATCTATATAAATAAAAATTAATTGCTGTCCGTTGCTAAGCGCATTACTTGAGAACTGCTGGACCGATATGGCTATTTTTTTATTTATTTTTTTTTGGTAAATATTTGTAGTAGTCCGATTAATGTTTTTGTGAAAAGAAAGAATAGAAAAGTTTGCCGGAAAATTGCAAAACTAAGGCAAAATTAAAACTGTTTTTTCTATGGGATTTTTGTATGAACTCAATAACTCACGATTCGAACGATGCATATGATTATTTACTTAGTAAATAGACACATCGATATTTTTTTCTATTTATCTCTTTGAAAAGGAATTCCGAATAAAAGACAGGTTTCTTTTTCATATCCAACACAGGTGGAGGTGAAAAAGCTTTGTTCCTGCGAACTGTACCAACTAAAGGAACTTGTCTTAAAAAAGTTCAGCAGCAAGACCATATGACGTGAAAAAGTTTTCATAAGTTAAATTTCTGCCTTTGAGTCTTGCTGCTAGACACGCATCCCTGATTCTTCTCGGGTGCGCAATTATGGTCTTTTCTTGTGTATACATGAAGTTGGAAGTGGAGTCGCATAATACCAAAATTATTATACCGTACTTGCGGGTTTCGAAGGAATGTATTGTTTAAATGGACATTTTCCGCGAAAAGGCACTAACTGCTCATATACTGTAACCCATGCTTTTGGATTGCACAGATGCATGTTATAACGTGCATGTCGATCTACCCTGTCAGATTTATCATCGAAGCGCAGAACTCGGATAATATTGCGGAATCTTTCCAATGACATAGTTGCTTTGAAAATGGGTCTTCCTTTCACATCGTCTCAGAAACATTCTAACGTTTCACCACATGAGCGATATACGCCCGCTAATAGCAACAATCCAAAATACGTCCTTAGTGATGTATGATTAATTTCCTTCCAAACTTTTCCAATACTCTAGTTCCTGGTGAAATATAAAAAAATTTTTAGACGCATACACTACTTCCATTTCGATAAAAAATTTTTCAAAATAGTCGTTACATAAAGAAATGTATGTAGTGTGCATAGCATTTTGTAAAAGAAATGACACATACCTTCAATGTTGGTCATATATGTATATTACAATGTTTTGCATATCCCTGGTCATAAATAATTCGAATGAGAACACGCTGTCATTTACGCAATTTACCGCATAAGAGTTGGAGCTAGAGCAATAGAAATAATATTTTCTACACTTTTCCTTCCCACCAATGAGCGGTCGGATTTTCCGTATCAGGTAAGTTTATCGTCTTTCGAAATAAAATCAGAAGATGAGTCTTCCTGTTCCGCTACCTCGTCCTGATAAGAGATAAGGCTTTCTCTATCGGATATGTTTATATTTTCTAATTCATCGTCTGAAAAAAATTTTAAATTCTTCATCGGAACTTGCATCGCTTTCATTCTCATCATCGGACTCCCTCAGAAGCTTCTCTATTTGACGATGATTCAGTGCTTTCGACTAATAGAATTTTTGTTTACATTGAATATTATTTATTATTATTTATTATACAGTAACCTACTTACTCTACTCTTTTTTTGACATTATATACTCTTATTATTATTATGTACACAAACCTGCCCAAAAAGAAAATATTTGCAGTTTCTCTATTACCCGTATTTCCCAGTGCCACAAAACAAATGTGGCAGTCTTGCGAGTCGGACGTATTTACATAGTGCTCCATTAAAATCTAAAATCTATGAACGAAATTATAACTTTCTTAATTTAATACGCAAAATAAGAACTATTACTCAATATAAATAATCAAAATTATTTCCAAGTTGTTTTAATCATCTTGTTAAGAAATCAACGCAAAATAATATTCTAAAGAAATCATAAACAGCATTCTAAGATTATAAATATTACTTGTGTAACTCTTAAAATAAATTAATGTATAAAGCAAAGCTAAGAAGCCAAAATAAAAATACCAAAAAAGTCATTAAACTCACTCAACTAGATATCACAAAAACAATGGAAAGTTTAACTACTCCCGCGCAAAAACGGAGAATACGCCAAAAACTCTTCGCATATCACATACTGAGTCATCAGTCAAAATATTACAAATAATAGACAAACGTTTTGATAAACTAACTGATCAATTACAAGCAATGATGCAAACGATGTGTCGTGAAAGTGAGGATCGTGTCTTGAATGAGATAGATAAAATTTTAATAATAACAAAGAGTGAAATGAGCAAAATTACGGAAAGAGTAACTACATTAGAAAATGTTGTGCAAGAAGTAAAAAATACAGCTGCGGAACAAATAAAAGCGCTACAAAATGAGACAGAATATTTAAAAAATGAAATCGTGTCCCTAAAAAACTATGCTAGGAAACAAGAAAATTCGATAGTGGCATATGATATTCGCATTAATGGTATACCTAGCAAGGAAAACGAAGATCTTTATGAAATTTACTTTAAATTATGTGAAGTCGTAAATATTGCTCCACAAAATATCAAAACTATTTACCGTGTTAAAATTAACAAAGTTAACAGAAAAAAACAAAATATTCAACAAAATAAATACATCAGAAAATGTTATGATGCCGCAATCATTGTAAGATTTAAATGTCCGTATGAAAGGAATTTTATGTTAAAAACAATAACTTCATTTATTAAGGCTAAAAACGATGTGTTACGATTAAATTTAATTGGGTTTGACAGTCAAAATCCTTTTTATGTCAATGAAAATCTAACACCTGAAAATCATCGAATTTTTCTACTAGCTCATCGTTTAAAAAAACAGAAGTTACCCCCCAATCACACATCACACTGAAATTGTAAAATCGTTGTGTACGTATTATCAACGAAAAATTGTTCGAATTAGTCGAATCCATCGCCATTAAATTTTATGCTCACACATCTGACTGCAATCTCATTTTTAAAATGTTGTCGAAGCGTAAACTTGAAAAAATTTGTATACTTCTCTCTCTTATTTTATTTTAAGTAGAGTTACCGAGTTTATTATACAGGCACATGTTTGAGGGAAAATGTTTACATTTATTATTATTAGTTTTATTTTAATAAGAGTTAATAATATTTATCTATATATATAAAATTCATTTTCTGTTTGTTTGTTTGTTAGTTTGATTGACCGCTATACAAATTTTTATTTTTCAACGGATTTTCCTGATTTTCATGTACACACGATCTCTATACCCCTGGAAAGGTCGCCATAAACTTTTTACCGGCCACGCCTACTTTTACGCCCACTTTTTATGTAAAATTCATTTTCTGTTTTATTCATATTTGTTCACTATACAAATTTTTATTTGTTAACAGATTTCTCTCAAATTCGGTACACGATCCCTGTGCTCCAGCTAAGGCCACCATATACTTTTTATCGACCACTTTTACGCCCACTTTTTGTATACAATTCATTTTCTGTTTTTTGGTATATTTGTTCGCTATACAAATTTTTATTTTTCAACGCATTTCTCTGATATTTGGTACACACGATCTTTGTACCCCAGGCCAGGTCACCATGTGATTCTTGCGGCCACACCAACTTTTACGCCCACTTTTTGTATACAATTCGTTTTATGGTATATGTTTGCTATACAAATTTTTATTTTTCAACGGAATTCTCTGAAATTTGGTACACACGATCTCTATACTTTAGGAAAGGTAGCTATATGCTTCGTACCGGCCACGCCTACTTTAACGCCCACTTTTTGTGTACAATTCATTTTGTGTTTTGGTATATTTGTTCGCTATACAAATTTTTATTTTTCAACCGATTTCTCTGAAATTTGGTATACACGATCTCTCTGCTCCAGGCAAAGTCGACATATTCTTCGTACCGGTCACGCCTACTGTTACGCCCACTTTTTGTATACAATTCGTATGTTGTTTTTTGGTACATTTGTTCGCTACACAATTTTTTTTTTTAAACGGATTTCTCTGAAATTTGCTACACACAATCTCTGTACTCCAGAGAGGTCGCCATATGATTCTTGCCGGCCACGCCTACTTCTACGCCCACTTTTTATACAAAATTACATTTTTTTTTTGGTATATTTGTTCACTATAGAAATTTTTATTTTTCAAGGGATGTCTAAAATTTGGTCACACGATCTCTATACTACAGCGAAGGTCACCATATGCTTCTTACGGGCTACTTTGCGCCAACTTCTATGTATATAAAACTTATTTTTTTACTTTTATTTGTTTCTTTATTTGATTGCTATACAAACTTTTATTTTTCAATGGCTTTCTCCGAAATTTAGTACATATTCCAGGGAAGGTCGCCATATGATTTTTACCGACCACGCCTACTTTTACGCCCAATTTTCATATAAGACTCATGTTTTGTTGTGTGGTATATTTCTTCCCTATACAAATTTGTACTTTTCAACGGATTTCCCTGAAATTTGGTTTACACGGAAATAACTACACGGTGAACAAATTCCCCAAACTTAAAAAAAAGGTATCCAAAAGAAATGAACAAATTCCCGATTTTTTTTAATCGAAATAAAAAATTAACTTACTCCCCAAATTCATTCTTAAATTTTTACATATTTTTTTTTATTTAACGAGTTTTGTTAAATATTTATTTTAGTAAAAATTTGCATACTGCTCTCAATATATGCCCTACAATAAATGCATTTAAAATGAGTATTCTTTTCAATAGCACCATTTCGTTGCGCGGAAGCCACGCGCACGGGGAATACAGCTTAGCTAGAATATCGGAATGATCTGAAAAATATATTTTGACAATTAAAATAAGTTGGCAACAGCTGCGCGGTAGCACAGGTGTGGTTGCCAAATGAGCGGAAGCGGTGCGCGGCGCGCGATTGCGGACTTGGACTCGGACTCGGACGCGACGGATGCGGACGCGACGTGCTCTCGGAACACAGCTCAGCTAAAATATCGCAATGCTCTAAAAAATATGTTTTAGGAATTAAAATAAGTTAACGAGAATTAAGTGGAGGCGCGCGAACGCGGACGCGACGGAAGCGGGCGCGACGCGCTCGCGGAACACAGCTCAGCTAAAATATCGCAATGATCTGAAAAATATATTTTGGCGATTAAAATAAGTTGTCAACAACTGCGCGGCAGCACGGGTGTGACTGCCAAACGCGCGGAAGCGGTGCGCTACCGCGGACTCGGACGCGACGGATGCGGACGCGACGCGCTCTCAGAACACAGCTCAGCTAAAATATCGCAATGCTCTAAAAAATATGTTTTAGGAATTAAAATAAGTTAACGAAAACTAAGCGGCAGCATGGGTAGTAGCTGCGAGGAAGCGGAGCGAGGCGCGCGGACGCGACGGATGCGGACGCGACGCGCTCGCGGAACACAGCTCATAAAAAATATCGCAATGATCTGAAAAATATATTTTGGGGATTAAAATAAGTTGACAACAACTGCGCGGCAGCACGGGTGTGGCTGCCAAATGCGCGGAAGCGGCGCGCGACAGCGGGCTCGGACGCAACGGATGCGGACGCGACGCGGTCTCGGAACACAGCTCAGCTAAAATATCGCAATGCTCTAAAAAATATGTTTTAGGAATTAAAATAAGTTAACGAAAACTAAGCGGCAGCACGGATAGTAGCTGCGAGGATGCGGCACGAGGCGCGCGGTCGCGACTCGCGCGCGGAACACAGCTTAGTGAAATGTCGTATGATAAATTTTATCTACGTATGTGAAATAATTACCTGTTGATCAAAATAGGAAACCTTGCGACACAATATTAAACGTCGCATTAGTCTTTCATTTCTGAAACTTGAATTTGACGTCTCTGCTCAATGATGATCACTTATTGAATGAAATAATTAAATTTTTAAAAGTTTTGATTCCTTTAATTTGCGAACCTTTCCGTTATATTTTATGTTTATAAATAAACTGAAAAAAAAACTTAAAGCGGTTTCGAAGCATTTTTGCTGCAGCATCTTATAAAAAACTTCTGAATTAAAAAATCAAAAAATTTTTAATTGAAATAAAAAATGAATTTACTGCCCATACAAATTTTTGGGGAGAAAGTTCATTTTATTGGGGAATTTGTTAATTGGGGCTAAGTACTCAGCGCTTGGTAAGCATAGTAAACCATTTTTCAAGTCAAAGTTCTTTTTATCCCGGGCAAGACCGGGTAAAAACTGCTAGTGCTCTATAATTAACAAACTTGCGTTTTTGTATGCGCATTTCAAAAAATAAATCATTATAATAGATTTAACAAGTTAAAACTTTAATTACAATTTTACAGAATCCAGTAAATTTGCATTAAATTTATAACAGGGTGACATTAATCATTGTTAGTGTCTGCCACTACTCGCACGAAAAATTTGGTGCCATTAGTGTGACCACTGCGGAAAATGTGTGTGTATTAGTAAAAAAAAATGTGAGTGTATTGAGTTTTTCGAACTTGCAGTGTGATGTGAGATGGCTGGGTTAGTCTCGTCTGCTTTTACAAACAGAGGTTTGGTTTATGTAAGAAAGCATCCGAATGATGAACCGCTTTATATCGATGATGTTGAGAAGCTGAATCAGATATTTCGTTTTCATGAATCCAATTATACGGATTTGCCAGTTCTTCAAGATAATGTACCTGAAGTTTTTCGCAATAGAGACGCTGCAGTTTAATACCAAAAAAATTTGAATCTATTTATATATTTTATTTAATAAACCAAATTATTTTTACGTTTTCTTAATTGTTTATGAAAAAATTTCAATTTATTCTTTTTATGGCAAAACTAAATAAAATATCTTTGCTTGCATTGTTATTAAAATTTGAATTTATGGGTATGTCCTTGCCTTTTGATAATAGGAGAATTGGTTCCAAAGAAAATCTACATAATATGCTTCGAATTCTTTCTAAAAGAACCTTGGGCCTTAAAGTTTGCCATGTTAATGCGCAGAGTTTAAATAATAAGATGGACGAATTTCGATATATCTTTGAAGAATCTGACGCCGATATTATATGTGTTTTAGAATCCTGCTTTCATGTTGACATTTGCGATAGTTTTTATTTACCAATTAAGTGGCTATCGTCTATTTCGGTCGGATAGAAATACGAATGCAGGTGGCGTTGCAATTTATGTAAACCTGTCAATTAGATGTAAATTTAAATGCAAAAATCCTGTGCAAGATGAAAATCAAAGTGTTGTTACGGAAACTACCAAAGTGGAATATCTATTTATTGAAATTGTTAACAGTAACCAAAGGCTTCTACTAGGTACTGTGTGTAAACCTAATAGAAATATTAATATTTTTCCGCTTTTTGACGAGCTAACAACTCTTTCTCTTGGTTACACTGATGTTATCTTCACCTGAGACTTTAATACAAACGTACTAGTAGACAAAAGTCTAATAGAAGAAATGAGTGCCATTGGATTAATTCTAATCAACAGTTTAACACCAACACACTTTACATCGACCTCAAGTACGCTACTGGATCTATGCTTTACGGATAATCCTTCTAAACTACTGCTATATGACCAGCTGTCTGCAAGTATGTTTTCAAAACATGATCTAATTTTTTTATCATACGACTTTAAATATCCGGTCCAAGACCAAACGACAACTTTTAGAGATTTTAAAAATATTGATTTTCTATCCATGAAAACTGAACTTGCTACAATGAATGTGAACCAAATTTTTTATATGCCTTACGTTGATGATCAAACAAATTTTTTGCAAAGTAATAATCAAAGCTTATACAATAAATTTGTTTTAGTGAAAACAAAGAAACTTAAGAGTGAAAAACCATGGTTCTCATCAGAAATAAAGTCCTTAATTGATAAGAGAAATTTAGCATATGAGCATTGGAAAAGATTTAAAATGACCGAACTTCATACTATTTTCAAATCCTGTAGATCTCAAGTGAATTTAAAGATACGAACTGCTAAGACACAATACTTCAATGACAAGTTTAAGACAGCTATCTGTTCTAAGAAAAAATGGAGAGAAATACGTAACATGGGGCTCAATAATAATGCTATAGCAACTGACAACACAATTAATGTAAGTGAGTTAAATTCTTATTTTTCCAATATATGCCAGATATTGATGAAAACTTCTTCAACTCTTCAAGTATAACAACTAATAATGTCCCAAACAATCTACAGACGATGTGCTTCGAATTCAAAAATACTACCCATATACAATGGCATTGAGATATCAAACACTTTACTAATTAAGCGTGGTGTACCTCAAGGTTCAATACTTGGTCCACTTTTGTATTCCATATACTCCAATGACTTACCTTCACACCTAGAAAATTGTAAAATACACAAATGTATACAGATGATGTGCAGCTTTACATCAGCTGTATGCAGTCGGATGCCATAAACTTCATAAGAAAAATTAATGAAGACCTCAAACAAGTATCTAGATGGGTATCAGCCAATGGGCTTTGTTTAAAAAAGTCAAAAGCAATGATTATTGGAAACTCTAAAATTCTACCTACCACTCTGCCATCACTACTTTTAGAAAACTCAACTATTGAGGTTACTGAAACTGCCAAGAACCTCGGGATAATTTTTAACAAAAAACATAACTGGTCTGATCATGTAAATGCTGCCTGCGGTAAAACGCATGGTATGCTGAGAAATCTGGGGATGACTTAATATTTTACATCATTAAATATTCGCATGCTCCTTGCCAAAACCTATATGTATACTGCCGACAATTCTATATGGATGTGAGTGCTAGTTGTGATTCAATAAGCAAACAAAAGCTAAAAGTAACTTATAACAATGTTGCCAGATACATATTTGGACGTAGAAGATTTGATGAAATGTCGCAGTTTTAAAAGCGTATAAACAATGCTTCATTCGAAAATCTGCTAAAAATGCCGAACTCTAATATTTCTGCACAAAATAGTTAACACAAAGCAACCAGATTATCTTTACAAAAGGCTACAATTTTCCCGATCTAATAGAGGGAATAAAATAAACTCAATTCGGTGTCAAAAACAAATATCTGAAAGACATTTTTTTGTGGAACCTATAAAACTTTGGACCAACTACCTCATAATATACAAACCATTAGCAATGCAAAGCTCTTTAAAACAGCAATATTTCGCCACTTTGATTAACTAAATTTTTTATGTTGCACTTAAATTTTTTTTCTTTCTCATTTTTGAAAAAAAAAATTTTTTTTTCTTCATTTATTTAAAATAAATATTTATGTGTAACTACCTCTCAATTTTGAACAAAATTATTTTTAAAAAAAAAAATTAAATTATTAAAATTATTCTTTAATTATGTCATATAATATTATGCTTTTTTATTTTATGTTAAATTAAATAACACCTTCTGTCTTAACTTTATCTCCCCAGTAATATAATATTAATAAGATCTATTTCTTATTGTACTGCATTCCTCAAATAAATAATTAATTATTTGTCAAAAAAAAAAAAAACAACATAACTATATACAAAAACCAAAGCAAAAAAATTATTTGAAAACAAAGCCTACTGGATTAAGCATTCGACTGTTACACACTGCACAGCGCATAGGTGTATTGGCTTCGTATATTTTACATGATTAGAGATATATAATTGTGAGTATTGATTATAAATGTTAAAAATCTGATTAAAATCAATAAAAAAGGCAATAAAAGGCAAGATTCATTACTTCTTGTGTAGAGCCTTCCCTAATGGAACTACAAACTATTTTTTTTTTTTAGTTAGATCTGTAGTCATTTGTCAGACATATTGCAATTAATACTGTAATTAATATGCAAATTTTAAATTTGTTACAATGGTGCGTGGTAAAGAAAAAGAAGAAAGCATATATGTATGTATTTCAAAAATTCATAACTACACTGCATTCTTAATCGCACCGGTTTCTGGCATTTCAGTCTTCATCAGCGATTTATTGAACATTGTGATAATTGTTATGTTATAATTGAATAGATTGTTTCTATATGAAATTTTTTTACTTAGGGCAGCCGTGAGGTTTGAACCATGAACCTTCACATACACTCGTACTTGCACTTTTTGGTCAGCGCTTTAACACACTCACCTAAAGTCATGCCTACGAGCAGTGTTAGTTTCCGTACCATACAGCTTTTACTTCGGATTAACTCTTACGAAACTGAGAATAGTGGAAATTAGAAGTATAAATGCAAAAATATTAAAAATTCAAAAATAACGATAGTTTGTTTGGACAGAGTTGTATCTTCTGAAATTAATATGAAGTAAAAGCTCTATGGTACGAAAAGTAATTCTAACCAAACATCATTATTTTTAATTTTATAAATTTTACGAGGTCTACCCGGATTCCCTGTTCTCAAAATTGATGGTCTACCTCTCTTGCGATTACCATTTACATTTAAAATATCTTGATATATTTCATTTACCTCTGTACCTTCACTTTCAGATTCGTGTCCAGCATTTATAACTTCCTGCTATTCTTCTATTTATTGCTCTGGTTCATTTTCCACTTCAACAATTTCTGATTCATTTTCATTGATGCTATCATCAATTCTTGAAGTTTCTCGTATTTGATTTTGGTTTCTTTCCATACTGGAAAAATCAATAATATCATATGTCACCTACATTTTCATTATTTTCACAGTTTTCGAATTCATTCTCAAAAAATTTAACATCTCTTGATATAACCAATGATTTTCTTTGTACGTTATATAATCTGTATCCCTTTATGTTTACTTGATAACCTATAAACGAAAAAACCACATTTTGGATATAATTTAGATCTACCTGGTTTCTTATCCAATACCATCGCTTCAAAACCCAAAAGTTTTAAAATACGAAACACATGGTTTTCTTCCTGTCCATCTTTCGAAAGGAGTTACTTCACCTAATAGCTTTGTTGGTGATCAATTTTTAATACACACACTAGTGTTGATAGCTTCAGCCCATAGAGACTTCCGATTCTGTCAGCATACACCTGGCCATTTCTACCAATGTTCTATTAGCTCTTTCGGAAACTCCATTTTGTTGGGGAGTGTAACATACGGTAGTTTCATGTACTATACCATTTTGTTTCAGAAAATTTTTAAAATCATTATCTATGTACCCACGCCCATTATCAATTCTCAAACTTCTCCGCCATGGACAAAAATTCTTTAAATACTCCTAAAACTTCCGACTTATTTGTCAATACATATAATATAATATATCGGGAGTAATCATCGATGAAAGTAACAAAATAAAATGCACCACCTTGTGACTTTATACGCATTGGACCACTAATGTCTGTATGAACTAACTCTAGCATATTAGTTGTAACTGTCATACCAACCGATTTTAAAGGTTTTGTAGACATTTTGCACAAAGAACATGCAACACAAGAATATTCATTTGATATTTTAACTTTTAATCCACGAACCATTTCTTTGTTTTCCAATTTTTTTAAGTCATTGAAATTAAGATGGCCAAAACGCCTGTGCCAAATAGTATTCATCCAATCTCCTGCTGGTTTCGATTTTTTTTTTGAAAATTCCATCAATAAGAGGTGCTTTAAATTGAAATATGCCATTCTTGTAAATTTCTGCATTGTTTTTTATAAATTTTACAATACATTACATTACATTTCATTTCAGGTACATACAATACGTTCTTTAAACTATATTTTTTATTCCACATTTTAATATTTACCTCTCCAATTCCTTCTACTTTAAAATTATCACCAGAAGCAATCATTACATTACTATCATAATTACTCATACCTGAGAATAAATTATTGTCATGACAAACGTGTGAAGACGCACCACTATCTATTTAAAACCCATTCCATTTGATTTGGATACAGATCTGTCATTTTTTTTCTCATCCTTTTTTTTTCTTCCTTCATACACTGTGACCGTATGTGGCCTCCTTTACCACAACCGAAGCATATGATGTTTTTATTTTGGTCTTGAAAACTCCAATCAAAACTTTTTTTCATAAAATTCTTGTTTCTATGTTTAACGCCGAATACCTGTTTATAACTCGCATTTTCTGCTCTACGTTCTTCTTCTAAAAAATTTTTCTTGAGTTGCTTCAAACTTGGCAATGTAACTCGACTCTCTATTGCCACAACAAAATTTTTCCAATTCATTTGGTAGACTCCACAATAAAAATATTGACAGTAATTCATCTGGAATTGTAACATCTACTTCTTTCAAATCGTCAGCTAAGGAACAAAATATATTTATTTGAACAGCATATTTTTCATTTCCTACAAACTTAAAGCTCACAAATTGTTTAAATAAAGTTACTTTCCTTGCGGAATCCCTTGCTCTAGAAACATTTTCCAATTTGTTCCATGCGTCTCTTGAAGTCTTGAAATTCTTTGATATGAATCAATTCGGAAGTTTTACAGCTCACGTCGTTGTTGCTAATGCATTTTTGTGCTGCTGTTTGTAACTATCAAAAATATTTGACCTAGACCCATCTTTTTTTATACCGATCGAATCAGAAGCACTATCTGATTCGATTTAACGATGTCCGTCCTTCCGTTCGTCCGTCTCTGTGTCCATGAAAAGCTTGTCATCAAACTGCAGGTCGCAAATATGAACATGTTTTGATAAAATTTGGTATATAAACTTTTATCGGCCATAGGATGAACGCTATTGAAATTGGTGAGAATCGGTCCATGTTCAGACCTAGCCCACATGGAAATCACCCCTATGAAATCAACATAAATTGCCATAAGATCCAAATTATCATATAAATCTTAGTCAAATTGTGTTTGTATGTGTTTATTACATCCATTAATCAGTAGTCCCAAAATGGTCCATATGGGACAACTCTTAGTCATAGGCCACAAATAGAGGTGCTTCCCGATCTTCACCTAAATATATCAAAAAACAAAAATATTGCACTGATTCTTCTCAAATTTTGTTTGTATATATTTTTGCAAAATACAAGAGACTTTACCAAACATGGTCAGGATCGGTCCATTTTTGGGCCTAGTCCCCATATAGATATATCATCCGATATGAACTTTTTCATATCTGCAACCAAAAAAAATAATAAAAATCCCACTCAAATTTGTTTTATGCTTATTTTCTATATCCAGTTTGTTGGGCCTGAGAGATAGGATCTCTAAACGCATGGTATAGGGTATCGTATAGTCGGTCTAGACCGACTATAATTTTCTTACTTGTTATCTCTGATTTTCCATGCAGCTTTTTCTTCTTGGGTTGCTGAAGAATTCAATGGAGTTTAAATAACATCCCAATATATATATATGTCCTTTATTTATTTAAATATCAATAGAAATACATTTCTGAACACTACAAATACTTAAATAGAGTTCAGAGTGAACATAGGGAGTCAACGAATTCTCTCCATCTGATTCTATCTCTGGCAATTGTTTTTGTTTGGATCCAGGATATACGAACTAGTAGACATTCTTATTTAAGGCATCGAACCCAGGTGTTACGGGGTCTACCTTGGCGGCGTTGTCCTTGAGGATTCTAATCTATGGCTATTTTGGCAATGTCTGTTTGTGGTCTTCGCAATATATGACCTATCCACGTCCACTTTCGTTTGCGAATCTCTATGTGAACTGGCAAGGAGCTTGCCCTTTGGAGCAGGGCATCGTTTGAAATTCTGTTTGGCCAGTGGATGTGAAAAATTTGTCACAGACATTTGTTAATAAATGTTTGAATTTTTTTAATGGTATCTTGCGTTAAGCTCCATGTAGTGCAGCCATAAAGCAACACAGACTTTACACTACAGTTAAAAATACGTACTTTTGTTTTACGAGAAATATTATTTCTTCTCCAAATTTTGGTTAAGGAAAAGAGAGCCACTCGTGCTTTATTTATGCGTTCGGATACGTCAGCATTTGACCCACCGTCCTTAGTTATCTTGCTACCAAGGTAGCAGAAAGCATCTACATCTTCAATGGCCTGACCGTCAATAACTAACGGTGTGGCGATATCTGTGCCTATGCGCATGAGCTTTGTTTTGTTTATATTAATACTTAAAGCAACTTTTTTTTAGCGTTTTCGGATAGTCTGGAAAGTTTTGCTTCGATATCCGAAAAACGATGTGCCATTAAACATATATCAGCGGCATAGTCTATGTCATATAGAAATTCGGATAAAGTCCATCTGATACCGAAATGTGCATCGCTGTTGGTTTTTTCCATTACGCAATCAAGAAGTAGCAAAAACAACGTTGGAGAGAGGATGCATCCTTGTCGCACACCAGTGGTATCCTACATTGTGCATCCCTATATAGTTCACGTATCATGTTAACTATTTTTTCAGGAATTCCTTTGTAGGTTAGCGCCGACCACATGGAGTTTCGGGATATAGTATCAAATGCCCGTTCAAAGTCGACAATAAGTAAATAAAGTGGAGTATTATATTCAGCAGATTGTTCGATAATTATGCGCAAAGTATTGATGTGATCAGCACAGGATCGACCTTGTCTGAATCCTGCCTGCTCAGTACGCAAAATCGGATCCACAACAGGAGAAATTCTTTGCAGTATTAGGGTGGCCATAACCTTGCCTATGGCGTTAAGAACAGTTATGCCACGCCAATTTTTACATTGGGTCAAATCTCCTTTCTTGGGTAGTGTGACCACTGTTCCTTCCTTCAATTCATCTGGTATGTGGTTAGATGTCCAGGCTTCATGGATAATAGGGGTAAGAAACTGAGCTAAAGTACCAGCGCCATATTTCAAAAGTTCAGCAGGAATGTTGTCTGGACCTGATTTTTTATTGTTTTTTATTCTATTTAACGCATCTTCAATTTCTGAGCATGATGGTGGACCTGTAGATATTTCCCTCCTGGGATTGCGACGAGTTGTAAAAAATCGATCGTCGTATTGAGTCTCGCTACTAATTGATGAAGCTTTCAGTGAAAAGAAATCGCGCCATCGCTCAAGTTGTTGTTCGGGTGCTGTTATTTCAGATCCATCGACTGCTTTACAATCTTATATTATTTCCACTTAGCTCTTTAATAGCTGAATATACACCACGCAAGCTACCGGTATTTGCGGCTTGCTCCGCCTGTTCAGCAATGCCGTTATAATATTTTTCGCGATCAGAACGAACCAAGTTACGAACTCGACGTGCAGACTGCCGATGTTGGGATCTAGATTGCGATCATTGTGAAGTTTTTTACGGTTTTGTATCTCCATCCAAGATTCATGGCTAAGCCACGGCTTAATCTTGCTACTTCTTAATCCAAGCACTGATATAGCAGTTTCTTTACAAACTGACGATACGTCTGCCCATGTGTTTTGATGTTGGTTCATAAGCAAAGCAGTCCTTAAGTTGTTGTTGTATAACTGTGCAATATTACGGTCAAGGAGCCGTGCTGTATTGTATTTATCGGGCCTATCTCTAGTTTTGATTGCAGCTGGTCGCAAACGAAGCGTAGCTACGAGTAATCGGTGATCACTGTCGATATCCCTCTTCGTCGGGTCTTTACATCCATTAAGGATCCCAAAAATAGCTTACTCATCAGGACATGATCGATTTGGTTACGTGTACGGCCAGCAGGACAAACCCACGTATACTTGTGTATGTCCTTATGTGGGAACTTTGTACCACCGATAAATAATCGGTTTCGAGCACAAAAGTCAATCAGTCTGTCTCCATTGTTGTTTCTCACCATACGACCATGTATACCCATGACTGTCTGTAAGTTATTATTGTTGTTGCCTACTTTCGCATTAAAGTCTCCGATAAATACCTTTATATCGCCAAAAGGTATCTTGCTGAAAACAGCATCCTTAACACTATCGTCGTCGGGTTCCGTTGGGGCGTAGCATTGAATGATCGAAATCTTGCAAAACTTTGAGTTTATTCTCGCAATGATAATGCGATCGGAGATAGCATTATGTTCCAACAAAGCGCGACTAGCTTTCGGCGAAAGTAGTATTCCAACTCCATTCTTTCTATGCGTATCGTTACCCGAGTATATGAAATGAAAGCCATTTGGTAAGTAAGTGGAACCATTGTTAAGCCATCGTACCTCGCTAAGTCCTAAGACATCCAAACTATGTGCAGCCATTTCCCTACGAACTTGCTCGATTCGAAATGTTTCCGAAAGAGTTCTAACGTTCCAAGTATCAATCAAAAACCGTTGTTTAAAGCCATAAGTCGTCAACGAGGGGGGATCGTTATTTAAATTTATTGACGTTTCTGTAATTGAAGTTATTTTGGAGTGAGGGCTGGTTAGACCACTGCACTCCGATCCTATTGTTGGGGCTGCCAACTAGCTCTAGGCAGGTTAAAATACAGCAGAGTTTCAGTGGTATTCTGCATTCTGGATTACCACCTATTTACCTGAGATGCACCGGTGTTCGCATACCATTCAGATTACTCATAGCTGCACGCCTTCTCACTCTAGCTGCCGTCAGACGGGTGCCTGGGAGACATTTCCAGGGGATACTTGGTCAGAGACCGGAAGTAGTGAGCTGCTTGGGAAATTCAACATCCCAATAGTCCTGCGTAATTAATAAGCTTCTCATCTGAATGGACCATGATGAATAGTTTTCTCCATCTAGTTTTTCAATTTGAAAACTTGAACTCGCCATTTATATTATTTTTTTCTTTTTTTTTTTCTCTCCAGTTATCCCTTTTCAATCTTTAATCTTGCATCAGAATTTGCAATCCTTAACGTTTTTCTGGGCCCATAACCAATGTTAAATAATAATTAAAAACGCTAGACTTTTATAAAAACACAAACGATTTACTCAATAGTTTAACAAGAAGTGACAAAATTATTTTCATTTATAATAAAATAATGAGCATACATTTCATCGATAGCGTTGTTAGGAATTTATATTGAAACACAAGTAAAATATTATGAAGTGTTTTCTAACAGTTTTTTCGAATTGTGATCCCGTTGTCTGTTCATCACAACCGTTTTATACAAAGAAAAAAAATTACAAATTAAACTAAGAAGAGACAAACGGTTATAAGTTAAGAACAAAGACAATAAATTTAGTCTAATTCCAATTTATTTAGTCTAAGCAATTAATGTTGCAGAACTTGCAATGCTACAAACCAAACGTGTTTTTAATATAATCGAACTGCAAAGCAACGCAAAGAGCAAAGGGAAAGGAAGAATAAATGCAAACGAAGTAGATATGCATCGACAGAGACAAGCAATCGCGTGATTATCTGAACATGCTTCCCATGCGATTGATTTGTGGGCGAAATATAAAGATGGCATGTCTGACGATATTTTGCATCGGATGCGTACTAGAAAATGAAATACAGATTTGCAAATGAAAGAGAAAAATTACAACAAGGCCTTGATATTAATTGAGGGTACGTGCTTGATAATATCGAACCTCAATTAGGCATGACAGCTGCCAATCGTCATACGCACGCCGAATTTAATCAAGAGTTGCGATGAGAAAAACATTACGATTACAATACGATATGAAAAACAGATCGAGTGATGGTTCCGCGGTTGATTCGGCCTGGAATAATTTTTATTTTGAATGCTGTCGATGGAATTGGAAAAACTTTTCTGATCGTATTGCTCTTGGCAACGATTCGCTAACAGAATGAAACTGCACTTTCACTTGCTTCATAAGGAATTCCAGCTACATTATTGCAAGGTGGTCGAACTGTTCATTTAGCACTCAAGTTGCAGTTTGAATATGCAAATTAATAAAACTCCAACATGCAATATTCCGAAGAACTGTGGGATGGCAAACTTTTTGCAGCAAAGCTAATTGATCGTTTGGGATGAATGTATGGTGCAATATCTAGGAAACAATCAAACTCGCTTTGGTGACACGATGAGTTTCATCAAATATTACCTGCGAATTCATGGTCAACTCCAGCCAGTGAAGTTAATGTTTGAAGTCAGCTGTTTTATGGAAATCAAATTAAGTATGAACATGCTTGTCAAGTTGAGGAACAACCAATATAGAGAAGTATTTTCTAACAATTTGTACACATTGGCAATGGAAAAATGCCCATTGACATTTCGAATTGCTGCAAAAGATTGGAAAAGCTTCCTTTACAAGGTACAGATACTGCCGGCAACACTCTATATGACGTTTTGCAGTAGCCGACAAGATCGCCCAAGTTGATGACTCCAGATTTCTTAATTTTGGTGTTGGTTGAAGTCACTGGTCTATGTGATCAATCCACAGACTATCGAAGCTCTCAACGAGAGGGCTTATCTCCCGAATTTTCCGCCAGAACAATTAAAAATGCGCTAAAAAGAGCCCAGATGCTAATTTACAATGGTGGCGCCCACTTGACCAATACCATCTTCAAAAAGTAAGGGGAAACACCTTAAAGGGGTGGAAAAAACGTTATGAAAAATTTGCTGTATTGATTTATAAATATAAAATTAAAGTTTTTATTAAAGCATTCTTTACTAAATGACATGAGTTAAAACGTCCTTGAGAATACAAGCGCTTAATGAGACAAAAAAATCCATTTAAAAATCTAAATACGTGGTCGCATGAACAATTCCGTTGGTCAAAATGGTACTGCACCATGCATAAAGTAGCAAGTAGAATAAAGTGGGGAGTCTGCTCCTTCGTTTAAGACTAAAACATTTTGCGCTGCAAAGATCGAGGGAGGTCGTACGAGCTGCCAAGACGAATTTCGTAGTAATCGACCAATTGAGGTGGCCGCTCCAGAAACGGTTAAGAAAATCCAAAAAACGGTTTTGGATGCTCATCGCCTGAGGGTGCGTGAGCTATCTGAAATTAGTGTTATACATCGGATATCAAACAAAAATTTGTGGATAAGAAAACTGTCCAAAAGATAGGTGCCGCGTTTGTTCACAGTAGAACCAGTGTCGTGTGGATGTTTCAATAGAGCATTTGGCGCTGTTCGCCGCAATCAAGCCGAGTTTTTGCTTCGATTTGTAATTATGGATGAGGCAGAGGCCCACCACTTCACACATGACACAAAGGAATAGTCGTAACAGTGGACTGAAATCGGATAATCTTGTCCAAAGTAGGTGACGACAGTTCCATCTGCAGGCAAGGTTATGGCGTCAGTTTTTTGGGATGCTCCTGCGATAATTTTTATTGCTTATCTTCAAAAAAGAAAAACAGCTAATAGCGAGTATTATGCTAACCTGCAGCATTTAAGTGATGAAATTAAGAAAAGTAGGCCGCATTTAGCGACAAAGAAAGTGTTGTGTTATCAGGATAATGCACCAGTTAATACATGCACTATTGCGATGTCCAAAATCCATGAATTAGATTTCGAGCTGCTTCATCATGCCCTTATTCACAAGATTTAGCTCGCCCGGATTGTTTTCTATTTCCAACTTGAAATAATGTCTCGGTGGTAAAAGATTTGCCAAGAATGAAGAGCTGGAGTCTGCGGTTGATGGCTATTTGAAAGAGCTAGCCAGTTCTTACTATAAACAGGGTATCGAGGCAATTGATTACACAAGAGAACTAAGTTTTTGTTTATTAAGAACTGACGCTGAATCTAAAGCTGCACTTGGTTTTTTTTCTATCAGCTCGACTTTTTGCGACACACCGTTATGTCCAAAATTAAGGCTCTTCCACTACATATATAGGAATAACTGGAAAACGGTTCACCATATTCAGTTAAAAAAAAATCCATAACTCGCCACCAATAATATCTTTAAGGCTTGCTTACATTGGGTTTAAATTTTCTCGGTAGTTTCAGAGATATCGTTGAAGTTTTGAAAAAAAATATCGATTTAAAAAAAAAATTTTTTTATGTTTTAAAAATTCATAAAAAATAAAACTGGAAAAAAAATCTCAGTTTTGGTCTAATAACATTTAGATAAACATATTTCAAATGAAATGAGCTTTATTTCATTGTAATCGTTGCACAACTTTTGATTTTGTTGGCAATTTACTGAGAAAACTGAAATGATAAAAATCTCTATTTCCATACAAAAATGAATTTTTTTTTTAACATGTGTGTGTTTGCTGCTGTTATATGTAACAAGTTTTAAGAACTGTATTTTGTTTTTAAGGTTTTTAAGAGAATTGTATCGAGCTAAAAGGAGATTATGTTGCAAACTTTGTAATCAAACTACAGATTGCAAATATGAATGTAGTTTGATGAAATTTAGTATATATAGAAGCTACCGTCCATAGGATGAACGCTATTGAAATTGTTGGAAATCGGTTCATGTTTAGACCATACAAATGTCCGCTAAATGGTCATAATATCCAAATTATCATATAGATCTCGGTCAAATTGGGTCTGTATATGTGTATTACATCCATTTATTAGTAGTTCTTAGTGATCTAGACCGACCATAATTTCCTTGCTTGTTTTATAAAGACAATAATGATTTTTTTGATAAAAATAACGAACTTCTATATGAAAAATTGTATTGTTATTCGATTCCATTGCCGGGTTATGTGTAAATGAGAAAAGAAATCGGCTAAACCCTACTACAATTAAAAAAGGGTATTCGTGTATGTCAATTTTAAACTGCTTTAGTATCTTTAATTAATGTTTTAATTTAAATATATTTCTCCTGCTTCTTAACCATATTAAAAATTAAAAATTAACTAACATTAGACTAACTTTGCCATATACTTCGACGATGGCTCCAGAACTAAAGAAAGAGTTGGCTGCGGAGTCAGGCCGACCATAACTTACACAATTTTGACCTCTGGACATGTGGAGTATAAAAAGTACATACACACGCATGAATTAAATGCCACACACGCAATAATAAAAACCATACTAAGAAGAACATGGAATAATCATATTTTATTAGAGTTCATTTACATTTTCATTGAAATCTCGGAACCTATTGTACCGATTTGCTTTATTTAAATAAAACCCTGCCTAGGATGTCAGAGATTCAATACCACTAAAAATTAATTAACTAGCTAAAATATTGATGAGATAATCGTGATTTCTGCAGACGGACAGATGGACATCGCTATATCAACTCGGCTTGTTATAAGCCTAAGGAATATAAATATTTTCTGAGGTCCACTTTTTTCTAATTATCAAAAACAGAATGACAACTTATATGAATTCAGGGGTACGCCAATGTTCATTCTCCCTCTCTTTTCTACATCTTTCTGGGTGAAGTTCTTAGTCAAACCTTCAATCTTATATACTCTTTCGCAGATGACAGGAACATTAGCCATTCAAAAAGGTTTGGCCGCCTTTTTGAGGTCAGGAGCAAAAGGCAGAAAATGAATGAAACACGCCATCACACACACTATTATTAACCAACACTCAGGGGATGCCACCTGCAGATGCAGGGAATTGTGTTGATTTAAGGAAAATAGGCTATGGGAAGGAGGAAAGAGCGAATAGTGTTTGTGGATATTTGAGATAAATTTTATTAGATAGCAACTGTTAGGAAAAATTTGTGTAGGAAGTTTATTCCACATGAGGATAGTTCGACTGATAAACGAATTTTCTCTGCAATGCGTTGTGTGGTCAACTGGAAAGTAGAATATAAACCGATGTAATCTACTAGAGAAGCGAATAGAGCGAACTGAAACTCGGGCACTTGCATTGAGTTCTCTAATCTCAGGAGCACATTTCCCATGGTAGTGTCTATAGAACTGAGTTACACAACGCACATTCCGGCGATGTTCCAACAAGTCGATAGAGTTGGATATGCTACTGTCATTAATCAGCATCAACGCACAGAGTCCAGTAGCTCCAAAATGGACTTTGAAGCTCCTGCCCATATATGGGAGTTGTATTTAATTTTCGGTCCGATGTAAGTGGTATAGATTATAAAGAGATCCGAAGGAGTAAAGTAATTTTTGCACCGTTTTGGAAAACCAAGATACTTGAATGCTTCTTTGACACTTGAAAAACATGATCGTTCCAACGGACATCGCATTGTATTCTCATTCCCACAATATCAACGGTATCTGAATTCTCAATACCTATACCACCCATATATACAGATAACATTGTTGAATCGAAGGACTTATGGGTCAACAAGCAACATTGAGTCTTCTGGACATTAAGATCAACCCTATTCGCTTTAAACCACTCAGAGATTTTTAAAATGTCGTTATTGATTATGTCATTCAATTGTGCTAGCCTCTAAAAGGCTTGGCCAATGACTGAAGGAAAATGAATGACAAATGTTGCTGTCATCTGTGAAAGAGTGGATAGGATTGATTTGTGGTAGTGAGAACATATTTTCGTTAATTTTCGTAGCACATTTTAATATAATATATTTATGTTTAGTAGGCAGCCTTAGCTTTCCAAAAAGTTTTAGATGAATTTATGAACAACCATTATTCTAGACACCATTTTCAGATGTTATACAGAGGCAGTGCTAAATATTACAAGATCGTCTCTATGGCCGTTAGTTCTTGTCATAATACGAGTATACTATATTAGTCTTCATTAAGCCTCCCTTTTCCTTCCCACACTATAATGGGACCTAGTAATCTAATCTCCTAATACCACGTAACTATATGAAGCTTATGCTTAGTGTTTGGTACTAAGCTATTGGTACTAAAATGTTCTTAATTTTTAGAACAATACGACTTGTTTATTGTGTAATTAGCTTAATAATAATATTAGTTATGTTTAGCGAACTGTTTTCATTGATATTTTCTTCCATTATTATCTCTAAATAGTTGCCACTCTCGCTGTGTTCGCAGCCAACAAAGTTGAAGCAACATTGTTAATGATGGTCTTGCCAACTGGCAGTGATCCATCCATTCATTCATATTCGCATATATATTCATTCATACATTCATTTTACATTTTTACATGAAATAAAATGCTGCTCCATTTCCGTTGTTGCCGCCATTATTGTCGCCATTGTAACTGTATCAGCTTTGCATTGTGTTTGTAACACAAATCTGCTGTTGTTGTTGTTATTGTTATTATTGTAGCCAAGCATAAGTTATTAACTGTAAATTAAATTTAAAACATGAATGAGTTTGCCAGCAACACATATCCGCTATAATGATTCCTTTTGTATAGCGTTCATCAGGATTAATTCATTTGCATTTTATATTTTTTAAGGCATGGAGTTACAATTTTGTTTTCATTTTGTTTCACGTCTTTTTTTTTTACTTATTACTTTCCTTTCACAATAAGATAATTAGCTGAATTCTGGCACCAGCCCCAAAAAGATTACAAAGATATTAAAAATTTATTTTACGGAAATTTTAAAGAACACAGAGTTTGTTTGATAAGCGTTTAGCATTAATGTAAAAGAAGGAGTTTAGAAACAAATATTGAATTGGTCATCTAATGGAAATTAAATATAGATATTTGAAAGTATTGACCAGCGATTTGGGAATTGCAAATATCAATGTCGCTTATCCGTATTTTTTACTGGCTTAATTTCGTTATATGTGACCTTCTCCGAGAAAAGGGACCTAGTGTGTCAAAAAACGGGTTGCGTCAAAAACGGTGGATTCTGGTACCTAAAAGGGTGTAGAAACTTTAAATGCGTTTTTTTCTCAAAACTTAATTTTCACACACTAGGTCCCTTTTCTCGAAGAAGTATGTGACCTTAATGATAAATGCAGCTAATGCAACAATATCTATCAAATGGTAGAACATTGTGAACAGCGGTTTGTTGATCTTTTGCAAGAATATGTGCTAGAAACCTGATCTTATATGCACGCCGGATTTATTAGCATTGTAATCTAGAATAACCATGGCCTTCCTTTTTTTCAGTTGAGTCTACATCGCAAGTATAGTGCATTGTAAACAGCAAAATTAGCGTTTTATTCTTCTTCGGAACATACATCGTCTTCTTAGAATTCTTAAAATGAGCTGCAAACCGAACAATGAGCTGCAAACTGAACGCGCAGGACTTTGCAAGAACTCACGTGGTGTGCGGCCTTTAATCACAAATATTTACACTAATTGGTACACAAAATTCTTCCCTTGATTTACCTCACGCTCTTGATCAGGCAACTTCACAGAGTAAATGGTTCTTTCGGGGGGTTAAAATTATTTCTAATCGCACAGCCCATACCTTTATTCTATACTTTTCTAGCTTAGACGGAATGTGTTGTGGAAACCGTGTGCGGCCACTGTATGGGAATAGTTGCTCGTTTACCAATTTACATTTACCAAATATCGCAGTTTTACTGTTGATTAATCGCTCCCGTCTCGTATTTGCATTATCAAAGCGAATTAATTTTTTTATGTGGATAAATCAATCGTATGATAATGCGGCTTTGTATATTGAAGAATCTGTTAAGTCCCACAGTTCCTTAGCAGGCTCATTATTTGATTTGGACAGCCCAGCATACAAAACGGTAGCCAAAAATGCATAAAAAACACAATTCTACAAAATTCATTAGCGATTTCTTCTAATAATAGTACATGGTCCATAGGGACTTTTTCACTAATAGTGCATCTATGTCTAAGCAAAATCTATTATATACGAGATTTCGAGCGAAATCTAGCTCATTTTTACTAGATTTTCCATACAAAACAAAATCTAGCTCGTTACTAGAGTTGTGCAAAATCTCACAAAATCTTATCAAACTTGGGCACTACCAAATGATACTAATATGTTTTTTTATACCCTCCGCACATCAATGGCAGAGGGTATATATATGTTTGTCATTCCATTTGTAACGCATCGAAAAACTAATTTCCGACCTCATAAAGTATATATATTCTTGATCCTTATCACAGCTCGAGTCGATATAGCAATGTCCATCTGTCCGTCTGTCCGTCTGTCTGTTGAAATCACGTTCATTCACAAAAAAAGCCATCTAACTAAACAAAGCTACAACAATATCATTTGCCGGAATTCCCAGCAGGTTGGTATTAAAAATGGGCCAAATCGGGCCCCATCGTGATTAGAAACGAGCAAAAATATGTAGATACCTCTAAAAAAACATAAAACCCAGTGTGTTTGTTGTAACAATTTAGTGGTTGAACATAATAATTGTACAACAGCATAAAAAAATGCCACAAAAAAATTATGCATAACAATACCAAGAACACAATAACATACCTCTTGTTAATACTATTGCCACATATATTTTATCGTTATCCCGTTATAATAAAAAAAATCGCCAATAGGAAAGAAAAAATGAAAACGAAAAATGGAGAATGGTAGATGAAAAATGAAACTGGAAAATGGAAAATGGAAAATGAAAAACAGAAAATGGAAAATGGAAAATGTAAAATGAAAAATGGAAAATGAAAAAAGGAAAATGAAAAATGGAAAATGAAAAATTAAAAATGGAAAATACAAAATGAAAAATGAAGAATGGAGAATGGAAAATGAAAAAGGGAAAATGAAAAACGGAAAATGGAAAATGAAAAATGTAAAATGGGAAATAGAAAATGAAAAATGGAGAATGGGAAATGGAAAATGGAAAATGAAAAATGGAAAATGGAAAATGAAAATTGCAAAATGAATAACGGAAAATGGAAAAAGAAAGTTGAAAAATTGAAAATGCAAAATGGAAAATGAAATTCAAAAATGGAAAATGAAAATTAAAAAAGGAAAATGAACAAGTAAGAAAATTATAGTCGGTCTAGACCGACTATACGATACCCTATACCATGCGTTTAGAACCCCTATCTCTTAGGCCCAACTAACTGGACATTGAAAATAAGCAAAAACCAAAGTTGAGTGGGATTTTTATTAATTTTTTGGCTGCAGATATGAAAAAGTTCATATCGGATGCTATATCTATAAAGGGACTAGGTCCAAAAATGGACCGATCCTGATCATGTTTGGTAAAGTCTCTTGTATTTTGCAAAAATATATACAAACAAAATTTGAGAAGAATCAGTGCAATATTTTTGTTTTTTAATAGATTTAAGTGAAAATCGGGAAGCAGCTCTGTATGGGTTGAAAGGGATCATTTTTGGACTACTCATTAGCGGATGTAATGAACGCATACAACCCCAATTTGAGTAAGATCTATATGACAATTTGGATCTTATGGAAATTTATGTCGATTTCATATGGGTAATTTGTATGGGGGCTAGGTCTGAACATGGACAGATTCTCACCAATTTCAACAGCGTTCATCCCATGGCCGATAAAAGCATATATACCAAATTTCATCAAAATATATTCATATTTGCGACCTGCAGTTTGATTACAAGCTTTACATGGACACACAGACGGACGGACGGACGGACGAACGGACGGACGGACGGACGGACATTGTTAAATCAACTCGATCGGTATAATTAAAGATGGGTCTAGGTCAAATATTTTTGGTTGTTACAAACAGCAGCACAAAGTCATTATACCCAAACCACATAGTGGTATAGGGTATAAAAATGAAAATTGAAAAATGGAAAACGGAAAACGGAAAATGGAAAATGAAAAACGGAAAATGAAAAACGGAAAATGCAAAATGAAAAATGGAAAATAGAAAATGAACAAGTAAGAAAATTATAGTCGGTCCACACCGACTATACGATACCCTATACCATGCGTTTAGAGACCCTATCTCTCAGTCCCAACTAACTGGATATAGAAAATAAGCATAAACCAAATTTGAGTGGGATTTTTATTAATTTTTTTGGCTGCATATATGAAAAATTTCATATCTTATGATATATCTATATGGGGACTAGGCCCAAAAATGGACCGATCCTGACCATGTTTGGTAAGGTCTCTTGTATTTTGCAAAAATATATACAAACAAAATTTGAGAAGAATCAGTGAAATATTTTTGTTTGTTGATAGATTTAAGTGAAGATCGGGAAGCAGCTCTATATGGGGCCTATGACTAAGAGTTGTCCAATAGGGATCATTTTTGGACTATTGATTGATGGATATAATATATACATACAAACCCAATATGACTTAGATTTGTATGATAATTTGGATCTTATGGCAATATATGTTGATTTCATAGGGGTCATTTGTATGGGGGCTAGGTCTGAACATGGACCGATTCTCACCAATTTCAACAGCGTTCATCCCATGGCCGATAAAAGATTAAATACCAAATTTCATCAAAATATATTCATATTTGCGACCTGCAGTTTGATTACAAGCTTTACATGGACACACAGACGGACGGACGGACATCGTTAAATCGAATCAGATAGTGATTCTGATTCGATCGGTATAATTAAAGATGGGTGTAGGTCAAATATTTTTGGTTGTTACAAACAGCAGTACAAAGTCATTATACACTATACCACATAGTGGTCATTATACCCTATACCACTATGTGGTATATGGAGAATGGAAAATGGAATATGAAAAATGGAAAATGAAAAATGAAAATTGAAAAATGAAAAATGGAAAATGGAAAGAGGAAAATGGAAAACGAAAACTGAAATATGAAAAATGGAAAATGGAAAATGAAAATTACAAAATGGATAATGGAAAATGGAAAAAGAAAATTGAAAAATTAAAAATGCAAAATGGAAAATGGAAAATGAAATTCAAAAATTGAAAATGAAAATTAAAAAAGGAAAATGAAAAATGAAAATTGAAAAATGGAAAACGGAAAATGGAAAATGAAAAATAAAAAAGGGAAAATGGAAAATGGAAAATGAAAATTGAAAAATGAAAAATGTAAAATGTTAAATGGAAAATTAAAAATGAAAAATTAAAAATTAAAAATGGAAAATGAAAATTAAAAATTGAAAATGAAAAATTGAAAATGAAAATTGAAAAATGAAAAATGTAAAATGTTAAATGGAAAATGAAAATTGAAAAATGGACAATGGAAAATGAAAATTAAAAAATGGAAAATGCAAAATGCAAAATGGAAAATGGAAAATGGAAAATGAGAATTGGAAAATGGAAAATTGATAAATTAAGAATGGAAAATGAAAATTGAAAAATTAAAAATGGAAAATTGAAAAATGGAAAATGAAAATTAAAAATTGAAAAATGAAAAATGGAAAATGAAAATTGAAAAATGAGAAATGGAAAATGAAAGTTGAAAAATTAAATTTGAAAAATAAAAAATGGAAAATGGAAAACGCAAAATGGAAAATGGAAAATGAAAATTGAAAAATGGAAAATGGAAAATGAAAATTGAAAAATTAAAAATGGAAAATGGAAAATGAAAATTCAAAAATGGACAATGCAAAATGGAAAATCGAAAATGAAAATCGAAAAATGGAAAATGAAAATTGAAAAATTGAAAAATGAAAAATGTAAAATGGAAAATGAAAATTTAAAAATGGAAAATGGAAAATGAAAATTGAAAAATGAAAAACGGAAAATGGAAAATGAAAAATGGAAAATGAAATAAATAAATATGATAAATTTAAATTTCTATATTGAGTTTCTTACCTGTTATTATTATGTATTTTTTTTTTGTATGTAATGCAGATAAAAATAAAAAATAATTCCGATAAAATTATTTTAAAATTAGCTTACTTTTAATAATAATAATTTTTAGCCAAGGAGCATTTGAATTTTGTTATTCGGAATTAATGTTTCAGTATCGGCAAAAGTTTTAAAGTGTAGTCGTACTCAACATTGGGTGTAACATAGAGTTTAAGACTCAGGTGGAGGGTATCAAAAAATTCGGCACAGCTGAATTTAACACTCTTACTTGTTTAATATTGTAGTAAGCAATTTGAATAAAAAGGAAATAAAATATTAATTATTAACAATAAAAATTGACGAATCTATAATAAAAATATATTTAGTAATTGAAAAGTTATAACTTTTTGTACTGACATGTGCCCATTCCAATCGGCTATATAATAATTGTGGAAAATGAATTTGTTTTTGTTGTTCAAACAATACATTTAACAAATGCTGATGTTTTTTTTCGCAAAATTTCTATTTCAGTTTATGCTTTTTTAATTTTTGATGTATAATTTTTTTTTTATTATTATTATTATTATTATTATTTCAAAATCATACTTTATAAAAACAATAAAATTTCTTAGAGAGAGATGGTTAAAGCTACCTTACATCTATAACAGTCATTTGAATTTTTAATACGCATATAATTAATAATGAATTAGATCGGGAAGGAAAATTTTTATGATCGAAAAACCTTCATTAGAGTTATTATAGAATAAGATAGTACAATACTAAAAAAAAATTATAAACATACTTATAGTATTTATGTATATATATTGTAAGTGAAGCAGTTAACTGCTGAATGGCAAAAGTATTAATTGTAATAAGGCATGAATGCTTATAGAACAAAGAGAAAGCAAATAGAATATATATAAAATTTATTTATTTATTTTAAATTCATGATTTTTTTTATGGACTAAGCGTAAATGCTCGATATATAATCACTACTTGAATGATTACATGTACAACGAAAATTCGAAGTAATATCATGAATTCGGTCATTTATATAATCAACATTACATAAATTGTGTAGTCTTCGAGTGCTAAAATGCCACGGTAAGTTCATAATCATTTTCAGAAGTTTATTCTGAGAAATTTGAATTTTAATAATGTGTGTTTTAGCACAACTTCACCAAACTGGACAAGCATATAAGGCGATAGCCTGAAAAATTGTTTTTACAATTGTAATTTTGTTGCACAAATTAAGCTTTGATTTTCTATTAATTAAAGGGTATAATAATTTAATGGCAATATTACATTTTTTAATAATATCGGTCGTGTGCTCCTTAAAAGTTAAACGCCGGTCAAGAAAAACTCCCAAATATTTAACGTAACTAAACCAGGGAATGTCTGTACCGTTAAGTAATAAATTTGAACTGGGGAGGTTACAAGAACTGGTTTTTTTCGTAAAAAATATAGCTTGCGATTTCCCAGCATTTGTTTTAATTTTCCATTTAACAACATATTCGAAAAGGCTATCAAGGGCATTTTGTAGCTTGGATATGATGGGCTGAGGAAGCTTATCACCACAATAAATTGCAGTGTCGTCGGCATAAAAAGCATAGTTGCATTCTGCATTTTTAGGGATGTCTGAACAGTATATTAAATATAATAGAGGTCCTAAGACAGAGCCTTGTGGAATACCAGCATCTATGTTATAAGTTTCTGAAGATGCGGAGCTTACAAAAACATTAAATCTGCGATTTTTTAAAAAGCTTTGTACAATATTTATAAGGTAGTGGGGAAAACCATAGTTAATTAATTTGTATATAAGGCCATTATGCCATACTGTATCAAAAGCTTTTTCTATATCTAATAACAACATAAAGGTTGACCTTCGATTAGCAAATTCACTTTTCACAAAGTTTTTAATGCGTTTTACTTGTTGTGTAGTGTTGTGGAAGGGTAGAAAACCAAACTGCTCTTTGTGAATAATATTGTATCTATCAATAAAGAGACTTAATTTTTCTTTTAAAATTTTTTCATATATTTTACTTAAACCACTGAGTAAGCTAATTGGCCGATAGCTTCCCGTATCGCTAGCGATTTTACCCACTTTGAGTATAGGTATAACTTTTGCCATACGCCAAGGCTTTGGAAAATATGTAGCTTTAGACAAATGTTTATAATAGAGGTTAAACGTTTTATTCCAGATACTGTATAATATAATTATAAAATCTGTTCCTTTTTAGAATTTTCCATATTTCAATATTCCTATTATTTTGTTTATTTTTGGTATTTCTACTTAATATGTTTTATTTTAATCAGCTGTTTATTGTTGTGGAAACAAAATCTCACAAAATGTCAAAAAAGTTAGATGTAAACGGTATAGATTTTGAAATAAATTTCAACTAAAATCTACTAGATTTTCTTCAGATGTATACGTGAATTATCACGTACTAAACGTTATAAAACCTCAATAAAATGTAAACTATTGCTCGTATTGCTTCAAAACCCTCTTATTTGATTCAGCACACTTTTTTCTTGAATTAAATGTACGGTATTCAACACATACAACATTGAGGAGTTGTGAGTGTTTGAAAATCAGAAGGTACCTTTTCACAAAGAGAATAGTTAATATCGTATTTTCTATGTTGAAAAAATACGCCTTATCCCAGTTTCGATTACACCGTCTGTATATATGAAAGTGTGTCAAACGGGAATAAAATTACGCCATACTTCTTAAGAAAATATCGATTCCTATTTTTTGGGTCTTTGGATTTTTAGAAATATAATTTTCATATTCCTTATTTTTTTTTATTTGTGTATTTTTTTTTATAATCCAACTGACCATCTATGTGCTTTGATTTCCAGATAAATGAAGTTCTTTTCTATGATTACCGATTTGTGATATCTTTTGTTGGGAGGAAATTGGTTAATGGATAATTCGAGTACTTATCAAACTACCCATGTGTTTATAGTTTTTTTTTTTTTAATTCACATATATTTATTTGGCTGTATAGGTAAATTAAGTTGGGATATGAAAACACAATGTTGTAAAATTGATGCAAATATTGTTTGTGTTTTTGGTGTCATGTTTATTTTATTATGACAGGCATTATAAATAAAATATTTGAATATGGTCTGTATTCAATGCTTTATGTACTTTAAAACTTACACGTTTATGATATTTATATTTTCTTAATTGTAGATAAAGCCAATTTAATTGGGAAAAAATTTAATCATCGTTGATTAACAGGCAAAAAGAGATTTGAAATTGAAATAATTTGAAATTGAAATATGCATGATGTTTTATTTAATATTTATAATTATGATTTAGATTGTATAAACGTACGCAGCATGACAATTGTTAAAGTAATCAATTTAATGAATAAATTGTGGTACAATCAATCATCATTGTATTATTTTCTGTTAAAATTAGAATGCATTTTTATAATTTATACTTAAGTGTTTTTATTTGAAAGAGAAGATTGTTTAGCACTGGCTTTATTGAATAGGATATGATAAAATAACTTATATATGATTCTTAATGTCTAATAATTTATATTTTAAATAATCCCTGAAGATGATATTCAAAGGATATCGAATAATTGGAAAATATTTATAATAATAAATAAATTCAGAAAAAACACCTTGAGCTCGATTATTTATTCATTTAATATTAATAAAAACTTTAATAAATTATAAACTTTTCACCATTGATACATTGGGAATTATACTTGTTTTAAAAAAACCTACGGCACGTTTATATTTCCATTTTTTGTTTAGAATATTCGTACATTTAAAATTATGGGAATTTCTTAATTTACGGAACATGCAGTAGAACACCTGCATGTTCGATAACGATTTTATTTTAGTAAAAGAAAATATTGTTTGTATAAAATTGATTTGGCTTATCGGCTCATAGGAAAAAGACACTGCCATGGGTGCATGTAAGGGACAAAATTACTGTGAACATTTAACGCGTTGGAAAACAGTCCCTTCGTAAAATTTTTATAGGAAGGTGCGCGGCTAATAAGGGTTGAGCTTTGGCTAGGTTTCGCTTTAATCCGAGGTATAATAATAAAGAAAAAAATTAAAGCGCCCCGGTAGGTGAGTAGGTAGCGTGCTCGCCTATCATGCGGGGGTCGTGGGTTCGATTTCCACCAGTGGCTTTGGTCTGTCGCTGCAAAAACCAGCTAAATGGTCTTTGTCACCCGGCTTATACCTGGACCCAAGGTAAAATACAAATTTACTTTGCATTGTAATTAATATAAATAAATAAATAAAAAAGATAAATAAAAGAACAAAAGAAAAATTTTGCATAAAATATATGGTGGGTTTCATGTCAAGTGCACCAACTTTTGAAACCGATATCTTCCGATCGGGATGAAATTTGCACCAAGGTTAGCTCTATTGCATAGAAGTTTAAACACAATTTTTCAACAAGATCGGTCCAGATCTCTCTGAGTTAGAGGGAATCAAAATTTGACATTTGGCCATACAGGTGTTTTTTCTCATCTATGTAACTTATTACCTATTGTTCTTAAAAAATTTTCTCCCAAATAGTTTAGATAAATATTGAAAAAATATATTTCGGAAAAAAATACTTAAAAAAAAAATTTTTTTTTGACTTTTTTTTTGCTAAATAAAAGCATTTTTTGCCTTTTTTTTTGAAAAAGGGCATTTTTTTTCTCATAAGAAAGCTTAGGATTTTTCCTTTAAGAGCTTTTTGGTCGCATAGTGGGAAGGGAGTGGCATATCTATCAAAATAAATGTTTGGTAACTAAAGACAACGGTTTTTCAATTTTTCACAAATGCACTATTTTGAATTTTTTCCTATTTGTGTGTAAAACCTTACAAATAAAACTTATATTGAGAAACTAGACAAATTAACCTTTCCGAAGTTATGCAACATACCTTCATAACATAACAGAAGAGAATGGTTCTCTGTAACCTTGAAGAATTATTTGCAATATTTCAATCTGAACACGAGGATGTTAAAATTGGCTTCACGAAATTTACCCAAATGAGGCCAAAACATTGCGTTTTGGCAGAAAGCAGCGGAACTAACACAGTATGCGTTTGCTTTACCATGAAAATGTTAAACTGATGTTGAAGGAAATCAACTTAAAGTATTTAACAGATGATTCGGCAGAAGATTTACACGATTACCGCGATTGCCTTAAATTGACTATGTGTCCTAATGCAACAACTTCTTCCCACTTAGGTGAATGTACCAATTGCCCGAAAACCACATTCATCAAAGAAAATTTAACCAACTCTTTAGATCGAGAATATATAGAGGAGGTCAAATTTGATTCTTGGATTCAGACTGACAGATGCACATTGAAACAATCATTTTAAATGTGGATGATTTTGTGGAAGAAACTTGAGAACCCATGACTTTTTAGTCAAAGAGCAATGGTCATTCTTCAAGGATTTGAAGATACATTTGAAGTCTGGTGAATTCGTTCTTTCATATGATTTCGCAGAAAACTATAAATATGTTCTTCAGGATGCCATACAAGCATTCCACTTCAATAACGACCAAGCAACTATATTCACAGTAGTTATTTACTACATGAAAGATGAAAAACTGGAACACAAAAGTATGGCAATCATATCCGACGATTTAAAACATGATACCGTTGCAGTTTATGAGTACCAGAAGATAATACTAAAATATCTAAAATCTAAATTTACAATAAAGAAGGTATACTACGTTTCGGACGGAGCTCGTCAACATTTTAAAAACAAAAGTAGCTTCGCAAATCTTATGGCTCATGAAAAAGATTTTGGAATGCCAGCTGAGTGGCATTTTCATCCTACTGTTCATGGTAAAGGAGCATGTGATGATATTGGAGCAAACCTTAAAGGAAATGTAGCGAAGTATAGCCTCCAGTGCTCTCATCAAGATTGCATCTTAGATGCGACTGCTTTATTCCATTGGGCAAAGAATTATTGTAAAGTAACTAAAATAGTTTTTATTAGCAAAGAGGATTATGAGGAAACATTGAAAACACTAAAGAGCAGATTCGATGCTGCGGTAACAATCGATGGCACCGCTCAATACCAGGAGTTTATACCGCTTGTCGTTGGAAGACTCAAGTTGAAAAAGTTTTCTGCCTCTATTCAATGCGATTTCTTTCCAAAGGCAACAAATAAACCAGCAGCGAAATCAACAGCTGAACCTAGTAACGCCAAGAAAGGATTGACAAAAAAACGCAGTAAATAAAGGCAACAAAAAAGCTGGATGAAAGACTGGGTATTTAAAAATTTACTAGACTTAAATACTTCATCAGCTACAATAAATTAAGTATAAAAATAGTTATGATATAAATGGATCTAATGCAATTAAGATTAAATTCTATTAAATTATTTATCTTTTTATTTTTAATATTATTATTATTATATATTAATTTAATTATTATTACAAATAAAAAAAATAATAATTTTTCAACATTTCTATAGAAAAAAAGTGATTTTTTTCCTGAGGTTAACATATTCTGGGTATTACAGTATCGAGGGAATGAAATTTTAGTTAGGTTCTCAGTATAAGTTTTATTTGTAAGGTTTTACACACAAATAGGAAAAAATTCAAAATAGTGCATTTGTGAAAAGTTGAAAAGCGTTGTCTTGAGTTACAAAACACTTATTTTGATAGATATCCCACTCCCATCCCACTAAGCGACCAAAAAGCTCTTAAAGAAAAATCCTAAGCTTTCTTATGAAAAAAAAAAAATGCCTTTTTTCAAAAAAAATGCAAAAAATGCTTTGATTTAGCAAAATAAAACATTTTTTTTTTATTTTTTTAAGTATTTTTTTCCGAAATACTGAAGAAATAGCTATCTAAACTATTTGGGAGAAAATTTTCTAAGAACAATAGGTAATAAGTTACATGGATGAGAAAAAACATCTGTTTGGCCAAAATGTCAAATTTTGATCGCCTCTAACTCAGAGAGATCTGGACCGATCTTGTTGAAAAATTGTGTTTAAACTACTATCCAATAGGACTAACCTTGGTGCAAATTTCATCCCGATCGGAAGACATCGGTTTCAAAAGTTGGTGCACTTGACATGAAACCCCTCATATACATATATATCAAAAAAAAAAAAACTAAAAACAACCAGAAAATTACGAAATAATTTAATGGCTTGAACAGGTATTTTTAATTTTGGACGGCCAACCTTCAGTCCAGCAATCCGGCAGCAGCAATAACACGAATTAAGAGAATATAGCAGTCAGCAATATGAATTGAAAAAGACAGCACTAAATTTCACAAAAAAAAATAATTATATATGAGAGTAATCCTTCCTCAGTTTTTTTAAACTATTTCTTTTAACTCATACTCTCTGTCTGATTGTGTGTCTTTCTATTGTGTGGCTACCCCATTCCCCCTTATCCAAGTGATCTGAAACTTGGTCCGTAGTTTTGTTGTGACTACAGATTAATTTTGGGGTAGTCACGCACAGTCACGCACAGTTACGGAGTGATTTAAATTCCTTTTCCCCTCATCCGATCAATCTGAAACTTGGTCCATAGACTTGTTATGACCAAAGATTTACTTTAAAATAAGCACGCAAAGTCAAGCAAAGTTACAGAGAGATTAAAACTCATATGCATAAGGAAAGAAAGAGTTTTAATAAAAAATTTGCTTTTGTGTGTTAGCTAATTATATGAACGTAGCACGGTGGCGCCATTTGAGTTTTTTCGTTGCAAAAATCATATCTTTTGGACCGAATAACATAATTGAACAGTTTAAACAGCATATGATAGATAACTGTTTAGCCTATGAAATGAGGGTTTGGAAAGGGTGCTACGCTTTGTATAGGCCTACTTATGGGTTATCAAAGTTAAAATTTGTAGAAAAATCAATTTTATGGTAATTAAAAAAAATTATTTTTACATTTTTAGATTGTTTTTATTTTTTTTCTTTAGGGTTATATGTTTTAAATTATTACCCAACAAATTAAAAAAAAATTACTTCTTTTTTAAATTTATTTTTTCAATTTTCTGTAAAATATTCATCACAATTCGTAAGAGAAGGTATATCTAAAAGACTAATCATTTCTAAATTATAATTATTTTCTAACTCTATTCGTGACTTCACATGCCGCAGGGAAGAAATAAGTGGATCGGAAGATGCTGCCAACATGTTGAATGTGTTCTGCAATCTATATTTTTTATAAAATTTGTTAAGAGACTCCTGTGCTTCTTCAGAAAGCTCTCCAATTGGCAAAGACTGGTACTCAATTATATCTTTGCCATGCGCCAATATTTTATGGACGGTCGGGGTCAACTTCTTCTGTGGATACATTTCTGCTAAAAGAGATGCAGTTTTCGATGCATATTCTTTATATTTTGTAGAATTGACATTCTCTTTGCAGTTTAAAACATTCAAGATCGTTCCCAATCTTTTCACGATTTGATTGTCAATTCCAGTGATTCTAGTTACTGCCTCATCATTTTCAAAAAATCTCCTAGAAGTGTCTCCATCGTTTGAGTTACCGTATCCGTGCTTGGGACAGTCTACTTTTAGTCCAACTTGTTTAAAAAGAGCATCCTGTATTTGCTTCTTTCTGATCTTTTCCTTATCCTTTATTGATGTATTTTCATCGAAGTTTTCCTCCTCTTGTGGTAGGGTATACGCCAGTTTTAGCAAGAACTCCATACACCTTATCCTTGCGTGCAATGGTGACATTCCATATTCGTAACTCTCCTCGTTTGTAGAATCGTTTAAATTACCAAAGTTCTTCTGACTCCTTTTGCAAATCGGGCATGACAATGTTGAGGTTGTTCCTGTCAGTTCGTTTACGACTTTTCCGTCAACCATGGTCAGGTGGAACTCGTAATTGCATTCAATATATTTTCTTCTCTAATTTGCAGCTTTGTAGGCTTATTCTTGCTTATTTGTTCTTCAATGTCCTTCACCGTGGTCCTTATGAGTTCTGCCGATTCCCTTGCAAACTGAAAGATTATTGGTCGGCAATAATGCACTGATGACGGACGTGGATTTTTCCAGTGTAGGGAAATATCAGATTTTAGCCGCAAAGGAACAACAGATGCCGTGAAAAACTTTGGTGTGGTTGACCTTCTAAACAGTTCAAATAATTTTAAATTGTTTAACGCCATGGTTTCAGTACTTGTTGCGCCAACTTTCAGTCGTAGACTAATCCAGGCATTATGCTTATTTTGCAATATATAGGCTTATGCTACCATGCCTAAAAATTTACCTGTTCCCTGCATACATATGGATTTAGGCTGAATTATGCAATTTTAATATTATGCTCGTGTCTAAATAAGATTTGTGCCTACCTGGAGGGACCATAAATCGATATTGTTCTTGACCATTTGTACTCCAAAGTAATTTTTAAATGAGGTGCGTACCTGCGAATTTCAATGAGTAGTTTTTTGTGCATCCTGTGTCTGTAACAGAATATTGGGAGTAGACTTTGGCAGAGGCTCCCAGGTATACAACCGACTTAAAATGCAATTTTCAAACTATTAGATCAAACTACTGTCAGTCAAAACATGTAAGGGATGCACGCCATACAATTTCTGCAACCATGTCTTTTTAACCTTTTTTTTTACCTCTAGAAGCCAAACGGGCACGTACGGGCAGATAAAACCTTTTGAATTATGTACAGAAATAATCAAAGTACATGTTTTGCAAATATGGCAAATATAGAAAAATATAGATTTTTATTATTTTCCGTCAAAGTTGAAAAATAGTGAAAAAAATGGATAGTTTTGAAATAGTGATTTACCAGGAGAAACACAAAGCAAACAGTTAATTTTTTTTTATCATTATACATTTAATAAATACATCAATCAATACAAATAAAAAATAAGGCGATTCGTTACCTATTTTTCGTGATATTACACCTGAAATCGCAACAAATTGACTAAAAATTGTGTATTTTTTTGAAAACCGAAAGTCGGTCAACTTTGAACGGTTATATCTTCTAAACTAAAAATCTGATATTATTAAGAGTAGCATATTTGAAATCGTTCAAAAGTTTCCTATAATATGGGTTTATTCAAAACTTCGTAGGCGCACATGAAAATTTTGATTTTTGCAACCCTTGTTTGCTCTACGGGCGCCACTGTGCGTAGTCTAATTTAGAAAATTAAAATAAGTTTTTTAATATTTTTTTTTCTCTAATATTATTTTTATGAATTATATTTCTATACACCGAAACAAATTCAATTCAAGCCTTAAAAAAATTTTTTTAACACTTCAAAACTAAATAATTTTTTTTCTTTTTGTGAAATAATCTTACGAAAAATGTGCCCCATTATGAATCCATGGGGCTCCGAGAAAATGATTGGCCCCAACAGGATAATGATCCAAACCATATGGCGCCAAAACTCTGTAAGTTTTGATTCAATTTTGATATTTTAAAATTTTTTTTAATAAGCAGTTTATTCCTTGCACTTTTCTCCAATTTCAATTTAATTAAAATCGGTTTATTAGTTATTGAGGAATTCGTGGTCAAAGTTTAACTTAAAAATTCTTTTTTAGCATTTAATATGAAAATGTGGGGGTTTCTGGATTAATAAACTATTTAGAAATAGGATAATTTTTTGCACAGATAAATCATAAATATTTTTTGTAAGAAGGGTTTTTTAATTGCTATTATCAACAACAGATATTCGATATTCAGTTCAGTATTTTTTTGTCCAGTAGCAGACTTTTCGTTTTTTCATCTAAGTCCAGATGTTCTACTTTCCATTGATTTTGAATGCTAGGGATGAATGGATCTGGCGTTGCCAACAATATATTAAACATATCTTCATTTGTAATATTTCGTGCTAACCAGAAATAATGCTAATACTTGTTCATTTAATAACTGATGTTGAAATAATTTTAAGAAACAATTTTTTTCTCATTGGGCTAGTGTAAACAACTTTATCGATGATATCCACTTTTGTGCAATTGAAGTACGAAACCACCTTGAATATTTCCACATCCGATTTCTTCACTGCTATCCGTCAGCTTCATCCTCTTAGATATTTCGCTACAGTTGATCAGTGATCTTTGAGGTCTTCATTATTTACAATTGTCGCTTCTGGAGCGATCTGCATAATAAGTTCGCTTTCTAATCAGTTTCCAAAGCCCTCTAACAAAATTTTTGACGAAAATATAAATTATATTTGACCTAGATCCATCTTTTATTATACCCATCGACCCGTATTCACTTTCTGAGTCGATTTAGCGATGTCCGTCCATCCGTCTGTCTGTCCGTCTGTCTGTCCGTCCGTCCGTCTGTGTGTCCATGTAAAACTTTTAATCAAATTAATCGGAATTGCTTTCTGAGTCGATTTAGCGATATCCATCCGTCCATCCGTCTGTCCATCTGTGTGTCCATGTAAACCTTGTATCAAGTCACAGGTCGCAAATGTGAATATATTTTGATGAAATCTGATATGTAAGCTTCTATCAGCCATAGCACAAACGCTATTGTAATTGGCAAAAATCGGTGAATGTTCAGACATAGTCCCCACCTATGACACCTATGAAATCGACTTAAATTGTCATATGATCCAAATTATCATATAAATCTCGGTCAAATTGGGTAAAAAAAATATACATAATTTTTACCTGCATTATTCAGTAGTCGAAAAATAAACTGTATAGGATAATTCTTAGTCATAGCCCCCTTATAAAGCTGCTTCCCGATCTTCACTTAAATCTATCGAAAAACAAAAATATTGCACAGATTTTTCTCAAATTTGGTTTGTAAAAAATAAGTGACCTTACCAAATATGGTCAGGATCGGTCCATTTTTCTACCTAGTCCCCATATAAAAAATCATCCGATATGAACTTTTTCATATTCAAAGGAAAAAAAAAAATAACAATACCACTCAAATTTGGTTTATGCTTATTTTCTATATCCAATTAGTTGGGACTAAGAGATAGGGTCTCTAAACGCATGGTATGTGGTAACTTATAGTCGGTCTAGAGCGATTTTAATTTTCTTACTTGCTATAAACGAATGTTTTATGTATTAGTTTTTAATTGTTATTGCTGAGATATATTATGCCAACTGAGTTTGTATCCGAGTATCACTTGTGTTCGCCTTAATGGAAATGAACAGTATGACACTAATTTTTATATGCGATTAATTGCGTTTTAAATGCCGCCAAGATTATTAATTCTTAACCTATTCCAGTGCTGTTCACATCATAGGACAATTGTCCCTGCTCAATTCACATGTATTCTTTCGCTCTTGAATTTAGTCGTCACTGAAACAGCGACGAATGAAGACGTGTTAGAATGTATGCTGATTTTTTTAATGCACTAAACAAAATTAATAGTAATATACGAAAGTATAACAGCCGTATTCATAAAAATTAAAGTGTACTTCAAGTAGACTTTATTGTCAGTTTTTTATACAAAATTTGTTGACAAAGTCTACTTGAAGTACACTTTAATTTTTATGAATACGGCTATAAATGTATAAAGTATAAATGTATTTGGTTAATTTGTTAACATGTAAGGAAAATAATTTAAAGAAAAGCTGTTTGATTAAAAAAAAAGAAATGATTTAAAAATTTAAGTCTGATCATTCATTCATTTATTGAATGTATATTTTTTCCTTCCACAAAGTGTATTTTTATACTCTATACCACTTTGTGCTGCTGTTTGTAACAACCAAAAATATTTGACCTAGACTCATCTTTTGTTATACCGATCGAATCAAAATCACTTTTTGAATCGATTTAACGATGTCCGTCCGTCCGTGCGTCCGTCCGTCTGTGTGTCTATTTAAAGCTTGTAATCAAACTGCAGGTCGCAAATATGAATATATTTTGATGAAATTTGGTTTATAAGCTGGTGAGAATCGGTCAATGTTCAGACCTAGCCCCCATACAAATGACCCCTATAAAATCGACATAAATTGCCATAAGATCCAAATTCTCGTATAGATCTTAGTCAAATTGGGTTTGTATGTGTTTGTTACATCCATTAATGAATAGTCCAAAATCGGTCCCTATGGGACAACTCTTGGTCATAGGACCCGTACAGAGCTGCTTCCCGATCTTCACTTAAATCTATCAAAAAATATTGCACTAATTCATCTCAAATTTTCGCAAAATACAAGAGACCTTACCAACCATGGTCAGGATCGGTCCATTTTTGGACCTAGTCCCCATATAGACATAGCATCCGATATGAACTTTTTCATATCTGCAGCCAAAAAAATTATTAAAAATGCCACTCAAATTTGGTTTATGTTTATTTTCTATATCCAATTAGTTGGTATAGGGTATCGTATAGTCGGTCTTGAGTTATATGCACCTACATACGTTATGTATATGTTTATATATTTATACTAATACTGAATACCCTTAATATAATTTGTATACTACCATAACCTTTTAAACATATGTAATTATTTTGTTGCTAAGTGCTTGCTTGCTTTGAATATTTATAAAAAGTCAAAAATAATAACGCATTTGATTTGTTACATATATTTTATTGTTGCTAAGTATTATGATTGGGAATGCAGAATCTTGTTTTTATAGCTTTCGTTTTAAACCTACATGTATATGTACATATACTCGTACACATGTATGTATACCGCTATCGACATGAGCGAACATGCACAAGCTTGCTTTAGTAAATTATTTTGTTATTAAGTGAAAGACAATTGGGCATGAAGAATGAGAAAGCTAGTAATATGTATGTAAATCTATATACACATATTTACATACTTATATTCCCACAAATATTTTTTTTTTGCTTTCTTACGTACAGTGCGTAAGAAAGGATAAGAAAATACTTGACCAATCATGATCTTAAACGATTTTTTCGAACATAAATAATTATAATTGATTTACGTATATCAACGAGAATCGATCGCCAATTCACAAGTTCTAAACCAGATTTCAAGCCAAGTGCAACAAATAAAAATTAAATAAATAAATAAAGGACATTGAAAATTCAACAAATAAATAAGGATATTTAAAGTTAAATTTAAAAAAAGGACATTTAAAGTTTAATAAATAAATAAGAACTATTAAAGTTTATTAAATAAATAAGGACAATTAAAGTTAAATAAATAATAAATTGTGTTTTATTTAGAAAGGAAAAAAGAACATAACTCTTGACCGACTATAATTTTCTTAATTGTTTATATATTTTTTAATAGGATAACAATAATACAATGAAATAATAAATATTGATTGAAATTATCTACAACTTTTTGTTTTTATATAATGAAAAAAAGCCAATTCTAATGTATATATGTACATATGTATTTATTTTTCTCCTTTCAAAATTTGAATTTTTGTTTAATTTTTATTTCTTTAAAACAGCTTTACACACAACATTAACAATTTCATATTTTCAAACAAAAATAAATTCATACAGGAACTAGCACTGCTATTAACCCATTGAACATATCGCACCTGTACCTCTAAAGTGAGTCAACTCAAAATTTTTCAATTTTCACTTTTTGCAAGAAAGCGATACACAGTGGTCATATCTATCCACTGTAAAAATCTTACAGCGATTTTTCTAGTCTTTCGTAAAAAAAATACAGTTGTAACACTCTTTGTGTTATAAGAGTAGCTTCTTTAGAATCCACTAACAAGACTTATTTTGAGTTGAACCTAAAAAACTTGTTATTTTTGATGATCACTGAAAATCGCAAAAACAACTACTGTTGATGCATATGTATTATTCGCAATTCCTTACAATGAAACAACAGTTTTTCAATTTTATAGTAAATATTTAAAAAAAACCGATTTTTGTCTTTACTGAAAATTTTTACATTTTGAGTTGACTCACTTTAGAGATGCAGGTGGAATTCTCATTTTCCCACCAACACAATTACATTTTTATTTTTGAACACCACTGACCTATTCATACATGAAGAGGAAGAGAGAAAAACTGTTTACTCTCTATCTGTTCGTCGAGCATTAAAAGGCTAAAAACTTCAATAATTAAAATTTTTTTTTATTTTTATTATTATTTTTATTATTATTATTATTTTTTTCGTTTTTTTTTATATATATACTAGCGCTTCGCTACACCCATGGATAACTGGGAATACATTTTGTAGATAACTATTTTACTTATTTTTGGCGATTCTTGACTTTGTCGATTTTTGTTTTGGCGATTTTTGATTTTGTCGATTTTTGTTTTTGCGATTTTATGTTTCGACGATTTTTGGATTTTTTGACTTGGCGATTTTTGATTTTGGGAATTTTTGTGTTTTCGATTTTTGATTTTGGCGGCTTTTGATATTCGCGACTTTTTTTATTCGCGATTTTCAGTTTTGGCGATTTTATATTTTGGCGTTTTCTGTGATTTTTGTCATTCGCAATTTTCGGTTTGAAAATTTGTAATTTGAGCAACTTTTGGTTTTGGCGATTTTTGTTTTTCGCGATTTACGCATTTGGCGATTTTTTCTTGCTATTTTTGATTTTTGCGAATTTTGATTTTGGCGACGTTTGTCGTTATTTTCGCTTTTGACAATTTTTGATTTTGTAGTTTTTTGTTTTTTTTTGCGATTTTCGTGGTTCGCGATTTTTTGTTATAATTGCTTACTGCTTTTTTTGGGCTATTTTTGTTTTGGCAATTTTTGTTATTCGCGATTTTCGGTTTTGGCTTTGACGAGGAATTTTTTTAAAATGCATTTTTTGCGTATTTCGAGAAAACTTAGTTTTTTGTGAAATATTCAGTAAATGTACACTTTCTAAATACTTTGTGTCAAAGATTTAGCAGTTTTCTACTTTAAAATTTTCTACTTTTATTGATTGGCCCGAAACTTTGTATTTCTCAGTTTTTTTGCTATTCGCATATATCTAGGGGTTGGGACAGAGAGTTTGAACACCTTTTTTATTAAGGCCCACCCTAATGTACATGTACGTTGTTTCAGAACTCTTGCTCTCGTAGTACTACAGATATTATATGTTGAAATTCGATGATAAAAATTACTTTATATGGAAGGTGCCACGCCCAGTTGAAAATCAAAAAAAATACAGCCTATATACCTACTGTAAAAATTTCAAGACGATCGGTCCAGTGGTGTAGTCTCCTATAAACTTAAAAACATACCAAACTCCATTTTTATACCCTATACCACTATGTGGTTTGGGTATAATGACTTTGTGCTGCTGTTTGTAACAACCAAAAATATTTGACCTAGACCCATCTTTAATTATACCGATCGAATCAGAATCACTTTGTGAGTTGATTTAACAATGTCCGTCCGTCCGTCCGTCCGTGTGTGTGTCCATGTAAACTTTGTAATCAAACTGCAGGTCGCAAATATGAATATATTTTGATGAAATTTGGTACCTGAGCTTTTATCGACCATGGGATAAACGCTATTGAAATTGGTGAGAATCGGTCCATGTTCAGACCTAGCCCCCATACAAATTACCCCTATGAAATCGACATAAACTGTCATAAGATCCAAATTGTCATACAGATCTTACTCAAATTGGGTTTATCTGCGTTCATTACACCCAGTAATGAGTAGTCCAAAAGTAATCCCTTTGGCCCCATATAGAGCTGCTTCCCGATCTTCACTTAAATCTATTAAAAAACAAAAATATTGCACTGATTCTTCTCAAATTTTGTTTGTATATATTTTTGCAAAATACAAGAGACTTTACCAAACATGATCAGGATCGGTCCATTTTTGGACCTAGTCCTTATATAGATATAGCATCCGATATGATTCATCTGAATCATATCTGCAGCCAAAAAAATTATTAAAAATCCCACTCAAATTTGGTTTTTGCTTATTTTCTATGTCCAGTTAGTTGGGCCTAAGAGATAGGGTATCTAAACGCATGGTATAGGGTATCGTATAGTCGGTCTAGACCGACTATAATTTTCTTACTTGTTTTTTTTAATTTTCTATCACATTTTGCACAGGGCCGCTATTTAGCGGTCTTTATATTTTGATCCGTATATTTAAAAAAACTCAATTATATCTATAATATTAATAGTAATAATGTTCTACCGCTTTATACCGATTTTGACCAAACATATATTATTTGAAATGCATTTTTTGCGTATTTCGAGAAAACTTAGTTTTTTGTGAAATATTCAGTAAATGTACACTTTCTAAATACTTTGTGTCAAAGATTTAGCAGTTTTCTACTTTAAAATTTTCTACTTTTATTGATTGGCCCGAAACTTTGTATTTCTCAGTTTTTTTGCTATTCGCATATATCTAGGGGTTGGGACAGAGAGTTTGAACACCTTTTTTATTAAGGCCCACCCTAATGTACATGTACGTTGTTTCAGAACTCTTGCTCTCGTAGTACTACAGATATTATATGTTAAAATTCGATGATAAAAATTACTTTATATGGAAGGTGCCACGCCCAGTTGAAAATCGAAAAAAATACAGCCTATATACCTACTGTAAAAATTTCAAGACGATCGGTCCAGTGGTGTAGTCTCCTATAAACTTAAAAACATACCAAACTCCATTTTTATACCCTATACCACTATGTGGTTTGGGTATAATGACTTTGTGCTGCTGTTTGTAACAACCAAAAATATAAAAAAACTCAATTATATCTATAATATTAATAGTAATAATGTTCTACCGCTTTATACCGATTTTGACCAAACATATATTATTTGAAAGGTTTTTGTTTTTAGCCGTTTTGCAGATTTACATATTTTAAAATTTTTTCCTTTATTTTGAGTATATTGCATTTAAAGTTGCTCATAACATATACATAAAATTATACATATACTATTAGTGTATTTATTAAATTTGTGAATGTGTTTGTTAATGAGTTTGTTTTCTTCATTCACAATAATAATAAACCAAAAAAGTGTTGGTTTGTGAATTGGCTAAGTTGAAAAGTAACATTGCGAATTTCGAGCGCTGGAATCTGCTAGTTAAATCTTTAAAAGTCTTGCAGTTTTTAGTCGAAAACCTTTCTTAAAAAAATTATTGCCATAAACAATCGTAAGATCATTAGAGGGTTAATTTCGTTGATTGTGCCTGTAGCTCAGAATTTAGAAATGTCGCTAAAGAAAAAATTAATGGATTCTCTAGAAAATTTTATATACTTTTACTTTTGTGTAGGATTCTAAAAAGGAAATTCATATAGCAATTTACTTTTGATTGATTCCCCATTATAATTCAAAAATTGTTCCTTCTTTAAGTGAGTATATTAATTCACAGAACACGTATTTAGCAAAAAATTTTATTTCATATTATGTTTTTCAAAGTAAATATGAATATAATTAAAAAACAAAGAAACAAATATGTTAATTTTCATACTAATTTTTAAAATATTTATTCTGTAACATTTTCATTTAGAATTATTAAAAATTATAATCTATTATTTATGATGATGATAATGCTGATAACGTTCCAGATAAATAATCTCTCTTCAAATATGTCGCTACATTAATTTCAACATTAAGACGTTCTAAGAGATGTGTAAGTATGTAATGCCATTAAAAATGCTTTTCATAATGTAAACAATATAAATGTTTACAATAACTTAAACAGCACTTTATTTCTAGATGTCACTAAACTAACAAAATCATCTGTGTTTTCTCCCTGCTCCGATAACCATTCGCCATACATTGTAATGGCTTTAAACTAGTGAGGAAGAGTAACTATTGTTTACACATTTTATTAAGAACATCATTTTGTTCCCGTTCATTTTACTGCGTTTCTCTTTAGACATTTTTATATATATTTTTTATATATGTTTCTATACAAAATGTAATAATAAGCCTTTTTGCAGTGCCATTAGCCAATAACTAGCAGCATTCAGTCATTCACCCATCAATCTAATAAGGTGAAACTTTTTTGATTATTTCAAGTTCTTGTGAGAAATATGACTGAATATTATTACTAGTAGTAATTAATTTTTGTATAGTGAAAATAATCACCAATTACATTTTTTAATACATACGGTATTTAAGTTAAAATCATCATCCATTAAATATACAATTTGAAGATATTCCGAAAAGGAAGATTCAATAGCAACCGAAAAATTGAAATAACTTTGAAAACGAAGGACCAAAATACTTTATAAATTCACATTTATAAGGTCACTGAATTTCTTACTACATCTCCAGAACGACGGACTGTAACCTAGGAATACTTTCTAATACTTTGGAAAGATGCAAGCATCAACAAAACAAAATTTTGGCTGACGGTACATTTTTTAAATAACAATTACAAAAATACAAGCATTTCACAATTAAAAGGTCATCAAGATTTTGAAACGAAAAGTAAAGAAATGTAAAAATTTATTGAAAAAAGTATTGTATATACTCTCAGTTAATTTTTTCATACTTCTATCGAGACAGTTAACTGTGTTTTGGTAAATTTTTTGCCATTCTTCTTTTGGATCAGTTGATTAAAACTGTCAATATGCCCAATAAATTATCTATTAGGTGAAGGCCTGATGAGCATGCCGGCCACTCCAAAACTGCTATGGTTTTTCTAATCTAAATTCCATTTTTATTCGTTGGAAAATATAACCTAAAGTAGCTTGATTCAATATATCTTATATTGCAAAGTAGATGATGTTGTATCTTTCTTTGCGGTCCTTTGTTATTTTAGGTATTCGTTTCTGTATATATTTATTCGGTTTTAAACTCATCCTTGATACTTTAAATTCACCAACATACTTATGCTTAATTGTTAGCTCTGGGTGAAATTCGGGTATCAGGGTTGAGAAAGCTTTCGTTTGGTTCCAGGATGCTTCTTTGTACCGTATATTTTGGTATGTTTCTAGAATTGTCGTACAGCACAAAGACTACGATTAATTTGCGTCACAATTTCTCATTGGGAAACCGCGATGATTTGACCTTGCTCAAAATCAGAAAGCTGAGTATCTCGTGCCATTAAACCGCAGAAAATAAACTGATGATATTGCTAGCTGTGATTTTAGTAATTGAATTTATAATTTTGAAACACTTGTAGTTTTTGTTATTGTTGTCCCATAAATGTGCCGTTAGCACAAAAAAGTTAATCTATAGCTGTTCGCATTTTATTTAAAAAGAATGCTCACCTTACGTTTCATCCCTCTGGAGGTATAATAAATAATTTACTGACCAAATAATAATGGAGCTTAGATGGACTTCAGAACATTAGTAGCTCCATGTCTTTCAATGGTATTATATTTATTATAAAGTGCTACTGACGAATCTACTATCACATTTGGAGTCAACTATAATAAAGCATCACAATTTTTGACAAATGGAACGATTGGTGCTGAGGTGTACTGGAGGTAGGCTAGGTTGGATGGGTCGCTCGTCCGAAGGCAGGTACACTCGGAGGCCATATGGCCAATTGTGGTACCCTTTAGAAAGTGCCGGAAGGTAGTGATAGGAAGAGAGATTAAAGAGTAGAGATGTATAGTGTAAGGGGTGTGGAAAATGAAAAGAAAAGAAAATACCAAGTAAAAGCGACCCCTTTCGTCCGTTATACATCCCTCCTGAACAAGCCAGATTCCCTCAAGAAGTCCGCAAGGTTGCCGAGTGGAACGTCTTCTATGCAGCCCAGGTTATCGAAGAATCTATGCCCTAGATATCTAAGGCGCCGCTCCTTCAGTTCAGGACATTCACACTGCAAATATTGCACTGACTCCACCTCAGCCATCCACCCTATTACACAGTGTCCAGTGAGTACTCCTATAAGTGGGCTTATTGTCCCTTTACCAAAACCAAGGAGTGATTTCGTTCTCTTTGGATTAGGCAAGGGTCATAGGATTTGAGATATTCTGCAAGATGTCAGTTGCGTCCACCTTCTCCTTAACGAGATCAGCCTTGAATCAGATAAGACAGCTCTGATAGAGGGATTCTAATATCAGTGTCCATCGTTCCGCTCAGAGAAACTGAGCCTTTCCGCGCACACTCTTCTGCCAGCTCGTTTCCTTTGACCCCACTATGTCCTGGAACCCATCTCAGCCTCACGGTGTGCTGCCGGATCCGGTCGAGCGACGTGTTATATTCTATCACACACTTCGATCTAACTGTCTTCGATTTCAGAGCTTTGAGATCAGTAAGACCGTCCACGAAAATATTAATGGTCTTTGGATCCATATCCCTTTCCAGAATTATTTTCGTTGTAATGAGAATTGCGTGAATCTCGGCCTGAAAAACGCTTAATTTGTCAGAGATTCTGCGAGTTACCTGGATGTCAAGTTGCTCGGAGTAGACCCCTGAACCTCTACCCTCTTCCATCTTCGAACCGTCGGTATACGCTGAGATTGGAGCCCCGTCTATGCCAGAGTTTGCGGCCCACTCTTCTCTAGTCGGTATTTGGAATGTATAATTACCCCCAAAGTTCATCACCGGTGACATATAATCGGTTTCCTGATCAATTTGTGTCCCGCACGCTGTCCCCAATATTGTGCCGTGTCCCCAAGTGCTTTGTTCCAGCTTATATAACTCCCTGAAATGGAGAGCCACTTTCGCTGCCGTGCTCTTGATGTAAATATCAATAAGCATGTTGTTCAGCATTACCTCCAGTCCCGTCTGTGGTATCGATCTAATTGCTCCGGTGGTGCCCATACAGGACAATCTCTGTACCTTCACGAGTCCAGAAAGCCTGGCCCTTGGGGTAACTATAAATTAATTTCCACACGTCCACAATGTTATGGCAATAGACACTTTTAACCTTCTGAAAAATAACAATCTTCGAATGCCTCTTAAAAAAAATTTATTAAACGATTAACCTTTGTCAGAACCCATTAAGAAAAACATTGATTTCTAGACAAACATGTTGTGCAACAACTAAACAAAGATCAATAAGATAGAACCAGACAGCGGAACCTTTATTATTCTTTCTAAATTATTTTATCTCCAGATTTGGTTTGAAAGGAATTGAAACTCAATCAAACCAATTCTAAGTAAGAATTCCGCGGGAATTATTTCACTTTGTACAAATATGTAAAAAGTTTGTCAAATTATTGCCAATATTATTTCTAATAGTTTGTGCAGCGGTCAAATAAATCAGCTGACTTCCAAAATTCGTTATTCTCTCCCCCTAATTTTTATATTCTGTCTGTTTTGTTCTAAAAAGCAAAATCTCTGGTAGAAAAATCAACGGGCATATTCAGAATTGGGCTGAATATGTTATTTTAAATGCAGATTTTATATTCGTTTGAATAAATTAAATTTTGTTTCACATGATACCATCAGCGTCTGATCTTATTAAATAATAATTTATTGTAAAACCGACATATGGAATATGTATTCTGTTTCTCCATTTTCGGCGTATAGAAACAAATCGTTTGGCTTACCAACTCAAGAGTACCCTATATGTAATTGACTATGACCACAGCATGAATTTTTTAAATCCGATCCGCTGGTATTGAGACTTGTCGATTGGCATTGCATATGCCGGACGAATTAGGAATAGTAAGATTTTCAATGCAATTTGAGAAACTGTTGGAATCTTCGCAATTCTCGGCAGTATAATATGCTTCCTTTGAATTTTCCATTGATAATTGTCGATTCAATAATATTACCCAGGATTATTTTCTAGATAAGAAACCGCATTTAGGTTTCGAAGTGGTATAATTTGTGATCCAACTTTCAAAAGTAAATTATGTGGTGAAAGACCGGCAAATCAAGTGAATTTAAAGAGTCAGTTAAAAAATCACTCCTTCGTTTTCTAGAATAACAAATGACGTCACAAAAATTAGTAAAGTTCTCCCTATCATAGTAATCAAGCTATGTGACATTAAAGAATTTCTTTGTAAATTTATCATGTAAATTTGACACCGAGATTCGCGATATTGAATATTTAATTTGTATGGGAAGTGCCATACCTATCGAACCGATACCAGCAGGGCTGCTCACACCAATAACCAGTTACAGCACATAAAGTATCGTTACTTACCCTTTTATATTACTCAAGATATTGCAAATTCACTTTGTATGGGACTTGACTTGCCCACTTATTTTTTCAGATATCTATAATATTAATAGCTTTTCTGCTATTTGGTCCGGAGATGAATCCAATAAATCAAAAACCATATACATATAACTGTATTATTATTGAATATAAAGGTTTATTCTTTGGAAGACACCAAACACTTGATATTGTTAACAATATCTGCGATTATTTTGTGTAGCAAAAATACGATTTTTAAGATTGTCAGAAACCTTAGTAGGCCAATTAAAAGGAGGCATTGAAGACATGGAAACATTCCTTCTCAAATCTCAAAAACCTTATGCAACTAGTTTTTTTTTAAGATTAATACATACATACGATGTTGTTTGAAAGTAATGTAGCCAAGAATTTCCTATATTCAATGCTCAAAAATTCCACATGTTATTTCAAATCGAATATTCTCATTTTCATTTCATCATATCCGCTAAACTTTCGCTATAAAAATTCAACGTTGAATATAAGTGGCCACCTAGAATCCAGCCATTAATATCACAATGATGGCGAAGGTTTTTCTTTATTCTTTGGCTTTAGGTTCATTACAAATGTATAAAAAAATACATACAAATTGAATTTTGTTTACCCACTTTTTTTTCGATATTAAACATCTTGTCATCATCAACTTTATCTTCATTATTAAATAAATAATCATTATCATCCTCGCCATTAAGAGTGAGTTGAATGATTTTCATTATTCGCAACAAGACTGAGAAAATTAATGTATGAATGAATGAATGAATATGCAATGTCAGTGAGTGTTCAATTTCACTGTTGTAGAAATCAATTTTCAATCCCGCCCCCATTCTTTACAAAATACATTTTTATTAAGGCACTAATCGAGTCTAATTGGTGCGTGGGAAAAAATCAAGTGTTCGCGAGTGTGTTGTAAAATGATATTTTCGTTAAGTATATGTGTCATGTTCGAGTATAAGTGACTATTCTTGTCTGTATGTTTTCCCTGAGCACGATTGTATATAACACTGTAATATTTTAAGTCTTGATTTGCAGCAGAGTGGAAATACGAGAAAATCTTCAAGTTGTACTTCATCCATGAATAAATTCATATTTATTCATGAATATGGAATATATAAATGATGGGGACAATAAAAGCTTTTATATATATTAAATATACGAGTATTTGTGAACTAAAAATTTACATATTTATCATTTATTTAGTTAATGAAAAACTAAGTTATTCAGCACTCTGTGTGCTAGGCAAATCTGTGAAAAGTTTGTTGGATTAAAAAATAGGTTTTATGTTCCTTCTGTGTTTAAAATTGGTTATATCGAAATTATTTGTAGCAGATGAAATTGAATTTTTGATAAACAGCGCTAGTTCATCCATAAAGAAAACATTAACTTATTAAGGAGCAGATGTACCGTCGGACCATAATATCCTAATGGCAAACATACGAACAAAACTCTCCTCTGTTATTAATAGAAAGTTGCATAAGAAGTTGAATACGGAAAGGCTCGATGATCCAGCTATGAAAGCAAATAGAAAGGAACCCATAAATATAGAACTAAACAACGTTGACAGAGAAGATGTAGAGAGTGTATGGGATAAACTTAAGCATACGCTTAGTTCAATTGCTGAAAATACTCAGGGAATCAACAAAAAAGCCCCCTCCCCCCCAAAAAAAAAAAAAAATTAGCCAATGGATGACGGATGAAATACTGAAACTAAAGGAAGAACGTCGAAAACATAAAAATTTAAATTATGAGCTATATAATGAAATTAGCAGTGAGATTAAAATGGCAATACGCATAGCCAAGAATGAATACCTTAACGGACAATTACAGGTGATCGAAAAACTACAAAATTTACATCACGATTACAATTTACACAAAAAATTAAAAGAAACCGCCGAAAAATAAAGAAAGAACACACCTAGTATCTTATATAACAATACTTCTGAAGCTGTATTTGTCATTGTGGAAAAAGAGTATTTCGAAAGAGAATATATAACAAGTTTTTTCAATAAGGAAACGCGAAATAGAAACCGCCATAATATCACTAAAAGATAAAAAATCCACTGGCCCTGATAACATTACTTCTAAACTACTAAAACTGATAGATATACATAACAAAGCTGTTTATTCGCAGTTATGATAAGGAAAATATCAGCAAGATTGGCTAAGATCCACTTTTATAACTATACCCAAGAAAAACAGCGCAAAATCTTGTAATGACTACAGACTTATAAGTCTAATGAGCCACGCCCTGAAAATATTCCTAAGAATAATTCACTTCAGAATATACTCAAAATGCGAAAAGGAAATGGGGGAGTCCCAGTTTGGGATTAAAGAAAGAATAGGTACCCGTGAAGCGCCTTTCTCAGATACTAGTCCAAAAACGCAGAGATGAAAAAGAAAATATTTTCCTATGCTTCGCAGATTACCAAAAAACATTTGAATTTGTCAAATACGACAAACTAATCGGTATAGATAATAAGGAAATCCGATGCTTCAAAAGCTTTTATTGGTACCAATTCGCAAAAATTGAGGTTAACGGATAGCTTCCTGACAGCATTTCAATATTGAGAGGCATTCAGCAAGGTATACTGTCCCCACTATTGTTTATTACATATATATTCCGAAAGGGTCTTCAAGGAATCCATAAGCAACATATCTAGGGGTATTTTTTGTAGGCGGTATAGGATTAATATTAGAAACGCCGATGATACCACAGTACTAGCTGATAGTCTTAATGGTTTCCAAGATTTAATGAATATACTGGTTACATAAAGTGAAATATATGGTTTGAAAATAAATATTCGAAAGACAAGATATATGATTGTGAGCAGAAAGATGATTCTCTTTTCGATCGAAAAGATTCATAACTTTCAATATCTTGCAGTGATGATCAATGAGACGGATCAAGAGAAATACGACGAGGATAGAAATGGCAAGAGATTCATTTTTTTAATATAAAAAATTTTATCAAAGCATATGTATGGTCAGTACTACTGTACGCAATGGACGTATGGACCATTAAAGCGACATACACTTATGCTCACATAATTAAGTCATGGGTATGCAATGAAATGTTTTTGTAGTTTTTATCTTAAACCTTTTTCTTCCGATTCTAACCTTACTATTTTGTGCAATCCAGCTATGGTAGCAGTTGTTTACATTGATTGAAGCAAAATTAAAAATTTGGGTGTTCCCGGAAAAATATGGAAAACCTCAAAAAGGTCATATGCGCTGTGCTCACATAATTAAGTCACCACGCGTATCGTGAGCAAATTAGTGTTTTGAAGATTTTTTTTGCCGTTTAAATAATAAATAAATTAAAAATAACTAAATTAAAAACAAGTAACATCAGCTGAAATGCTATGGGTAAACAAAAAAAGTTCAAATTCGGCTGAAGAGAAAATAATATGGGATTGTTTCCAAAGATACAATAATATTGCAAAAGTAGTGGAGATTTTGAAGCTTTCTCGGGGTAAAATTACAAATGCCATTACGCATTACAAAAAATATTAAACTTTTGAAAATATTCCGCGCCAAAAACCGAGAAAAATGACTTTAAATGATGACAGACACATTGCAAACCTGAGTAAAACTGATCCTTTTTTAACTTCGTCGCAGATCAGAGCTCAAATGGAAACGGATTATGGCGTAAATGTTTCGTTGCAGAACATAAGACGACGTTTGCAAGAAAACAATTGGGTCTGAATAAAATGAGTCATTGCAGCACGAAAACCGCCAAATAAGGACATGTTATGGAAAGTTATCGAAGAGGAGTGGCACAAAATTACTCCAGGCCAGTGCGATTCTCTTGTAGCTAGCTTGCCAAAGCGATGCTCCACATTATTGAAGCAAAAAGATTATCCTACTCAATATTGAGGTAAGCTAATGAAAAAATGGGACTCTCGACAAAATTTATTACTTATTTCTACAATTTCAACCATTTTTTTTCAGATGACTTAATTATGTGAGCAGCTCTTTTTGTTCGAATTAAAAAAAGGGTTCACGTATTTTTGACAATAATGCCGAGTAGCATATTAGTGACTTAATTATGTGAGCACAAGTGTATGTGAAAAGGCTAGAAACCTTCGAAATGTGGATTTATCGATGGATAATAAAAATACCATGGACCGATTTTATATCAAATAACGAGGTGCTGAGAAAAATGCATCGAAATAGGGAGCTCATAACAATTACAGGGTGGCCCAAAATTAACGAAGGGGTTTGAACTCGTTATAACTTTTTAATTAAGAAATAATTAAATAAATTAATTATTTTTTTTTTAATACAGTATATAAATGGGGAATATTTTTAGTTTAGTTATGAAAAATAATATCTCGCAAGTGGTGGCCACTTTCTGCTTCGCAAATTCGTGCTCTTTCCAACACATTTTCCATAATCTTTCGCAAAACTTCAGGTGTTATGTTGTTTATTTGATCGCGTATATTGCTTTTTAATTGCTGGATGGTTCTAGGCTTATTAATGTAGACTTTTCCTTTCAAATAACCCCAAAGAAAACAGTCTGTAGCGGTTAAATCCGGTAAACACGGAGGCCAATTAAATTCACCAAAGATGTCCCGTAAAAGAGCCCTTGTGTCCCTTGCAGTGTGCGGTGCGGCTATCTTGTTGGAACCATACTTGCGGATGGTTTTCCACGGCTGGCCTTAAAAAATTTTCCAACATTGTCCGATATCTGACACCGTTGACGGAAGCAGCGACCCCGTTTTCATTTTCAAAAAAATAAGGACCAATTATCCTCTTCGATGAAACACTGCACCAAACCGTAAACTTAGGTGAGTGTAATTCTCGCTGTTGAACTACTTTCGGATTTTCCGTAGCCCGTATCCTGCAGTTTTGCTTATTAACAAACCCACTTAATTGGAAATGGGTTTCATCGCTCATAATTAAATTATGAATAAAATTATGATTTTCTTCTGCTTTTTGCCGGAAAAAAACTGCATAATCAGTCGTTGCTGGTAATCTGTCGGTTTCAATTGTTGGACAAGCTGAATCTTTTATGGAAACATTCCTATTGTGTGCAAAATTCTCTGCAGCGACGCTCGTGAGAGGCCAAGTTGTGTCGAACGTCTCCTGGTAAATGTTTCTCCATCTTCCCGAATACTCCTCCGTACTGCTCTATTTTAAATTCCCCAAGTCTTCTTTACAAAATACTGAAAAGAAAAGAAAAAAAAATTATAATAAAAAAGTTATTAATTTTGGGCCACCCTATATAAAAAAAATGGAAAACAGCCATGGACATATTATGAGAAACCTAAAATAGAAATTGTTACTAACCATCACAAAGTCAAAAATAGACGGAGAGCCTTCTAAAGGAAGAAAAGAAATGGCATGGATTTGAAATATTTAGGAGTGGACTGGATTCCAAGATCTTCTGAGTGCTGCAAGAGATAGAGAAGTGTTTGCCGAATTCCTGGGAATGTTGTGAAATTTTTTAGGAATATTTTTAATTACATAACAAGTAATTAAATGTAATTTTATTGGTCGCCAACATTCGTATGACGAATAGGCAAATAATGAAGAAGAGAGAGTTACACATTCTGTAGAAATTACATTCGAGAATAAACATGTGTTTTCTGCGGTAATCTTAAACATATCACAAACATTTGACGGAGTTTTTCTCACTTGAGATTAATTCAAAAACTTAAAGCTATCATACCAAAAAAATTCTGTAATCAACTCGAATCATACTATAGAGTAAAACACGAAAATCGATAAACTCAGTTATACCAAATAACAACATCTGGAATACCGTAAGGTAGCATCCTGTTACCAGTCTCCTATTCACTCAATCCATAATGATTGTGTAGTAGGAACCTTGCAGCTGGTATAGTTTTGCTGTCAGCTGCTCGAAATATGGGGATTAAATTGAACAACGCAAGATCATTGAAACATCTAACACACAGTGAGTCTAGTTAGAGAACAGCGAGAATTGCCTAAAACAAACTCTGCAAAATATTTCTGACTGACCTTAAATGTGAATATAAAACGAAGAGAAAATCATTGGACATAAAATAGGGAAAATAAAATGACTTTTGAAGAGAAAATCATAATCATAACTATCAGCCGACTACAAAATGTTACTAAAGCCCGTAAATACAGTGAACTTTGGGATTGTGCCAAAAATACAGTAATAGAAATTATCCAAAGATTTCAGAACAAAGTCTTGAGAGATTTCATCAAAGTACCATTGTATCTCGGTAATGATGACATATGTACATATAGACCTAAATACGAGTGTAGTTATAACCAAGAAAAACGCATTACGTCTTCAATGTCACAGAATAATGAGCTAATGAAACCAATTCAAAAATGTACTATAGCACTTACTGCACACTGTGTTCGGCATGAAACCTTCGCTACTTCTATCCACTTCCTCGAAATATTGCGTATATGCAAAGTTAAATTCCGGATTTAACAAATTTTTTCGCTTCTTCCTTGCAACGTTGGGCACTATATGACCACCAACGTAGCCAAATTCATATATTTTTGGGCACTTGTTATTTTCAGAGTTCAGAAAAAAACACACACTGAATAAAAAACTCGTACATATATGTAAACAAACATAACTTAGACCAACACACACATATTTTTATTTTCATACCAATTATGTTTGTTTTGAAATTTTCTTCGGTGCCCAACACAACCATGACTGTGTTCGTTTTAATATTTCATTATTTACACGAACATTTTTGTATCACATACTTTTTGTTTCAATCACACATAAAGCACACATTTTTGAGTGTTGCTTTATTTGAAGTTCATGTTCTGGTAAGTGTACTGAAAAAAAACACAGAACATATAAAATAAACAGGTTCGAGTTCAGTTATATTTTAAGTCGTGTTGTGGCTCGTGTAGTGAGAAAAAACACAACATGTACAATAAACAGGTTCGAGTTCAGTTATATTTTAAACACGACTTAAAATATAACTGAACTCGAACCTGTTTATTGTACATGTTGTGTTTTTTCTTACTACACGAGCCACAACACGACTTAAAATATAACTGAACTCGAACCTGTTTATTGTACATGTTCTGTGTTTTTTTTCATTACACGTACCAGAACATCAACTTCAAATAAAGCAACACTCAAAAATGTGTGCTTTATGTGTGATTGAAACAAAAAGTATGTGATACAAAAATGTTCGTGTAAATAACGAAATATTAAAACGAACACAGTCATGGTTGTGTTGGGCACCGTAGAAAATTTAGAAACGCACATAATTGATATGAAAATAAAGATATGTGTTGGCTGCTTTGGAACAGAACATTGTGTGTTTCGTGTGTGTATTTTCTGAACCTTGGTTATTTTCCATATTGAAGCCTTAATATTTTTGTTGCTCAATTGTTATTCACTCAAAACAATGTATTATTGTCTTGTCATATTAATGACAGCATGCGACCAAATGGCATTTATATTGACTGATAGTGCTAATTCAAGCTTTCTACGCACTTGCAACAACGCCATCTATGGGAAAAAATTGCATATACTTGATAAACTAAAACCTCCAATTTTCAATGTAAAATATAACTGGAAAATGTGAAATAGCATTTTCCAGTATTACAATGTTCTGAAGAATTATGAATTATATGGTGAAAAAAGATAGAAAATATTGAAAGTTTACGATATTTTAGCAATTTTGATGCAGTTTTTTCGGGTTGGTTTATTTTCCACCTTTTTTCTCCTAGTCTATAACTACAATTATGGCGAAGAGGGGAGATCAAATTCAAATTGGTTATCGAAATATAGCCGTGAGAAAAATTGCATGTTCTTCGGAAAAATAAGTTTTAAACAAAATAATCATGAGGCCATAAAATCTGCACAGCAGCTAAATTTATAATTTTGGCTTCCACCCATGCAAGAACAAGATAAATTACAAATGAAATGTTTGTAGGTTGAATAGTGATATCGAACGTGTCTCCAGTTTATCGGTTCAGAAATAAATCATGTGAGTCCGATCACAGGGGAGAAAATATATCATATAAGTGACCTTCTCCGAGAAAAGTGAGTCAAAAAACAGGTTGTGTCAAAAACGGTGGATTCTGGTACCTAAAAGGGTGTAGAAACTTTAAATGCGTTTTTTTTCTCAAAATTTAATTTAAATTTTTTTTTAATTTTCTCCCTTTTCTCGGAGAAGGTCACATATTTAAAAAAAAAAATCATGTGAGTCCGATCACAGGGAGATGTGTAAACATCTGGTAATTAAAATTTTTTTTATGTCACTTTTTTAAAATCAAACAGAAAGCGTCATCTATGTATGTATCACTGATAGCAATCAACTGCAGGGGCTCTGTTAATATAAAAATATTTATTATTATTTATTTTTCATTTTTTATTTTTCGTTTTTCACTTTTCATTTATAATTTTTTATTTTTCATTTTTCACTTTTAATTATTTGGTTTTAATTTTTCATTTTTAATTATTTATTTTTCAATTTTTATTTTTCATTTTGTATTATTCTTCTTTCTTTATTATATTTCATTTTTATTTTTATTTGTCATTTTTCATTTTTTATTTTCCATTTTTAATTTTTTATATTTAATTTTTGCATTTTTTTTTTCATTTTTCATTGTTTATTTTTAATTTTTCGTTTTTAATTTTTTATTTTTAATTTTTCATCTTTTATTTTTAATTTTTCGTTTTTCATTTTTATTTTCAATTTTAATTTAATTTTTAATTTTTAAATTTTTAATTTTTAATTTTTAATTTTTAATTTTTAATTTTTAATTTTTAATTTTTAATTTTTATTTTTTAATTTTTAATTTTTAATTTTTAATTTTTAATTTTTAATTTTTAATTTTTAATTTTTAATTTTTTTTAATTTTTAATTTTTAATTTTTAATTTTTAATTTTTAATTTTTAATTTTTAATTTTTAATTTTTAATTTTTAATTTTTAATTTTTAATTTTTAATTTTTAATTTTTAATTTTTAATTTTTAATTTTTAATTTTTAATTTTTAATTTTTAATTTTTAATTTTTAATTTTTAATTTTTAATTTTTAATTTTTAATTTTTAATTTTTATTTTTAATTTTTAATTTTTAATTTTTAATTTTTAATTTTTAATTTTTAATTTTTAATTTTTAATTTTTAATTTTTAATTTTTAATTTTTAATTTTTAATTTTCAATTTTTAATTTTTAATTTTTAATTTTTAATTTTTAATTTTTAATTTTAAATTTTTAATTTTTAATTTTAAATTTTTAATTTTTAATTTTTAATTTTTAATTTTTAATTTTTAATTTTTAATTTTTAATTTTTAATTTTTAATTTTTAATTTTTAATTTTTAATTTTTAATTTTTAATTTTTAATTTTTAATTTTTAATTTTTAATTTTTAATTTTTAATTTTTAATTTTTAATTTTTAATTTTTAATTTTTAATTTTTAATTTTTAATTTTTAATTTTTAATTTTTAATTTTTAATTTTTAATTTTTAATTTTTAATTTTTAATTTTTAATTTTTAATTTTTAATTTTTAATTTTTAATTTTTAATTTTTAATTTTTAATTTTTAATTTTTAATTTTTAATTTTTAATTTTTAATTTTTAATTTTTAATTTTTAATTTTTAATTTTTAATTTTTAATTTTTAATTTTTAATTTTTAATTTTTAATTTTTAATTTTTAATTTTTAATTTTTAATTTTTAATGTTTAATTTTTAATTTTTAATTTTTAATTTTTAATTTTTAATTTTTAATTTTTAATTTTTAATTTTTAATTTTTAATTTTTAATTTTTAATTTTTAATTTTTAATTTTTAATTTTTAATTTTTAATTTTTAATTTTTAATTTTTAATTTTTAATTTTTAATTTTTAATTTTTAATTTTTAATTTTTAATTTTTAATTTTTAATTTTTAATTTTTAATTTTTAATTTTTAATTTTTAATTTTTAATTTTTAATTTTTAATTTTTAATTTTTAATTTTTAATTTTTAATTTTTAGTTTTTAATTTTTAATTTTTAATTTTTAATTTTTAATTTTTAGTTTTTAATTTTTAATTTTTAATTTTTAATTTTTAATTTTTAATTTTTAATTTTTAATTTTTAATTTTTAATTTTTAATTTTTAATTTTTAATTTTTAATTTGAAATTTTTAATTTTTAATTTTTAATTTTTAATTTTTAATTTTTAATTTTTAATTTTTAATTTTTAATTTTTAATTTTTATTTTTTAATTTTTAATTTTTAATTTTTAATTTTTAATTTTTAATTTTTAATTTTTAATTTTTAATTTTTAATTTTTAATTTTTAATTTTTAATTTTTAATTTTTAATTTTTAATTTTTAATTTTTAATTTTTAATTTTTAATTTTTAATTTTTAATTTTTAATTTTTTATTTTAAATTTTTAATTTTTAATTTTTTATTTTAAATTTTTAAATTTTAATTTTTAACTTTTAATTTTTAATTTTTAATTTTTAATTTTTAATTTTTAATTTTTAATTTTTAATTTTTAATTTTTAATTTTAATTTTTAATTTTTAATTTTTAATTTTTAATTTTTAATTTTTAATTTTAAATTTTTAATTTTTAATTTTTAATTTTTAATTTTTAATTTTTAATTTTTAAGTTTTAATTTTTAATTTTTAATTTTTAATTTTTAATTTTTAATTTTTAATTTTTAATTTTTAATTTATAATTTTTAATTTTTAATTTTTAATTTTTAATTTTTTATTTTTAATTTATAAATTTTAATTTTTAATTTTTAATTTTTAATTTTTAATTTTTAATTTTTAATTTTTAATTTTTAATTTTTAATTTTTAATTTTTAATTTTTAATTTTTAATTTTTAATTTTTAATTTTTAATTTTTAATTTTTAATTTTTAATTTTTAATTTTTAATTTTTAATTTTTAATTTTTAATTTTTAATTTTTAATTTTTAATTTTTATTTTTTAATTTTTAATTTTTAATTTTTAATTTTTAAGTTTTAATTTTTAATTTTAATTTTCAAAAATTTTTATTTTTCCTCTTTCTTTTTTTGCTTTTCATTTTTATTTTTTATTTGCCATTTTTCATTTTTATTTTTTTTATTTTTCATTTTTTTTTCATTTTTCAATGTTTATTTTTCATTTTTTATTTTCAATTTTTAATTTTTAATTTTTTTTATTTTATATTTTGATAAAAATTCTATAGCGCCGGTGGGCTATAAAACACTAGGCAGACACCTACTGTATGATCTGATCTTAGGCCTTATATTAATTTTTCTAGTTCGATTTAGTACTTTTGCAATTTTCCTTTCGAGTAGTGTAGTTTTTCAAAACGGAGTCAGTAGCCTCTACTTGTGTATGCACACTTAGCGCAGTTAGAACAGTCAACCAGCTAACGGGTTGTTGTAATTTTGAACAATACTATCCATGTGTTTTTTAAATCATTGTTCCAGAGTAATGGATCGTTTATAGTACCTATTCATACACATCCATATGATATTATTTTCCTAGAAATTGTTAAAAATCTGTCTTGATTAACCGTCCAATATGATAAATCTTTAAAAATTGTTCCAGACTGTTTTTATTAGTTTTCTCTCTTTCTTCTTTTCAGGAGGAAAGAAGCAATAGTATTTGTTAATATTTACCTTAAATTTATCTATATTATAAGTGACCGGAAAGACCTCGGTGGGAAGTTTATTTCACAAATGGCTTATCCAGCTAATACACGAAAAAAACGATAATATACTTTAGATGATCAGAGGGTTGTTAGCTACACTCTTTTTAAGAATTGGCTGAAATTGACAAACTTCCAACACGATGCAAAAGTACCCATTTCCGTTTACACCCCTTTATATATATATATATAGCTGGAGTAAAAAGTTAACATTGACGGACACTGTTAAATCGACTCAGAAAGAAATTCTGACTTTATCGGTACTAACATCACCACGTACTCATAATACCTGGATCACTGAGTAGTTGTATAGGGTATTACATTAATTAAGATATACATTCTGCATATTTTATGATTCATATGAAAAATTCAGATTTTCCTCCTTCAAACATAAGTAACTCTTGAAAATTCATGTACAATAATATTCTTAGGCAAATATGCATAAAAGACATTACGAAACATTTTAATGAAAATTTTAAATAAACTCACATTTTATGTTGCAATTTTAATCTTTTTAGTTTTATATGTAATTCTCTATTTTTCTAAAAAAAAAAATTTATATAAAAATTTACAAAAATAAATGCAAAAACCATGTTTAGTTTTAGTAAATGTCATTGCTAAAAAGTATGGCGTAGACACTCGCATGCACAACAATTACAGTGTTAGGCCATGTTAATGGAAGTTTATCTCCCAGGAGAATATGTTCGATTAGCGGCTACTCATGTGGAGTTTTCACTGTGCATAGAATTTGTATGCACTAGTGCTACACTTAGCTGAAGCACTTCTGAAAAATAAAAAAACGAGAGAAAACAAACTTAACCACACAATTTGCAAATGGCTTTGAACAGAGACAATTTTATTTTCAGAATACTCCATCTACACATCTACACATTTACTATGAATGACTATTTTAACACAGCTTATAATAAACTGTCATTGCGTCATTTACATTCACACAGATATCCATGATTTTACAGAGTACAGTTAGGCTGTTACTATGTTAGTTGAATAGTTTGGTTGGCTGGCTCTATGGTTAACGGGATGGTTGTTTAAAAATTTGTTGTAGGAGCTTTTTTTATAGCCTTTGGTGTTGATATTTTTTTACCTGCAATGAAAATTTTATTTAAATGACATTTCTATATACAAGAGCCTTTATTGTAGTTGAGTCTGATGTGTACAATTGTGGTGCAACTTAATTTTGGCCGAAACAAATATATTCAGGGTGTGAACTGTTTTCTTTTTTTTAAATTAACTATTTAACATTAACACCCGTTTCTAAAATAGCTATTGACAAATGGGTTTATTCCGGTAAGAAGCGACATTTTCTTGGACCCTGGAACTGGAGTAGAGTTTGCGATTCATTCCCCTTAAAATAAACACTTTGAGTTTTCTTAACCTTCCTATTCTCGCGCACACGGTCTGAGTATAGGTGCGCGACGTTTTGCAATTTCTGTTAGTTTCATCATTCTCAATAAACTTAAATTTGGTGTGGTTACAAAGTTTGTGAAAGTAAGACATGTAATCGAATACAGCAGTAATTGGCCTGCGAGACCGACGTAAGAATTGGTGTATCAGTTTTGCGTAAGTTATATTTTGAACATCTTCTATAATATTTATAGGAAAGGCGATTCCTTGTGACCGATGTAAGTTTATCAGTTTTAATCCTATTTTCACCAAGCATCCCGCATTTGAAAGGTACTTCTTTTTAGCTGTCCACCAGATTTACAGAATTTTACATTTAAAAAAAATTTTTTTTGAGTAAAATGCATTTAAAGTTGCTACTAACGCATACATATAATTATACAATGCTGTGTGTGTGTGTTTATTAAATTAGTTAATGTGTTTGCAAAAAGCCCTGTGTTAAATTGAAAAATAATTTTGGACATAAACCAATAACGACAATAATGAAAATAAAAAGTGTTGAATCGTGAATTGGCTAAAATCGATTACCATACCTTTAGGGTCTTTATTTAACGCAAAAATATATTTCCTAGAATTTGCACTCAAATTTCGAGGGATGGGTCTTGCTAGTATATTATAATTCTGTGTTATTTTCATCAATTTTAAAATAGTTTCATAACATATATGTATTTGCAAATTACTTACAGGTTTTATTTTAAGATCAAAATGTATGATGTTTCAGTTTCTGATTACGAAGCCAATAATGATATACAAGAACAATAAATTGATGCATAACATTAGAATTATTCAGATTGTGGAGCGGAAATTTTTTCTACTTCTAGAAGCTTTTCCATAGAAAAAGACAATAAAAATAATGGATAAAAAATGCTCCTGCAACAACAATAAGAACACGATCTAAAAACTTAGTCACTCAAGTTCCTGGTATAAAGGACGAAGCTAAAAGATTAAGGGATCAGGATTTGATATGGAACTAATTCTTCTCTAAAGAAGTAATACGTTTGACTACAAGTTTTACAAACCAACAAATAGAGCAGATATATTCACAGTTCAATGGAGCCGCAGACTGTACTGTCACTGATTAAATACTCTGCTTTTATCGTATAATAATTTAAAGAATTACAAATATTTAGACTGTTTAAAGAAAATTTTCAATGACACTAGTAAATAATGAATGAAAAATTGGCACTTTTTTAAAAAAATTAAAAAAAAATTAAATCAATCAGAAAATCATTTAATTTAAAAAAATTTATGAAGATTTTAAGGTAATGTTATTCTTATTAAAAATTTTGGTCGCATTCGATTCTGAAAATTGTTCGAAACATATGACATATTTTGACTGAAGACACAAATAGAAAATTTTTTTTTTGATTTAATTAATTTTGTGGAATAGGCACCAAAATTACAAAAATATAAAGATTTTAGCATATGCTGGGGGCTAATCGCCGCATTCCATATTTTGGTTTCTTACTAAAAACAGACAGACAAACTTGAGACCTCGTTTCACGTTTACTCTTAACTAGGGGACATAATTTTAGTTAACTGTATATTAGTTTGGAAAAAAAAAATCGATTGAAAAATTTCGATAACGAATGCGACGATTTTGGAAAATGTCTATGACAAATGCTTGATAACGAATCTTTATTTACAAACTTATATAAAATTACAAAATGTTGTATTTAATCCACACTCTTCTACATGTGTAGAGAGGGATTTTTCAGTTCAAAAGTTTATAAAAACTAATGTAAGAAACAGAATTAGTCATCTTATTTTCAGCTAGTGCTGTGAAAGTAGTGAATATTTGATATTCAATAGTCAAAATCAGTCTCAAATAAACCGCGGTTGTGAGTAGATGTACAGCGTGTTATTAGCAAAAGCATTCTTAAAACATACCTAAACAACAAAGTTGTTAAAAAGTAAAAAAAGGGATTAACAATCCAATGTTGGATTAGTATCTAAAAAAAAAACAACCAAACAAAAAAAAAAAAAAACACAATAACTAAAAAAAAACATACCTGGTATAACAACAACAGCTTGTCATCATAAGCTTTATGAAATTGGTATTGAAGACAGTGATGGTACAACTAATTAAAACAAACAAACGCCGGTTAACTAAATCACCAAATTTGCAATAGCATAAAAAATTTAATGCATGCGAAGAATCTAGTACTACAAAAGGAAATCAATTTCAGTTACTCGCAGCAAAAGTAACTGTAAAAGGAAGACCAGACTAAGAAGATAAAGAAGAACAAACATCACCAAAGCCGCCACCAATTTATATACCAAATGTTTCAGACATAGCCAAGATGGTTAAAGCAATTGGAAAAGCAATATCTTGTAATGAATTTAATTATCTATGAGAGACGATCAAATTAGATTAGTGGTAAAAAATATAGGTGCTTTTAGAAAAATTGCTAAACATGTTGAAATCAAGAACATAAGTAATACGTATGTAATCACGGGTTTACATAATTTAATTAATGATATTATTAATAAATTATAATGGTTAGGTCATGAAATTAGAGACGTAGTTATTGTTAAAAGTCGGGTTATAAAATTGCCTCCAGCAATGTTTTTCGTAGATCTTGACCCAAAATCAAATAACAGAGATATTTTTAATATAAGACACATCAATAATGCTATTGTTACTATAGAAGTCCCCAATAAGACCGATTATTTGGTTCAATGTTATCGCTGCCAGTATTTTGGGCATACAAAATCTTACTATAAGAAGCCATTTAGGTATGTTAAATGTGATTTACACCACTCTACAGCTGATTGCTCTAAGGACATTTCCACGCCTCCAAAATATGAACACATACTGCTACCTACAAGGGATGCAATATCTGCTAATATCAGAAGTGCTAATATTTCATACAAGCAGTCTTAGGCAATACAACAAGCAGTCCTGAAAACAGGTTTATGGAGAGATTGGAACGAATTATGGAAAAATTGTTTGATATTATGACACAAATAATGGTAAAATTATGCAAATAAATCTTAGGATTGCAACATGGAATGCAATCATATCAAGGAAATAGAAATTTTCCGTAATTTGAACTATTTAGACATATTACTGATATCTGAAACACATTTCACGAACAAAACTTTTTTTGAAATAAGTAAGAAAATTATGTCGGTCTATACCGACAATACGATGCCTTATACCATGGTTTAGAGACCCTATCTCTTCGGTACATCTAATTGGATATAGAAAATAAGAATAAAGCAAATTTGAGTGGCATTGTTATTAATTTTTTTTGGCTGCCGATATGAAAAAGTTCACATCGGGTGCTATATTTATATGGGGACTAGGTCGAAAAACGGACCGATCCTGACCATATTTGGTAAAGTCACTTATATTTAAAAAAAAATATATACAAACCAAATTTGACAAAAATCTGTGCAATATTTTTGATATTTGAAGATCGGGAAGAAGCTCTATGTGGGGCCTATGACCAAGAATTGTCCTATAGGTATTATTTTGGGACTACTAATTAACGGATATAATATACATATACAAACCCTATTTGACTGTGATCTATGTAATAATTTGGATTTTATGGCAATTTATGTCGATTTCATAGGGGTCATAAGAAAGCTTAGGATTTTTCCTTTAAGAGCTTTTTGGTCGCTTAGTGGGATGGGAGTGGGATATCTATCAAAATAAATGTTTTGTAACTCAAGACAACGGTTTTTCAATTTTTCACAAATGCACTATTTTGAATTTTTTCCTATTTGTGTGTAAAACCTTACAAATAAAACTTATATTGAGAAACTAGACAAATTAACCTTTCCGAAGGTATGTAACATACCTTCATAACATAACAGAAGAGAATGGTTATCTGTAACCTGAAAGAGTTATTTGCAACATTTCAATCTGAACACGAGGATGTTAGAATTGGCTTCACGAAATTAACCCAAATTTACCATGAAAATGTTAAACTGATGTTGAAGGAAATCAACTTAAAGTATTTAACAGACGATTCGGCAGAAGATTTACACGATTACCGCGATTGTCTTAAATTGACTATGTGTCATAATGCAACAACTTCTTGCCACTTAGGTGAATGTACCAATTACCCGAAAACCACATTCATCAAAGAAAATTCAATCAACTCTTTAGATCGAGAATATATAGAGGAGGTCAAATTTGATTCTTGGATTCAGACTGACAGATGCACATTGAAAACAATAATTTTAAATGTGGATGATTTTGTGGAAGAAATGTGTACAGGATTGCTAAACTTGAGAAACCATGACTTTTTAGTCAAAGAGCAATGGTCATTCTTCAAGGATTTGAAGATACATTTGAAGTCTGGTGAATTCGTTATTTCATATGTTCTTCAGGATGCCATACAAGCATTCCACTTCAATAACGACCAAGCAACTATATTCACAGTAGTTATTTACTACATGAAAGATGGAAAACTGGAACACAAAAGTATGGCAATCATATCCGACGATTTAAAACTTGATACCGTTGCAGTTTATGAGTACCAGAAGAGAATACTAAAATTTCTAAAATCTAAATTTGCAGTAAAGAAGGTATACTACGTTTCGGACGGAGCTCGTCAACATTTTAAAAACAAAAGTAGCTTGGCAAATCTTATGCCCATGAAAAAGATTTTGGAATGCCAGCAGAGTGGCATTTTCATCCTACTGGTCATGGTAAAGGAGCATGTGATGGTATTGGACCAAACCTTAAAAGAAATGCAGCGAAGTATAGCCTCCAGTGCTCTCATCAAGATCGCATCTTAGATGCGAATGCTTTATTCCATTTGGCAAAGAGTTATTGTAAAGAAACTAAAATAGTTTTTAGTAGCAAAGAAGATCATCAGGAAACATTGAAAACACTGAAGAGCAGATTCGATGCTGCGGTAACAATCGATGGCACCGCTCAATACCATGCTTTTATACCGCTTGTCGATGACTCAAGTTGAAAAAGTTTTCTGCCTCTATTCAATGCGATTTCTTTCCAAAGCCAACAAATAAACCAGCAGCGAAATCAACAGCTGAACCTAGTAACGCCAAGAAAGGATTGACAAAAAAACGCAGTACATAAAGGCGACAAAAAAGCTGGATGAAAGACTGGGTATTTAAAAATTTACAAGACTTAAATACTTCATCAGCTACAATAAATTAAGTATAAAAATAGTTATGATATAAATGGATCTAATGCAATTAAGATTAAATTTTAATAAATTATTTATCTTTTTATTTTTAATATTATTATTATATATTAATTTAATTATTATTAAAAATAAATAAAAAATAATAATTTTTCAACATTTCTATAGAAAAAAGCGTTTTTTTTCTTGAGGTTAACATATTCTGGGTATTACAGTATCGAGGTATAAAATTTTAGTTAGGTATGTTATATACCTTCGGAAAGTTTAGTTTGTCTAGTTTCTCAGTATAAGTTTTATTTGTAAGGTTTTAGACACAAATAGGAAAAAATTCAAAATAGCGCATTTGTGAAAAATTTAAAAACCGTTGTCTTGAGTTACAAAACATTTATTTTGATAGATATCCCACTCCCATTCCACTAAGCGACCAAAAAGCTCTTAAAGGAAAAATCCTAAGCTTTCTTATGAAAAAAAAATGCCCTTTTTGAAATAAAAGGCAAAAAAATGCTTTAATTTAGCAAAAAAAAAGTCTAAAATTTTTTTTTTTTTTTAAAGTATTTTTTTCCGAAATATTGAAGAAGTAGCTATCTAAACTCTTTGGGAGAAAATTTTCTAAGAACAATAGGTAATAAGTTACATGGATGAGAAAAAACACCTGTTTGGCAAAATGTCAAATTTTGATCCCCTCTAATTCAGAAGGACTAACCTTGGTGCAAATTTCATCCCGATCGGAAGACATCGGTTTCAAAAGTTGGCGCACTTGACATGAAATCCCCCATATATATATTTGCGACCTGTTGTTTGATTTCAAGGTTTACATGGACACACAGACGGACAGACGGACGGACATCCCTAGATCGACTCAGAAGGTAATTCTATGTCGATTGGTATAATAAAATATGGGTCGAAGTCGAATATTTTTGGTAGTTATAAACAGCAGCACAAAGACATTATACCCAAACCACATGGTGGGTATAAAAAATGTACTGGTTGTCCCAAAATCTGAACTCAGTCTAGAAAACCAAATTTAATTTATATAAGTGTATTCTGAAACCCGCGTGGACATATTGGACCCAATCATGGGGATCAACAAGTAAATCAAATATAGAAATATTACAGCGATATCAGTCTAAAACTCTAACGCGCATAGTTAATGCTCCCTGGTTTGTAAAAATAATCAAAACATCAACACCTTAAAATACCATACATAAAAATGAAATAAACAGATTTAGCTCTCGTTATATAGATCGAATCAGCAACCATTGTAATGCAGTCGCAATACCTTTATTAGATGAAACGGAAGAGGTTAGAAGTCTGAAAAGTTTTCATATGTTAGATCTTCCGTACAGGAAATAAAATTTATTACTTAGTATAAATGTAAATAATGTAAATAAATATATCCTGTTAACAAAATGTAAAGATTAATCTTAACAAAAATTTTATTCAAGATAGTTTATTAAGCTTGCTGGAGTTCAATAACGCATGTTAAGTGTTTTTTTTTATTCAAAAAATTTCTAAATGTCGTAAAAATAGATTGCAAATAAAATGTTTAAAGAAAAAAACAATTGTCTAAATTCACTACTCAATACTTAGAAATTTGTGTTGGGAATCAATAATTTTTATTATTTAACTAGCTGTTTTTACCCGGTCTTGCCCGGGATAAAAAGGCCTTTGACTTGAAAAATGGTTCACTATGCTTACCAGGCGCTGAGTACTTAGTCCCCAATTAACTAATTCCCCAATAAAAGTCACTTTCTCCCCAAACATTTGTATGGGCAGTAAAATCATTTTTTATTTCAATTAAAAATTTTTTGATTTTTTAATTTAGAAGTTTTTTATAAGATGCTGCAGCAAAAATGCTTCAAAAATAAGCTGCGAAACCGCTTTAATTTTTTTTTCAGTTTATTTATAAACATCAAATATAACGGAATGGTTCGCAAATTAAAGGAATCAGAACTTTTAAAAATTGAATTACTTCATTCAATAAGTGATCATCATTGAGCAGAGACCTCAAATTCAAGTTTCAGAAATGAAAAACTAATGCGGCATTTGATATTGTGTCGCAAGGTTTCTTTAAGCAACTGCTTATAGTATATGTGTGGCCTATTTTGATCAACAGGTAATTATTTCACATACTTACGTCGATAAAATTTATCATACGACATTTCACTAAGCTGTGTTCCGCGAGCGAGTCGCGTCCGCTTCCGCGCGTTTGGCAGCCACACCCGTGCTGCCGCGCAGTTGTTGTCAACTTATTTTAATCGCCAAAATATATATTTCAGATCATTGCGATATCTTAGCTGAGCTGTGTTCCGCGAGCGCGTCGCGTCCGCATCCGTCGCGTCCGCATCCGTCGCGTCCGCGCGCCTCGCGCCGCTTTCTTCCAGCTGCTACCCGTGCTACCGCTTAGTTCTCGTTAACTAATTTTAATCCCTGTTTTAGCTGAGCTGTGTTCCGAGAGCGCGTCGCGTCCGCATCCGCGCGTTTGGCAACCACACCTGTGCTGCCGCGCAGCTGTTGCCAACTTATTTTAATTGTCAAAATATATTTTTCAGATCATTCCGATATTCTAGCTAAGCTTCCGCGCAACGAAATGATGCTATTGAAAAGAATACTCATTTTAAATGCATTTATTGTATGACATATATTGAGTGCAGTACGCAAATGTTCACTAAAATATATATTTAACAAAATTCATTAAATAAAAATATGTAATTGTATATATGTATATATGTAATTTGGGGACTAAATTCATTTTTTATTTCGATTAAAAAAAAAATGGGGAATTTGTTCATTTCTTTTGGGTACCTTTTTTTAAGTTTGGGGAATTTGTTCACCGTGTAGTTATTTCCGTGTAAACCAAATTTCAGAGAAATCCGTTGAAAAGTACAAATTTGTATAAGGTAGAAATGTACCACACAACAAAATATGATTTTTTTAATGAAAATTGGGCGTAAAAGTAGGCGTGGTCGGTAAAAATCATATGGCGGCCTTCCCTGGAATATGTACTAAATTTTGGAGAAAGCCATTGAAAAATAAAAGTTTGTATAGTAATCAAATAAAGAAACAAATAAAAGGAAAAAAAATAAGTTTTATATACATAGAAGTAAAAGGAAAAAATAAGTTTTATATACATACAAGTTTTGGCGCAAAGTAGGCGTGGCCTGTAAGATGCATATGGTGACCTTCCCTGTAGTATAGAGATCTTGCGACCAAATTTTAGACATCCCTTGAAAAATAAAAATTTCTATAGTGAACAAATATACCAAAAAACAGAAAATTAAGTTTGTATATAAAGTGGGCGTAGAAGTAGGCGTGGCCCGCAATAATCATATCGCCATATGGAGTACAGAGATCGTGTGTAGCAAATTTCAGAGAAATCCGTTTAAAAAAAATTATGTAGCGAACAAATGTACCAAAAAAAACAGAATATGAATTGTATAGAAAAAGTGGGCGTAACAGTAGGAGTGACCGGTACGAAGAATATGTCGACCTTCCCTGGAGCAGAGAGATCGTGTGTACCAAATTTCAGAGTAATCGGTTGAAAAATAAAAATTTGTATAGCGAACAAATATACCAAAAAACAGAAAACCAATTGTATACAAAAAGTGGGCGTAAAAGTAGGTGTGGCCGCAAGAATCACACGGTGACCTGGCCTGGGTTACAAAGATCGTGTGTACCAAATTTCAGAGAAATGCATTGAAAAATAAAAATTTGTATAGCGAACAAATATACCAAAAAGCAGAAAATGAATTGTATACAAAAAGTGGGCGCAGATATAGGCGTGGCCGGTAAGAATCATATGGCGACCTTTCCCGGAGTACGGAGATCGTGTGTACCAAATTTCAGAGAAATCCGTTGAAAAATAAAAATTTGTATAGCATACAAATATATCAAAAAATAGAAAATGAATTGTATACAAAAAGTGGGCGTAAAAGTAGGTGTGGTCGATAAAAAGTATCTGGTGACCTTAGCTGGAGTACAGGGATCGTGTGTACCGAATTTCAGAGAAATCTGTTAACAAATAAAAATTTGTATAGTAAACAAATATGAATAAAACAGAAAAGTGGGCGTAAAAGCAGGCGTGACCGGTAAAAAGTATATGGCGACCTTTCCTGGGTATAGACATCGTGTGTACAAAATTTCAGGAAAATCCGTTGAAAAATAAAAATTTGTATAGCGGTCAAACAAACAAACAAACAAACAGAAAATGAATTTTATATATATAGATCATGTAAAAAGTAGAATAAAAATAGGGTACGTCCGTTGTTATGCATCACTACAGCATAATAAAAGTAAAACGATCAAAAAAGCATCACTGATTTACGTCAAAAGTTTTTTTATGCAAACAATTGACAGTGCTGCCGCAAATTTTTGCAACTATGGCATCATTTTAATTACTGATGCAACAGAGCGCGAAGTTTAAAAAAAATTAATCATTGATGCAGAATGGAAGAGTAAAGAGTGCTTTATATAAAAATTGTTAATACAAATTTAAATTATATCGTTTTATTATTTCAAAGTAATTTTTTATTTTAGGAATCCGCCTTCTTTTTCGTTTTAATTTAATTTTAGTAACCAAAAGTCGTTTCATTTCTTTTTTAATTCTGTTTTTATTACAAGTTAACAAAAAGTTGTAATTATTAGAATCAAGATTTACAATAATTTTTGTTAATGTTATTGTGGTCAAAATGTTTTTATCTTTTGCAAAACGTTTTAAAAAACAAACTCTGTGCAATTGCTGAGCAGTAACAAAGCATCTGCAACAACTGATCACGCATCAGCAACAAAACTTGGCATAACTGCCGCAATGATGCACAAATTTACTGCATTTACGAACGTACCCATACTGATGTATGTTTGATTTGATATTAAAAATATCACTCATACGTAGACATCTCTTCTACTCTACTAATATATAATAATCATAAGCCCTGAAAATGGTATGTTGATAAAAAAAAATTATAATAAATGGGGAAAAATTAAAATTTTTTTAGGATACCATTCGATAAAATTAGTCCAACTTGATTTGCTGAAGAATGAAATCGGAAATCTTCAATAGTTCTTGAGTTATAGCTGAAAAACTAAGCAAACAAATATCAAGATAAGGGGAAGTTCTACTATATTGGCCTAGTACTTTCACATTGACTTAGAATTTCTCACTCCTGAATAGCTGTAGCGCTGTACTATTATTTAAAACTTTCATCTTCAAGTATTCGTACACTTTTTCTAGCAAGTGTATTTATATGTATAGTATATTTGTATATTTACATCGTCAAGATCTACCGCTCTGAGTATTTTTTTTATCGTGATTTCGTTTGTAACTCCCAAAAATATTTGTCGAGACCCTCATATTATTCTACAATTGTTTCAGAATTACTTTATGATTCGGTTTTACGATATCCGCCTGGCCTTCGTAGAAGGATCTCTAATTGTACATTTAATAAACATTTAAAAAATGTATAGAAAGAAATGGTGACTAATTTCCAATTATTTCGTCAGCGCTGCACAATGGAGTCATTTAATCGTAAGACAGAAATATAAGTACCATTTAATGTCGACTTTGCTGCTACAAAATTATATTTGAAAATCTTTAGAAGACCATATAATTACCTATAGTATCCTTTACTGAAATTAGACATTAACTTCAAAATGTCGACTACAAAAAAAATGTTACCATTCTAACTCTATTCAAAATAAAAGATTTGTTGTTGGGTTTAGCAATCAAAAAGGAAACTTACCAGAATGAATGTTTAAATCAAATTTTATTCAATTAATATGAAATTATCAGTCCGATAGAACGGCTCAACAAAATGAGACTCTTCGTGATTTACTTCACATTGATGACTGTTTCATATCTATAATATTAATAGGCAAGGCGATTTCTTGTTACCGATGCTACTGTATCAGTTTTAATCCTATTTTGACCAAACGTACCTCATATGAAAGGTATTTCTTTTAAGCTGTCCACCAGATTCACAGATTTTTAAATTAAAAATTTTTTTTTTGTAGTAAACTGCATTTAAAGGTGCCACTAACACATACATAGAATTATACAATGCTATGTGTGTGTTTATTAAACTTGTTAACGTGTTTGTAATAAAAATAAGTTTGTTATACCCTATACCACCATGTAGTTTGGTTATAACGATTTTGTGCTGCTGTTTGTAACTATCAAAAATATTTGACATAGATCCATCTCTTATTATACCGATCGGCTCAGAATCACTTTCTGAGTCGAATTAGCGATGTCTGTCCGTCCGTCTATGTGTCCATGTAAACCTTGTAATCAAAATGAATATATTTTGATCAAATTTGGTATATACGCTTTTACCGCCCGTATGATGAACGCTGTTGAAATTGGTGGAATTCGGTCCATGCTCAGACCTTGCCCATACAAATGACCCCTATGAAATCGACATAAATTGCCATAAGATCCAAATTATAATATAGATCTCAGTCAATTTGGGTTTGTATTTGTTTATTATATCCATTAACCAGTTAATCAGTAGTCTAAAAATAATCCCTTTAACACAATTCTTAGTCATAGGCCCCATATATAGCTGCTTCCCGATCTTCACTTAAATCTATCAAAAAACAAAAATATTGCACAGATTTTCTCAAATTTGGTTTGTATATATTTTTCAAAATATAAGTGACTTTACCAAATATAGTCAGGATCGGTCCATATTTGGACTTAGTCCCCATATCAGCCATATCATATCTGCAGCCAAAAAATTAATAACAATGCCACTCAAATTTTGTTTATGCTTATTTTCTACATCGAATTAGTTGGACCGAAGAGGTAGGGTCTCTAAACCATGGTATAATGTACGATACAAGACCGACTATAATTTTCTTACTTGTTTTTTGTGCTGATTTGCGAAGTGGCTATAATTGATTAGCATACCTTTAGGGTCTTTATTTAATGAAAAAATAAAAATTCCTAGAATTCGCACTCGAATTTCGAGGGCTGGAATCTGCTAATAAAGTTTATTAGGCAAAATTGCACTTTACGGGGCGCAATGCCAAAAAAAATGGAAAATGACCCCTCCTGGAACTAATCCGCAGATTACGAAAATCGATACTAGAAGGGGGGAAAATGTCCCTGGGCGGGCCCAGGAGGCCCCAAAAAGGGACCCAAGGTTGCGAAAAAATCATGTGGGTACTCAAACTTCCGGAAATTTTATGGAGATAAAAAAGAAAATAAATTTTGGGCGTGGTCCCAAGTGTCCCCAGCCCCCCCCCCCTAACATTGGGGGCCTGATCCATTTTATAAGTGTGGGTATTCAAATGAAAGGGAAATCGGAGAGCATTAAGAAAATAGAATAATTTTTGGATACTGTTGTTGTTTTTTTTGTAATTTTTTCGAAAATGAAAAAAAAATTAAAAAAAAAAAATTTTATCGACGCAGGTTTGACAGATTATACAAGGGGGTGCTTTAATACCATGTGAGATAAGGCCATGATGGCTTTATCTCTCATTCAATAGGGAGATAAAGTCATTTTTTTTCATTTGAATGGGAGATAAAGCCATCATGGCCTTAGCTGATATTAGCAATATTAGAAAATGGCTTTATCTCTCATTTCAGTTTTCTTATTTTTATAATTAAGAGGTAATGGTTTTCCCTTTTAGAAAATGTTTAAATTAGATGTAAACATTCCGTAAAAGGAAAAATCAATAGTTTTCTTATTTTTATTATTAAGTATTGAAATCTGGATTCGCATACTAAAGTTTTCCTGCATGGCGGCCTGCGGCCGCGCTTAAGGGTTTTCTCCTCCAGTAGGACTCGGCAGGTGGCTTCGCTGAATAAATTTTTCCTGCGTACGTCAGAAGAATAAAAAAATGTGTTTTATAAACAAGATTTATACCTTATACCGTTAATAGTTTTCATTTTACTACATTTATACCTATTACCATCAATAGTTTTCATTTTTAATTATTCTATTTTCTTAATACTCTCCGATTTCCCTTTCATTTGAATACCCAAACTTATAAAATGGATCAGGCCCCCATTGTTAGGGGGGCCTGGGGACACTTGGGACCACGCCCCACATTTTTTTCTTATTTTATCTCTATAAAATTCCCGGAAGATTGAGTACCCACATGACTTTTTCTCAAAGGCATTTTCCCCCCTTCTGGTATCGATTTTCGTAATCAGCGAGTGATTTTGATTAGGATAGGGTTTTTGACCCCGTAAAGGGCTGTGCCCCGTAAAGTGCAATTCAGCCGTTTATTATGCTGATTCTGAAATCGAAAATCTAAGTTGAAAATACGAAAAGTGGTAATTACCAACCCTGACTTCATGACATGACTGTACTAATATATAATCTGAGAATTACAATACTTTTCAGTTGACGGCTTTACATTACGAGTTATATTTTAAAATGTTCGTACAGCCCAAAATTGTTATTGATTAAAAAAAAATTTATTACAATTAAAATTTAAAATTATTTGTTCTAATTATAATGTGACGTAAACTAGATTCAGTAGGATTATACTAATATCATTTTTAAAATGTGATATAAAAAGGGCCTAAATGACAATTTTAAAAGTTTCTAGTTAAGATATCTCATAAACTAAAGATGACTTAAAAAATTAATAGTGTTTTTCTGGTTTCTGGAAAAGATGTTAAAAGTAGCCTTTTTTCGAAGTTTGTTTACACTGTAGCTCAAAAACTAGAGTTGACAAAAAAAAAACGGTTGATAGAGTCAGCGTTACCCCAGTTATCCAAAATCAGTTAAACAGATCCTCAACAAATCAGTAATGTTACCTTATGTAATATTTTCATGTTTAAACAGACGGGAGTTAGCCGCATTACACAACACAAGAGTTCTTAGCAAACAGAAAATTTAGTTTTGTATCCAAAGCATACAATCCGATAACCTTGCTATAGCGCCGCCCAATTTTATTTTATTTGTTTAATTGGAGACCCAGAAATTGTGAAGAAATTAATTCCGTAAATAGATGATGTAGCGTCATTTTCAAAACATTTCGACCGAGAGCTGAAATAATGATAAAATAATGTTTAAAAAAGTTCTACTTTTTCCAATCACTGTCGAAACAGCAGAAAGTTTGGACACCAGGGTATAATGGATTCAAAACCGTTAAGGCAAAGACAAGGAGCTTACCAAATTAAGTTGCAAAAATTCAAATGAAATAATAAAATTTTCATTTTCACACATACATTGAAACAAAATATATTCAAGATAAAAAGTACAAAAAAGACTATCACCACAATGTTTAAACATATTAAATGAATAGAAATGTTCTATTTACTTAAAATTTAAGTATATGAATTCAAATGTACTTGTAATTTACGAATGAATACATAAATTAATTGTATGTGCATTCATACTGGGTAGGCTGTTAAATATTCTTAAAAAAAAAAATCCGTCGTTTGTTCGTATGTCTGACTATGAATCACATTTTATAATGATGTCAAAATTGAATGAAATCTCAAGATCAATTCAACCATTGCCCCCCTCTACATACTGCCGATGTACTTTTGAACAAATGAACTTTAAGTAACCGCATAATTAAAAGAGATACGCATGATTAAATTTCGACAGCATCAAAAATTGTATTAATGATTTTGATGATGTTTATGTTGATGATGTGCTTTCGTAGAATTAAATTATCTTTCGCCCACATTTGAAACGAATTAAATTGTTTGTTGTATACATACATGCATATGATTTATCTGTTCCTCTATTAAAATGTTAAGGACGCTTACATAAGATTCTTGAAATGACTTCAATATTTAAAATTATGTACACTCAGTTACGATCGTTCACTTTACCACCAACTGGTTGTTTGAAATGTTTTAAAAATATTTTCCTTGGGTCCGCCGCGGCTCGTCTTTTACAAAATTAACAATTTTTGACAATTAAAAAATTGATCGAGTCTAATACATATATATACATTCTTGCCTAAAAAATTGCTCGTGTGTACATACCATACACTTAAATCTTTGCAATTATTTTTTGAACCTGTTCCTGTTCCTGTTCAGACATAACTACACATTTTAAAGCAGTAGAACAGAGCTGTGTAATAGAGAAGCATTGGCAGACAATGTGAGTTTCTAGAAAACTCGTTAGGTATAGAAACTGTCAAAATAATTTCATACATAGTCATATGTCTATTAGAGTACCTTGAACTACACGGAAAAATATCGGTTTTTGCGATAAGCGTTAAGGAGCTGGACCATTTTTAAAAAACTTTTTTTTTTATTTTTTCAAAAATGTTCATACATTTTCTAAAGAATCCATATACAAATAACTATTAAGTGAAAGTTTTCTTCGGAGGCGCATCTAACGTTACGTATACATGGCGGCAGAAGCAGTAGTTGAAAAAAATTACTTTGGCGAAAAGTGGCAACCTTATAAAACATATGTTTTAAGTTTTAAGGCGCCACGTTGCACAGTGGTATTTTGTTGGCAAAAAAGCAATTTTTCGACAATTACTTTTCAAAAATATAATGGTGCAGTTTCACAGACAAGTGTTTCATTAAGAAAAATCATTTGTCTTAGAAAAAAACTAGTGAAGTCACTTAAATATTGTGAAACGAAAACCGAAAATGTTTTGCCTGCCAATATTTTAATGTCCTTTTTATTGAAGTACAGCATCTTCTTTTTGTTAAAAAAAAAAAAATTATATGGATTTGCGCTTGTCCTTGGAAAAAAAAATCATGTGAGTCCGATCACAAGGGAGATGTGTAAACATATAATAATTAAAGAAAACATCAACATAATATTTTCCGGTGCATTAAAAATAAGTCAATTGATGTTTTCTGAAATGCAATTGATGTTTTCTGAAATTCAATTGATGTTTTCTGAAATACAATTAATGCTTTCAGCAATTCAAATGATGCTTTTTGAAATTCTATTGATGTTTACTAAAATACAATTAATGTTCTCAGCAATTCAAATAATGCATTTTGAAATTCAATTGATGTTTTCTGAAATTCTATTTATGTTTTCTGAAATTCAAATGATGCTTTCTGAAATTATATTGATGTTTTCTGAAATTCTATTTATGTTTTCTGAAATTCAAATTATGTTTTCTGAAATTATATTGATGGTTTCTGAAACACAATTCATGTTTTCTGAAATTCTATTGATGTTTTCTGAAATTCAATTGATGTTTTCTGAAACTCGAATGATGTTTTCTGAAATTATATTGATGTTTTCTGAAATTCTATTTATGTTTTCTGAAATTCATGTGATGTTTTCTGAAATTCTATTGATGTTTTCTGAAATTCAATTGCTGTTTTCTGAAACTCGAATGATGTTTTCTGAAAATATATTGATGTTTTCTGAAATTCTATTTATGTTTTCTGAAATTCAAATGATGTTTTCTGATATTATATTGATAGTTTCTGAAATGCAATTGATGTTTTCTGAAATTCTATTTATGTTTTCTGAAATTCAATTTATGTTTTCTGAAACTCGAATGATGTTTTCTGAAATTATATTGATGTTTTCTGAAATTCTATTTATGTTTTCTGAAATTCAAGTGATGTTTTCTGAAATTATATTGATGTTTTCTGAAATTCTATTTATGTTTTCTGAAATTCAAATGATGTTTTCTGAAATCATATTGATGTTTTCTGAAATTCTATTTATATTTTCTGAAATTCAAATGATGTTTTCTGAAATTATATTGATGGTTTCTGAAATACAATTGATGCTTTCTGAAATCCTATCGATATTTTTTGAAAGACAATTGGAAAATGTTTAGAAAAGAACATATCAAAATTTTTTCACCAATACAATCATAAGTCACACAGCGTTATCTGCTTCAGCTCACACCGATATGAGTTACGCTGTTTTTGTGATTGTATTGTGAAATAGAAATTTACCCCCCTGCGCGTATAGATGTTTACACATCAAAAAAGTTAGCTCCGGCTACCTCCGTTTTCTTACGGCAACGGAATAAAAGGTGAGAGTCTTTTTCTTTAATTTCCCCGAAAAAATCCACTGAATTTCACCGATCGCTTAACAAATTTATAAATTTTCTGAAAAAGGTCACGAATTTTGTAGCGTAGTTTTGTAACAACATGTGTTGTCTACACTTAGGCATAAACTTTTAAATGATTTTGGAGTTACCGATTACAACAAAATTTTTAATTAATTGAGAGCAGTTCCAAAAAAGGGCATAACGAAATAAGAAAAACAAACCCATATGATTCGAATAACGTATACAACCATTTCTGTTTTATAAAATTGTCAAATATAATTATTAAAACTAGCAGATTCCAGACCTCGAAATTCGAGTGCAAATTCTAAATAAAGACCCTAAAGTTATGCTAACCAATTATAGCCAATTAACAAAGCAACACAAAAAAAGCAAACCCATTTAATAAACACACACATAGCATTGTATAATTTTATGTATGGGTTAGTAGCAACTTTGAATACAATTTACTCAAAATAAAAGAACAAATTTAAAAATCTGTAAATCTGCAAAACGGCTAAAAAGAAATACCTTTCAAATTATATACATTTGGTCAAAATCGGGATAAAACGGTAAAACAAAACATCGGTCACAAGAAATCGGCTAACCTATTAATATTATAAATGAGTTCATTTTCTATACCATATAGTGAATTGTGTAAGATAATTATTAATTGCGGTAATAATGTTGATTTATTAACCGCAAAAAAGCAAAAAAACTCGATGCTTACGATTAATGAAATCGAAATAGCGAAAAAAGCAATTCAGAAGCGATTTCTTAATCACTTTTATAAACGCTGGGAGGAAATTTGGATACGCATCTTTTGCTTATTCTAGAAAGTGTATGTACCAAATTTGAAGATTTTCGCGTCGATAGGAAAAATTTTATAAGAAAAAATCTGTTTGGACTGTACGGGTGGTGGGCGGTCGGCGTGGACGATTTTGGTTAAATTCCATTTTTTTTTCATTTAGTCAATATAATATTTGGTGCCGACTTTTAATGATCTAGGACCAGTCCTTATATTATTTGCACAAAAATGTATGAAGCCATCCCATTGTGCGTTGTTTAGTTATTTTTGGAGGCAAAATCGGTCACCATTATGTAATTCATTACTCTCATTCCCACGTGAGACAAAATAACAGTCAAAATAGTGAACTGAAATGGGAGAATCTGTAGGCAAGGTTATGGCTTCTACTTTTTCGAATAACTTCTATCTTCATAAAGGTACAAAAAATCAACGGTAAGTATTATTACAGCGTTTAAGTTATGAGATTAAGGAAAAAAGGCGGCATTTGGCGAAAAAGAAAGTATTGTTCCATTAAGACGCTATTGCGATGGACAGAATCCATGAATTAAAGTTCGAATTGCTTCATCACCCATCTTATTCGAGACATTGAGCTCCCTCGGATAATTTTCTATTCCTAATCTAGAAAATGGCTCGGTGGTAAAAGATTTATCAACAATGAAGAGGTGGAGTCTGCGGTTGATGGCTTCTTACTACAAACAGGGTATCGGAGCTATTGAATACCGCTGGGAAAAGTTTTTCTAAAGAAAAATTTTTGTGTTTTCTTTGTCAGGTCAGGTTTTTCAGGGACGCTGTTGGACTGTTGGAGATGTCCAAGCGTGACCTGGCATTCAATAAAATATTTAAGTTATGGGTTTTGCGGGGAAGTATACAAATTTTTTAGATCATATGAAAATATTTTAAAATTTATTCAATATAAGCGATGACATATTTACCTGCAGTTGCCAGCCTTTGTAATGTAAACTATGTTATACTAGTTGATTGTGTGGCGCCTAGGCGCCCGTTTAAAAATTATGAATTAAACAAACAGTTTAAATTTAAATACACGAAATATTATAATAAATTAAATTTCTTTTAATATAGTAGTAAATTGAAAATTATATTGTTACATATGTACATATGAAAAAAGATTGTGTTTGTAGAAATTGTGTACATAAGTATCAAAACAGATAAGAAATATTTGGCAAAAAAGTTTTTCAATTTAGAATCTCTTGAAAAACTATATTTCGTGTGAAATATCGTTGGTCATGTAATAGTTTTCCTTGCTGTGGGTTCGATTGAATACGTATCTTAACTTGGCATGGAACTTTTGATCGTGACAAAGCCACATACAGTTGGCCGTGTGAAAATACCGCGGTCTCCAAATTAATGCCAACGTAATCAAATGACTGGCCTTGTTTATGGTAATTGCGTATGCAGGAATTACTCGAAACTGGCGGCATTTTAATATGAAAGGTAATGTGGTGTCGGTTGGGGCGAGATCAATCCTAGGAATTAGAACCGTATCATTTTGGTCAGCGTTTCAGAATCAGTCAGTCTGTCAGTCAGTCAGTGAGTCAGGGATCAGCGTAAATATATTTTAGATATTACTCGGCTTTCACACGTTAAATTTTTGGCTTTCAGGTCGTAATGCACTCATACTTTTTTACTCTTTTTTACTAAACAATCACACGTTTCAATTCTCTCTTTCAATTTTTCAATGGGACAGTTGCTTAACAATTTTTTTACTATTGGATGTGTGATCAATTTGACTTGAACATGGGAAGGCCGGGTAAAGTGAGGGGATTGGAGATTCCCAAAATTATTAAAATTTAATACAATGAAGTGCGCTTATAACGAACCCTGGTTGTAATAAATTTTTGTTTATAGCGAAGAATTTCTTCGGTCCCAAGAGTTTTAATCACATTTTTCATACAAATTGACTTTAACAAACAATTTTTTTTTTCATTTCAGAATTTTCCTATATTATATAAATTTAAAAAAAATTAATTTTAATTTAATTTAATTTTAATACAAAACAAAAACTTCGATTTTCAAATGAAGTTTTGTAAAAGGTCCTTTTATGTATATTTTCGCAAAAGTTTGCCAAGTGCCAACCTTTGCTTTGTACTTTCTGCTTCTATACATAAGGAGTTTTTAATATTATATGATTTAAAAAAAAATATTTTATTTTGATAGAAACTCGGCAATTTTAGTCTTATTAACTCAAACTATTAATATGTGTCTTTTTAATACTTTAATTTATGTTTTGTAACTTTTTTAAATGCATCAAAATAAATAAACTTATTCAACTAAAAAAAATTTTTATACCTTTAAGCAAAAAAATGTTACGGTTATAACGAACTTAGTCTAACTAATCTGGCCGGTCCCGCCGAGTTCGTTATAACCGAACTCCATTTTACTGTAAAAAAAATAGAATAGCACAGAAAAAACAAGTAAGAAAATTATATTCGGTCTAGACCGACTATACGATACCCTATACCATGCGTTTAGAAACCCTATCTCTTAGGCCCAACTAACTGGACATTGAAAATAAGCAAAAACCAAATTTGAGTGGGATTTTTATTAATTTTTTTGGCTGCAGATATGAAAAAGTTCATATCGGATGCTATATCTATAAAGGGACTAGGTCCCAAAATGGACCGATCCTGATCATGTTTGGTAAAGTCTCTTGTATTTTGCAAAAATATGTACAAACAAAATTTGAGAAGAATCAGTGCAATATTTTTGTTTTTTAACAGATTTAAGTGAAAATCGGGAAGCAGTTCTATATGGGGTCAAAGGGATCATTTTTGGACTACTCATTAGTGGATGTAATGAACGCATACAAACCCAATTTGAGTAAGATCTATATGACAATTTGGATCTTATGGCAATTTATGTCGATTTCATATGGGTAATTTGTATGGGGGCTAGGTCTGAACATGGACCGATTCTCACCAATTTCAATAGCGTTCATCCCATGGCCGATAAAAGCTTATATACCAAATTTCATCAAAATATATTCATATTTGCGACCTGCAGTTTGATTACAAGCTTTACATGGACACACAGACGGACGGACGGACGGACGGACGGACGGACGGACGGACGGACGGACGGACGGACGGACGGACGGACGGACATTGTTAAATCAACTCAGAAAGTGATTCTGATTCGATCGGTATAATTAAAGATGGGTCTAGGTCAAATATTTTTGGTTGTTACAAACAGCAGCACAAAGTCATTATACCCAAACCACATAGTGGTATAGGGTATAAAAACGTTTTAGGGCAAGGTTCCTAAAAGTTTCTTAAAGGGGCGCAAGGTTTTAAAAGTTAAAAAAAGTCGTATTTTCATAATTATTTTTTGAAGGTATGAATAATGTTGGATTATTTTATTAAAAATTTTAATAAATAAGTCCGTGATATGGAATCTCCGGAGGCGTTGTTGTTTTGCGGTGAACATCATAACTCGTTACCGGATCATGTGAAATAAAAAATCGAAATGCGTTTCAAAGGTGACATGTTTCCTAAGGTAGTGACGAAGTTTTTTACAATTTTTTTTTTGTTTGCAGCATTTTGAAGTAAAAAACGATTTTTGCTATACAATTTCGGGAATTTGTTGTTAAAAAATGGGGAAGAAAATGGAATTAAAAAACTCTTCGTGGTTACCTGATGATTTATATTTATGTAGTGTCTAAAATTTCAAAAGAATCGGTCAAGTAGATTTTGAGTTATGATGTTCACGGACTTCGAACATTTATTTGCGAGAAAATTGGTTTGAAGTTTTCTAAAAACCGATTTATATACTATATACCGTATGAAGCCGGTCGCTGGAAACGCTGTATCTTCTTAAGTTTTGCTCTGATTTACTTAAAATTTTCACACAACACGTTTGACATGTTGTGCATTCAGAAAGACAAATGCAAAAAAAAGGTTTTATAACCTACCACCCCTTAAGGAAGTGCAAAACCAATACACCTACACAAAAGAGAAAAAAATATTTCATATTTCATCATGCATGTAAACTGAAAAAAGAGAACTACATTTTTTGCAAAGTTATCTATAAATCTAAAAAATAAAAAAATAGGGCGTATTAGTTTTACTTAAAAAAAACTTATTATTCCAAATCGCCTTTAATTCTTCCATGATAATTTCAATAAATTATTCAAATTAAAATCTTTAATATACCTATTTACGTAATTTATGTTTGTCTAAATTTTTTGAAAGCAAATTATGGAAAAATTAATATTATGAGTAAAAAAAAATTATTTTCCCACCTCTCTTCTGAAATTACAATGTAATTTAATTATGCAAAGTTACAATAATTTAAATTTTAAACTTAAAATTGCACTATTTTTTCAAGGGCTTTTCAATACAGAGCTTTAAACGAAATCATACGTTGGACAACAACAAAATCCACATTGAAGATATCTTTTTTCTCAAATATTTATCAAAAAATCATACTCTTTGGTAAGTGCTGGCCATTAGAGAACCTGAGCGAAAGCACTCCTAACAATACAAAACAATTTTGAGATGAAAAACAAATTATACAAACGGAAAAGTTTAGTTGATAAAAGAAGTATGTGTGCATATCGGACGACGTTAAATGAGAAAAAATAAAAATGTTTAAAATTTCGTTCATTACTTTTTTTGCAGAATTTTTTTTATTGACCAACAAAGGGAATTTAAAGAAGATTTTGAATAGATATTAGTTTTTTTTATGCATTTTTTGCGTTCAAATTATTCCATATGTAACACGAAATCTGCATATGTAGTGCTATTGTCGTTAGCAGTGTTGCCAATTTTGACAACTTATTGTAATTTCGACGATTTTTCAATTTGTTAAAATGATTTGTTAAATTTGTTAAAATGATGATTGAAGATTTAAAATTTTCAGTAGTATAAAAATTACGATTTCAAGGGTTAACAATTAATGGGTTGTTTGTCGAAAATTGATAGTTTTTGTTCAGTGAAAATGAAAATTACAAAATATTTATAGATTAAATTCTGGGTCAAAACGGAAATACTTTGAATAGCATCTCCATTTAAGATTTAGGTTTTAATTACGTAGATACTTTAAACATATATTATATGTTTCAGCTATAGATACATATCAATAAAATTATTTATTTTAAATTTTTTTCGTTGAAATTTCCTCACTAATACATTTTTATATGTAGAAATAACCAATGCTGTAATAATTTTCGTAATATGAATGATATAAATAAATTTTATTGTTTCCTTTTGTAATATTTTTTCGAGTTTTATTTTTATTTTCTTGACAATTTCTTGTTTTAAAAATGACGATTTTGGCGATTTAGTTTCCAAAATTTTAGATTTTCAGAAGATTTTACTAGCAGCACTGGTCGGTAACAAAGAAGAGAGAAAATTGTGTGTGTGTTTGTATAAAATGAGAAAGAATAAATTTTGTTTGTGTATTTCACATAGCTTTGTAGGGAGTGCTATGTGTGTGTTTTATTTCAGCGTTACAGAATCAGTCAGTCAGTCAGTGAGTCAGGGATCAGCATAAATATATATAAGATATCTTTTTAAAGTTTTTTATTTTATTTTATTATTAACCAACACTCAGGGGATGCCCCCTACAAATGCAATGCATCGTGCTGGTTTCAGGAAGACAGATCACAAAGTAATGTGATCTACTAGAGAAGGGGTTAGAGCGAACTCGGGCACTTAGAATGAGTTCGCTAATTGCAAAAGAACATTTCCAATTGTAATATACATAGAACAGTGCTACACAACCCACATTCCCACGATGCTGGAAACCTTAATGTCATCAATGAATATCAACGCCCTCCTCTGCATACGGTCCAGTAGCTCTAAAATAGATATTGAAGCTCCATCCTGCCCATATATGGGAGTTGTACTCCATTTCCGGTCGGATGTAAGTCGAATAGATTTTAAGGAGATCCGAATGATTGAAGTAATTTTGGCACCGTTTTAGAAAACCAAGACACTTAAAAACAAGTAAGAAAATTATAGTCGGTCTAGACCAACTATACGATACCCTATACCATGCGTTTAGAGACCATCTCCAATCCAATCCATGGACCAATCCTGGCCATGTTTGGTAAAGTCTCTTGTATTTTGCAAAAATATATACAAACAAAATTTGAGAAGAATCAGTGCAATATTTTTGTTTTTTGATAGATTTAAGTGGAGATCGGGAAGCAGCTCTATATGATATGGGATCTATGACTAAGAGTTGTCCCATAGGGATCATTTTTGGACTACTCATTAATGGATGTAATAAACGCATATTAACCCAATTTGACTAAAGAGTATATGACCCATAAGATCGTTCAGAAATATAGGGAAAAGACAAGGATGAAGAACAGAACCTTGGGGTACCCCTGAATTTAGCTTAAATGCATTGAATGAGACCCCATCAATAACAACACGTAGAGAAGTTAATACCGACCCCAAATGCAATAAGTTTTGATATCAGTGCACCTTGCCGTGTCTAAAAGATAAGATATCTGATCAGCTGGTCTCTTGTGCTCAGCTGCATTTAAAAAAAAAATAAATAAATAAATAAATAAATAAATAAATAAAGAAAAATTAAGCATATTTTGTGTGAAATTAAAAACAGAAACCCAAATCACGTAATCGTAACTTTAAAAATTCAAAATTTAATATACGAGTAGCACCACTTATCACAATTGCCATATATTTTGTATACCCTATACCACTATGTGGGAAGGTTATAATAACTTTGTGTTGATATAAGTAAATACCACAAATATTTGACTCAGCCCCATCTCTATTATATCGATCGGCTCAAAATCTCTCCGAGTCTATTGCTCGATGTCTGTCCGTCTGTCCAAACTACAGGTCGCAAATAGGAATATACTTTGATGACATTTGGTATATAAGTTTTTACCGGTCATAGGATGAATGCTGATGAAACTGGTGAAAACCTATGCATGGTCAGACCTAGTCCCAATACAAATGACCCCCATGATATGGACTAAAATTGGCATTCGATCAAAATTATCGTATAGATCTCGGTCGAATTTGATTTGCTTGTGTTTATTACACCCATTATTTAGTAGTCAAAACATAAACTCTTTATGACAATACTTAGTTGTAGCCGCCGTATAAAGCTGCTTTCCGATTTTTACTTAAATCTATCAAAAAACAAAAACATTGCAAAGACTTTTTTCACATTTTGTTTGCATATGGATGTTTTGGTATAAAATAAGTGTCTTTAATAAATATATTCTGGCTCTGTCCATTCTTCGACCTAATTCCCATATAAAAACAGGAACCGATATGAACTTTGTTAAAAAATTTATTTTATGATTATTTTCTATACCCAATTAGTTGTATCATGTAGTCAGTCTGGACCGACTATAATTTTCTTACATGTTCTTATTGTGCTGCTATGACTTTAAAGAAAAGTTGAAATTGCGCTGCTGTTTGTAACTATCAAAAACTATCTTTTATTATACTGATCGACCCAGAATCACCTTCTGAGTCGATTTAGAAATGTCTGTCCGTCCGTCTGTCCCCTTGTGTGGGTCCATGTAAACTTTGTAATCAAATTACAGGTCGCAAATATGAATATATTTTGATGAAATTTAGTATATAATTTTTATCGGCCATAGGATGAAACGTATTGAAATTGGTGAAATTCGATGTTCAGACTCAGTCCCCATACAAATGACCCCTATAAAATGGGCATAAATTGACATAAGATCTTAATTATCATATAGATCTCAGTCAAATTGGGTTTGCATGTGTTTATTATATCCATTAATCAGTAGTACAAAAATAATCCCTATAAGACAAATCTTATATAGCTGCTTCCCGATCTTCACTTAAATCTATCAAAAAACAAAAATATTGCACAGATTTTTCTAAAATTTGGTTTGTATATATTTTTCAAAATATAAGTGACTTTATCAAATATGGTCAGGATCGGTCCATTTTTGGGCCTAGTCCCCATATAAATAAGCATCCGATATGAACTTTTTCATATCTACAGCCAAAAAAATTAATAACAATGCCACTTAAATTTGGTTTATGCTTATTTTCTATATCCAATTAGTTTGACCGTAGAGATCGGGTCTCTAAACCATGATATAAGATTTCGTATAGTCGGTCTTGACCGAATATAATTTTTTACTTGTTGATGTGTAAACATCTATACGCGCAGGGGGGTAAATTTCTATTTCACAATACAATCAATACAAAAACAGCGTAACTCATATCGGTGTGAGCTGAAGCAGATAACGCTGTGTGACTTATGATTGTATTGGTGAAAAAATTATGATATAACATTGTTTTTTTATGCCACTTTTTTAAAGCGTCATCTATGTATCACTTATATACGTTTATATTGGGATATTTTTAACGTTTTACAGCAAAGGGTTGTTGAATTAGCTGAAACAGTTTTTGCTATAAGTGATACATAGATGACGCTTTCTGTTTGATTTTAAAAAATGACATACAAAAATCTTTAATTACTAGATGTTTACACATCTTCCCTGTGATCGGACTCAGATGATTTTTTTCTTATTAAGATCTATTTTCAGTCAGACAGAAGGATCAATTTTTCGATTATTTATAGTTGGATGGTGTAAATCTCAAAAAAGATTAAATTATCATTTTTAAGTTACATGAATACAGTTATTAAGGCTCATTGTTCCAATTCCTACCAATATTTATGATTAGTATTTGTTTTTCAAATAATATCACTTACACACGTAGTTTCTAGCTAGTCACGTAATTTATCATTCAATGAATTCGATTCGTATGACAAAATTTAAATGAAACATCAACACGGATAGCCAATATTACGAACATGTGCCACAATGGATGGTTTCGACGTCATTTCATGTTTCAATTGAATTGCGAACAAAAATTTCTACATTCTGAAACGTACGTGTGTGGTTGATTAAAGAGTGATTCGTCATATTAATGTTTCATATGAGAGTTTCAATGCTACATACTTGTAAAGTAGTGTTTATATGGTTTGTGAAAATAATGTTTAAACTATATTAGATGGACATGAATATACATACAGTAGCTGTAATTCAAAGTAGGACAAAGCGTATGTCTATTTTAAATTTAACAAATAAGGAAATTATAATCGTTCTATACTGGTAGATTTCAGTGACACAGCTTTGTATGAGGAGGTATAACTAAGAATTGCCCTACAGAGTTTATTTTTGGAATACCGACTTATGGGTGCAATAAACATAAACAAGCAAATTTTTATTGAGATCTATGTTATAATTTGGCTCTTCTGGCAATTTATATCCTAGAGGTAATTTGTATGAGGTCTTGGTGTGTAGATATAGCCGATGAAAGTCCACACACCCAATTTCATTAAAATATATTTATATTTACAACCTGTACTTTGATTACAAGGCTTACATGGACACACAGGCGGACAGACAGATGGACGAACAGCGCTAAATCGACTCAAAAAGATGGGTCTAGTTCAAATATTTTTGGTAGTGACAAATGTTAGCACAAACTCATTATCCCTTGAACACGTAGTGGTATAGGGTATAAAAGAAAAATTTTTATTACCATTAGCTGAAATCTATAATATTAATAACCAAGGCGATTTCTTGTGACAATTCTACACCTTCAATTATCAACCGATTTTGAAAAAAAAATTGTCCATTTGAAAGATATTTCCTTGCAGATGTTCACTAAATTTACAGATGTGCACCATCTGCTACATTTTTTTTGAGTAAAATTCATTTAAAGCAGCTACTAACATATACATTGGAGTGGTCCTACGTTATATGGACATTTTTCAGAATGCGATTTTGGGGATAGGCGGGGTCCAGTTTGTTACCTTTCAATATAATACTAATAAATGTGAAGTTTGGGATCAATCGGATAAAGAAAAGTCGCGCCAGAAATCGATTGAAAATTTCAAGTGTGTTTATATGGGGAAAATATGACATTTTTTTTTTTGAGATTTTACCTAAATTTCGTTCTATGTTTTCATTTTTCGACAACTTGTTGTCGGGATCAGTATTAAATTATCTTTTCAAAAAGTTATAAAAGTTCAAAATCACTTTTGTGCCAACAAAAAAAAAAAAAAAACCAGGACATGAAATTTGATAGCAATTTTTTCAACTTTGAGAAATTGATTAAAGCCATAATTTTTTCCCCAATTTTATTAAAACTTGAAAAGGGAGTTTTCAAAATTTTATCAAAGAATTTCCCATTTTCGGTCTCAATGCGCAATAGGTTAACAACGTGGTAATAAAACAATACTTCATATCTGATACCCTATAAGTATAGAGACAAAAAAAATTATGGCTTTAATCAATTTCTCAAAGTTGAAAATAATGCTATCAAATTTCACGACCTAGTTTTTTTTTGGCACAAAAGTGGTCTGGGGCATTTGCTAGTTCTTGACGAATTTTTATGTGATTTAAAATTTTTATAGCTTTTGGAAAATATAATTTAATACCGATCCTGATTCTTATAACAACTTGTTGGAAAAATGAAACTATAGAACGAAATTTCCGTAAAATCTCAAAACCAGTCATATTTTCCCCATAAAACCACACTTGAAACTTTCAATCGTTTTCCGGTGCGACTTTTCTTTATCCGATTGTCCCCAAACTTCACATTTATTAGTTTTATATTGAAAGGTAACAAACTGGATCTCGCCTATCGCCAAAATCGCATTTTAATTTTTAAGGACCACTCTAATATACATAAAACACATATTTAAGCTTTAAAAAAAAAAAAAAAAAAATAGACAATGCTGTGTGTGTGTTTATTAAATTTGTGTTGATTTGTGAATTGGCCAAAGTTCATTAGCATACCTTTTGGCTCTTACAAAATTATCTATGAATGCAAAAAATAAAATTGCCTAGAATTTGCGCTCCAGTTTCGTGGGGTAGGCTCTGCTAGTTATAATAAATCAGCATTAAAAACTTAAAGACTTAATCTTGGTGACGATTAGTATTTTTACTAAGACAACGACACAAGCGCAAATTTTATATTGTAAGGTCCTGGCTTTTGTACAATTGCCCGCTCGATATGGAAATGCCTCTTCAATGCACTTGTATTAACCCAATTGAGAATTGATGAAGTTATTTGGGACAACGCCTCAACATTTCTGAAAAATTGGATTTCAAAAAGACTTTACTTTAAGAAAGGCAAGATATCAGTCATGAGTATCGCAAATAAATAGTAAAATCAATCCATATGATGTCGAGGTAGCGACACGAAACAAAGGACTGCACAAAAAGTACTAAAATTAGTGGAAGTATGTTTTCTAAATTTTATAATATGTTGCTCCAGTTTGGTTAGTTCATTATCTATTCGTAATGATTAATTTTTTTTAACAATTCTACTGTTTTCTTATATTAATAAAAAATTACTAAAATAAAAAACATACACATGACAGAAAAATTATTCGTACAACTAGAATTTAAATCTGTCATGCTAGGAAAAAATATAAAAAAAAAATTAACAAAGTGAATTATTATATATTTTTTTACAATTTATTAATTAATAATAATTAGTAATTAAAAAAAAAACTGTAAGAAATAGTATTCGTACAGTTAAAACATTAAAAAAAAAAATGCATTTTTATTTACATTAAAACAATTCAGGTCGTATTAGCTCAACAAAAAACCACAAAACAAATTGAAAATTGACCAAAAATAAGAAAAATAATTCACGAAATCGGAGAGCTTGCCGAAATAAACATCATTTAAATTATAAAACCATTGACGACAACAAATACATCAACAAATACAACACAAAATGAAGGGCTATTTAAACACATTGCATTAAAGTATGATAACGAGACGTGCAGGACAATGAAAGAATATTGAAATGAAGTAAAAAGATTGGCACATCAACATGAACGTTTGAAATTCATTTTATCATACAGGAGCCACGGAATAATGCCGAACCACACGAGGAACTCTACGGCCAAGGTAACACAACTTTTCACATGCGAGACTATTAAGGCAGATTTGCAAAATATTGAGTATAATTTTCATAAAAAGATTTTAAATTTAGAGATATCTCAAACAAACACTTACATAAAACTTATTAAACGAAAACTTTATCATTTGAGTACCGGCATCGAAAACATGCTGGTAGAAAATGACTACACAACATTTATAAGCGAACAAAGGGAGAGAACAAAATAAATAGCTAAAGGTGTAAAACAGACACAGATAAGGAAAATCAGTACACTGAGGGAAAAACAGTTTAAATTATACGGATGTACTTTTAATGAGAACTAGTTCGAAAATAAAACTGACATAGATTTTTTCTTTGGGCAAAAAGTTTGCATTGCCAGTTGATAAAGGTAGCTTTTCCCCAATACAGGTAATTGCCGATATTGAGCAATGTATCCAGGAAATGGGTGATAATGAAGATAAAGATATCGCTGGGACGAAATTAGCAAACAAAGTCAGTTCTTTTAAAAGGAAAATACAAAATAGGGGAAAAGATAGTTTCATTTTAACCATTTTTGAAAAAACAAAAAAGTTTTTAAGAAGACACGAAGATGTTGTTGTTATACAGGCCGATAAGGGTAACAGAACCATCGCGATGTATAAAAGAGAGTATGAGCAAAAGATGGAGGAGTTGTTAAACGATAAAAATACGTATAAAACACAAAGGATGGACCCAACCTTAAAATTATAAAAAGACAACAACAATATCGTATCAGAGCTATATAAAAACAAATATATTGATCTGTGGAAAAAGCGTCTACTTTTGCTCATCGGCCACAGCCCCAAGAATATACGGGTTACCCAAAATCCATAAAACGTGTACTCCTCTTAGGCCAATTGTATCTTCGATACCGGTACCGTGTTACCAACTCTCGAAACATGTGGGAAATATATTGAAAAACATTATATCTGAGAAATATAATATAAAAAATTCACTGGAAGTCAAGGGAAAGCTAAAAAACGGAAAACTTGACAAGGACGATATAATGGTATCGTTTGATGTTGTCTCCTTATTCACTAACATTCCGGTTCGCACGGCAATTAGGAATATAATGAAAAAATTGGACACAATCAAAAACTTCACCGAAATACCAAGCTCCAAGTTCTTGAAAATTCTTCAGTTTTGTCTTAATGACAATAACTATTTTATATATAAGGCCCAAGTATATAATCAAATTTACGGTATGCCCATGGGTGACCCTCTCTCTCCAACAGAAGCTGATATAATACTTGACAGCTTACTTGACGACGCGATAACAGAATTGGAGAACAAAAATATTCGCATTAAATATATTGCAAAATATGTAGATGATATATTGGCTATCATAAAACTAACTGACAAAGATGAAATTCTGGCAACATTTAATAAGTATCACCCAAAAATACAGTTTACCATTGAGGTTGAAAATAATGGTGAAATCTCATACCTAGATACCAAATTGCACCGCAATGATAATCAAATTAATTTTGACTGGTATTCCAAGGAAATGTCATCTGGTAGACTAATGAACTTCCAGGCAAACCAGCCAAAAAATCAAATAATCAACACGGCTAAAAGTTTTATCCTAAGAGTTCAAAAAATTAGTGATGACAAATTTCACGCCAAAAACAAAAACATAATTTTTAATATTCTAAAAAACAACAGTTTTCCCACGAAATTAATCGACAATCTTTTCAGAAATGCTGAAAATCAATTAAAAACTTAAAATACTGATAAACGTAATACACCTGAACTAGAAGATGGAAAAAATTTTTACAGTGTAAAATACGTCCCTGGCCTGACTGACAACAGAAACATAAGGGAAACAATAGAAACAAAGATCATATGTTTCGCCTACAGGCCTAAAAAAACTCTAAGTGCAATATTTACCAATATTAAGACGCTAATTGACAAACAACAGCAAAGTATTGTTGTTTATGAAGTAACATGTTAAGGGAACGACAATCAAAACTGTGAGCTCATATATAGAGGGAAGACGAAGAGAACATTGGAAACAAGATTAAGAGAACATGAAATGGATGTAATAAAAGGTAAAGAAAGCACAGCATTGTCAAAACACATATTAAACTCTGGCCACTCAGCTAACAATGTCAGAATATTGGACAAGAAGAAAAGAGAGAAAAAAAGGTATACAATCGAAAGTCTACGAATGCAACAAAAAACAAGTAAGAAAATTATAGTCGGTCTAGACCGACTATACGGTACCCTATACCATGCGTTTAGAAACCCTATCTCTTAGGCCCAACTAACTGGACATAGAAAATAAGCAAAGACCAACTTTGAGTGGGATTTTTATTAATTTTTTTGGCTGCAGATATGAAAAACTTTATATCGGATACTATATCTATATAGGGACTAGGTCCAAAAATGGACCGATCCTGATCATGTTTGGTAAAGTCTCTTGTATTTTGCAAAAATATATACAAACAAAATTTGAGAAGAATCAGTGCAATATTTTTGTTTTTTAATTGATTTAAGTGAAGATCGGGAAGCAGCTCTATATGGGGCCAAAGGGATCATTTTTGGACTACTCATTAATGGATGTAATGAACGCATATAAACCCAATTTGAGTAAGATCTATATGACAATTTGGATCTTATGACAATTTATGTCGATTTCATAGGGGTCATTCGTATGGGGGCTAGGTCGGAATATGGAGCGATTCTCACCAATTTCAATAGCTTTCATCCTATGGCGGATAAAAGCTCATATACCAAGTTTCATCAAAATATATTCATATTTGCGACCTGCAGTTTGATTACAAGCTTTACATGGACACACAGACGGACGGACGGACGGACGGACATCGTTAAATCGAATCAGATAGTGATTCTGATTCGATCGGTATAATAAAAGATGGGTCTAGGTCAAATATTTTTGGTAGTTACAAACAGCAGCACAAAGTCATTATACCCAAGCCACATAGTGGTATAGGGTATAAAAAAGTGATAAGAAACAAGGAGAAGGAAACTCAAATGATGGAAATACTGTAAGGAGATTTTTTTCCGATCCATAAACTGCAGCATCTATCACGATTCAAAATCATATTACAAGTTCTAGCATTCAGCAGAAAGATAAATGCAAAAAAATTTGGATATTCGCCAATAAAACAGCTATGCTTTATAACGAAAAATAAACTCTTGGAGATATATGTATCCTGAGTTCATAAAATTTTGTACATTGGGAAAGAAATAATTTAAAAGAATATGCTACCCATAGGAGATCTATCTGAAGAAGCGCAAGAAAAAAGGAAAAAGGACTACGCGAGCACAACACAAGAAAAATGTCCAGATGTTGTACTAATGAAGACCTTATCACTATTTTTTGTGCACTTCAGATCCATGGAAAACTACCTCTATTGAGTTAGACGAAGAAGTTAAAAAACTTCTAGAATATGAAAATCAAGGCTATTTAGAAGAAATATTTACTAAAATTGTTTGATTTAAAGTAGTTTTTCAGTACACTAACAATAAGTTATACTCTTTTTTATTCAGTTCACAATATTTCTTGATTTAAAAGACAATAGAAAAAATTTTAACTAAAGTAAAAACATACGACTTTTTCATTGAAACTTCGCTATCTTTAACCAATATCAGGTAACTTTTATGTTGGCTGCTTAGAAAATTATATTTTAGCTCGGGCTCTTTCAAAAAAAGCCAACCTTTGGATTTTGTGAACATTAGGACTAAAAAGTATACAAGGCCAAAGTTGGCATTTTCTGAAAAAATTTAACTTACAAAATTTTTAAAAAGTATTAATTATAAAATTAACTGAAAAAATAAGACATTATATAGGGAACAAGTAAGAAAATTAAAGTTACTATAGACCGACTATACGATACCCTATACTTTGGTTTAGAGACCCTATCTCTTCGGTCCAACTAATTGGATATAGAAAATAAGCATAAACCAAATTTGATTGGCATTGTTATTAATTTTTTTGACTGCAGATTTTAAAAAGTTCATAACGGATGCTATATTTATATGGCGACTAGGTCGACAAATGGACCGATCCTGACCATATTTGGTAAAGTCTCTTATATTTTGAAAAAAATATATACAAACCAAATTTGAAGAAAATCTGTGCAATATTTTTGTTTTTTGATAGATTTAAGTGAAGATCGGGAAGCAGCTCTATATAGGGCCTATGACTTAGAATTGTCTAATAGGCATTTTATTTGGACTACTCATTAATGGATGCAATAAACGCAATTTGAGTAAGATCTATATGACAATTTAGATCTTATGGCAATTTATGTCGATTTCGTAGGGGTCATTTGTATGGGGGCTAGGTCTGAACATTGACCGATTCTCATCAATTACAAGAGCGTTCATCCTATGGCCAACAAAAGCTTACATACTTAATTTCGTCAAAATATATGCAAATTTGCGACCTGCAGTTTGATTAAAATGTTTACATGGACACACAGACGGACGGACGGACGGACGGACGGACATCGTTAAATCGAATCAGATAGTGATTCTGATTCGATCGGTATAATAAATATTCAAATATTTTTGATAGCTACAAACAGCAGCACAAAGTCTTCATACCCAAACCACATGGTGGTATAGGGTATAAATAGTTCTTGTGCAATAAATAAATCACAAGTTGACTTAGTTTTCAGCCTTAAAATCAAAATCAGGACATACCGCACAGCATTTGATAAACAGCCTTTAAAATCGGTACTTTTTTTCTTAAAAATTACTTATACAGTTTGAAAAATACTCTTTGCAATACATAAACCACATATTAACTTACTTATCATCGTCCTTTTAGTAATCAGGACATACCATAATAGCATTTGCCAAACAAAAATACTTTTTGCGCGTGGCACAGTTGTAATGGGGGTTGCGGTTTTTTTTTTTTTTTTTGATAATGTTTCTGATGACTCGGGACAATTCATTTTACATATTTCGGTGAGTCTCAGCTTTAGGTTTTTAAGCAAGGAGGTGCTGAGAACTTGACGGATCATTTTTTGTTATGTTTTTAGCTAATACTATTAAAATTAGTGAAAAAAAAACAATTTAAAATTTTCGGATGCATGTTCAGACCTAGTCCCCATACAAATGACCCATATGAGATCGACCTAATTGGCATAATATCCAAATTATCATATAGATCTCGGTCAAATTTGGTTTGTGTATGTTTATTACTTCCATTTATCAGTAGTCCAAAAATAAACCCTTTAGGACAATTCTTAGTCATAGCCTCTATATGAATCTAATTCCCGATCTTCACTTCAATCTATCAAAAAAAAAAAATATTGCGCAGATTTTTCTCAAATTTGGTTTGCATATGTTTTTTGCGAAATTTATATTTTATCGGTTAATCAATTGGGGTATTCTTTACGAACACGACAAAATTTTGTTTTTATTTTCCTTTAGTATCTAAAAAAAATAAAGTTGTAATGACCCATTTTTAATTGAAAACAAGATAAGAAGCACTAAAACATTATGTGTTCATTTTTTTTAGCAATAAAAATTTAATTATAAACACTTTTGATATTTTTTACTTATGCGACAAGCATCTTATTCACATCGTCTTCTTTGCACACACTCCCCTTCGTCAGAATTGAATGGAGATAATTTCGGCTTTGAATGCGGCTATTTCGACTATCTGCATGACCATAAATTTATTTGTTTATTGTGTTTGTTTTCAGACTAGACACACATACATACATACATACTTTTAAACATCTCAACTCGTTATCCTACTCATTATTGTTTACACTTATAATGTCAACAAAAATACTCAACCACTGCTTCATTGCCCATGCTGCCATCTTCCAAACTATAGCTCCGATACATTTATGCATTGTAATTGTAGTCATAACCATAGTCATAGCAATACAGTCTTAATATCCCATTCAAAATCTAGAAAACCGTAAATGAGTTAAAGTATCGTATGGAACAACAAGAAAAACAAACAGATGATCATCGTCATTATGTTGAACGTCGCTGTATGTACAAGTAGTTAAGGCGTGATATTGAATAGAATGTTGCACGGTGTGGTATGGCATGGTCTTGATGTAAATGGCGACGGTAATAAGTGCGCACGCTTTTGCTAAGCTAAATTTGCCACCTATTCAAATATTTACAACCACCGCAGTGGCGATAGCACGCAGTATCAAGTTACCTGTTCTATGAAAGTCTGTATGTGTAAGGATGCCTGCTGGTTATTTCAATGCTGCTCATTTTTATCGCTTATCAAGATAACTAAATTACAAAAGCACACAAATAATAAGACAACAAATACATTTTCTTACGGACGAGTATTGTATGAAACATTTACGAGCTAAGAAGCTCCTCAATAGAGTATTTACCGCAATCAACACTGCAGGCGTAATGTCATTATTTAAAAATATTATGTTTTTTTTTATATTAAAACCAACAAATCTTCGATAAATGGAATGAAAGTTGTACATTCCATTTTAGTGTGGGTCGGACTCATAAAATTGTAAACTTTAAATTCTACAAAAGGTCCTGCAGAGTGTCATAGACATAAAGTACCGTACTACATAATGTGGTATAATTGTAACATATTCGATGCCTGGATATATTAATTTTAGGATGAGACTTTATTTAGGGGACTATGGCTCAACATATGATCCGTCCATTCGTGGTAGCCACATTAAGCGAGGTCACTTGTAAGTTCTCGAGAATATGTATGTACTTTCTAGTTTTGATTAAAAAATACGTAACGATGCTGTTGCGCAGCATAAAATAGAAAAATTTATTAGTTTTTAAGCTACTGAAATTTTCTAATAAATCATTTAGTTTAAATCATTTAAATCATAATTTTTTTTGTCAAATATTTGTGACTTGGACAGCAAACATATTTTTATTTGCCAAAATTTGACAGCTGTTTGATAAATCCAAGAATGGCAAATACAATAAAATAAGTTTTAAGAGATTTGCCAATAATTGATTCAATATATATAACCTCCCAACCACGGTAGTGGGCAAATATCACTTTTTCATTTCATTTGTAATGCATCAACAAATTATTTGTCACCCCAAAATTATATACAGTGTGTGACAATACATTGGAAACTTTTACAAAACTCTAAATTTGCCATTTTTGTTTTTATACCCTATAACAGGGTATGTATAATGACTTTGTCCTGATGTTTGTAACTGTCAAAAATATTTGACCTAGATCCATCTTTTATTATACCGATCGACTCAGAATCACTTTCTGAGTCAATTTAGTGATGTCGGTCCATCCGTCCATCCATCCGTCCGTGTGCGCAAATATGAATATGTTTTGAATAAATTTAGAACATACGCTTCCATCGGCCATAGAATGAACCCTATTGAAACTGGTGAAAATCGAATCATATTCAGACCTAGTCCCCATAAAATGACGCCTATGAGGTTGGCATAAATTGCCATAATATCCAAACTATTATATAGAACTCGGTCAAATTGATTAGTATGTGTTTATTACATCCATTTTTCGATAGTCAAAAAATGAATCGTATAGTACAATTCTTAGTCATGGCCCCCATATCAAGCTAATTCCCGATTTTCACTTAAATCTATAGAAAAAATGTAACACAGATCACTATCTGATTCGATTAAACGATGTCCGTCCGTCCGTCCGTCCGTCTGTGTGTCCATGTAAAGTTTGTAATCAAACTGCAGGTCGCAAATATGAATATATTGTGATGAAATTTGGTATTTAATCTTTTATCGCCCATGGGATGAACGCTGTTGAAATTAGTTAGAATCGGCCCATGTTCAGACCTAGCCCCCATATATATTGCCATAAGATCCAAATTATCATACAAATCTTAGTCAAATTGGGTTCGTATGTATATATTACATCCATTAATCAGTAGTCCAAAAATGATCCCTATTGGACAACTCTTAGTCATAGGCCCCATATAGAGCTGCTTCCCGATCTTCACTTAAATCTATCAAAAAACAAAAATATTGCACTGATTCTTTTCAAATTTTGTTTGTATATATTTTTGCAAAATACAAGAGACTTTACAACATAATATTATTACCGAATACCAAGCGGGATTTAGAAAAGACTATTCTTCAGTAGATAATATTTATAACCTGACGACAATAGTTCATTTAAAGTTTGAAGAAAAAAAAAAGTGTACGCGTTTTTTGTTGACTTCACTGCTGCCTTTGATAAAGTTGTAAGAAAGTCCCTAATGTTCAAACTGCATGCCATAGGTGTATTAACAAAAATGGTTCGTTTTATCGAAAACTTATACCTAAACACTTATTCCACGGCTTGGAATGGAACAGAATTATCTGATAAATTTGAAACTGTTTCAGGAGTTAAGCAAGGGTGTCTACTGTCCCCTTTGCTTCTCTCCCTGTATATAAATGACTTGCATGAAGAACTTGGAGGTGGACTTTATATTGGGAATATGAATGTAAGATTGCTTTTATATGCGGATGATATAGTGTTGATATCAGATGATGTTAAAGTACTACAGAAAATGATAAACAACCTAGAAACTTTCTGCAGTTATTGGAATTTAGAAGTAAATTTGGCAAAATCAAAAATAATGCTATTTAAAAATGGCGGACGTTTGGCCAGCAATGAGAAATGGTTATACTTTGGAAGAGAAATTGAAATAGTCTCGGAATATTGTTACCTTGGTATGATTATAACTCCAAAATGTGTCTTCACAAGGCATGTAGAAAAGAGGAACAATGTTGCGAAATCCTGCCTCAATTCAACATGGAGTAGCTTTTTAAGTAGAAGAGATATCGCTCCCAACTACGAAATTCGCTCCCAACTACGCTCTCCTTCTCGAGTCTGGAATGAACGATGGCCATTTATTTATGCAAAACCTTCACATGCAATACATAAAACGCACCCTCTGTCATTATCAAGACTCTCGTCTACCTTACCAATTAAGTAGACTTCTGTTGGAACATAATATATCCTGGGTGAAATGTTTAAATACGATTGGTGTAGAGTACAACATATCGTGGTCAACAAATATTACCTTAAGGGAATCGAATGAAAACCAAGCACTGTTTTTAAATTGTTTAGAAAATAAATATCACCAAAGTCGATGAATTCGAGCAAGTCAAAAAGAATCCATTTACAAGAAAATAGATACCTCAGTGGCATACCTTTATTTCCACTGCAACAATTATCAGTCGAGTATCATGTGGATATTTAAGGCTCGATGTGATCTAATAGAATTAAATGGTTCTCATTTTCGAGGAAAGTTGTTAAATATTGTTCATTCTGTAATAAAAAGGAGATTGAGGATTTACATCATTTCATTGGAAGGTGTCCTATATTAAATAACTTTCGACAACATTGGTTCCAAAAAATAACAATATCAGAAAATGAGCTCATTACAATTTTAAATGGTGAAGATAATTGGGAAAAACTAGTTAAATATTTAATCAATGCTTTGGCGTATAGAAAAACCTTAATTATTGAATACAACACTTAATTTTTACAAACACAAAACATAATATTTATATACATATATATGCTTATAAAATCTCTTTTCCGGCTAACGACATAGTCAACGCCGTACATTCTTTTAAGTTTTATAATGTAATTTGAAAAAAAAAAAAACATTATTGAATAAAGAATTCTTACTACTACTACTACAAGAGACTTTACCATACATGGTGAGGATCGGTCCATTTTTGGGCCTACGCCCCATATAGATATAGCATCCGATATGAACTTTTTCATATCTGGAGCCGAAAAAATTAATAAAAATCCCACTCAAATTTGGTTTATGCTTATTTTCTATATCCAGTTAGTTGGGCCTGAGAGATAGGGTCTCTAAACGCATGGAATAGGGTATCGTATAGTCGGTCTAGACCAACTATAATTTTCTTACTTGTTTTCTATTTATTTAAATTGTAAACGAGTGGCATCTCTGTCAAAATAATCGAAAAACACAAATAATAATAGAAAAAGACAACAAATCTTGTTTGACAGGATGATTTTATGTTTATGTTTAATTTCTTTATTTTTCATTAATATCTTTGTTTACTTATTTGGATATAAAACAACGAATTGAATATGCTATTTAATTTATTTATATAAAAAGTTTTTACATTAAAAGCAAAATATTTTCATTAACTTTTTAACGATTGAATAAACAACACAAAAATTGTTGTCGTTTAGATAACAACAACAGCTGACTTTAACAAAAGCGAATATCATTTAAAATTTTTACTGAATACCACAATCGATAATTTTGTTGTTTTCTTTTTAGCGATTCGATTATCGTTAAAAGAAGTTACTGAATCGCGCTAAAGGTCGCAAATATGAGTATATTTTGATGAAATTTGGTATAAAAGCTTTTGTTGACGGGCGCTATTGAAGTTACTGAAAAAGGTGCCTGTTCAGAACTTGCCCCCATGCCTCCATCAGACCGACTAAAAAAGTTGCAAGATGCAGATTATTACATATACAGGGTGGACAAAAAGTCACGTTGGGTTTATATATTTATACCCTATACCACTATGTGGTTTGGGTATAATGACTTTGTGCTGCTGTTTGTAACTACCAAAAATATTTGACCTAGACCCACCTTTTATTATACCGATCGAATCAGAATCACTATCTGATGATGTCCGTCCTTCCGTCCGTCTGTGTGTCCATGTAAAGCTTGTAATCAAACTGCAGGTCGCAAATATGAATATATTTTGATGAAATTTGGTATATAAGCTTTTATCAGCCATAGAATTAATGCTGTTTAAATTGGTGAGAATCGGTCCATGTTCAGACCTAGCCCCCATACAAATGACCCCTATGAAATCGACTTAAATTGCCATAAGATCCAAATTATCATATAAATATTATTCAAATTGGGTTTGTATGTGTTTATTACATCCACTAATCAGTAGTCTAAAACTGATCCCTATGGGACAACTCTTAGTCATAGGCCCCATATAGAGCTGCTTCCGGAACTTAAAAATACAAGAGACCTCAACAAACATGGTCAGGATCGGTCCATTTTTGGGCCTAGTCCCCATATAGATATAGCATCCGATATGAACTTTATCATATCTGCAGCCAAAAAAATTAATAAAAATCCCACTCAAACTTGGTTTATGTTTATATTTTCTATATCCAGTTAGTTCGGTCTGAGAGATAGGGTCTCTAAACGCATGGTATAGGGTATCGTATAGTCAGTCTATATATATAGTTATAGTTTGCTTTTTACAAAATGTGAATCAAAAAATTTTTTTTTTATTTACAAGGATAATGTACTATATACATATACAAGCTTAATTGCAATGAAAAGTATTTATAAAAAAACATTGCTCGATTAAAAAATAAAAGTTTTTTTTTTGCAAAAGTTGTGTCAAGGGATAAAAGAAAAAGGGATAAATATTAATTATTTAGGTAACCACCAACATTTTTTGGAATTAATTGGTTGTACTAAACGTAAATCTTTGCATGAAATACTTGTACTGTATCTTATATTCAATTGCTCTAAATTGCAGATAACCGCTTTTATATTAGCACATCTGTGGTTGTGATAGAAAATCGGAGTGCCATTCACTGCCTGAATGATGCCTTTGCTATCAAGATAAAGAAAAGCTTCAGGAGGAACAAATACATTTTTTAAGGATTCGACTATTTATTCTTCGTTTGTATAAAAAGGGGCCATTATAACGTTATTTTCACAACACTGTGAACTCCTTTAGATATAATTTCTTATTAAATTAATAAAAATTATCTTTGCGTATAATGTTTGCCTTATTATACAACATCTTATTTGAAATGTATTTTAAATATCCATTCTGTGGGTTTCTATATAGCGAAGTACAGGATCTTAAACATTTCCTTTCAAAAACTCTTATTTTTTCCAAGCTTGAGGGTGATATATGTATTAAACCAAATTGGACATGCGTATGTTAAAACAGGCCTTATTAGGGATTGATACTTTATTAATTTAACGCTTGTTTTTGTATATTTTCAATAAAATAAAGATCTATCTTCTTTTTTCTTTTCTTAAATATATTTACGCTGATCCCTGACTCACTGACTGACTGACTGATTCTGTAACGCTGAAATAATACACACACATAGCACTCCATACAAAGCTATGCGAAATACACAAACAAAACTTAATCTTTCTCATTTGATACAAACCCACACACAATTTTCTCTCTTCTTTGTTACCGACCAGTGCTGCTAATAAAAGTTTCGGAAAACCGACAATTTTTGAAACTAAATCGCCAAAATCGTCATTTTTAAAACAAGAAATTGCAAAGAAAATTTTACCGGTTATAAAATTCGAAAAAATATTACAAAAGGAAACAATAAAATTTATTTATTTATATCATTCATATTACGAATATTATTATAGCATTGGTTATTTCTATATATAAAAATGTATTAGTGATGAAATTTCAACGAAAGAAATTTAACACAGCAATCAACTAAATAATTTTATTGAGATGTATCTATAGCTGAAACATGTAATATAGGTTTAAAGTATCGCCGTAATTAAAACTTAAATCTTAAATAGAGATGCTGTTCATATTTTGTAATTTTCATTTATACTGAACAAAAACTATCAATTTTCGATAAACAACCCATTAATTGTTAACCCTTGAAATCGTAATTTTTATACTACTGAAAATTTTAAATCTTCAATCATCATTTTAACAAATTTAACAAATCATTTTAACAAATTGAAAAATCGTCGAAATTAAAATAAGTTGCCAAAATTGGCAGCACTGCTAACGACAATAGCACTACATATGCAGATATCGTGTTACATATGGAATAATTTGAACGCAAAAAATGCATAAAAAAAAACTAATATCTATTCAAATTCTTCTCTTAATTTTCCTTCTTTTATCGAACTAAACTTTTCCGTTTGTTTGTTTTGTTTTTCATCTCAAAATTGTTTTGTATTGTTATGAGTGCTTTCGCTCAGGTTCTCTGATAGCCAGCACTTACCAAAGGGTATGATTTTTTGATAAATATTTGAGAAAAAAGAGATCTTCGATGATGATTTTGTTGTTGTCCAACTTATGATTTCGTTTAAGGCTCTTTATTGAAAAGCCCTTGAAAAACTAGTGCAATATTAAGCTTAAAATTTAAATTATTGTAACTTTGCATAAATCAATTACATGGTAATTTCAGAAGAGAGGTGGGAAAATAATTTTATTTTTCACTCATAATATTAATTTTTGCATAATTTACCTTAAAAAAAATTGGACAAACACAAATTACGTAAATAGGTATATTAAAGATTTTAATTTGAATAATTTATTGAAATTATCATGGAAGAATTAAAGGCGATTTGGAATTATAAGTTTTTTTTTAAGTAAAACTAATACGCCCTTATTTTTTATTTTTTAGATTTATAGATAACTTTGCAAAAAATGTTGTTTTCTTTTTTCAGTTTACATGTATGATGAAATATGAAATATTTTTTTCTCTTTTGTGTAGATGTATTGGTGTTTGCACTTCCTTAAGGGGTGGTAGGTTATAAAACCTTTTTTTGCATTTCTCTTTTTGAATGCACAACATGTCGAGCGTGTTGTGTAAAAATTTTAAGTAAATCGGAGCAAAACTTAAGAAGATACAGCGTTTCCAGCGACCGGCCTCAGGTAACCACGAAGAGTTTTTTAATTCCATTTTCTTCCCCATTTTTTAACAACAAATTCCCGAAATTGTAAAGCAAAAATCGTTTTTCACTTTAAAATGCTGCAAAAAAAAATTGTAAAAAACTCTTCGTCACTACTTCAGGAAACATGTTACCTTTGAAACATGTCACCTTTCATCGCAAAACAACAACGCCTCCGGAGATTTCCTGTCACAGACTTATTTATTAAAATTTTTAATTGAAAATTTTTTCAAAGATTGTTCAAGTGTTATGGTATAACGTACATATGAAATAAATAATTCAACATTATTCATATCTTCAAAAAATAATAATGAAAATGCGACTTTTTTTAACTTTTAAAACCTTAAAAGTATGAGTGCTTTACAACCTGAAAGCCAAAAATTTAAGAGTGAAGGCCGGGAAATATCTTAAATATATTTACGCTGATCCCTGACTCAGTGACTGACAAATTCTGTAACGCTGACCAAAATGATGCGGTTCTAATTCCTAGGATTGATCTCGTCCCAACCGACACCACATTACCTTTCATATTAAAACGCCGCCAGTTTCCAGTAATTCCTGCATACACAATTACCATAAACAAGCCTCAAGGCCAGTCATTTGATTAGTTGGCATTAATTTGGAGACCGCGGTATTTTCACACGGCCAACTGTATGTGGCTTTGTCACGATCAAAAGTTGCAAGCCAAGTTAAGATACGTATTCAATCGAACCCACAGCAAGGAAAACTATCAAATGACGAACGAGTTTTCACACGAAATATAGTTTTTCAAGAGATTCTAAATTGAAAAACTTTTTTGTCAAATATTTCTTATCTGTTTTGATACTTATGTATACAATTTGTACACACACAATCTTTTTTCATATGTACATATGTAACAATATAATATTTAATTTACTACTATATTAAAAGAAATTTAATTTATTATAAATTTTTCGTGTATTTAAATTTAAACTGTTTGTTTTATTCATAATTTTTAAACGGGCGCCTAGGCGCCACACAATCAACTAGTATATAATAAAGGCTTTTCTTGCTTTTGAAAGCATTTCTTTGACATGTTGCTTAAAGTACAAAAATTTATCCATATGTACACCCAAATATTTGACTGTGTCCTTCTTTGGAATTATACAATTATATAAAAGTGATTTGATTTCGAAATTTTTCCAATTTTTTCTGATGTTGTAACTACATTATTTACAGGCGGCCTAAAAAGTATTGTTTCACATTTTTGTGCATTAATTTTCATGTTCCAATTAATTGCATATTGTTCAACAAAATTTTGTTTTCAAATTGGTAAATAATTATATCGTCTGCAAAAGAAATTATATTCTCAATATGGTTAAGTAGGTCCAAAATATATAAAATAGAATGGGAGAATTAACAGTTCCTTGCTGTACGCTATTGGTAACTTTAAAAGATTTTTCTCACTTATCATATTATATATTAAAATAGTTTGATAAAATGGAAGATTGTATTGAATTAATTTATATATAAGGCCTGCATCCATATGCTATCGAAAGCCTTCTCCATGTCAGTGAGACACGCTCCTGTGCAGTACTTTTTATGCCAACTCCAATTTATATCGGAAGTTAGTTTCTGTATAGCATTAACTGTGGAATGTTTAAATTTAAACCCAAATTGCTTTTCACTATTAATGTTTTTTTTGTTGATAGAATTATAATTATAATAATTATTAATGCATATTTCATATACAAAATACTGTGTAAAATTAGGATAATATTTTGTGACATTATTTCGACCAGGTTGGTATTAAGTGTGGAGGCTCTACGCCCAATATCCGAGGAACGAATTGCGAAAATGGAAAGATACTCCGACAAAATTTCGCACACAAAAAAGAGTGAAATATATTTATACATAACAGAACATGTTCATATATCAGCGATGAATACACGTGTCTGTGGCCGTCCGCGGAAAATTTTCCGAATCAAATTTCCCAAATACAATTGCCCGAAAACAATTGCCCGAAAAACAATTCCCCGAAAAACAATTCCCCGAAAACAATTCCCCGAAAAAACAATTTCCCGAAAACAATTTCCCGAAATTACAATTTCCCGAAAACAATTTCCCGAAAACAATTTCCCGAAAACAAATTCCCGGAACTACAATTTCCCGAAATTACGATTTCCCGAAAAAAATTTCCCGAAATTACAATTTCCCTATTTTTAGTTTACAACTTCCCATGTGTTCTTGATTTCCCCCATAAAAAAAACTTGCTGCATACGATTTCTTGAAAAAACAATTCCCGAGTATACGACTTCTCGAAAAAACAATTCCCCCACCCCGCACCGCGCCCTTCCTCTTCCACCCTCCCTCGTCATCCGGACCTATTTATTGGAGTATCATACGCTTATTTTTTCATTGTGACTTTGAACACTTCGGTATTCAGACTTACCGACGGATAACGCTCACTCCATCACATCCTGCCCATGCAGTAGCTGCTACGGAATCGTTACCATCTTGCATAGCGAAGTTTTTTAGTTATTTGGATTGTAATACTCAGTTACTATGCCACTCGAATTCCTGGATAGCGAAAAAGATAAACCGAGGTTGCTTTTGAATGGTTTCTTGTATCATGGTTTCTTGTATCTTGACGGTCAGTCCGTTGATAGCGTTTATTGGCGTTGTATCCTTTATCGAGGAAAACATTCTACCAGTAGGGTCATAACAACGATACTATAAAAAAAGAGGCTCTTCAGAATCACAGTGCCGAAGCGGCTTTCGTTGCTAAAGAAAAAATCGTTAATGAGCTGAAAGATCTTGCCCGGACCACTACATCAAGTGGTCATGAGCTGATTGCTCGCGCTTCGGCCGGAATTTCTGATGGTATTGTTTCGGAAATACCATCAACAAGCTCTTTGAAGAAATAGTAATTTCGGGAAATTGTAGTTTCGGGAAATTGTGTTCGGGAAATTGTATTTCGGCAAATTGTAATTTAGGGAAATTGTAATTTCGGGAAATTGTGTTCGGAAAATTGTAATTTCGTGAAATTGTCATTTCGGGAAATTGTGTTCGTGAAATTGTTATTTCGGGAAATTGTTTTCGGGAAACTGTTTTCGTGAAATTCTTTTCGGGAAATTTTCCGCAAATCGTCTGTGGCTGGTTTTTTTCCACATGTGAATAAATTTTTATCGATAATAGTGAAAGAATATCCAAGATTTTTATGTATTTACATTTCGAATGATTGGACTTAATAATTGTTTTCAATTCAAGTACATAAAACTTTTGTTAATTTTTGTATATATATTTCTCTGTACGTGGGCTGTACTAATTTTTATGAAATTTTGTGTTGATAAGCGAATTTTCAGTTTTATATATCTTGACTAATATAAAAGGGGGAGTAAGGATACTTTGTGTGAGTTCACAGGATATAAGTGTTAGTAGTCGAGCTGTAAATGGGCGGTATTGAATCTATAGGTGTGGCACCTCCCATACAAAATAGTTTTTGAATATCATATATTTCGAGTAATATGACAGGGAGATCTTTGGGCCTCATTTGCTAGAAATCGCCATGCTAACTCCCATACAAAGTAAAACATTTCTGATTTCACTCATCTCAGCTAAAATACGTTCTCATGGTGAGATTTCTTTGGCCATCGCTTTATCAGATATTGATGCTACTTTATTGGATGACGGAAGAACCGCTCATTCTGCACTTAAATTGCTATCATATATACAGTAGTACCTACACATTCATTAGAAACTTTATATCGTACGTTGGAAGATTTTATAGGCTATAATCTAATTTCGTTATCAGGAGATTTTCGAATAATACTTTCGGTTATTCCACGTTCAACGTATACAGATGAAATAAATGTCTATTTCAAAGCTTCATGACGAATGGAATTTAACAGCAAATACGAGTATGCCTCTCAAACTGCAAAATGATTCGTCTGCTGTGATATTATCAAAAATAATTACCTTATATTAGAAGGAAAAATTAATGTAAATACCATGTCTCTGATAATCAAATTATCAAATGATTTTTGTAACATTAAGTACTCTAGAGCCGCAGTAATTCAAAATGTGTTTCCAACCATTCTGGATAAAATCAATACTCATCGATGGCTGAGCGAAGGGGCAACTAGTGATGTCTTTATTATAAATATCTACATGCAAAACATTTTGTAATCTACCTCATTTTCATTCAATTGATATTGTGGTAGAAGAAGATAAAGGAGTTATATTTCCAATCAAAACAAAACTTGAAATAAAATAACTATTTTATGCAGAACAATGTTTGCCGGGTCAGCTAGTCATCTTATATTTATTATATACACATATATGTTAAATATCATTGTACAAAGTCTAGCCATTATAATGCGAACACGGAACACGGGTGGAGGGTATCAAAGATTCGGCACGGCCGTATATAACACTCTTACTTGTTAGCATTAATTGTTTTTCATGAGCAATACTGTTTCTTTCTTTGTTCTCAGAAATAAACCTACATAAAGTTTGAAAAGTACAAGATAACTATCACCAGCCTTAAAAGCTGGTGTCTAAACAATTTTTGTTTCTCTTTAGCGTAGAAAATACAAAATTTTTCTAAAAAAGTTTTTCTAAAAAGATTTTGTCATATTTGTTATCGTATTATAAACGGCAATATTACAACAATAAAAATAAAAACCTCACAACAAGTATCTAAAATTTTAATCTTGTTGTTAAAGAATTTCCAATTTCGCGAAACAAATTTTCAAATGTATTGAGAACACACACCATTAGAATTGCTTCTTAAAACCCAACAAAAAATAAACGAAGTTAATTAAAAAGAATTTCGTTATTAGTGTATTAAAAACGAACTTAAGTCAAATAAGTTGGCCGTTTTTCAAAAGATTCAAAAACCATACAAAGTACTTTTGACAAAACAACTTTTTTCATTTTATGCCTCTAATTCTTTTTAAGAAGGCTTTTGACAAAACAACATATTTCGATATATGTTCAATTGTGAAATTTAAAATTTGAATTAGAAGTAACATAATTAGAAATAAGTTACTTCTGCAATCAGTTCGCCTTGACCGTTCAATGTGACACAAACACATTTGTTGAGATAAGTTCTTTTGTCAAAATTAAAAGTTAAAAAAAATATTTTTTTATACTTAAGTGTTTTTGGTCAAGTTCGTTTTATAAAAAATCAACGAAATAAGTTGTTTTAATGGATAAGGGAAGAAAACTGGTGGCCATAGCCAAAAAATGCCATATAATACGAACAAAAGAACATCAGCCATAAGTGCTGAAAGAAGTTGTGAGAAAAAAGGATATATTTGTAAGGAGGAGACAGTTTTTGAAGCGCCTCCAAATGAAATAGTTACATCTTTTGATGTTGGCATAAGTGAGAACATGTTGCCTCTCTTTGCATCTCTTTGACATGAAAAGCCCCGTTCGAGTTCATCTGAAAGCAAAGAGGAAGATTAGGGTATATTTTATGAAATTGATTACGACGATTCAGACTATATTCCGACTGATGATCTATTTTAAATTGAACTGCTAAGAGTGTTAGAGATATGGCTTTAGTTTTGGAATCAAACATTAATGATTAGGACTCACAACAAAATGACGAATCCCATGTGCTTGAAACACCGATTTCTTCATCAACATTTAAAAAAATTTTTAAAAATTAATAAAATTTGTGGAAAAGAATATGTGACATACAAAAATCAAATATTTCCTGCTAAAGAAACGAAAAAGTTAAAAGAATGCAAACAGAAATGCCACGAGAAAGGTAATTAGAACAACAAAAACTACTTTTCAAAAATTATTGGGATTTAGGGGGGGTGGGGTGCTCCAAAGGACGACAATATATATCAAACTTAATTGAAGTTCAATCGACAGTATAATTTTTTGTACCGTTTTGAAATCAAGGGGCAAAAAATTAGGGTATGCAAGAAATGTTTTCTTCAAATATATGGTGAAACCGATCAAAGTATCAAGACTATCAACAACCATAAAATCCTACAAGAATTTGGTGGATTAATTCGACAAGATCAGCGTGGAAAACATACACTATACACACACACATACATACATACATACACACATACATACACCTATAGAAAAGCATAACGAAGTGCTCGAGCACATCAAGAATATTCCTAAATATCAAACGATAAATAGCGGTCTAGATCTTGCCACACTATATCGGCTATATACTGAAAACAAATAAGAAAATTATAGTCGGTCTAGACCGACTATACGATACCCTATACCATGCGTTTAGAGACCCTATCTAAGCATAAACCAAATTAGTGGGATTTTTATTAATTTTTTCGGCTGCAGATATGAAAAAGTTCATATCGGATGCTATATCTATATGGGGACTAGGCCCAAAAATGGACCGATCCTGACCATGTTTGGTTGAGTCTCTTGTATTTTGCAAAAATATATGCAAACAAAATTTGAGAAGCATCAGTGCAATATTTTTGTTTTTTGATAGATTTAAGTGAAGATCGGGAAGCAGCTCTATATGGGGCCTATGACTAAGAGTTGTCCAATAGAGATCATTTTTGGACTACTGATTAATGGATGTAATATATAAATATAAACCCAATTTGACTAAGATTTGTGCGGTAATTTGGATCTTATGGCAATATATGTTGATTTCATAGGGGTCATTTGTATAGGGGCTAGGTCTGAACATGGACCGATTCTCACCAATTTCAACAGCATTCATTCCATGGCCGATAAAAGATTAAATACCAAATTTCATCAAAATATATTCATATTTGTGACCTGCAGTTTGATTACAAGCTTTACATGGACACACAGACGGACGGACGGTATAATTAAAGATGGGTGTAGGTCAAATATTTTTGGTTGTTACAAACAGCAGCACAAAGTCATTATACCCAAACCACATAGTTGTATAGGGTATAAATATTCTAACCCAATGTCAGAGTCAAAATACCAGAAAATATTTTGTCAGCTTGATATCAAATTTAAAAAGCCATAGCTCGATCTATGCAATCTTTGCGAGACCTTAAAAGCAAAAATACGCAATGTGTTGGATGAAGATTAAATATCAACCCTGATTTTGCAACAAAAAAATCGTCATGAGGAGGCTGATCGCGCATATGAATGTAAAAAGATCGATAAGCAGCGGTCTGTACTCGATAAAACCGTAAAGATGTATTCGTTTGACTTGCAACAATGTTTACCAATCCGTATATCAGTGAAGGCCAGTGTTACCATAATTTGAAATTGTAAAGATGCTAAATTGCAAAAAAAAGATGCTATAACGTAGTGGAGTCAAAAAAAAAAAACATGCTAAATTTTTTTTTTCAAATTTCGTTACCTTTGTATTGAAAAATTTTAAATCGAAAAATTAATATAAAACATAAGTTTCGATTTATATTTTTTAAATCTATAACATTAATAGGCTAGGCGATTTCTTGTGACCGATGTTTTGTTCTACCGTTTTATCCCGAGTTTGACCTAACGTATATTATTTTAAAGGTATTTCTTTTTAGCCATTTTGCAGATTTACAGATTTTTAAATTTTTTTCTTTATTTTTAGTAAATTGCATTTAAAGTTGCTACTACCACATACATAAAATTATATAATGCTATGTGTGTGTTTACTAAATTTGTTAATGTGTTTGTTATAAAAATTTGTTTGTTTATTTTGTGTTGATTTGTGAATTCGCCGTAATTGATTAGCATACTTTTAGGGTCTTTAGTTAATAAAAAAATAAAAATTCCTAGAATTTGCACTCGAATTTCGAGGCCTGGAATCTGCTAGTTTTAATTAAAATTATTTCGGATTTCATCTGTAATTTTTTTTAATATCAAATTGAGTTTTTTTAATTTTAAATTAAATATTTTTAATTTTAGAGGGGTTTTTTTTTTAATTTCAAATATAACAGAATTTACATTACCAAAATATACGATCAGATTACGATAATTGGTTTGTGGAATCTAATATTTCTGTGATGTCTTCATTTTCAAGGTCTTCTTGGCTCTGATATTTTTCTGACGAACGACTTTTATCAACGACATCGCTCAGTATATTGTAAGTGTAACAGCACCCATTTTCAATTTCAAACCTTCATTTATGCGTTTTACAGAACATAACAACTCGGATTTTATTCTGTTCAAAGTTTGCTTTTAACCAAGCCATTAAACTAAACAACCGTTCAACTTCGGCATTTGAGAAAGACAATACAAATATTGATAACTCTTTAAATGGACTTTCGCCAATAGAATTTTTGTTAACTTCAATCCATAAAGAGGTTGTATTCAGTGTTGTATCCCAATATTGTTCTGTGATATAACTCCATTGGATTTGCATTTTATCTGCTTCAGATGATATCTTCTAAATATATTGGTTATCGGTTCTTTTACCCGGTTTAATGTGTTTTGTATTGAAAATTTTGGCATTTTTTAATACAATATTTTTGGGCAATCGATTTTTTAATTCATTAAAAGTGTTGTTGGTGTTTACATTCTTCTATTTCAAAATGTTTTACTATATTTGTTGAAAGAAACGAGCAGAGTGGTAGAAATAGTAGTACAAAAAAATTCTCGTATTACACTTTGAGAAATTAAAACATAACAATACCATTAAAATTAAAATTATATATTAAAAAATAATAAAAAAAAATAAAAAAAAGATGCTAAAAGCAACTTTTTATTAATAAAAGATGCTAAGTTAGCATCTACCGTCTTTTCATAAATTTTGGATGCTAAACGACAAAAAAAGTTGCTAAATCTAGCAACTAAAATGCTAAAATGGCAACACTGGTGAAGGCCGTACCAAACACGCTGGTGCTCAGCTTCTTATATGTATACAGCCGAACGAAAACAAAAATACTCATCAAAGAGTACAACCAAACAACAATTTCATTCAGTCTTATGAAAGTTTTTGAACAAAGCAGGTATATGTCGCATTGCCTTTTGAAATTCATATATATTATTTCAATAGGTACACAGAGAATATTTGTTTAAAAGAAACCAAAAATGTTGTGAAAATTTCGAAGACTTGATAAACTAAATTACGCAAAGCAGTTGAATTTGCTATAAATTAAACATTTTCTATAAATTACATACGTCGCCTCCATTTGACAACATTATAGCTGTCTTTTATGCATTTTTATACCCTATACCACTATGTGGTTTGGGTATAATGACCTTGTGCTGCAGTTTTTAACTTCCAAAAATATTTTATTATACCGATCGAATCAGAATCACTAACTGATTCGATTTAACAATGTCCGTCCGTCCGTCCGTCCGTCCGTATGTCTCTGTGTCCATTGAAACCTTGTAATCAAATTGCAGGTCGCAAATATGAATATATTTTGATGTTTGGTATATAAGCTTTTATCGGCCATAGAATGAACGCTATTGAAATTGGTGAGAATCGGTCCATGTTCAGACCTAGCCCCCATAATAATGACCCCTATGAAATCAACATAAATTGCCATAAGATCCAAATTGTCATATTGGGTTTGTATTCGCGTATTACATCCATTAATGAGTAGTCTAAAAATGATCCCTATGGGACAACTCTTACTCATAGGCCCCATATAGAGCTGCTTCCCGATCTTCTTCTTCACTTAAATCTATCAAAAAACAAAAATATTGCCCTGATTCTTCTCAAATTTTGTTTGTATATATTTTTGCAAAATACAAGAGACTTTACAAAACATAGCCAGGATCGGTCCAATTTTGGGCCCAGTCCCCATATAGATATGGCATCTGATATGAACTTTTTCATATCTGCAGCCAAAAAAATTAATAAAAATCCCACTCAAATTTGGTTTATGCTTATTTTCTATGTCCAGTTAGTTGGGCCTTTGAGATAGGGTCTCTAAACGCATGGTATATGGTATCATAAAGTCGGTCTAGACCGACTATAATTTTCTTACTTGTTTTTTTTTATTTATTTATTTATTTTTTTATTAGATATTTATTACAATTTAAATTATAATAAATCTTAAAGTTAAAGCACTAGCAACTTAGGCTATCGGCTTTGTTTTTTTTTTTAATTTTAAAAAATATCCAGTTACTGCAGGCTGTTAAGTTTTTTTATATTTTGGTAACATATCACTTATTAACCTTTGAAATTTCTTATCATTTTAAGTTTTGCTATTTTTTTTTTTTTTTTTTGTTTTTTAAAGAAATGAATAATTTATTATTACTTATTTGATTTAATAAACTCCAAACTTAAGGATAAAAGAGAATGTTCTTCACATTTTTTTTTACATTTTCAGAATGTAAGATTTAAAATTTTAAAACAATAAAAATCAAAGAATTTGATTTTTTTATTATTAAAACCACATGACCTTGAGCCTAACAAACCAAAAACCATATTACAACAAAATGTATTTAAAAATTTATCATATTCTTCGTGAACCCAACTATTTTCCCTTTTAGTCATTCATAAACACATTCATACAAAATCTACACAAACCCATTTAATATCGGCATTGTGTTATGTCCATGGATTTCGATCAGTGTAGTACAACTAACACATGCTCGTAAAGACTATTAGTAACTCAATTCTCTCGATGGCCACCACTGCCGTATACCCAGCTAGCATTTTCTGCAACTAATGATCACATTCGAGTCTTTTTCAACTTCTCTGCGCGATTAAAGCAATCATATATGCGCTCATTCTCAAATCATAAAAGACTCTTTTCTCGGGAGAAAATGGTACCCTATCCACGACTCTTCTTGAAGAGTCTTTTGTGGCTCGCTTTTATATCAGTTTCGACTCATTTTCGAGTCATATTTACTTTATTTCTGTACAATTTGTTGGTGTTTTTTTTTCAATAAAACAGTTTCTAAGCGTAAGCGTGAATCATCTCCGAGTCTTTTTTTAATCGCCCATACGATTTGTTAGTTTTTGATCATCAAGAGTGGTCGAAGAAGACTCAGTAAGGTGATTTTTGTTAAAACAATCTTCCAAATGCTAACTGGGTATCAATGTTTTTCTACAAACGCCCATTGTGGACTTTTAATTTACCATAATGATGGGGCGACCAACATGGCTGATTGCCATATTTGGAACGAAACGATTGCAAAATGAGATTGGCTCTGGTATTTGTAAATGCTTTATGAACTTTTCAAGTACGGTGAAGCATGTGATCTTATACAGCGACTCATATCCTGGCCAAAATCGTAACTGTTATCTCTGTGCGATGTTCGAAAAGGTTGTAAAAGATCACCCGAGTATCGAAATTATCGATCAAAAATTTCTCGTAGTCGGCCACACATACATCTTGAATGTGATATTTTGCATGCACAAATAGAGAAAAGTAGAAAAACACCAGAGCTTCAATTCAACATCCTCACGACTGGGCAAATCTTATAGCAGCTACGAACCGAAAATATGTTGTTCATGAACTAACGCAAAAACAATTTTTTGATTTTAATGCCCAATTAAAGGATAACTTCACATGAAGTAACAGTAACTCCTCAGGTATGTACGTAATATTTTATATTTCCTTAATAAATAGTTTTTAACTTTTTACAGGAGAAAAGTTTGAGTGGAAATTACTGCGCTGGATGCGATATGAAAAGTGTAAGTCTAATATACTACAATACGAGATATCATTTCAATCTGAGGAAAACTTTAAAGAAATAAACATTAGCCCAAGATGGCAAAAAATAGCTTACAACCCTTTAAAAACATGTTACAAAGCTCCTTTTAAAAATAGCATCGAACAAAAAGAAGGATTTGTTAGATATGCTGCCATTCATCAATCCGAAATTTCACAATTTTTAACAACAAATGAAGAGCGAAAGTAAACATCAAATCGAAATCGATTCAGATCTTAATAATACAGACCCAGATAATTAAAAATACTGTTTCCAAAGATAAGTTTTATTTTATTTATTTTATTTTAAATGAATTTTTATAATTTTTTTGTTATCCTTGTCAGTGTTACAAAATTTTTAATAAGCAATACATACCAAAAATATCTATATGCTCTTTGACAAACTAACATATTTCGACTTTTTTCTTGAATCTCAGTATCACAAAAAAACTTAATTGGACATAGGATGCAGTAATTACATTTTGCTTGCTTAAAATAAATTTGGCAAAAGAACATATTCGAAATATGTTGATTTTTTTTAATAAAATCCCTTTTGACAAAACAACATATATTATTATTTCTAAATTTTTGTTGAAATTTAGTGCTGGTGTTTTGAAACCTGGCATAAAAAAAGCTTGAAAGATTACTTTATATTATTTGCCCTTGACATTTGCCTAAATTTATACACAAAAGGTTTTGTATGCTATTTTATGTGTTTTTTTCGTTCTCCTGTAAAATTTGTATTTTGGAAATATATTGTTTTGTCAAATGGTTATAACTTACGTGTCCAGAGCTCCAAGTCGTGTAACTTCAAGTCGACATTTCGCCGCCAACTCTTCGTTTAGTGCTGGAGTTGCCGCCGATTTAGTCTGTCGAGTGCGTCTAATATTTATTTGTACAATTAATCAGTTAACTTTTCATTTTTAAATACTGGTATAAACAAGTCAAAGTGTAAAACTCGGCTGTGCCGAACATTGAGTACGGCTACCGCTTTAAAACTGCTGCCAATATTGAAACTATAAATTTGAATATCAATTAAATTTTAAGTTAATTGTTTTTCTCTTTGGCCAGCTTCTATCATAATTTTTATATACAAAAAACAATTATTGTGTATTCTTTAGAAATAATTCATTATTATTTGGCAAATTGCATAGTGAAAGACATGATATTCAATGATCTTTCGAATTCAATTATACAGCAAAAGTTTTTCGTTGTTCATAAAAATAAACAAAATTATGCAAACGGCCCTGACCAATATCTTACCATTGGCAAAGTGAGAAAGTATTATTGTTATTAATAATTGGGGGCAAAAAGTAGTCGTGACACACTTGACAACAAACAGGCATCACTTTAGAGGATGTTTGTATAACACAGAAAAGCTCTGAAGTTATTTGTATGACAGTTGTTTATAGTTAATATTTTAAGAAAAGGTGATTTTTTAACAAAAAGCATTTATTTTAAGAAAATGGTTTTAAAAAAAAATTTTTTTTTTATTAAAAACGGTGCGCACAGAAAAATAATTCATCAACCGAATTGTTTTAAAGTTTATCAACTGAACTTTCGATTCGATTTATACGATTTTATACCAAATAACCATTTTCTATTATTATAAAATATTTTGTCTGACAACAATAGAATTGTAAATGCCATCAACTCAAGATTCGGTTATTAAATTCATTACTATTCGTTTGGCAATAAATTTGGTAGCCCCAACGATTCTGTTTTCTGTGTGTTCTTTTAAAAAATTTGTACTTTTTAAAAACAGAGTATTTCTCAAAAATTCACTTTCTAAGGAAAGGTAATTTTAAAGTAAATATAATTTTTTTAAGAAAAGGTAGTTGTGTAAAATAAATGTACTTTAAAAAAGGGCACTTTTTAAGAAAGTGCTCTTTCTAAGGAAAGGCACTTTTAAAAAAAGGTACACGTCTTTATAGTATCGATCAATTTAGAATAAATTCAGAATCAGAAATGAAATCAACTTTATTGAAAATCTAGTTATAAGTGATGAAGCTCATATTCAGTTAATAAGCAGTTCTGTAGGTTTTGGGGTTCTGCAAATCCAAGAGCCATTTGGTGTACAGTGTGGTTTGGCATTACATCTGAAAATATTACTGAGCCTACTTCTACGAAAATGAAAATGGAAGTGCTGTAACCGTAAATGGAGAGCGGTATTGATTTATGATAGAACATTTTTTACGTCCTGCTCTTAAAAACAGACGTGAGATGTGGTTTCAGCAGGATGGAGCCACTGCCCACACTGCCCGAGACACAATGGTACTTTTAAGGCAAATTTTTTAAGAGCGAATAATTTATAGAAATTTGGAAATTAATTGGCCAGCACTATTTTCTTTGGGATTATTTGAATGAGCGAGTATATGTGAGCAATTCCGAGATAATCCTTGAATTCCAGGTGAACATTGTTACAGAAATTCAAACGCAACAGTCACAAATTTTGAGAAATATTACGGGAAATTTTCCAAAACGAACCTATCATTACAAAGCTGAAGACGGGGGTCATTTAAGTGACATTATTTTCCATACTTAGTGAAAAAATTTCGATTTTGTATATTCTATTATCTGAAAAAAAAAAACAAATTAAATAAAAATAAGTAAGAAAATTATAGTCGGTCTAGACCCTATATCATGCGTTTAGAGACCCTATCTCTCAGGCCGAACTAACTGGATATAGAAAATATAAACATTAACCAAATTTGAGTGGGATTTTTATTAATATTTTTGGCTGCAGATTTGAAAAAGTTCATATCGGATGCTATATCTATATGGGGACTAGGCCCAAAAATGGACCGATCCTGACCATGTTTGGTAAGGTCTCTTGTATTTTGCAAAAATATATACAAACAAAATTTGACAAGAATCAGTGCAATATTTTTGTTTTTTGATAGATTTAAGTGAATATCGGGAAGCAGCTCTATATGGGGCCTGTGACTAAGAGTTGTCCCATAGGGATCAATTTTAAACTACTGATTAATGGATATAATAAACACATACAAACCCAATTTGAATAAGATTTATATGATAATTTGGATCTTATGGCAATTTAAGTCGATATTTCATAGGGGTCATTTGTATGGGGGCTAGGTCTGAACAGCGTTCATTCTATGGCTGATAAAAGCTTACATACCAAATTTGATCAAAATGTATTTATATTTGCGACCTGCAGTTTGATTACAAGCTTTAAATGGACACACAGACGGACGGACGGACGGACATCGTTATATCGAATCAGATAGTGGTTCTGATTCGATCGGTATAATAAAAGGTGGGTCTAGGTCAAATATTTTTGGTAGTTACAAACAGCAGCACAAAGTCATTATACCCAAACTACATAGTGGTATATGGTATAAATATATAAACCCAACGTGACTTTTGGCCCACCCTGTATATGTAATAATCTGCATCTTGCGACAATTTTAGTCGGTCTGATGGGGGCATGGGGGCAAGCTCTGAACACGCACCTATTTTCGGCAACTTCAATAGCGCCCGTCAACAAAAGCTTTTATACCAAATTTCATCAAACTATATTCATATTTGCGACCTTTAGCGCGATTCAGTAACTTCTTTTAACGATAATCGAATCGCTAAAAAGAAAACAACGAAATTATCGATTGTGGTATTCAGTAAAATTTTTAAACGATATTCGCTTTTGCTAAAGTCAGCTGTTGTTGTTATCTAAACGACAACAATTTTTGTATTGTGTATTCAATCGTTAAAAAGTTAAATTTTTAGGTTGTAATGTATGACGACATAAATAAAAATCATAAAATAATGAAAATATTTTGCTTTTATTATAAAAACTTTTTATATAAATAAAAAATTAATAGCATATTCAATTCATTGTTTTATATTCATATGAATAAACAAAAATATTAATGAAAAATAAAGAAATTAAACATAAAATAAAATCATCCTGTCAAACACGAAGTGATTTGGTTGTTTCTATTCTTCTTCGTGTTTTTCGTTTATTTTGACAGAGACGCCACTCGTTTACAATTTAAATAAATAGAAAACAAGTAAGAAAACTATTGTCGGTCCAGACCGACTATACGATACCCTATACCATGCGTTTAGAGACCCTATCTCTTAGACCCAACTACCTGGATATAGGAAATAATCATATACCAAATTGAGTGGGATTTTTATCAATTTTTTCGGCTGCAGATATAAAGAAGTTCATATCGGATGCTATATCTATATGGGGAGTAGGCCCAAAAATGGACTGATCCTGACCATGTTTGGTAAAGTCTCTTGTATTTTGCAAAAATATATACAAACAAAATTTGAGAAGAATCAGTGCAATATTTTTGTTTTTTCATAGATTTAAGTGAAGATCGGGAAGCAGCTCTATATGGGGCCTATGACTAAGAGTTGTCCAATAGGGATCATTTTTGGACTACTGATTAATGGACTACTACTGATTAATATATATACACAAACCCAATTTGACTAAGATTATAGCGCCCCGGTAGGTGATTCCCATCAGAGGCTTTGGTCTGTCGCTGCAAAAAAAAAAAATAATAATAATTTAAAAAAAAAAACAAAAAAATTAACACCCTCCCTCTTTCCTCCTTAACCCTATTTTCCTGAGATCAACACAATGCACTGCATCTGTAGGGGGCATCCCCTGAGTGCTGATTAATTAAAAAAAAAAAAAAAAAAAATTTGTATGATAATTTGGATCTTATGGCAATATAAGTTAATTTCATAGGTGTCATTTGTATGGGGGCTAGGTTTGAACATGGACCGATTCTCACCCATTTCAACAGCGTTCATCCCATGGCCGATTAAAGATTAAATACCAAATTTCATCAAAATATATTCATATTTGCGACCTGCAGTTTGATTAAAAGCTTTACATGGACACACAGACGGACGGACGGACGAACATCGTTAAATCGTATCAGATAGTGATTCTGATTCGATCGGTATAATTAAATATGGGTGTAGGTCAAATATTTTTGGTTGTTACAAACAGCAGCACAAAGTCATTATACCCAAACCACATAGTGGTATAGGGTATAAATAGACTTGTCGACTATCGCTAAGGTGTAGTTAGTGAGTCACTTAATCGTTAGTGCAAACAGCAATAGCTGTCGATATATTTTCCGATTGTCGGATCGCTAAAATTTACAGTGTCGCACTACTGGTTGCTAATCGCCGAATTCGATATCGAGTAAAATCAATAGAAATTTCTTATTTCTGTTTAAAGAAGAAGGAAAAACGTCATACCTCGATTCACTTTTACTCTTAACTACGGACCATAATTCGTTAACTGTGACAGAGTAAAATTATTCTTAGTATTTTGTTTTGGAAAATTAAAAAAAAATTTCGATCGAAAAATTTCGATAACGAATGCGACGATTAGATTCCTGTTTTTGATTACAAAGTTTATATGAACACACAGAGGAACAATCAAGTAGACAAAGAGACTCTAAAATTGATTCTGAGTCGAAAATTATTCTTAGTCGATAAGTGTAATTAAAGATGGGTCCAGGTGCAATATTTTTGGTAGTTACAAACATCAGCATAAAAAAAAACAAAATTTTATCAATAGCTAAAGGTGCTATTACACGAAATGTTTTTTACATATGTACTGTCACTTTTTTATCCATATGAAATTCCTCATGTCTGTCAAAATTGTCTTTTACATACGATTCATAATTTTTGCTATCACACGTGCATATGAATTTCCGTATGACTTAACCTCTAAATGTAAACAACAGTTGATTTAATGTGTGAATTTACAAAAATGTATTGTTAAAAAAAGATATATATTTTTTAATTGTTAATTAATACTAAACAATTTATTTTTCTTTCAATATTAATCTTTAAAATTTACTCTGTTTTTCTTTCGCCACAAGCAGTGTTGTATTTTCACATGTTTGTCATGCAAAAATAGAACCTGTTCTAATTGAAAAATGTACATGTGACTTTGCTCATGTATTGTACATAAACAATGTTTCATATGTATCACACGATGTGTACAACTTTTGTTGTGGGAAAATTTGACAGTACATATGTAAAAAACACATCATGTAATAGCACCTTAAAGAGCATACTTTTCACTTGTTCAAAAGAAACAATAATTTAAAAGAAAAAACTTTCCTGTTTTTTAAACAATAAAATGGCAATAAAATAAGTACTCAAATCTAGAAGTTGTGGTTGCATACCACATTTTTTGCTGGGTTATTATTAAAAACTCTGCATAAACTTTTCTTATAATGGGTCAATAGTTCAATTTAATGTTGGGGTTAAAATTGCAAAAAGTAGTATAAGTTCTATGTTTACTGAAAGTTTTTTTATAATTATTCTCGAATAATTAGCATAATAAAAACAGAATTATACCTTTGATGCGCTCAAAAGAAAAATGTTTGTATTGAAAACGAACCAACAATTAAAGTAGAACAAATAAGTACTTTATGATTTATTTAAGTAGTATAATCAAATCGTTTAAGTAGCAGACCAAGGTTAGCCATGCTCCATTTAATAATATTTTTGTTATACTTAATAACTTAAGTATTATTACAGTGGTAGCGAAATAGCGATTATTGTAATTATGTTGGCAAAGTTATTTCAATAAAAATCAATATAAGTAATCGTTAGTGGACTAGCTGAGGTATAGGATTTGTAGCTATAAGATTCTTTCCCATCTTATCTGTACTTATTTATGCATTTGATTCGTCCGTCCGTCCATCTGTAGGTCCGCCCAATTAAGGCTAGAAAAGCACGTTTATTTCACAAAGTTTTTATTGGATATTAATCAATATGAGTATATAACCTTTCATATTATAAACTTTAAGCGATTATATGTATATATGAAATTTCAGTGATTCATGACGAAAAATTCTAGCGCAACTAAACACTTTCTCTTACATTTTTAAAATATTTTTATTTTTTTTATTTATTTGCATATTACAGCTAATAAATTATTAACATAATGTTAGGCAAAAAAGCTATAATAACGAAGTTTTTAGTTTAAAGAAATAATTTTATAAATTTTATTACAGTCTGTTAGAGTCTAATATTGAGAAAAAGTCTTTATTATTGAGAGTAGGGTTTTTGCATTTATTAATGTGGGGGCAACTCGTGAAAAGGTAATCGGTGCTTATCGGGGTTCTTGTCCTAAAATCTTTATACCCTATACCACTATGTGGTCAAGGTATAATGACTTTGTGCTGATGTTTGTAGCTACTCTTTTATTATACCGATCGACTCAGAATCACTTTCTGAATCACTTTCTGAGTCGATTTAGTGATGTCCGTCTCTCCGTCCGTCCTTACTTTAGTCTGTGCGTCAATGTAAAACTTGTAATCAAACTACAGATCGCAACTATGAATATATTTCAATGAAATTTAGAATGTAAGCTTTTATCGCCATATCATGAACGCTATTGAAATTGGTGAAAATCGGTTCATTTTCAGACATAGTCCCCATACAAATGACGCCTACGAGATCGACATAAACTGCCATAATATCCGTATTATCATGTAGATCACGGTCAAGTAGGGTTTGTGTATGTTTATTACATCCATTTATCAGTGGTCTAAAAAATAAACCCTTTTTTCTTGCCCATGGCCCCATAGGAACTCTAAACCGACTATAATTTTCTTACTTGTTTTCTAGGTAGTATGTTGTTGTCCATTCTTTCAAAAAGTTTGTAGGCGTAAAGTTCTTTAGGGTTATATTTCCTGTACCAATTTGCGGTTGAGTTAATAATTATTAGGTTTTCCTGTCTCGTATTTACTTTTTAAGAAATTTTTAATATTGTCAGTTAATAGATTTAGAGTAGTTATAAGACGTGGGGAAAAAGATGCCCTTGCACCATCTGCAGTTTCATTTCCTATTATATCTAGGTGCCCTGGAATCGAAATTAGCCGAATTACATTTAATTGTATTTCAATACTGTTTAATTTTATGATGTATATAATTGACAATTGCTACCTTTTCCTATAGCTTAAAGCGCAGCGAGAGAGTCAGTAGGAAATGATCTTAAAAATTTATGTTTTTACTAGCAGATTCCAGTACTCGAAATTCGAGTGAAAATTCTAGGAAATTTTAGTTTTTCATTTAATAGACCTTAAAGGTGTGCTTCACAATTCAACTCATTTTAAATGAAGAAAACAAACTCAACACATTAACACAAACACATTGACAAATTTAATAAACACACACACAGAAAAAAAATTTGCCAACCGAATTGTTCTAAAATGGAACAACTATATTTTCGATGGTATCAACAGAAATTTAATATCATCACCAAATTTTCTATTATTATAAAATATTTACTATTACGGCAATAGAATTGCAATCATAGTGAACCCGAAAATCGGTTATTAGCATTATCGCAATTCGGTTGGCAATAAATTCGGTAGCCACAATGAATCTGTTTTCTGTATGCACACATAGGCACTGTATAATTTTATCTATGTGTTAGTAGCAACTTTAAAAGATCATAACTCCAAAAAAATAATCCAGACGATGAAATCTGTAAATCTGGGTAACAGCTAAAAAGAAATACCTTTCAATTGATAAGCTTTGTGTCAAAATCGGGGTAGAACTGTGAAATTTACAAGCTGATGTGTTTGTAGATGATTTTTTCACTTGGTATGTTGTAATAGTCGCATGCTTGTACTATACTGGAATTTTCGATTTATAGATTTTTTAAAGCACTGGGTAATGGAAAATCATCATTGAATTAGATTTCAATAATTTGGCTGTGGCGAAGTTTGTATATGGTTCTGTTGTCCTTACATTTACTTCAAATATCATGTTCTTTATTGGATCTCTTAAAGGCTCCTTAAGGCTGAGTAGTAAATTTTTTTTATCATATTTAAGGTGGTTTTGAGAGAAAAGCCATATAGGTTTATACTGTAATTGATTTTAAAGATTGTGAGCGAACTGAGAATGTTGATGAGGAATATTAAAATATAGATTTTGTTATATTATTAAAAAATAATGTTTTAAAAGTATAGTAAACGCGAACAAATGTTGGCACTGAAAGATTCAACATGCTCTAATTTTGGTTCTACGTAGATCCATCCGTGTTCGCTCATAAATAATAGCGTAAAATTGTTTTTGTTGTAATTTTTATCTTATATATATTTCTTCTGTTAGTGTGTTTGTCATTAAACTCTTCCTATTAGATTTTATATTAGATTAAGAAGTCTCTACGCACTGCGCACAATTTGATCTTTTGTGCAGCCCATGGTTATACTAAAGATTAAGGCTCCTTATAGCCAATTACCCTGCTTGCCATGAGATACCATATGTCTCGAGAATATAAAGTGTATCCTCCAAGTGCAACGGTTCTTTTGCTACTTAGTTTTATAGATTCACAGAGAATGCGTTGTGCTATTTCCGCGCCCTGTTCGCAGAACCTAGATGTGTCTGTAACAGACTGACCTTTCATTCGTAGATGGTATCTAAGATTACACTGTCCAGTAAAGAATTCCGTCAAGGTCCATAAATTCTTCTTCTCAAGGGAAAGTAATCTTTCCGATTGAAAACTGGATGGAGTTATGAATCTCTTAGCTTGCCGTTGGCCGTGACTTTTGGTCCAGTGTTCGGCAATTTGCGATTCCTTCCGCATCTTAATTTTTTTCTTGATATATCCTAGAATACCATAGAATGGTACCGGAGCGATGAAAGGACGACGTGCCCCTCATTGCTCTCGTGTCCTTTGTATACCGAAATCGAGCATAAAGTTAGTTTGTTGCATCTACTTATTTGGTTGAGTACTTCGATGCAATCCAAAACGAGTTTAGACGTCACGTGCAACGTGACTGTCGGATATTATGTAAATGAGTGCCCCATTCCTATTTCTTCTAAGACATTCAGTCATACATACATAAAGAGCAAAGACCTCCCATTGAAAAATGGATGGGTATTTTCCCATAGGTAAGGCATGTTGAAAATTGGGACCGAATATGCCCGCGCTCGTGTCCCCAATTGATTATTTTGAGTCATGTGTGAACCGCACATGAGAACCCTGCTACGGTTTCCAGGTTCTACTGGTCCATAAGCTCCGTTCCAATATAATTGATTTAAATTTCCTGATAAATATATTTCTTAGTATATTTTGTCCTTGACTCCCGCTACTGGGTCGTTGATGAAGAGCCATGCGACTCTCGTGTTACCCTTTAGGTCACTGTCCGTCGTATTACCAAAATCCTGAAGTCATACCGCACACATGCACGCATCTTCGATGACCGAAATATGCAGTGGTGTGATGTTAAGCGTGACGCCGATAGCATCGGTTGGACACGTTCTTTTCGCCCCGGTGATACTAATACAGGCAATGCGGAACACCTTGTTCAGGATTGCCTTTGCATTCGCTTGCTCTACCTTTCGCCACCACGATAATCCTAAACGACTAGTAGAGCATGTGGGGTTTTAAACTCCACGTTTTACCAAGTAGCCTTTGACAGGCATGTAATGCCCAGGTGCCCTTTTTTGTAATTTGATCTAAGTGGTTGTTCCACGTGAGGGATGTGTCGGACTTCGTCCGAGAACCGTATTATCAAGCCGTTCAGCCTTGTAGTGCATATGTGGTTTTAAACTCCACGTTTTACCAAGTAGCCTTTGACAGGCATGTAATGCCCATGTGCCCTTTTTGGTAATTTGATCTAAGTGGTTGTTCCACGTGAGGGATGTTTCGGACTTCGTCCGAGAACCGTATTGTCAAGCCGTTCAGTCTTGTTTTCCAAAGGTTGAGTTTTCTCTGTTTCGTGAATATTGCATACGCTCCGATATTGTGCTCTCTTCAAAGCCGGTGACAGAGAAAATAAGATCGTCTTCGTAGCCAAAAGTTCTGAATCCTAGATTGTTTAGTTCTTGCAGTAGCTCATCAATGACAAACGTCGAAAGCAGTGGCGATAGAACGCCTCCATGAGTACAGCCCCTAGAGCAATTATGTTCCTAGACGTACTGCGTATGTTCAGTGAAATGACTTAGAGTTGAGCATCTTTAGGGTCCAATTAATTTTGATTGGAGAAATATTTTTTCCCAACATGGCTTCTTCAATTACGGCATATGATGTATACTCGTAGGTGCCATGTATATCAATGAAGGTACATAGAGATATCTGTTTGGCATCAAATGCCTTTTCTATCATTTGACAATATTATGGACAGTTGATTCCGTGGATTCACCTTGTTGGTATCTAAATTGTAGTTCATGAATAAGTTTGCGTGCCAAGTAAGTGTCCCAGATATGATGGTCTAGAACTTTCTCCATTGTCTTCAGGAAAAAGGAACTTAGACTAATCGGTCTAAACGATTTAGGTTGCTAAGATTTTCTGCCTACCTGGGGTATAAATACTACTTTTGCTTCTCTCCAGATTGATGGCGCAAAACCATGTAGACTGTTATATGTACGTTCTATTTCATTAACTTTATTATATTAAATTAGTTACAATATTGCTTAAGTAGTACTTAGATATATAACAGGGTGACTTATAATGAATAGCAATGAACATAGATATACACTTAGAGATATGTATGTACAACATCTTCCCTTTTAACTTACAATGTTAATAGATATCCACTAAGAAAAGTGTATGTACAATTTGTTTTTAAATTTATGATAAAAATTTTACAATTCATTTTTAATAAGAATCAACACTCAAACTTTTTCGGTGGCACCACCTTTCTACCCCTACGCGTTACATAACCACGATGTATTGTTGATCTGTATTGGAATAATTAGTCAATTATTGTTCGGTTTAAGATCATGTATATATTTTTCTAATGAAATAAAGATAATAATTTTTGTAATGTAAGAGAAATATTAGAAAAAAATTGAAGACATCGCTAGATGGAGTAGCTACATGATCTTAAACCGAACAATAAATGACTAATTATCATTTACAATTTCATTTTCAACTTTACTATTAACATCTCCTATAAGCTAGTTAAGGGTTGTAGATTTTCCGATATTTCATTTTCCACTTTACTCTTAACAGTTATTAAACTAGTTACATGTTGTGGTTTCTCTGAAATATGTTCTTCATTCCTTCTATAATGCACACCATTCTCATCCCTTACAATAAAAGATCGTTCTTTGTTATTCTGCATAACCTGACCGGTAAACCATACTGAATTTGAATTTTTCTTACACATAACGTTATCACATTCGTTTTCTAACCTGCCTAAACCCTCAAATGTGTCAGAAAACTCCTCTACCAAATCAACACATGATAAACTATTAACAGTTTTTATTAAATTCATAGTCTCTGCCAGATTCAGGCCAATAATATTTCTACAATTTAGATTTACTATATAAAAAGTAGTTAGATAATATTTGTTGTTAAAATATAAATCAATATCTACTCCTCCACTTATCGGAAGTTTCTGACCACTAAAAGTATAGTGGTATTTAAAATGTTTATTCAGTTGTGGAATGACGGTTCCATACCTTCCTGCATGGATATATACAGTCCGATCCACGTGATTTGAGTGGAGAGAAACTATTTATCGCCCATCTAACCCGATTCTTCTGAAAATTGTTGTCCGCTAACCATATGTTCCTTTTAGTTAGAAAAGACTTCCCGACGACTGGTTGGAACCTGTTAGTGGGGACACACCCTGAAAGGTGTGTTTCCAATAGAAGTTAACAGATTTCTTCCGGGAATCAATATGTGAACCATTTCATATAATTCGAGTACAATGATAGGGATATTTATGATCATTTGGGTGACGTCATCTGTTATATTAATGTACGAAATGTGCTGAAAATGGGCGGGTAATATAAAAGGGAAAGTAATGATACTTTGTGGGAGTACACAAGTTATTGAGTGTGAGTAGGCTTGTTGGGCGATATTGGGTCGGTTACCGTGGCATCTCCCATACAAAGTGAATATTCAATATCACATAATTCGAGTACTGCGACAAGAAGATCTTTGATACTTTGCGCGACGTAATCTGTTATTAGTGTAATCTCCCGCGCTGAAAATGGGAGTGCACGGATAAATGGTCGTGGTATCTGCCATACAAAGTATTTATTCAATATTATATATTTAGCGTATTATTACAGAGAGAATAGCTCCGTGACTTATTAACAAATAAAGGCCATACTCTAGGAGAAGGCATACCAGAAAGTCTTTACCAAATCTTGAAGGATAAAAATATAATTATTAATTGTCTCGAATCCATTGCAATTGATGGAAAACCTTCTATGTTAGCGAAAAATAATGAGTTTGTTACAATTTGTCTCCAATCGTATTCTTCACCAAATTATTTCGTTCCAAGGAGCTTAAATTGCTAAATTATTGGGCATAATACCAAATTTGAAAAAAGTAATGAATGTTGTACTAGTAGCAAATTTCATCATATCTAAAGCGTTGCTGCATTTTTGGAAGAATAGAAACTACGATTTAGTAACCTTTACATCTTTTTCAAACATAAAACGAAAAATAATAGTGTCCAAGGCGTAAATTGTTGCTGGTTTATCAGCATAAGCCAGTGAGATAATCGAGAGGGGCAAATCGTATGACCTTGGAGGCCAACTGATAGGTCCGTTACTCAATATCAACTTATCACTAAATTATGATTTCACTAAGTCGAAGGTTGCGAATGCCATATGGCACGTAGCGCCTTTCGGTTGACACCATATCTCGCCCGGATCAATGTCATCCATATATTCAAACAAAACATCACTAATCATGGTGCGGTAATGATCTTCGTTGGAGAATAAGGTCCGATGGTACTACCAACATGTGAACCACATCAAACATTGAATTTTTCTGGATATAGAGACTGTTGTGGATTGGCCTCACTTCATATGCGGCAATCTTGCTTATTAACAAACCCATTACGCCAAAAATAAGCCTCATCGAAGAACACACACAGTTCTGTGATAAGATATCGTGTCAGTTTTCAAATTTAGAGACCGATCGGCGAAATAAAGATACATGATGGCGTGCTCAGGTAGACGATTATGCTTGCCATAAAAATCACGAACTGCTCTATAAGTTGATATATGTTGAAATCAAATTTGGATAATTTAGTAGCGTTGTTCCATCGTGAGTCTATTCGTGATAATTTCTGCTCACAACTGTCAAAAAGTAAGCGCAGTATTGTAGTTCGTTTCACAGCTAACCCTTTTTGAAGTTCTATTTAAGCAATAAACAACAGTTTGTGACAGCGGCTATCATTCCCACACCCTATGTATACATTAAACAATGCTTACAAAAGAGACAGAAGCTACATGAGGTATGTACATTTTTGGCCTGATCTTGTATCATGTCAAAAATAGAGACAATGTCAAATTCGTACCAAAGAGATGTGAATCCACTCAACTGAATACAGAACTAAGGCAAAATGGGCTCTTGCATAAAGAATGATGAAGACCACAAAGCTACTCACCAAATGGTCTGGATCCAGCAAAAGAATTACTAAAATTGACTGGTTGGAAACAAAATATAAATAAATTGCATAATAAAATAATTTTCTTGGTAACACTTCTAAATTCGAAACCAGTTAAGTTTATGTAAGTTTCTCCTAACGGTCTTTAAAGCATCCATATTAATGCACTTTTGTGTATTAAAGTTTAGAGTGCATATGCATATATATGTACATCTATGTTAATATTAAAATTCCTTTTATGTATGTAAATTAGCCACTTTAATTACGCATTTTAAAATGCACGGCTGGAGACTAATATTGTGATTATGAAACATGAAGAATAGAGAACACATTCATTGTTTTATGTCGGTTATCCCTTTCACTGATTTCTATTGCAATTGCGATTAAAAGCAACAAACAGAAACAGAAAAACAAGGAAAAATATGTTGAGGTAATTAGAGTAGAAGAAAAAAATGTTAGAAGTAAGAGTGTTTGGCTGAAAAAAAACATGTCATTATAGTGTTGAATCCTGGATGATACGGAAAATTTTTCATATCAAAGAATAAAATATAACTATAGTCCGAAAACACTGATGTAAATTTCGAGAATCAACACATTTTGAGAATAATACAGCCGTTTCCAACTAGATTTTCGGATATTTAATAAACAGCGTAACTATATATTTTTAGAATAAACAATTTGCGAATAATTTTTGTTGATTCCTTATATTTAAAAACTGCTCTTAAAGTCTGGAAACAACACACATTTTGGTTATCCAATTGTAGTAATATCTAAAGCATTTTGGAAGTCTGTTTGTTTGTTTATGAAATCTGTAGAATAAAACGGCAGAATGGATTTTCTTGAAATTTTCTCCTAAAGGTTGTTTTTTTTTTTTTTGCTTAGATAGAACTTACGAAAAGGTTAGCTGCCAAACAAACTGTCATATTGCGCTGATTTTTCAACACTTGTGGTCAATGTACTCCGGCAAATTATTATGAGTAGATTTACGCTTGAACAACGCTACCAAATTATGCAAATATAGTTTGAAAATAAGTAATTAGTGTAACTTATAGGCGACTTCGTTATTTTATGGCGCATATAATCGTCCATCTGAACAAGCCAGCTATCTAATTCACACCCACATACTCTACATGATGCAGTAACACCAAAATGCCCCAGGAATGTCTATAGTGAAGGTGATATCGCCGCCGTAAACGAAAGTGTGGAAGAAGATCCTAGTTTATCGATTTGTCGGAAAATATTGTATAAAAGATCTTGACCTAGACCCATATAAGATCCAGTTGGTCCTACAATTAAAGCCACCATGCAAAGAAAAACTGACCCAAAGTTTTATCGCAAAATTGTTTCAGCGATGAGGATCATTTTTGGCTTAACGGGCTTGTAGATAAACAAAATACATCCAGAAAAATGCACCGTTTGATGCGGTTTGCACGTAAAAAGAAACATATGTAAATAGTCCATACAAATTTTTTTTTTTATATAAGCTCACTTCTGCAGGCTACATTAGAATTGGACATATATTCAAGAGTAACCTTTAAACGTCCTCAATAGGAAAAATATTTAAAATGCTTACTCTTTCTAATCTAAAAGTTATTCTACAAAACAAACATTTTAAATTAATCATTACATTAGATTTATGTTAAGAAAATTGTAATTTCTTTCATGTGAAAAAAGGTTGTCGAAATTAATTAATTTTTTATTAAAATATTGAAATATTTATTTAGTTCATTATAAATATCCAGTCAGGTGTAGGACGCAAAAATCACATCTTTGAAAAATCCTATCTTTGAAAATGTACTTCTTTAGGAAAAGACCCTCTTCTAAAAAAGTACTATTTTAAGAAAATCTACTTTTTTAACTACTATTTTAATAAAAAGGAAGTTTTTTAAGAAAGTGTACTTTTTAAATTCGAGGTATTTTTTCAGAAGACGGAAAATGTACTTTATATAAAACTAGCTGTTTTTACCCGGTCAGGCCCTGGATCCAAAGGGCTTTGACTTGAAAAATGGTTCACTATACTTACCAGGCGCTGAGTACTTAGTCCCCGATGAACCATTCCTCAAATAAATTAACTTACTCCCAAAAAATTTTTATGGTATTGAGGAATTTGTTCTTGGTGAAAAAATTCCCTATGTTCACGTTTTTTGGGGGAACAAATTCATGTTTTATTTCAATTTAAAATTTTGTGATTTTTTAATTTAGAACTTTTTTTTATAAGACGCTACAGCAAAAATACTTCAAAAATAAGCTGCGAAACCGCCTTAAGTTTTTTTTTTTAATTTTATTTATTTTGTAAACATCAAATATAACGGAATCGTTTGCAAATTAAAGGAATCAGATCTTTTAAAAATTGAATTACTTTATTCAATAAGTGATCATTATTGAGCAGAGACGTCAAAGAAAAACAAAAAATTAATGCGACGTTTAATATTGTGCCGCAATGTTGCTTTAAGCAACTGCTTATAGTATATGTATAGTAATTATTGCACATACGTAGATAACATTTATCATAAGACTTTTCACTGAGCTGTGTCCCGCGAGCGAGTCGCGTCCGCGTCCGCGCGTTTGGCAGCTACACCCGTGCTGCCGCGCAGTTGTCAACTTATTTTAATCGCCAAAATATATTTTCCAGATAATTGCAATATTTTAGCTGAGCTGTGTTCGCGAGCGCGTCGCCACTTTCGCGTAACGAAATTATGCTATTGAAAATAATACAGATTTTAAATACGTTTATTGAGAGCAGTATGGAGATTTTGTTCATTTCGTTTGGGGACCTTTATTTAAAAATTTGGGGAATTTGTTCATTTTTTGAGGAATTTGTGCATTGGGGGCTAAGTGCTAAGCGCATGCTTACCACTACAACTTAGCATGGATTATTTTGAGTGTATTATGTCTAAAAGTTACGAATTTTAGTTATTCTAGAGCTTGGGGATATACAGCAATTCTGGTTTTTCCTTCTGGTGCATATACGAAAAGCTTGTGCTGGCTCCCAACTCTGGAGCAGGCGACAAATAATTGTCTATGAAAAAAACAGGGAGATTCTAAGTTGATAACTGCTACCGTAAGAGATGGTCCTCTTATGTACGTTATGTTAGGAACAACTTTTTGTACCATCTCTTGCAATGAAAAACCAACTTACAAAATTCTTCTGGTAGGGATATTACAAGAGTTTCAAGAGTTTCACATTCCCTGGAGTTAGCTTGTCTTATCCGTTGGGCCTGAAGACATAGTTGAGTCGTTTCCGGAGTTTCAGATTCCCTCGACTAAGCTTGGCTTAGCTGCTGGATTTCTAGACGCACTTAAGTAGATTCAGGCATTTCCGCTTCTCTTACAAAGCTTGTCTTGATCTTTGGGCTTCAAGACGTTATTCGGTTTGCTTAGGTGTTTCAGCATTTCTCGTCTCAGATTGTCTAACTCGTTGAGACTCGAAACGAATTTGGGTCTCATCAGGTTCTCTAGAGTTCTGTTTTGTTTAAACCTTTTTGCATTTGAGGTAGTACGGCCTATATGCTATGCTTTCATGTGCAAGGCACAATTGCAAATAGTTATTTTTCCACCTTTACAACTCATTTTTGTAATAGTTTGCTTTCCAATGTAGCCAAAAGGCGAGATGGAAATAAATGTAATATTTTGTTTTCTATTGTATTTAAATAGGCGAGATGCAAATATTTATAATCGGAATAATCCTGCAGCGGTAGTCAACCTATGAAATAAATCTGCACTAAGTTTGGGGTGTTGCAACTCATATAGTAAAAAAGATAAGACGGGAAAGTTTGTAATAGGATGATTTAAAATCTTCATTTCATAATGGTGCAAATTCAAGAGTAGTAAGTAAAGAGATTTATGTACAAAATTTTTGGGAAGTCCATTGAAAAACTAAAATATGAACAAACACTTAAAGCGTATATAGAAAATTAAAAAAGTGGGCGTGGCCGATAAAAGTATATGACGACCTAACCTGGGATTTGAGAATAATGTGCAGTAGATTCGAGCGAAACCCATAAAAAATTAAAAAAAATGGTCGCAGAAGTAGGCGTGGCCGATAAAAAGCGTATGGTGACTTCCCTGTGGTACAGAGATCGTGTATACCAAATTTCAGAGGAAATCGTTAACAAATAAAAATTTATATAGCGAACAAATATACCAAAAAGCAGAAAATGAATTGTATATAAAAAGTGGGCGTAAAAGTAGGCGTGGTCGATAAGAAGCATATGGTGACCTTAGCTGGAGCACAGGAATCGTGTTTACCGAATCTCAAACAAATCCGTTGACTAATAAAAATGTGTATAGCGAACAAATATACCAAAAAGCAGAAAATGAATTGTATATAAAAAGTAGGCGTAAAAGTAGGCGTGGCTGGTAAGAAGTATATGTTGACCTTAGCTGGAGTACAGGGATTGGGTGTACCAAATATCAGAGAAATCCGTAAACAAATAAAAATTTTAATAGCGAACAAATATACCAAAAAGCAGAAAATGAATTGTATATAAAAAGTGGGAGTAAAAGTAGGCGTTGCCAATAGTACATACATGGTGACCTTAGCTGGAGTACAGGGATCGTGTGTACAGAATTTCAGAGAAATCCGTTGAAAAATAAAAAATTGTATAGTGAACAAATATGAATAAAACAGAAAAGGAATTTTACATAGAAAGTGGGCGTAAACGTAGGCGTGGCCGGTAAAAAGTATACGGCGACCTTTCCTGGGGTGTGGAGATCGTGTGTACAAAATTCAGGGAAATCCGTTGAAAAATAAAAATTTGTATAGCGGTCAAACAAACAAATAAATAAACAAACAAACAGAAAATGAATTTTATATATATAGATATACCTTACATATATGAAAAGTAATTTTTTTAAGAAAAGCACTTATTATAATTTTAGTAATTTTTGTAGAAAAATGTTTTTTAAAAGAGGTAAATTTTTACGAAACAGTGCTTTATTAATAGACTAATTTTAATTTTGTAAGAAAATCTCTTCTTTAAGAAAAAACACTTTCTTAATTAAAGCTAAATTTTTAAGAAAATGTATTTTAAAAAAATTCTTTTTTTAAAAACAGTACTTTTTAAAAAAAGATTATTTAAAAAAAGTGCTATTTATAAATTTTTTTTAATAACGGTGCTTTTTTAGAAAACGATGCTTTCTAAAAAGTTTTTTTTTTGGAAAGGTACTCTTTTAAGAAAATGTACTTTTTAAGAAAACATAATTTTTTAAAAAGGAACCTTTGTGCTTTTTTAGTAACGATGCCTTCTTTAAAAAAATATAGTTTTTAAAAAGGTAAATTTTTTTAAAGCAGATACTTTCTGAAGAAAATGTACTTGTTAAGAAAAGGTATTTATACCCTATACCACTATGTGGTTTGGGTATAATGACTTTGTGCTGCTGTTTGTAACAACAAAAAATATTTGACTTACACCCATTTTTAATTATACCGATCGAATCAGAATCACTATCTGATTCGATTTAACGATGTCCGTCCGTCCGTCCTTCCGTCCGTCCGTCTGTGTGTCCATGTAAAGCTTGTAATCAAACTGCAGGTCGCAAATATGAATATATTTTGATGAAATTTGGTATTTCATCTTTTATCGGCCATGGGATGAACGCTAATGAAATTGGTGAGAATCGGTCCATGTTCAGATCTAGGCCCCATACAAATGACCCCTATGAAATCAACATATATTGCTATAAGATCCAAATTATCATACAAATCTTAGTCAAATTGGGTTTGTATGTATATATTACATTCATTAATCAGTAGTCCAAAAATGATCCCTATTGGATAACTCTTAGTCATAGGCCCCATATAGAGCTGCTTCCCGATCTTCACTTAAATCTATCAAAAAACAAAAATATTGAACTGATTCTTCTCAAATTTTGTTTGTATCTATTTTTGCAAAATACAAGAGACTTTACCAAACATGGTCATGATCGGTCCATTTTTGGGCCTAGTCCCCATATAGATATAGCATCCGATATGAGCTTTTTCATATCTGCAGCCGAAAAAAATAATAAAAATCCCACTCAAATTTGGTTTATGTTTATTTTCTATATCCAGTTAGTTGGGTCTGAGAGATGGGGTCTAGACCGACTATAATTATACCCTATACCACTATGTGGCTTGGGAATGATGACTTTGTGCTGCTGTTTGTAACTACCAAAAATATTTGACCTAGACCCATCTTTATTTATATCGATCGAATCAGAAACACTAACTGATTCGATTTAACGATGTCCGTCCGTGTGTCCGTCCGTCTGTGTGTCCATGTAAACACTGTAATCAAACTGCAGGTCGCAAATATGAATATATTTTGATGAAATTTGGTATGTAAACTTTCATTGGCCATAGGATGAACGCTATTGAAATTGGTGAGAATCGGTCCATGTTCAGACCTAGCCCCCATACAAATGACCCCTATGAAATCGACATAAATTGCCATAAGATCCAAATTGTCATATAGATCTTACTCAAATTGGGTTTGTATGCGTTTATTACATCTAAGTTATAGGCCCCAATAGAGCTGCTTCCCCATCTTCACTTAAATCTATCAACAAACAACAATATTGCATTGATTCTTCTCAATTTTTTTTTGTATATATTTTTGCAAAATTCAAGAGACTTTACCAAACATGATTAGGATCGGTCCATTTTTGGACCAAGTCCCTATATAGATATAGCATCCGATATAAACTTTTTCATATCTGCAGCCAAAAAAATTAATAAAAATCCCACTCAAATTTGGTTTTTTGCTTATTTTCAATGTCCAGTTAGTTGGGCCTAAGAGATAGGGTTTCTAAACGCATGGTACAGGGTATCGTATAGTGGGTCTAGACCGACTATAATTTTCTTACTTGTTTTAATATGATGTACTTTTTAAAAAAAATACTTTTTTAAGAAAAAGTATTTAGTAATTTACGTAAGAATGAAAACAGAAAACGCTATTAACAAAGTGAGTTACTTGTTTACAAATAATGACCGTGAATGACCAATGTGGCCGTTGATAATACTTTTATTTAGAAATATTTGGTCAATAAGCACGAATCCACAAAAAAACAAAAAATTTCCAGTGCTTTAAGTTCGCTCGTCAAAGTGTTAATGCTCTTTGAAGCTAGAAAATTCCGAAAAAACAAATATTTTGCTCTTAAGGCTATTTCTCGAAATCCTGACATGATTGAAAAATTCTGGTCTCAAATTTGAACTTAAAGCGAAATGCAACGCTAGTAGTTAGTATTATATCTGAGTGTTGTTAAACAAAAATTCAAATCCAAAATGAAAGGAATATAATGTAGTGTAAAATATTAACAAACATCTAGATAATACCTTTTATAGCTTGTGCAGAAATAAATTCCGGAGACCTCATATGTTTTTGACCCTTATTACAATGGAAGTTGGTTTAGCGATGACCGTCTGTCCGTCTGTCTGCAGAACTCACGATCACACCCCCAATAATTAAGCTAGACTCCCCCTTTTTACATACTATCATTTATTAATATCACACAGGAGTAGCTATTTAAATTCTTCAAAATCGGTGCAAAGGCCAACGAGATATGAATGCAAATTTGAGAAAACTCTTGAAAATAGAAAAATGTTCAGTGTGTTTGCTGTTTTTCTTAAGATATGTAAATGTTGTAATTCTTCTTATATTTGTATAGCAATTGTAGTTGTAGCACTTGGTTCATGCGGGTGTGTCAATAGTATGTGTCACATTAGCCTAATACTTCGTTACACATACTTTTTATCGTTACACATACTTTTTATCGTTACAAAAAGTATAATCCCTAAAAAGTAAATTTTTTAAAAAAATTCCTTTTCTTAAAAGGTATCTATACTCCAAAAGAAAATTTTTTTAAGCAAAAATTTTTTTAAGTAATTTTTTTTAAACAACCCCCTTTTTAAAATATCCATTTTAAAAGTACCCTTATTTAAAATACTCTTTTGGAAAAAAATTACACCTTTCTTTAAAACAAAATACCGTTTTTTTCAAAAAGTCCTTTTTCTAAAAAAGTAAAATTTTATTTTAAATGAATCATATGTAATTTTATTATTTTTTTATAAAAAATAAAAAATTTTATTTTTCGATCTTTATCATTTGAATGATTGAGTTTGAAATTACTCAGGCTCAAGATCAAATGTTTTTACTTTAAATAAAGCAAGAAAATTGGCACATTTGTTTAAAAATATTGATCTATATTCAGCATGACAGGTTATACAGCTATTTCAGGATGAGTCACCAACCCCCATCAGTAACCAAAAGCAGTAGATGGTTTGTTTGGTAAAAAGCTAAATTCATAAATATAAATTTGCTGAAAACAACCAAATGAGAATTCAAGCAAAAGTTATACTATTTAAGCCTCTTCCAACACAACAAACTAAAATATAGAACGACTTTGAAACAAATATGATTGTGTTGAAAAAACAATAAAAACAATTTGTTTTTGCTGAACTTACATTTAGCGTTAACGCTATTTTTAATTTTATTATTTTTTTATAAAAATAAAAAATCTTATTTTTCGAGCTTTATCATTTTAATGATTGAGTTTGAAATTATTCAGGCTCAAGATCAAATGTTTTTACATTAAATAAAGCAAAAATTGATCTATATTTTAAATAATTAATTAGCATTTGTTTTAAAAAGTAACCATTTTTAAAAAATACACTTTTTATATTACTCGGTTTAAAAAAACCCTTTTTAAAAACAGCATCTTTTTCTTAAATCAATTTTTTTAAATACACTTTTTGGAAAAAGTACACTTTCTAATATAGTATAAATTTTTAATTTAGTACGCGTTCTTAAAAAATACCCTTTACTTTAAAAGTACCCTTTTAAAAAAAATTATCGTTTCTTATATAAGTAAATTCTTTTTTACGTAAGTTGTTTTTATAAAGTATCCTTTTTCAAATTAGTGAATTTTTTCTGAAATCACATTTTTTAAACGTACCTTTTCTAAAGAGGTACCATTTTTGGATAGTAGATAGAAAAAACCAAATTTTTTTTACAAGAAGCATATTTTTTAAAGAAGCACCATTTTCTGAAAACTATTTCATTGAAGCAAATTTTTATTAAAAAGTGCGTTTTGTTAAAAATAAGTACATTTTAGTACAAATTTAGGATTTTTTACACTATACCACTATGTGGTCGGTAGGGCGGGTCGATTTGTAGGGAGGCAAACAAATCGCTCAAGTGACAAGGAAAATCATATTCTAGGGATCAAAATAAGAAACTTTGCCCAAGGAACCATACCTCTAAAACGAATTCTGATGTCCCGAAATTTGACCTGTCTGTCTGCCATGGGGCAACCCCATTCCCCCTCATGCAATTTGTCCGAAACTTGGCCCATAGTCTTGTTGTGACTACGGAGAAATTTTGGTTTAGTCACGCAGAGTCACGCACAGTCCGGAGTGATCTAAAAGTTATTTACCCTCATCCCATCGATCTTTTTAAATAAAATAACATAGTCAGGACGAATGATTATTATTTAGTATGAGTGTTATTATACCCTCCACTCCAGTGTGCAGAGGGTATATATAAGTTCGTCATTCCGTTTGTAATAATTAGAAAAAAAATTTTGGACCCCATAAAATATATATATTTGTGATCCTTATAACAACCGGAGTTGATATAGCGATGTCCGTCTGTCCGTCTGTGGAAATCACGATGACGGCATCATCTATGTTGTTCTTGTCACGATCACGCCCTCAATAGTGCAGCTACAGTGATCACTTTTAGTGAGAATGATTCACCAAATTCATGGGAAGAGATCTATTTCAAAAATCATAAAATCGGTGGAACAGGTCCAGGGAAATCTCTGAAAAAGTAAAAAAAAAATTAAAAATATGATGTTTCTATATTCTTCTTGTTGTTATTCTAAATGTTGTGTTGTTGTCATAGCTGGACTTGTTGTTTTTGTGGTCGTTGTGGTAATAATATAATAAAAACTAACCCTTTGTACATTTTTTTATTAACTCTGGTAGAAAATTTTAAAAGTTTCCATTGTTTTGGCATCACTAAAAAAATTTGTTAGATCATTTCTGTTATTGCCATGAGCCTGCCTGCAAAATTTCAGATCGAATGGGTCACGGGAAAGGGGTTAAACTCGATCCAAAAATTTTTCGACAACCAGACATTACGAGTTGATATAAAAGGAGTACAAATTCACCAGCATCTAAAGCCAATAATGCTAAAATATGTACCTGGGTGTTAATAAAAAAAAACAATGTAAAATTTAACAAAAAAAAATTTATGTATAAATGTATTTAAAGAGAAAAACACAAAAATAACGTTTGATGTTGTATTTTTTGTGTGTAATATTTACATATACATACATACACATATTAAATAATACAAATAATATACATATATTATATATATGTATATCCATATATATTATATATATATATATAACAACTGCATGTTAGAAATAAATCGGTATATTATTTTATTTACATAAAATTCTGCAATATTTTGTTGTGGGGAAAATGCATTTCTTTTGCATTAACAGAGTGTCACTTCATTTTGGTCAGCGTGACTATGTCACAGTAGATGGCGCCACAATTTTTGTTCTAGTTAGCTTTGCAATAGTTATTTCTATTTTAACATGAATGTCAATATTTTCAAATAGATATCATACAGCACAATGTTAAGAGTATACACGGGCTGGTCTTTTATTATTTCATACGTTTTTTCATTATTCTTTTACAAATATGAACATAAGTTTGGCATATTAACTTTTTATTGTCTTTACAAAATAGAGTTACCGAGTTCATCAATGAGTTTTTTGCTTTCAAAACAGTTCTACATAGTTATATAGAATTATTATTCTGCTTTATCTACAAAATATCTGATTGCGATTACATCTAATTTTTAAAAATTGTTTATAATTACTAAAGCATTATTATTCACATAAATACAAAATTGCACTTCTTAAATGTTCCATTCAAATTTTAGAAAATATTAATTCTAAAAACTGGAATTAAAATTTCCAATTATAAATTATAAAATATTAATTTAATTTCAGAAAATCATATCAAAACGTCGGAAATAATAATTTTAAATTTAGAAGACATCAATTGCATCAAATTCAAAAAAAAAAAAAACACCAAATATGTTTACATTTAAAAATGTTTACATTTAAAAAAAAAATATTGCCATTCAGGGGATATTAATAACTTTTCAGTACCGCGATTCAGTAACTTCTTTTAACGATAGTCGAATCGTAAAAAAAAGAAAATTGCAAAATTGTCAGTAAAATTTTTAAACGATATTCGCTATTGTTAAAGTCAGCTGTTGTTGTTATCTAAACGACAACAATTTTTGTGTTGTTTATTCAATCGATAAAAACTTAAAGTTTTAGGTTGAAATGTCGTCATACATAAATAAAAATCATAAAATATGTAAAATATTTTGTTTCTATTAAAAAACTTTTTTATATAAATAAACAAGTTAAATAGCATATTCAATTCATTATTTCAGTTTCAAATAAACAGAAATATTAGAAAAAAAATAGAGGTATTAAACATACACATAAAATCATCCTTTCAAACACGAAGTAATTTGTTTATTCTATTCTTCTTTGTGTTTTTCGCTTATTTTGACAGAGATGCCACTCGTTTACAATTTAAATAAAGAGAAAAATAGATTTGTCGACTGTCGTTAAGATGTGTGTACTTAGAGAATCACTCAATCCTCAGTGCAAACAAGAATAGCTGTCGATATATTTTGCCATTGTCGGATCGTTGAAATTTACAGAATCGGACTACAGAAAACATTAATTTAAATTCAATGAATTTAATAAAACCTCAAATGATATTAAAGAATTGCGAATTGCGAATTGAAAATTAAAGACCAAATCATTTTAGAACAATTCATTTTTAAATTGTAAAACGTTGTCTGTTATTTGTAAATTGTTGGGTAACGAGTTCAACAGACATATGGTATTTATAAAAAATTGCCAACTAGATTTTAATGTTCGATATCGTAATTGAATAAGATTATTTCCTCTATTGGATCGTGCAAATTAAAGGCGTTCAAATAAATAAGATGGTTCTTTGGTGTATATTACTTTGTTAAGTAGAATTAATGATCTTATTTTTTTAAGGCCACGAGGTCAACTCCGTACATAGACTTAGAATATAGAGAAGTTCCATCATATCTCTTTATACCATACACATAACGTAGCATCGTATTGTAAGCTACTAATATAAAGTCCATTTGAAGAAGCCCATTCAAATATTATATTGAGATCCTCATTAGTGCATTCACCAGTGCATTCACCAATTAATCCTTTTTTCATATATGGCCTCAATGAAAAAATATTTGGTCAGTTAAAAGCCAAAATAGCACGATTTAATGTATATAGCTACCCTACACAACAATTACCTTTGCAATGGAGGTTAGGGCGAGCTATTTAATTAGAAAAAACTAAATTAAACGAGAAGTTATGTCATATAACCGGAAACGCATGCATATTTTTCCAATATTTTGTTTACATTTATCATCAATACTCAAACCGAGGTGGAGGGTATCAAAGATTCGGCACAGCCGAATTTAACACTCTTACTTGTTTTAATATCAAATCAAACATAGTCAGCCCAATTCTAAACAAAAAATGGTGATTTTTTGAAATGTTTGTATGGTTCCAGGGGGTGTGCCACTGGCATGGGTGGGTCGGCCCTCCAAAGTTAGTGGGGGTCTATCATACATTTGGACTCGATTGGGGCACTCTAAATGGGTCAAAAAGAGACAGACAGGTCAAAATTCGGGACATCAGAATTCGTTTTAGAGGTATGGTCAGCGATGCCAACTTAGCCCTTTTCGGGCTAGATTTAGCGCTTTTTGAGTGCTCGCAGCTCCAACTTTTTTTCGTTTAGCTCTTTTTTAAAAAAAGGGCTAAGATGGCCCTTTTTGTATTTTTTTTTAGCGCTTTTAGCTCTATTTTTAATTGCAACACAGATTTTTTTTATTGGGGTTTTGGTGTGTTAACCTGCCATCGAATTGTTCATTCAGCATGACCTGACGTCTACACGAGACACAAAGTTAATGTTATACCACGAAAAATACATGCAAAACAATAACAACAAAAAAATTGTTGTTGCTTTCCATGTATTTTTCATGCTTTAACATTGATTTGATGGCTAGTCAAGACAGGGGGTGAAAAACACGTTGTTGTTAACGTATTAAATACTTTTTTTTACAACTCTGCATTCAAATTTTTTTTTTCTAAAGCATTGTTGAAAATTAACAGCTATTTTTTCGCAAGCTTTAAAAAAAGGTAAGAACTTAAGGTTTTTATCATTTTAGATGGATCGTTACTTGCAAAAATACCTTAAGGTATGGGAAAAAGATCCAGCTTTTAAGAAATGGATAAGGCCAGCAAAAGACGAAACAAAAGCATTGTGCTTTTATTGTAAATGCCAAATTATTGCTAAGCGATGTCACCTTATACGGCACAATGAAACCAAAAAGCATTAAAAGTCTATGGAACCGTTTAACGATGTATTGTATTCTCAGCCAGTAATTTCATTTACACCAGGAGTTCCTACTGAAATTCAAACTAGCCAAGCCGGTCTTGCTCTTTACACTGCAGTCCACACACCTTTTTCAGCAATGGATCGCCTTGGAGAAGTGTTTTGCACAATATTTTCGGATAGTAAAGCAGCAAAGATAAGTCTTCACCGAACAAAGTGCTCCAATATAGTTACTAATGTTTTAGCTCCTCACTTCATTGATGAACTTCTAGATGATTTAAAACATTCACATTTCAGCCTTATATTGGATATTTATATAATTTATTAAATTACTTGTTTTACTAAAAAGTATTTATTACAGGAACGGATGTGTCGGTGGAGAAATTATTGGGAGTTGTTGTTCGATATTTTAGTCCAACAAAAAAAGAATTTGAAACAACATTTTTGGGACTAATTGATTTAAATGGCGGTAAAGCCGATGATCTTCTGGCGGGATGGGAACGCCTTATTTAACTTTTTGATTTAGATATGAACAAATTGGTTGCAATAGCAACAGACAATGCAGCAGTAATGACTGGAATAAATAATGGTTTGTACAAAAAAATAAAAGATAAACATAATTTAAAATATTTATGCGCTGCTTCTGAAAAGAGTTTTCCGGCAAATATTAACTTTTTAGTCAAGGAAACTCATACTTGGTTTTCCAATTCATCCATAAGACAAAAAGCTTTCCACAAAATATTTAATTTAATAAATACTGATGATGATACTCCCAAGAAGATACCATTAGCGGCACCTACAAGATGGCTTTCTATTGAAAAAGCAATCAAGATTATTTTGGAAATGTGGTTAGAATTAAAAACTCATTTTAATATGGTGAATGACAAATCATTTGAAACATCTTTGCTTAAAGACATGTCTAACAACCAAACAAATTTTATTTATTTAACGTATTTAGCTTCTGTGTTGGCCGAAGTGCAAACAGTTAATTTAGCCTTTGAAGCTCTAAATGCAGATCATACAAAACTTTTTACTGATTTCTATCATTTACTGCAAAGCTTAACAAATATAATAATAATTCCAATGGATGGTTTTGATTATAAGGAAGGAGAAATTGAGCCAGTTATAAATAAACATTGTTATTTAGGGTACAGTTTTGAAAAAGCATGTTCTGATGCCAATATTACAAAAAGTGAAAAAATATTAATTAAAAGAAAGTTAATAGAATTCAATAAAAGTCTTATTTATGAAATCAGAGCAAAGCTACCAACAAATTTTCATATTTTAGAAAAGATTTCTGCATTTAGCGTTAACAACATTTTCTCAAGTAAAACCGAAGATACAACAGCTGTTATAAAAGAATTTATAAACAATGATAACGAAATCGAAAACCTGGAAAATTTTATAAAACATTTAAAGTTGTATAAATGGAAAAATGTGGATAGGACTGATGCATTTTGGATCGAAGTTTATAACTTTAGAAATTCTTTTGATGAAAATCCATTCCATAACCTTGCCACTTTTGTCCTAAAACTGTTAACTTTTCCCTACTCTAATGCTGAAGTTGAAAGAACGTTCAGCGTTATGAATTTTTTTTAAAAATTAAATACGGAACCGAATGTCTTTAAACACTTCAAATTGTATAATTCACATAAAATATGGATTGAAACGAAAAAACAGCTGTTGTTCGAATTATAAAATACCACCACACGTTTGTTCAAAAATTAATTCAAATCGAACTTATACAAAGTCGAAATACTTTATAAAAACTATTTTATGGCCCGAAGAAGAGGAAAATACAGTTTTTTTTTTTTGAAAATGACCAATTTAATGGACTGTTTTAAAATTTATTATGTAAATATTTTAGTGCATTATTTTACTTTTGTAAATAACAAAAACTTAAGTACAAATATAATATAAGTAAAGAAATTGATCTCCCATAAATACAATTAAAAAATAAATTTAAAAATTGGTTTAAAAATTAAAAATATGTTTTTTATTTTTATTTAGCCCTTTTTAGCTCTTTTTTAGTGGCCGACCGGTCCTTTTGGCTTCTAATTAGTTGGCATCGCTGGGTATGGTACCTCGGGCAAAGTGTCTTAGTTTGATCCCTAGAATACGATTTTCCTTGTCACTTGGGCGATTTTAAAATCGACCCGCCCTAGTGGTCAGGGTATAATGATTTTGTGCTGATGTTTGTTACTACCAAAAATATTTGACCTAGAACCATCTTTTATTATACCGATCGACCCATAAAGTGATTCTGAGTCGATTTAGCGATGTCCGTCCGTCCGTCTGTGTGTTCATGTGAAACTTGTAATGAAACAACAGTTCGCAAATATGAATATATTTTGAGAAAATTTAGTATATAAACCCCTACATGCCATAGCAAAAACGCTATTGAATTCGTTGAAAATCGTTCCATGTTCAGACCTAGTCCCCATACAAATGACCCCTATGCGATCGACTTAAATTGCAAAAATATCCAAATTATCTTATAGATCAAATTGGGTTTCTGTACCATTGTTACATTCTATAGAACAATTCTAAGTCATAGGTCCCATATGAAGCTAATTCCCGATATTCACTTAAATCTATCAAAAAACAAAAATATTGCACAGATATTTTTCAAGTATGGTTTGTGTATGTTTATGCAAAAAATGAGTGACCTTACCGAATATGATCAGGATCGGTCCATTTTCCGACCTAGTCTCCATATAAATATAGCACCCTGGAGGACCCCTAAACAGTTTAAGGACTTTTTCTTATAAATATTTATAGTCTGTAATATAAGTTTTGTATAGGAGAGAGAGTTTGTATGTTTTAAAAAAGGTTGGGTGTTGAAAACAAATGTCAGTTGGTCATATATTTGACCCGAGAATGGGCATTTTAGGAGCTGTGTGACCAATTTTTTACAATTTCATATAATTGAAAAATTCGTATGTGAGCATCCTAAAGGAATGGAAATAGGGGGTAGGTATGTTCGGAATAAATGTCGGGGAGGAAAAATTAAGGGGATCAGTGCAGCACTTTACTCTAGACGCGTTTTGTTTAATGTTTCCCTTTTTTCCCCCACTTTGAGCTCGATGAGGAGCTACTTGTCCTCATCCTGCCACCCCATTTTTTGGATCATATATTTTTTTTTTTTCCAACCTCATTAATTTGGATTGGCCAGAGCATCCAAATCTTGTTCGTAAGAGACTCTGTACAACACTATCCCATACCTATTATATATATTTCACTGTCCAACTGATTAAACTGCTTTTGTTTACATTCTCAGTGGAAATAAAAAATTTTCTTGATGTAGTTATAATGCGATTGTCAATTTGTTGCTTTTTTATTTAAATTAATGTTTAATATTTGTTAACGTACCCCAAAATTAACTGGCGTCTTCCAAATGATTTTTGTCTGTTTTAGAGCAAGAGGAATAGTATGAAAATTGTTTTAAATAAATATTTGATTTATTACAAGCCTAAGGTATTTTCAAGTACGCGTATACATTGTAAGATTGTAGTAGACAACCTGTAGTTCAACACATATTTATACATACATAAATACTCGTACAAATATAACTATTGATCAACAAAGATCGTTTCTGCTTAATAGATTTGGATACTTGTTAGTGAAAATTCATTTATCACAGTAACCTGCGGTGTTCGACAGTATTCTTGAGGGTAAAATAATCAAAAACTCTAATAAACTGTTACTACACAATTCAGCTAGAAATCATATTCACAAGACGAAGGAACGTTCAAATTGTAGATAGGCAAAGAAACAAACAATTTGAATTTATTATTTAAATGATTATTTTTGATTTTTTTTCTAACAAACCATCAATAAGAAGTCATTACGGTTGCAGTTAAATAAATAAGGTTGGCATTTATTGTGCAGATTATGGCTTTTGAGAAAATTGTTTTAGGGACTTATTCCGATAGTTTTTTATTCTTCTGTACTTATATTTGAAACACATTGCTCCATCAGATAACTTGGATTCCCATAATTATTTATACTAGCAGATTCCAGCGCTCGAAATTCGAGTGAAATTTCTATGCAACTTTATTTTTCAACTTAGAAAATTCACAAACCAACACATTTTTGGTTTATTATTATTGTGAATGAAGATAACAAACTCATTAACAAATTTAATAAACACACACATAGTATATGTATAATTATATGTATGTGTTAGTAGCAACTTAAAATTAATTTACTCAAAATTAAGGAAAAAATTTAAAAATCTGTAAATCTGGAAAACAGCTAAAAAGCTATACCTTTCGAATAATATATGCTTGGTCAAAATCGGGACAAAATGGTAGAACAAAACATCGGTCACAAGAAATCGTTAATACTATAGATATGTATACAGAAATCAAAGAGCCAGTTTAACCAATTATAACTCAAGAACGGCTGGATTATTTTTGATTTGTTGGATTCTTATCCCAAAATATTCCCCGAAAAAGTAAGTGGACGTGTAGCCTCCCATACAAAGTGAATTTTCAACATCTTATATCATAAGTAATAAATGGGAGAGTTATTATATTGTGTGTGATTTCATATGTTATTAGTGTGAGTAGCCTTGCTGAAAATGACCAGTATCGGATCAGTAGGCGCGCAGCTCCCATACAAAGTAATATTCAATATTACAAGTATCGAGTACCATGACAGGGAGAGCTTCGAAAATTTGTGTGAGGTCATCTGTTACTATTATGAGCAGCCGTGCAGAAAATAGGAGGAGTCGAATTAATGGGCATGTCACCTTTCAAGTAAACTGAATTTTTAACATCCTCTATCTTGAGTAATTCAAAAGGGAGAGTAACGATACTTTGCGTGATTTCACAGCCTATTAGTGAGAGTAGCAGTGCGGATAACTGGCGGTATCGGATCAGTAGGCGTGGTATATCCCACACAAAGTAATTATTCCACATCACGTATCTGGAATACTATAATAGGGAGGGAGGGCTTTGCAAATTCGTGTGACGTTATGTGTTATTAATTTTAGTAGGCACCCTGTAACTGGTCGGGATCTGATAAATGGGCGCAGACCTCCATACAATATATCTCGCATAGTATGATAGGGAGAGCTTTGTAAATTGGTGTAACCCGATGTGTAACCCGATGTGCTTAGCTCCGTAACGAAATAAAAAACTGGGAATACATTTTGGAGAAAAACGTTATTTTTATTTTTTGCAATTTTTGATTAAGTCGATTTTTGGTTTTTGCTATTTTTAATTTTGGCGATTTTTGTTTTTTGCGATTTTTTATTTTGGCGATTTTTGATTTTTGAAATTTTTGGTTTTTTGCGATTTTTAATTTTGGCGATTTTTGTTATTCGCCATTTTTTGTTTCGGCAATTTTTAATTCTGCCGATTTCTCATTTTTGGCGATTTTTGTTATTCGCAATTTCCGGCTTTTGCGATTTATGGCTTTGGCGATATTTGTTTTGTGTGATTTTCGATTTTTGCGAATTTTGTTTTTTTATACCCTCCACTCCAGTGTGCAGATTGTATATATAAGTTTGTCATTCCGTTTGTAATGATTAGAAAAAAAATTTTGGACCCCATAAAATATATATATTTGTGATCCTTATAACAACCGGAGTTGATATAGCGATGTCCGCCTGGCCGTCTGTGGAAATCACGATAGCGGCATCAATCGGGCAGCTAGGGTGCTCGTTGACATAAAAAATGATTCCCTAACACCCGCAAAAGTTTGCTTTTTAAAATCGTCCAAATCGGTCGATTTGGGCCCGAGAGTTGAATGAAGAACTAAAAAAAGTCTTGAAAAAATATAATTTTTTATGTTGTTCTTGTCACGATAACGCCCTGAATAGTGCAGCTACAGTGATCATTTTTAGAGAGAATTATTCACGAAATTCATGGGAAGATTTCTATTTCAAAAACCGTTAAAATCGGTGGAATAGATCCAGGGAAATCTCTGAAAAATTAAAAAAAAAAAAATTTAAAATTTGATGTTACTATATTGTTGTTGTTGTTATTCTAAATGTTGTGCTGTTGTCATAGCTGGACTTGTTGTTTTTGTGGTTGTTGTGGTAATAATATAATAAAAACTAGCCATTTGCACATTTTTCTTATTAACTCTGGTAGAAAAATTTAAAAGTTTCCATTGTTTTGGCATTACTAAAAAAATTTTGTAAGATTATTTCTGTTATTACCACGAGCCTGCCTGCAAAATTTCATATCGAATGGGTCACGGGAAAGGGGCTAAAATCGATCCAAAATTTTTTCGACAAGCAGACACTACGATTAATATAAAGGGAGTAAATATTCACCGACATCTAAAGCAAATAATGCTAAAATACCTAGTTGTTAATAGAAAAAAAAAAACAATGTAAATATAGCAAAAAAAAAAATTTATGTATAAATTTATTTATAAATTTATATAAACATATTAAATAATGCAAATAATACATATATAATATATGTAATATTATATATGTATATCCATAACAACTGCATGTTAGAAATAAATCGGTATATTATTTTATTTACATAAAATTCTGCAATATTTTTTTGTGGGGAAAATACATTTCTTTTGCATTAACAGAGTGTCACTTAATTTTGCTCAGCGTGACTATGACACAGTAGATGGCGCCACAATTTTTGTTTGTTCTAATTAGCTTTGCAATAGTTATTTCTATTTTAACATGAATGTTAATATTTTCCACTGGATATCATACAGAACAATGTTAGGAGTATACACGGGCTGGTCTTTTATTTCATACGTTTTTTCATTATTCTCTCATTTTATTATGAACATAAGTTTGGCATATTAACTTTTTGTTGTCTTTACAAAATAGAGTTACCGAGTTCATCAATGAGTTTTTTGCTTTCAAAACAGTTCTACATAGTTATATAGAATTATTATTCTGCTTTACCTACAAAATATCTGATTGCGATTACATCTAATTTTTAAAAATTGTTTATAATTACTACAGCATTATTATTCACATAAATACAAAATTGCACTTTTTAAATTTTCCATTCAAATTTAAGAAATTGTCAATTCTAAAAACTAGAATTAAAAATTTCCAATTATAAATTACAATTAATTGAATTTCAGAAAATGATATCAAAACGTCGAAAATTATAATTTTAAATTTAGAAGACATCAACTGCATCTTTAATATATAAATTTTATTCGTTAAACACAAATTGAAATTCCAAAAAAAAAAAAACCAAATACCTGTGTTTACATTTAAAAATCATATTGACATTCAGGAGAAATTAATAGCTTTTCAGTACCGCGATTCAGTAACTTCTTTTAACGATAGTCGAATCGTTAAAAAAAAGAAAATAGCAAAATTATCAGTATAATTTTTAAACGATATTCGCTATTGTTAAAGTCAAATGTTGTTGTTTATTCAGTCGATAAAAACTTAAATTTTTAGGTTGAAATGTCGCCATACATAAATAAAAATCATAAAATAGTGAAAATATTTTGCTTTTATTAAAAAACTTTTTTATATAAATAAAAAAATTAAATAGCATATTCAATTCATTATTTCATTTTCAAATAAATACACAGAAATATTAGTAAAAAAATAAAGATAATAACATAAACATAAAATCATCCTGTCAAACACGAAGTAATTTGTTTTTTTCTATTCTTCTTTGTGTTTTCGCTTATTTTGACAGAAATGCCACTCGTTTACAATTTAAATAAATAGAAAAATAGATTTGTCGACTGTCGTTAAGATGTATGTACTTAGTGAATCACTTAATCCTTAGTGCAAACAACAATAGCTGTCGATATATTTTGCCATTGTCGGATCGTTGAAATTTACAGAATCACACTACAGAAAACATTAATTTAAATTCAATGAATTTTAGAAAACGTCAAATGATATTTAAGAATTGCGAACATAAAAACTGTTACATAAATAAACGCAATTTGATGAGAATGTTATTTACATATAAATTTTCACAATTTTTTTTGGATGAAAATTTGAATTTTTTCAGAAAATAAAGAGAACAAATTATTTTATTTAAAATGTTTGGGACATTTGGTTTTTTGCGTTTGGCATCCCTAATTTGAATATTTATTATTATAAATTTATTCTCTATGTTTTCCAAATATGGCAATATTTTAATATAAAAGCTGAGAGAGCTTTTTTTTGGTTATTATTTTGTTACTCCATCCGACCTATATGGCCGCAATGAAAAAATATTTCGTCAGTTAAAAGAAACTATACAGCCATCTCCGATTAGCACGATTTAATACATATAGCCACCCTACACAACCATTACCTTTGCAATGGAGGTTAAGGCGAGCTATTTAATTAGCAAAAACTAAATTAAACGAGAAGTTATGTCATATAACTGGAAACGCATGCATATAGGTATGTAACCTAAATGCATGCAGATCAGCAACCACAATGACCACAAAGCAAACACCGAAATAAATCCGAAATAATAGATAAGACGAAAACCAACCCAAAGAATGTGCTGAAATAATTTGGTATTAAGTTTAACACATTGTTTACTTTTTCATTTACATTTATTATCAAGACTCAAACCGAGATGGAGGGTATCAAAGATTCGGCACAGCCGAATTTAACACTCTTACTTGTTTTTTTTTCGATTTTTGATTTTGGCGATTTTCGTTTTTGGCGAATTTTGATTTTGACAAATCCGCACACATTTTCCACGACTACTCACATTGGTAATTATGTTCTTCTTAAATGTTTCAAGACTGCCGCTATTAGTTAGTTAGTTAATTAATTTGTTCTTTATTTTAATTTCAATTTTTTATTACAATTTTCTTTAAGGAGTATGACTAACATTAGAACATACGACTATGACTATTTATCGTCAGGCGGATAAAGATATATAACATTTTGCTATATTTAAAATAGTGTTTCATGTTGTATAATAATTAATAATTAAATTCCAAAATTGAATTTTTCTATAACCTATCGCATCTATAACATAACGAGATATTTCATTAAAGTAATTTTTAGTTTCATTGAGAATATTAATTAATTCAGTTTCTGTCGGGGTAGTCTTTTTGAAGTACCGGTACCTTATGTGGCGAAGAATTGGGCATTTGCCGATTAAATGAAGAAAATTTTCAATTTCGTTCAGCCTACCTAATGAACCGATACGCGATCCTGGCTATTGAAATCTTGTTCCATTTAGTTCCACTAGGTCACACCTTGCTTTAAAAAAAGCGCTTATGGCACTTATGTTATTTATCTCAAAATAAGTTTGTTGCTCTCTAAAATTAAGTTTAGAGTAAAAACGTTCTGTTGCTGCTACCTTCTCTCTATTAATTTCCATATCTTTTCTGTTTAGGCCAGTTATAATATCGGCCCTTAAGCATTGCCAGTGTTCTCTAGTGTAACATTCTGAAATACGTAATGCGTTTACATTTCTGGTTAACATTTTGACATCAATATACCAATATGCTTCTTTTTCAATAATTATTTTGTGAGCTGATTTGGTAGCCGGTTTACTTTAAAATCAAATAACGTTTTTATAATGTAGCGAAGGTGAAAGTCCAAAGCATATATATGATTGTTTTCGATACCAGTTTCAAGAAGCAAATCTTTTTTAGAAAATATCGTTGGAGTTTATCAACTTCTTGAAATAGATAAAAACCTCATATTTATAAAAACCTATATGTTTACTTTTTCTATGTGTTTTTAAAGGACATATTTGGTGATAAAGTTACTCCTAAGTATGTATATTCATTGGTGATTTTAATGAGTCCTCCGTTAAGTAACCATTTTTCTTGGTTCGAAACTCTTCCTTCCTTTCTAAATATCATCATTTCAGATTTGCTCAAATTTACTTCGAGGTTCCACATTTTGCAGTAAGTTTCAAGTCTGTGTATCATAGTTTGCATTTTAAGTATATCATCTGCTAAGACAACTATATCATCTGCATACATTACCAGTCGGATAATTATGGAGCCTACTGTCACTCCCCCTCCTAAATGCTCATGCAAGTCATTTAGGTATATTGAAATCAGCGTTGGAGAAAGCAAACATCCCTGTTTCACGCCAGAGCCAGTGTAAAACTAATCTGACAAATTTTCTCCGTTCCAGACTGTGAATTTGGTTGTGCCGTAGCTACCTTTAATCATTCTATTCATCTTTGTACATATACCAATACTTTGTAATTTATAAAATAACGATTTTCTGGAAACTTTATCAAATGCAGCTTAAAAGTCAGGTGTGCAATTGCTGCTAAATTATACAAGTTATCTACAGTTGAATATCCTTCCTTAAACACATCTGTAATAATGATGTGTTTTGTTAGCCAGAGATTTATTCTTTTATTTACGATACCCAAAAAATTTTTGCGATGGTATTCATAAATGACTAGAGGACCCGCTGCTCCGCAGCATTATATTATATTATATTAATTTTTATAATATAATACCAAAATTTGCCAAGAGAAGTTAACGAACAGTAAAAGTAAAGTTGATTGTCCACGCATAACTTTCCTCAAACCCAATGAATTTAAGCAGTTAATAGCTCAAAAGAAGGAGCTTGAGTGTTCTTAGACCTATGTCAACAGCCTACGTTAATTAGAACTCTAGTTATAGAGGTTTGAGAGAAGAAAGATATTGAAAAAAATCTTGAATGCAAAGTTTATTCATAAATTCTTTTAATATATAAGATAATATATAAGATATACCACGATAGTTACAACACACAGAAAAAATATTTGCCAACCGATTTGGTCTTAAGTGGAATAACTATATTTTCGATTGTATCAACAGAAATTTCATATCACCTTCAAATTTTCTATTATGATAAAATATTTACTATTAAGGCAATATAATTGTAATCACCGTGAAACCGAAAATCGGTTATTAGCATTATCGCAATTCGGTTGGTAATAAATTCGGTAGCCACAATGAATCTCTTTTCTGTGCGAAGGAATAGCCTCATGGCCTTTTTTATAAATGGGAAAGATTATACTTGTAATGAACTTTTCATCTAATTTTGCTGTTCCAAAAATAATATTGTATGAATTTGTAAGTTCTTCTATAAATCTATCACTTGCATTTTTAAAAAATCGTAACTTACTCGGTCCTCTCCAGGAGCCTTGTTATATTTTGCCTTGGCCAATACATTTCTTATTTCTAATGTAATTATTGGTTGATCCAAGTCATCATCGCTATGAAAATTTATCGCATACACAAGATCACTCTGCATTTAAAATAACATTTCTAATAATCTGCATTTAAAATAACATTTTAAGTTTCATTCATTTCATTCTTATTAAAAAAACGTAATCTACTAAGAAGATATCGAAATGATATTACATCTCCATCTAGAGGAATTATTTGGAAACTATATAAAAGCATTTCCCACTACAAGACTGGTAGGCTATGCTAATGTAGAGAAAGCTAAAATTGGAAAAAATTAATCTAAGGAAACACAAAAGAAAAACAATTCTCATGCTCTTTTCTATCATATTCTTGACTTAAATACAAAGTCAAAAGTCATAGGTGGAATTGGTGCAAGAATTAAAACCTGTAGATCATCGGCAACTTCAAAATTTTGCAGCTAAATTTCAACAGTTGGCCAGAAAGGAAATCAACTTCATTGAATATTTGATTATGAGTGTTTTCATTTGAATGGCTTTGTTTTTAAACAGAACTGTAGGTTCAATTGCATCCTATTAGGTGTACAGTATGGTATGGCATTACATCCGGAAATATCATTGGGCCTTACTTATTCGGAAATGAAGATGGAAGTGCTGTAACCATAAATGGAGAGCTGTATCGACTTATGATAGAATATTTTTTACGTCCTGCTCTTGAAAACAGATCTGAGATGTGGTTTCACCAGAATGGAGCCACTGCCCGCACAGACCGAGAAACAATGGTACTTTTAAGGGAAATTTTTTTTAGAGCGAATGATTTCCAGAAATTCGGAAATTAATTAGACAGCGTGTTCGCCAGATTTGTTAGTACCCGATAATTTTCTTATGGTTTCTTTGAAGGAGCGAGTATACGTGAACAAGCCCGAGACAATACTTCAACTACAGTCCAACGTTTTTACAGAAATTCAAACGTTACAGCCACAAATTTTCAAAAACATTATGGAAAATACTCTAAAACGAGCCCATCATTGCGAAGCTGAAAACGGGGGTCATTTAAGTGACATTCTTTTCCATACTAATGCCGTTTTCTTTTCTGACAAAAAATGTCGCATTTTATTTGCAATTTTTTCGAGAAAGTGTATTTTTTTTTTTTTATATATTTTGAATTAAGAGCAACCTGATCTTATACATCAATCGAAAGGTCTCAAAGTCGAGCCCTCATAAATCGCAAAAAATTGCAGCCATTGACTTCTTTCAGGTCATAGTGTGAGATTATTTCCCCATTATTCCCCTTTTGTGAATATTTTCACCCTGTGACTTCAAAGAGATTAAAAATCATTTTTTTTGCATTTTGTGAACACAGCACTTTAAGGCCTTTTAATAGATGTATAAGATGATTTTGCTCTTAAATCATAATATACAAAAAATAAAAAAAAGTGAATCCATATACTCTGGCCTCAGCCAAGCACCCTCCTCACATGATAGCAAACATAATCCCGTTCTTGGCTCTGGTGCTTGTTACCATCCTATAACACCTTTACTGTTACCACAGATTAATAAGAGCAACCCTTATATTCAATAATATTTCATTCGTAATCATTTCTAATAAAAAAAATCATTACATATTTTTCACTAGCCATAAATTACGAGTAAAATCATGTTAGTATTTTTTTATTGTAATTAAATGTTACTGTCTCGTTGCACAATTTATTATCAAGATTTCAAACTTTATTTGCATTATCCTTTTCAGCAAATATTGACTGCATCGCGGGGATTTCTTGAAAATTCTTATATTTTTGCAATTAAACTTTTTACGACATTTGTATGGTCAGTCGTTAAATTGTTTATTGCTATTTTTTTCAGCATAAGTATCACATATTTAAAAATATGAGACTCTTTTGTTTACATTCTGTTTTTATAACGCATCCTTTTTTTTTATCGATTGGTGATAATTAACTTTTTTCAATTTTATAGTTTATAGTATCGTGTTCTTACAAATAAATTGTTTGCATTAATTTCAATATGTGAACGATGATAAGAAGAGAAACACAATATTTTTGTCAATAAAATTGTGATCATTTAAAATAAGTTGTCCAACCACAATTCCTTGTATAAATAACAATAATAATTAATGGCCGGCGTTTTTGACAATACTGACGAGATGTGTTGTTAATCTGTGGATCTCATGTCGTCTAAAAGACGACAATAAATGTTTTAATAACCAGAGACTTTCAAGTTACTTGAGAGTTGGAAAAGGTAGACTTCGAGCAAAAAAAAGTGTATGTGTGAAGCATATTAAGTCATCTTTTGTTAAGCTTCGAATAACAAAATGAAAAAAAACGAGGTCTTATTAGTATAAAGACTATTTACAACAAGCAAGCGTGTTAGATTTGGTTGTGCCGAATCTTTGATACCTTCCACCTGTGTCTTAAGCTCAATATTAGAACCGCCGGTGGACTAACCTTAAAATTATAATACCATTCAAATTTAGATAGATACAACTTTCCATATTTGTCTGAGGTCACATATAATTAATGTGAGTAATCAAACAAAAATGGGCGGTATCGGACCAATGGGCGTGGCACCTCCATACAGTGTAAATTTTATATGTCATATATTTGCAGTTCTGTAATAGTGATAGTCTGGGGCTTTGCGTTAGCCCATAAGTTATTGATGTGAATAATCGAACAAGAAATAAGCAGAAGTGGGCGTGGCACCGCCCATACAATTAAATATATATTATCATATAACTGAAGTACTCTAAAAGGGAAAGCCTTGGCACTTTGTATGAGTCCATCACGTATTAATATGAGTTGTTAGAAAAACATGGGGGCGATAATGGGCGTGACACTTCCAATACGAAACAAGTAAGAGTGTTAAATTCGGCTGTGCCGAATCTTTGATATCCTCCACCTCGGTTTGAGTCTTGATAATAAATGTGAATGAAAAAGTAAACAATTTGTTGAACTTAATACCAAATTATTTCAGCAAATACTTTGGGTTGGTTTTCGTCTTTTCTATTATTTCGGTGTTTGATTTTTGGTCATCGTGGTTGCTGATCGGCAAGATTTTAGGTTATATACCTATATGCATGCGTTTCCGGTTATATGACAAAACTTCTCGTTTAATTTAGTTTTAGCTAATTAAATAGCTCGCCCTAACCTCCATTGCAAAGGTAATGGTTGTGTAAGGTGGCTATATGTATTAAATCGTGGTAATTGGAGATGGCTGTATAGTTTCTTTTAACCGGATGGAGTAACAAATAATAACAAAAAAAAAAAAAGCTCTCTCAACTTTTTTATTAAAACATTGCCATATCTGGAAAACATTGAGAATAAATTTATAATAATAAATATTCAAATTAAGGATGCCAAACGCAAAAAAACAAAACAAAGTCCCAAACATTTTAAATAAAATAATTTGCTATCTTTATTTTCTGAAAAACTTCAAATTTTTATCCAAAAAAAATTGTGAAAATTTCTATATAAATAACATTCTCATCAAATTGCGTTTATTTATGTAACAGTTTTTATGTTCGCAATTCTTAAATATCATTTGACATTTTCTAAAATTCATTGAATTTAAATTAATGTTTTCTGTAGTGGGAATTTAACGATCCGACAGAATTTCAACGATCCGACAATCGCAAAATATATCGACAGCTATTGTTGTTTGCACTGAGGATTAGGTGATTCACTAAGTACACACATCTTAACGACAGTCGACAAATCTATTTTTCTATTTATTTAAATTGTAAACGAGTGGCATCTCTGTCAAAATTAGGGAAAACACAAAGAAGAATAGAAAAAAACAAATTACTTCGTGTTTGACAGGATGATTATACCCTATACCACTATGTGGTTTGGGTATAATGACTTTGTGCTGCTGTTTGTAACAACCAAAAATATTTGACCTAGACCCATCTTTAATTATACCGATCGAATCAGAATCACTTTCTGAGTTGATTTAACAATGTCCGTCCGTCCGTCCGTCCGTCCGTCCGTCCGTCCGTCCGTCCGTCTGTGTGTCCATGTAAAGCTTTTAATCAAACTGCAGGTCGCAAATATGAACATATTTTGACGAAATTTGGTATATAAGCTTTTATCGGCCATGGGATGAACGCTATTGAAATTGGTGAGAATCGGTCCATGTTCAGACCTAGCCCCCATACAAATTACCCATATGAAATCGACATAAATTGCCATAAGATCCAAATTGTCATATAGATCTTACGCAAATTGGGTTTGTATGCGTTCATTACATCCACTAATGAGTAGTCCAAAAATGATCCCTTTGACCCCATATAGAGCTGCTTCCCGATCTTCAGTTAAATCTATTAAAAAACAAAAATATTGCACTGATTCTTCTCAAATTTTGTTTGTACATATTTTTGCAAAATACAAGAGACTTTACCAAACATGATCAGGATCGGTCCATTTTTGGACCTAGCCCCTTTATAGATATAGCATCCGATATGAACTTTTTTATATCTGCAGCCAAAAAAATTAATAAAAATCCCACTCAAATTTGGTTTTTGCTTATTTTCTATGTCCAGTTAGTTGGGCCTAAGAGATAGGGTTTCTAAACGCATGGTATAGGGTATCATATAGTCGGTCTAGACCGACTATAATTTTCTTACTTGTTTTATGTTTATGTTTAATATCTTTATTTTTTTTACTAATATTTCTGTTTATTTATTTGAAAATGAAATAATGAATTGAATATGCTATTTAATTTTTTTAATTATATAAAAAAGTTTTTTAATAAAAGCAAAATATTTTCACTATTTTATGATTTTTATTTATGTATGACGACATTTCAACCTAAAAATTTAAGTTTTTATCGATTGAATAAACAACACAAAAATGGTTGTCGTTTAGATAACAACAAGAGCTGAGTTTAACAATAGCGAATATCGTTTAAAAATTTTACTGATAATTTTGCTATTTTCTTTTTTTTAACGATTCGACTATCGTTAAAAGAAATTACTGAATCGCGGTGCTGAAAAGCTATTCATTTCTCCTGAATGTCAAGATTTTTTTTAAATGTAAAGATTTTTTAAATGTAAACATATTTTGTGTCTTTTTTTTGGAATTTCAATTTGTGTTTAACGAATAAAATTTATATATTAAAGATGCAGTTGATGTCTTCTAAATTTAAAATTATATTTCCGACGTTTTGATATGATTTTCTGAAATTCAATTGTAATTTATAATTGGAAATTTTTAATTCTAGTTTTTAGAATTGATAATTTCTTAAATTTTAATGGAAAATTTAAAAAGTGCAATTTTGTATTTATGTGAATAATAATGCTTTAGTAATTATAAACAATTTTTAAAAATTAGATGTAATCGCAATCAAATATTTTGTAGGTAAAGCAGAATAATAATTCTATTTAACTATGTAGAACTGTTTTGGAAGCAAAAAACTCATTGATGAACTCGGTAACTCTATTTTGTAAAGACAACAAAAAGTTAACATGCCAAACTTATGTTCATATTTGTAAAAGAATAATGAAAAAACGTATGAAATAAAAGACCAGCCATGTATACTCTTAACATTGTTATGTATAATATCTTTTTGCAAATATTGACATTCATGTTAAAATAGAAATAACTATTGCAATTTGCAAAGCTAATTAGAACAAACAAAGATTGTGGCGCCATCTACTGTGGCATAGTCACGCTGAGCAAAATGAAGTGACACTCTGTTAATGCAAAAGAAATGAATTTTCCCCACTACAAAATATTCCAGAAATTTATGTAAATAAAATAATATACCGATTTATTTCTAACATGCAGTTGTTATGGATATACATATATATAATATATGTTCATGTAGGTATATGCAAATATTACACACAAACAATACAACATCAAACGTTATTTTTTTGTTTTTCTCTTTAAATAAATTCATACATAAAATTTTTTTTTGCTAAATTTACATTGTTTTTTTTTATAAACAACTAGGTATTTTAGCATTATTTGCTTTAGATGCTGGTGAATTTTTACTCCCTTTACATATATTAACTCATAGTGTCTGCTTTTCGAAAAAATTTTGGACCGATTTTAACCCCTTTCCCGTGACCCATTCGATCTGAAATTTTGCAGGCAAGCTCATGGTAATAACAGAAATGATCTGACAAATTTTTTTTAGTGATGTCAAAACAATGGAAACTTTTAAAATTTTCTACCAGAGTTAATAAAAAAATGTACAAAGGGTTAGTTTTTATTATATTATTACCACAACGACTATAAAAACAAAAAGTCCAGCTATGACAACAACACAACATTTAGAATAACAACAAGAACAATATAGAAACATCATATTTTTCATTTTTTTTTTATTTTTTCAGAGATTTTCCTGGACCTGTTCACCGATTTGAATGGTTTTTGAAATAGAAATCTTCCCATGAATTTGGTGAATCATTCGCAGTTAAAATGATCACTGTAGCTGCACTATTGAGGGCGTGATCGTGACAAGAACAACATAGAAAATTATATTTTTTCAAGACTTTTTTTAGATCTTCATACAAATATCGGGCCCTAATCGACCGATTTGGACGATTTTAAACAGCAAACTTCTCAGGATGTCAGCGAATCATTTTTTATGTCAGTGAGCACACTAGCTGTCCGATTGATGTCGTCATCGTGATTTCCACAGACGGACAGACGGACATCGCTATATCAACTCCGGTTGTTATAAGGATCACAAATATATATATTTTATGGGGTCCAAAATTTTTTTTCTAATTATTACAAACGGAATGACAAACTTATATATACACTCTGCACACTGGAGTGGAGGATATAAAAATATGAAGTACCATGCAAGCGACAGTCATGAAACTTCTGACAAGTACATTAATTATTAATGTGAGTAGTCGTGGAAATATGGGCCGAATCGCCAAATTTAAAAATCGCTAAAATCAAAAAGCGGCAAATTATATCGTGAATTCAAGGCAATTGTGAATTGTTGACGGATTTAATCTGATTTTCTCATGGTGGTGATAATTTTTGCATCGAATGTAAAAATAACAAGTAAGAAAATTATAGTCGGTCTAGACCGACTATACGATACCCTATACCATGCGTTTAGAAACCCTATCTCTTAGGCCCAACTAACTGGACATTGAAAATAAGCAAAAAACCAAATTTGAGTGGGGTTTTTATTAATTTTTTTGGCTGCAGATATGAAAAAGTTCATATCGGATGCTATATCTATAAAGGGACTAGGTCCAAAAATGGACCGATCCTGATCATGTTTGGTAAAGTCTCTTGTGTTTTGCAAAAATATATACAAACAAAATTTGAGAAGAATCAGTGCAATATTTTTGTTTTTTAATAGATTTAAGTGAAGATCGGGAAGCAGCTCTATATGGGGTCAAAGGGATCATTTTTGGACTACTCATTAGTGGATGTAATGAACACATGCAAACCCAATTTGAGTAACATATATATGATAATTTGGATCTTATGGCAATTTATGTCGATTTCATATGGGTAATTTGTATGGGGGCTAGGTCTGAACATGGACCGATTCTCACCAATTTCAATAGCGTTCATCCCATGGCCGATAAAGGCTTATATACCAAATTTCATCAAAATATATTCATAGTTGCGACCTGCAGTTTGATTACAAGCTTTACATGGACACACAGACGGACGGACGGACGGACGGACGGACATTGTTAAATCAACTCAGAAAGTGATTCTGATTCGATCGGTATAATTAAAGATGGGTCTAGGTCAAATATTTTTGGTTGTTACAAACAGCAGCACAAAGTCATTATACCCAAACCACATAGTGGTATAGGGTATAAAAATATTGTATATCAGCAAGCACTGCAATAAATTTATATATAAAATGTTTTAATTGTACAATGAAAACTTCTTAGGAAATACAGATTATGGGACATAGATGAATATGTACAGTAGGCATATAAATAATTTTTACGAAAAATTTTACATACCACAACGTGGTGGCAAATATTGTATAAGTAATAAATATCGCTTTTTAGGTGATTTCAGTTCAAAAATATTCCGAACCAAATGCGATTTCTAACAAAAAGTCTTCCTAATGTTCCCAATCACTTTCTTTTGCAAAGCTATTAATTCTGCCCATAATATACTTTTCGTTAGGCTTTTTACATAGGTTGAAAAATGGAGTGTCCACATTTTTTATACATTTTAAGGGGTCCGCCAAATAACTTTTTTTTTTTTTAAATGCTATAAAAAAAACTACTGAATATTATCTCAAATTTCTTTTTTTATTTGAAAGTACAATCCTTCCGGTTAATAATGGAAAATAATTTCATTCAAATGGCTGCCTCGGCTGGCCATGCAGTAGCCTACACGATCGGTCCAATTTTTAAGCACATTATCGATTGTGTGCACCTGTATTTCACCAATGGCTTCACGAATATTGTCCTTTAAAGCGTCAGTTGTCTCTAGCTTGTTGGCGTAACACTTATCTTTGAGGGCACTCCACAAATAATAGTCCAACGGTGTCAAATCGCAGCTCCGAGGTGGCCAAACGACATCAGATCTGCGGCTGATAATGCGATCTTCAAAAACAGGGCGCAAAACATCGAGTGTAGCTTCGGCTGTGTGGCACGTAGCGCCGTCCTGTTGAAACCAAATGTTGCCAATATCCTACTCTTCCATTTTTGTGAACAAAAATTCGTTCAACATGGTCCGATAAGGATCTCCATTGACTGTAACTGCCATTCCTTGCTCATTTTCGAGGATAAACGGCCTAATTATGCCTCTGGACCCAAATCCGCACCAAACAGTGACTCGTTTTGGGTGTATCGGCTTTTCAATGTATGCGTGCGGGTTTTCTGTGCCCCAAATGCGACAATTTTGGTGTTTACATACCCGCCAAGATCAAAATGAGCTTCATCTGAAAAAATGATTTTTTTTGGCAAAATCGGCATCTTCTGTAAGTCGATCGCAGGCCCACTTAGCGAAGCGAAAACGCATTGGGTGGTCAGTTGGCTTCAACTGCTGAACCAATTGGACTTTGTATGGCGTCATACCAAGGTCTTTATGCAAAATTCGTCTCAATATGTCTCTTCCAAAATCCGTACGCAATTTTCGCACACATTCTGTAACATTGCCATGATTTTCAAAGTAATGTCGCAATATTTCCCAGCGTTGTTCAAGCGTATACATAACCGTATTCGTTCAGCGGAATGATAAAACTAATTATCTGTCAAATCAGACATGAGCTGAAATAAGCACTTGTTAAAAAAAAAAACGTTAGATGGCGGACCCTTTATATTGTTAGATAAATTTTTTTCCAAGTATTATAATTTTTTCCCTCAGCACTTTTCTTAAACATTTTTACACAAACGATTTTCAATTTCTAAAGTGAATGATAATACAATTGTTATCATTACCGAATCTTATTATTATTTCACTAAGCGAGATTTCAACTAACTTGCTATTTCTTTTTTAATTTTTTTAATATTGCGGTGGGTAGCTTCATTAGTTTCATTAAAATTTAAAATGAATTTGGAACATTAGGACGATTGTTAGTTATATATATAATATATATTATATATATATATCTAGCTATTTTCTTCATATACAAAACTTTGTTTTTAAGCAGTTCTTACAAAAAAAAGTAATTGTAATTTGCTGCGGAAACTTTTTTGCAATTTCGCAAAAAAATTATAATAGGTCCTCATACTTTTTTGTGCTCTATTCAATCATGATATGCCATTTTCTCTATTTGAAAAAATTGTATAAAGTTATATTCCTAATGTAGAGTGGGTGATAATACATTTTAAAGTTTTAAAAAATCGGAATTTTCCAATTCTGTTTTATACAATTTTGTTTTAAGTCCTAATGTTGCTAAAATAATGGAAACTTTTAACTCCTGCATCAGAGTTGATTAAAACAATAAAAATGGAAGATTGTATGAAAGAAAACGTAAAAAATCTTAACCGATATTTAATTATTTATAGTTTCTGACAATTTCTTTCAACTGATTTTTAAATCCAATTGTATTTTTCAATGTTTTAAAAATAATTGCAAAAATAATATTTCGTGAAGAGTTAGAATCCCAAATAATAGTCGGTTTTACTGCTGGTCTTAAGTTAAAGAAAATTTGTGAGAAAAATGCTATTAGTAAGTCCATAATATCAAAAAATAATCAAGAAATATCGGTAAACAAGATCATGGACGACGAGTCAAAGACAGAATAATTCAATAGCAAGAGAGAAAAATGTATCCAAAAATAATTCTTAAAAAGGTCGTCTATAATATTAATAGGCTAGGCAAATTACTGTGACCGATGTTTTTGTTCTACCGTTTTATCCCGATTTTGACCAAATGTATATTATTTGAAAGGTATTTCTTTTTAGCCGTTTTGCAGATGTACAGATCTTTTAAATTTTTTCCTTTATTTTAGTAACTTGCATTTAAAGTTGCTACTAAAACATACATCAAATTATAAATATGCTGTGTGTTTTATTAAATTTGTTAATGAGTTTCTTAATGAGTTTGTTATCTTCACTCACAATAATAATAAACCATAAAAGTGTTGCTTTGGGAATTGGTTGAAAAATAAAGCTGCCTAGAAATTGCACTCGAATTTCAAGCGCTGGAATCTGCTAGTTAATAATGTAAAACTAAAAATATGACGTACTGTTTCCCGACGAACAATTGAGACTGATATTGGTTGTTATCGTCCTGTGAATAAACCACTTATATCAGAGAAAATTGGTCTGGCACACATACATTTTCTTAAAGAATACCTACATTAGTGAAGATGGAATTGGAATAATTAAGAGGTCAATATGGAAGAACGTTTGTACGACCTCCAAAGAGAAAGAGATTAGACCTAAGAACTTGGGAAATATAGAGTTTTCAATTTCAAGGCAAGCGAAGTACTCTTCAAAAGCTATTTGCAAAAATAGAAATATGTTAACCGACCTCCAAAAAATATGACAAAATTCTCAAAAATCCGTCAGGTTACCAGAATTCATATTACTCTTTAAGAGTTGCTAAAAGAAATAAGACGTTAATGCTGAAACGCCCTAGTGCCAATGTATAGCATAGCCTTGGAAATAGCTCTACATAATTTGATTTTTAGAACGGTGCTACACGCGATAACTCACGCTAAAAAATCAGCCAATATCTCATTAATTTAGTTTATTCTAATTCTTTATGAATGTGTAATTACTTCAGTCAGAATTTACAATATCAGGCCATTTAGAAACAATTTCCGGAAAATCAAGCTACTCGGTCAGGACTAATTAAAAGTTCTTGCATGGTACTTATTTAATTATGCACCATTATTTAAAAATCCTGTGAAGGCATTACTGATGATGAGCACAAAGCAATGAAAGATTTTAAGAATTTGTCTTTTGTCTGCTCTTCTTGTGGAATGAATCCACCTACGTCTGTTGACCACTCGTTGGGGGTGATATTGAAATTTTAAATGGCAAAATTGATGACTTTATTCGTAAAGGTGATGAGGAGCGTTGCACCATCAGACAAACATTTGCTGAAATTGTTGCTGATTTTAAGCGGGAAGTTTCTACATGTATTAAAGAACTGAAGTCTGAGGGTGTTAATTGCAATAAACTTATCAAGCATGTTGAGTCTTCGACTTCTTCGAAGATGTTGCACTTGGAGGTTGAGAACAATGCACTTCATCGAAAACTAAACCGCTCTGATTTAATCATTGGTGGCTTGCCAGTGGGTTTAGCTAATCTTACAGTTCCCATTATTGAGTTGGGTACCTTCTACAATGTGCCCATTAGTCTCCATGACATAAATCATGTCTGTTATATAAATAACAAGAAGTTTTTGCTGGTGAAGTTTAACAGCGTCATGGTACGGGACGAAATTATGAGGGGTTACTTCAAAACTAATAAAACTCGTTCGCTGGTTGTGTCTGATTTGGTCAAGCTGGATCGAAAGCATGGTTCCAATATACAGAATGATGCAAATTGTGCTTCTGATTTAAATGATCGTTTTGCTGCTAATAGTTCGAATGATCTGAGAATTGCAAAAAGAGTATTCCTTAATGATCATTACTCGCCTGCTGCTGGGAAGATTAATGCTGCATGTCGTAAGTTGCTTAAAGACAAAATCATTATGAAGTTCAAAGTGTTGGATGCTGATAAGCCTAGAGCTAAGGTGATAATGCTGGATGGTAAGGAAGTTGTTGTTGATGCCATTGGGTATGCTGCCTTGTTGAAGGAAGGTGTTTCTGCCTAATGGATTTGGTTCTTATCATTATTTTTTTTCCTTTTTTTTTGATATATTCTTCACATAAGATACGGTTTTTTCTTTGTATTTTTTATATGATTTTTTTAACTTTTGTGATCAGCTGTTGATTTATGAATTATATTAATTTGTTGTTATGAATTGTTTGATATTAATTTTAATTTTTGGTGCTTTTCATTTTACATGTTTCTCATTGTTCCCTACCATAATTAAATCTTGTTTTGATGTCTTCTAATGATAAGTTTGGTCCAGCTGTTAGTGGTAGTAATGTAGAATAATGTCTTGCTTCCATATCAGGGTCATTTTAAAGTGGCTCACTTAAATTGTCGTAGTTTATTACCTAGTGCAAATTCTTTTAAACTTGATGAACTTAAATCCATTCTTACCAGTAGTATGTTTGATGTGTTTGCTGTTACGGAAACATGGTTAAATGATCATACATCTGATAGAGCGGTTGCAATTCACGGATATAGAATCTGCCGTAACGAGCGCTCATATCCCTCTAGAGGTGTTGGAGTTGGAATTTATATATCCAAAAAGCTAAAGTTTAAAGTTGTTTCCAAAGTTCTAATCTCTGGTTGTGAAATCCCTGTTTGTTGAGTTATGTTTCAGTAAAATAAAACGTTTGTTTTGGGGTGGTTTAGCTACCAAATGGTGATTTGATGAAGTTCGAGTGGGAACATTGTGGGTTATTTTCTAAATACTCTAATATTATTGTCGTGGGTGATTTTAATTGCAATTTATTTAACTCTTCGAAATCTGATATATTTCGCTCTCTATTTTTGAGGTGCAATCTATCTGTGGTTCATAATTCTAAGCCTACTCACTCACCTTGACTTAAGAAGCAGGTCTACGTCCCTTATTGATTTTTTATGATTAGTAATGTTTCGATAAGTTTTTCTGATCAGATGCAATGTCCATCTATTTCTGATCACTCGCTTATATTTGCTTCTTTTGTCTTTAATATTGATTTTTTTCAAGAATTTTTAGAATATCGTGATTTTAAGAACATTGATTGGGATGGTGTGTTTCAGTCTCTAAATGAGTTTGATTTATCGCGAATCTTTAATTCTATAGATATTGATGTCAAATGTTCCCTTGTGAGCTCTCTTTTAAGCACTCTTTATTCCTATGTCCTACTGTTAGACTTGCTGTACGTTATGAGGGTGATGCTTGGATGAAGTCTAGTAGTATTGTCTCGCGAGATCTCTCAGGATCTATCTTATTCTGCTTTTCTATCTGATCGTTCATGGCTGAATTGGAGAACATATTGCAAACTTCGCAATAGGGCAAAAAACGTGATTCGCAGGGAAAAGAGAAAGCACTTTTCGAGGCTTTTTGGTGGACTGGATTCTGCTGGGTTCTGGAGGGTAATTCGAGGCTCGGGTTGTATTGGTGATGATAAAATTGACTTGTTGCTTGATTCTGATGCTATTAATAGCTATTTTGCATGTTCCGGTGCTTCTAATCATGGTAATTTTAACTTTAACAACTTTCATGATTCTGATGGATCCTTTTCTTTAGTGGTATAAATGAGGTAGAATTGTTTTGAGGCTCGGAACAAGGTGAAGTCTAGGTTGGTTGGCATCGATGGTGTGCCGATTCATTTCTTGAAGGTAGTTTTTTCCTTTTATATCTGGTGTAATTTTACACCTAGTAAATTCGGTCTTGACTATGTCGACTTTCCCTGCAGCTTGGAAAATAGCGCGTGTGGTTCCTATTCCTAAATCTAGGGTTGTGCATAGCCCAGATGATTTGAGGCCTATTTCTATTCTCCCTGCTCTGTCTAAGGTTGTTGAGCATATATTAAAAGGCTCAGATGATTTGTTTTACTTCTAGAAACATTTGTGAAACGCAATATGCCTTTCGCCAAGGTGTGAATCCAACTTCGCTGCTTCATTAGACTTACTGATTCTATTAGGGAGAACATAAATGATGATAGATTAAGTGTTTTGGTTTCTATGGATTTATCGAAAGCCTTTAATTCTGTTGATTTTTCTACTATGATCACTAAACTTAAGAATGAATTTAATTTCTCTATGGCTGCCTGCAGACCTTGTAATGTCCTACTTGACTGGTAGGTCTCAGTTTGTATCGGCAAATGTGACTGAATCTAGTATACTTCCTCTATTTTCTGGAGTCCCTCAAGGATCGGTATTGGGTCCGCTTTTATTCATTCTTTATGTTAATGACCTTGTGGATGCTACTAATTCAAGATGCTGTTCTACTTTTTTGTTTGCTGATGATGTATTCCTTTTATTTAGTGGTAACCGTAGGTTTGTAGAAGTTTTTGAGGATAACATAAATTCATGTGATCCAATGGACTGTGGCGAATTCTTTATCGGTAAATGTATCTAAAACTAAGCCGATTATGTTTGGACCTACAAATCGTTTCTTTTTGGATTTGGATATTTTCTTAGGGGATGATGTAGTTCAATTTGTTGATCATCATAAATGCTTGGGTGTAGTAATTGACAAGAAGCTCTTTTTGGCAATCATATTAATGCTTTGTCGGGTAGGATTTGGGGTTCTCTGCGTAAAATTAATCGTACGAATATATTTCTGCCTTTGTGTATTAAGAGATTAGCTCATGCAATTTTGATGTCACAAGTCCTTTACGGATTTGAAGTTTTTTCTGGTACGATTGGTATTAACAAGCTGAAGTGGCCTTAGTAAATAGTATTGTTCGATTTGTATTTAATGTTAGTCATAGAGATCATATTTCAGGCTTTGTTAAACGATTTCTTGGATGCTCTTTTTAAATCTTTTATTAAATATCGTAATTTGGTTACGTTTCATAAGATTATGAAAAGTGGTCGACCCTCTGCCCTGTGTAGAACCTTTTCTTTTCATTATTTAATAGAAACCCACACTTGTTCCCCCTAGAATTGTTAGATCGGCTTTTGGTAGATCTTTCGTTGTCAGAGTCACAAGGTATTGGAGTAAACTTCCATTGGAATTGCGGATTTTTTCGCACTCAAATAATGTTTTTCGTCTGAAACTCATGGGATTTCTTTATGGTTCAGATTGATTTCTATATTTTTATTTTTTCTATTTTCATTATTTTATTCAGCTTTTGTGAGTAGTTTTGGTTACGCTACCTCTAATTGGATCCTATTAGCACTACTTTCTAGTAAAAGCGGTAACTATTTGCTTGTATGTATTATGGCTGGGGAGCTAATGAGATATGTGTTGTGATTTGATCTGTACTGATTAGTATTAAGTTATTAACTTAGGTTTCTATTACTGTGTAATATATTAGTTTTGGCCTAAATGGCTTTATATTACGGAAATGAATGGATAAATAAATAAATAAATAAATAAATAACAAATCCAGCCAACTTTTATTTAATAAACCATGGCCATTCCTTAGTTAGAAATGTTTCTTTTCACAGTCTCTTTGTTTCATTCACTTTCAATGAACAAGAAATATTAAAATAATAAAACTTTTAAAATAAGTGTAGACAAAAATATATTTACGTAAATAAAACAGAAAAGAAAGTCATAGTCAAACTATGAAGACTTTCCGAAGCCTTAACCTTAAGTTTAAGGGTCATAAATGGTCACATGCATAACAAAATCATTTGTCATTTATTTGTTTCCAATTCCGGTTGGGGAATTTATATACCAAGTAATTTCCTTAACTCAATCTACAATTCGCGGGAATTTCGAAACATTATGCAAAAGCGCACATATTCTTTTTATAGGTAGAGCAAACAGTTGGTTCTGGCGTTATCATCATTCGGTTAACGCATTAAACTGGTATGACATATGTGATGATTTACGGCGTAATTTCAATATACAAGTGATTATAAAATTAAAGAGTCCATTCGTAGTAAAAAAGCAACGAAATGGAGAAACTTTCGATAAATATATTGGTGATATTATGAAGATTACTGATAAAATTTTACCACCCTTATCAGAGCGTGAGCTAGTACAGATATTATGTAGTAACCTTCGTCCTGAAGTAAGGTTGGAGTTATTACACTTGAATATAGAATCAATTATTGATTTAAAACGTTGTTGTAGACGTCAAGAGAACTTCTTTTCAGACATGCAAGGTAGTTCTCAGAATAATCAATCGATTTTTATGGATAGACGACACATATCAGAATTAGGAGTTATAGACGTGGAAGATGAGGATCCTAAAATAGCAGCCATACGTTTACAGGAAAGTAAAAGCAAAAATGATGGAACTCCGACAACGAAGGCCATAATTATAAACAATGTACTAAACCTTACCGTGTATTTTGTTACGGATGTGGATTAGTAGCATTTTTCTTACAAATTGTCCTAACTCTAACAGCCAGGAAAACCGTCAGAGGGACACCACAACACCGGGATGTGTCTCAAAACGAATTAAGTGATTTTGAATCACTGCAGCCAAAAACAAACGTAATTAAATCAAATATTAAAAACAGATTAGATGATAAACCTAAATTAAGACCCTTAGAACCATTGCATGAACGGCTTGCCGAATATAATACGGCTCGTATTAGAATTTTTGGGGAATCTCATTCAACTAGTCGTGCTCGTAAATACTGGCATATAATAAAGAAGAAAAAACGTAATATAAGTAACATTAGCGGTGACGTAAGACCATACGCTAATATTAAATTACTGAATACAACTTTTTAGGACTTTTGGATTCTGGAGCCTCTTCGTCTTGTTTAGGTGGTGAACTTGCTAAAGAGATGAGTAACGGTACAATTAAATTTAAAAACGTTAGCATGCTCTCTTAAAACTGCGGATGGGAGAAAACAAGAAGTTTAAGGGGTAGTTAATTTAGAGGTGACTTATAATGAGGAAATTAAAATTTTACAATTTTATATAGTACCATCTTTAGATCAGAATATAATTCTTGGATGGAATTTCTGGGAAATATTTGGACTCGAAATAGGTATTGATAGAATAAATGAAGTTTCACTTCTGACACCTGATAGCCATGACCTTAATCCTTTTGAAGAAAAAGGATTAGGTCGTATAACTTTAGTGGAACATAATATTGACGTAGGAAACACCAAGCCCATCAAGCAGCGGCATTTTCCAATATCACCTGCAATTGAAAAATTCATGGGAAAGGAAATTGATCGTATGCTCCAGATGGGAGTGATCGAGTAATCATCAAGTTCGTGGTCTTCACCGGTGGTTCTTGTTAAGAAACCCGGCAAGGTGAGACTATGCCTCGATAGTAGAAAGATAAATGCGGTGACAGTTCTCGATGCCTATCCATTGCCTCATATCGAGGGGATTTTGAGCAGATTACCAAGGCAGAGTTCATATCCAGTTTAGATTTAAAGGATGCTTTCTGGCACAGAATACACTCACTAATTCTATTAGCACAATACATTTTAAACCGTATATGTGTTACCAGATATTCTGGCAAGTTGATGGGAAGCATACTGTGTTTTTTAAGTCCGATACAACTTGAAATTGTAAAAAGTAACACAAGAAATTCTATTTTAATTAAAAACATTTTTTTATTCGAAAGATGAATAAATGAAATTAATACTTGAAAATGGTTTTTGTGGTCACCGCTGCTGTCCTTGGCAAAGCACATTCTGGGTGTCTAATTTTGGCCACATTTTCGAGCATTACTGGTCATATGTCACGAATAACACGAACAATGTTGACCTTCAAGGCGTTGTTGCTGGTTTATCAGCATAAACCAATAGCATAACGTAGCTCCACAGAAATTAATCGAGAGGTGTCAAAACGTACGATCTTGGAGGCCAGTTGACGTCGGGTCAGTTTCCAACTGATCTACACACTTTCCTTCGACGTGTTGGTAGTATTGCATTAATTAGAGAGTATGTGGTCTGAAATCTATCCACAGTTCGACGAATGGCTTGCTCAAATGAACGATTATGTGGGCCATAAAAATTTCGAAGTTGTCTATCAGTTGCGAGACGCGATAACTGATTTTCAAAGAAAATTTGGATATTTTGTAGCGTTTTCCAAGCGTGAGTCTGCTCATGATTATTTGGTAGAGCATACTGATCATAACTGCAGAAAATCTAGCGCAATATGACAGTTGGCTTGCTAGCTAGCCTTTTCGTAATTTATAAGGGGCTTAAAAAACTCCACTAATAATAACAACATATTCCTAATTACAATTGTAGATTTCGGTTACATCCAGAAAAATATAATTTTAACAAGAATAAAATTCTGTTGTAAATAGTAAAAAATGATTATTCCAAATGATTATACGATACCCTATACCATGCCCAACTAATTCGATATAGAAAATAAGCACAAAGCAAATTTGAGTGTCATTGTTATTAATTTTTTTGCCTTCGAATATGAAAAAGTTTACATCGGATGTTATATTTATGTAGGGACTAGGTCGAATAGTGGATCGATCCTGACCATATTTGGAAAGGTCACTTATTTTTTTGCTAAAACATATGCAACCCAAAATTGAGAAAAATCTTTGTTTTTTGATAGATTTAAGTGAAGAGCAGGAATCAGCTTCATATAGGGGCTATGACTAAGAATTGTCCTGTAGGGTTTATTTTTGGACTACTGATTAAAGGATATAATATATGATAATTTGGATCTTATGGCAATTTAAGTTGATCTCATATGGGTCACTTGTATGGGGACTAGGTCTGACATGAACCGATATTCACCGATTTCAATACCATTTATCCAATAGGAGCTTATAGACTAAATTTTATCAAAATATATTCATATCTGCGACATGTAGTTTTATTACAAGGTTTATATGGACACACAGTCAGACGGACGGACGGACGGATAGACGGACATCTCTAAATCAGGATCACTTTCTGAGTTGATCGGTATAATAATGTTACCAGTAAACAAAACACTTCCCATAGAAATTTAAATAATTAATGCAAGGAACCACTGAGTTTATGCGCCTGATTTTGCCAAAGACATTTTGCAGGTACGAACACGCTCGTAGTCCAAAAAAATACCCAGAAATAAACAAATAAGAAATTGTAGACCGACTACACGATACCCTATACCATGGTTTAGAGACCCTATCTCTTCGGTCCAACTAATTCGATACAGAAAATAAGCATAAACCTAATTTGAGTGGCATTATTATTAATTTTTTGGCTGCACATATGAAAAGGTTCATATCGGATGCTATATTTATATGGGGACTAGAGCGAAACATGGACCGATCCTGACCATATTTGGTAAAGTCACTTAGAAAATATAAATATAAACCAAAGTTGAGAAAAATCTGTGCAACATTTTTGTTTTTGATAGATTTAAGTGAAGATCGGGAAGTAGCTCTATATTGGGCCTATGACTAAGAATTGCCCTATTGGTATTATTTTTGGACTACTGATTAATGGATATAATAAACACATACGAACCCAATTTGACTGAGATCTATATGATAATTTGGATCTTATGGCTATTCATTTCGTTTCATAGGGGTCATTTGTATGGGGACTAAGTCTGAACATAAACCCGTCTTCACCAATTTTAATAACGTTCATCCTATGGCCGATAAAAGCTTATATACCAAATTTTAGCAAAATATATTCATATTTGCGACCTGTAGTTTTATTACAAGTTTTACATGGACACACAGACGGACGGACGGACGGGCGGACATCGCTAAATCGACTCAGAAAGGGATTCTGAGTCGATGGGTATAATAAAAGATGAGTCTAGGTCAAATATTTTTGGTAGTTACAAACAGCAGTACAAAGTCATTATACCGAAAGCACATAGTGGTATAGGGTATAACAAGAAAAACAAAGCTCCTCAATAATAGTTGCAACATCAACAAAGACAACCACCGCATTGTTTAAAAGTGCCACTGTTATGGAATTTCATGGGCAACTAATGCAGAATATTTCACAATCACAGCACATCAGTAATTATACCCTATACCACTATGTGGTTTGGGTATAATGACTTTGTGCTGCTGTTTGTAACAACCAAAAATATTTGACCTAGACCCATCTTTAATTATACCGATCGAATCAGAATCACTTTCTGAGTTGATTTAACAATGTCCGTCCGTCCGTCCGTCCGTCCGTCCGTACGTCCGTCCGTCTGTGTGTCCATGTAAAGCTTGTAATCAAACTGCAGGTCGCAAATATGAATATATTTTGATGAAATTTGGTATGTAAGCTTTTATCGGCCATGGGATGAACGCTATTGAAATTGGTGAGAATCGGTCCATGTTCAGACCTAGCCCCCATACAAATTACCCATATGAAATCGACATAAATTGCCATAAGATCCAAATTGTCATATAGATCTTACTCAAATTGGGTTTGTATGCGTTCATTACATCCACTAATGAGTAGTCCAAAAATGATCCCTTTGACCCCATATGGAGCTGCTTCCCGATCTTCACTTAAATCTATCAAAAAACAAAAATATTGCACCGATTTTTCTCAAATTTTGTTTGTATATATTTTTGCAAAATACAAGAGACTTTACCAAACATGGCCAGGATCGGTCTATTTTTGGGCCTAGTCCCCATATAGAAATAGCATCCGATATGAACTTTTTCATATCTGAAGCCAAAAAAATTATTAAAAATCCCACTCAAATTTGGTTTATGCTTATTTTCTATATCCAGTTAGTTGGGTCTAAGAGATATGGTCTCTAAACGCATGGTATAGGGTATCGTATAGTCGGTATAGACCGACTATAATTTTCTTACTTGTTTTATTTTATTTGTTTTTAATTTACAACTCTAAAATATGTATATAATAATTAAAATTATTTAAAGTGTAGTTATATGTACTGCATATAATTGTACAAGGCCGGTTCCAGTAAAACCAGACCTGACAAAGAAAATATGAAAAACTTTTGGAAAAATTGTCTTTATTTCTTAGCATAATCTTTTAGCTCGACACACTTTTCCTAGCGATATTCAATAGCCTCGATACTCGTTTTATAATAAGTTACTTAAAGTAGCTATCAACCACAGCTTCTACCTCATTATTGCTGGCAAAATTCAAGTTTGGAACAGGAAAATAATCTGGCAATTATGGTGCGTGATGAAGCAATACCCAACTTTAGCACGCAATAATCTTGATGACACAATCCCTTATTTTTTTTATACCCTATACCACTATGTGGTTTGGGTATAATGACTTTGTACTGCTGTTTGTAACAACCAAAAATATTTGACCTACACCCATCTTTAATTATACCGATCGAATCAGAATCACCATCTGATTCGATTTAACGATGTCCGTCCGTCCATCCGTCCGTCCGTCTGTGTGTCCATGTAAAGCTTTTAATCAAACTGCAGGTCGCAAATATAAATATGTTTTGATGAAATTTGGTATTTAATCTTATATCGGCCATGGGATGAACGTTATTGAACTTGGTGAGAATCGGTCCATGTTCAGACCTAGCCCCATACAAATGACCCCTATGAAATCGACATAAATTGCCATAAGATCCAAATTATCATACAAATCTTAGTCAAATTGGGTTTGTATGTATATATTACATCCATTAATCAGTAGTCCAAAAATGATCCCTATTGGACAACTCTTAGTCATAGGCCCCATATAGAGCTGCTTCCCGCTCTTCACTTAAATCTATCAAAACACAAAAATATTGCACTGATTCTTCTCAATTTTTGCTTGTATATATTTTTGCAAAATACAAGAGACTTTACCAAACATGGTCAGGGTCGGTCCATTTTTGGGCCAAGTCCCCATATAGATATAGCATCCGATATGAACTTTTTCATATCTGTAGCCGAAAAAATTAATAAAAATCCCACTCGAATTTGGTTTATGCTTATTTACTATATCCAGTTAGTTGGTCCTGAGAGATAGGGTCTCTAAACGCATGGTATAGTGTATCGTATAGTCGGTCTAGACCGACTATAATTTTGTTACTTGTTTTTAAATGCGGCCTTTTCCCTTAATTTCATTACTTAAGCGCGGCAATGAGTTAGCATAATACTCACTGTTGATTGTTTTTTCTTTTTGAAGATAATCAGTAAGAACTATCTCCGGCGCATCCCAAAAAAGAGACGCCATAAACTTGTCTGCAGATGGAACTGTCTTCGCCTTCTTTGTACACGTTTCTGTCATTTCAATTCACTGTTTTGACTGTTCCTTTTTTCCGAATCGAAGCAAAAACTTAGATTTATTGTGGTGAATTATCCCCAAACACTCTATTGAAACATTCTCACGACGCTGTTTTTGTTGTATTGTGAGCACCCATTTTGCACAGCTTTTTCATCTCCAAATTTTCGGTCAATATGCAATGTATAGCAGTTTTTGAAATGCCTAATCATCCAGTACTATTTTGTGGATTTTCTTTACCGTTTTCTTTACCGTTCTGGTCGACCTCAATGGTCGATCACTACGGTCGATCACCCAATATTTTTTAGACATAAACGTAAGTGCAGACTCCCCCAGAGTACATTCTAATTTCGCTTTAATATAGGTTGGATTGAGACGTTTTAAATGAAAGTATTGAAATAATGATGACCAATTATTTCCAAATTCACTGAAGTCGTTTATTTTTTATGGCTCCAAAAAAATACTGAACAACATGGCGCCTTGAAACTGAAAACATATTTTATAAGATTGCCACTTTTCACCATCTATACGTCGCATTTGAAATGGGATACACCGATAAATATTTGTAACCATCTAAAATCTAAGTTCCATAATATGAAATAGCTTTTTACAATTCATACAATCGAAGCTACTTAAAAAATCAGCGGCCTTAAACCTCATGTGGTTATTTCGAATCCGTGTAATTTTTGATATTTTCTAAATAGTCGGTAATATTGGGTTAGGAACCGTGTCCCGGAAAAATGCAAAAATAATTTTTGAAACATTCAAATTAGTTGGCATATTTTCACAATGTAAGGATAGTGCGAAAAAGCGCAAATGTTTGCGAGGGGCAAGACCTGTCCAGGCAAAAATGTTGATAATTTTTATAAGAAAATGTCACACCATAAGTAATATTTCTGACGTAGGGTATAAATATGGAAATTTTTATTATGTAATGTATTTTTTACGACTTGAAAATTTTTCATATTCCGTTTGTGGCCATTTGTAAATGATTTGTTTAAAGTGAGTGCTATGAACAAATGAATAAATGAAGAGCCAACTATATTGTATTTGTATTGCAATAAATAAGTACTATAAACACAACAAATTTGGGAGAAGTGGAAAATAAATACACAACAACATGGAAATTGTCTGCTGTTGTTTTTATTAATTTTAAGAGGATTCTCAAATTACGGGAATATTTACACAAAACAAAACAAAAAGTGTTTGTTTATTTAACAGCATCAAGCTGAGTAAATCTTAATTGTTTTGGTATGTTCTTTATAACATTAACTGTCAAAATTTTTGTTTTTTTGTAAATTATTTATGTTAATCGAGTGATGCTCTAAATGTGAAATAATAATAATGATGAAGAGGGGGTAGAGGTAATAAAAAAAAGTAATAATAAGAAAAACTTCAATGCAAATAGGAAGAGGATAAAACAAACAAAACGGGGAGAAAAACTTAAATTAAACATTTTTTTAACGCCATTATTCTTACTGGGTGGCCTGCCAATGAAGAAGGAATACTTTCGTAATATAAATTATGGCCTGACATTAAATCGTTGTCATTTAATGATAAATTTCAAAACAGAAAATTTAATTACACACGATTTACTTGCGAGCTGTGAGAATGAAGAAAACCGCGTATGTGCAATGAGAAAATAATGCAACGTATTAAACTCAGTATAAAATTTATATTCATGACATTAACATGATATCAATGAAATCACTGCGAAATACTCGTAAACATGACAAAACATACATAAATTTCATATACTCTTATTTGTTCATTCATAATTGAAAACTGTAACTTTGCACAAACTTACTTATGCGAGCAAATAAAATAAAATAAGCACATTCACACACGCACACACAGAAAAAATATGTAGAAAAACTATAGTCGGTCCAGACTGACTATACGATACCCTATACCATGAGGTTAGAGACCCTAGCTCTTATGTCCAACTAATAAAATAAAGAAAATAAGTATAAACCAAATTTGCTTTTTTTTTGCCTTCGTTCATACCGGATGCTATATTTATAAGGAGACTACGTCGAAAAATAGACCGATTATGACCATATTTGGTATGGTTACTTATTTTGTGCAAAAACATATACAAAGCAAATTGAGATAAATCTGTACAATATTTTTGTTTTTTCCTAGATTTAACTTCATATTGGGGCTATGACTAAAAATTGGGCTTTTTTTTGGATTACTGATATATGGATGTAATAAACAATTTGACGGAGATCTATATGATAATTTTTTATGGCAATTTAAGTCGACCCCATAGGGGTCATTGTATTGTGACTAGGCCTGAAGATGAAGCGATTTGTACCAATTTCAATACCATACCATACCATTGCTGTTAGCAGCTTATAAGGTAAGTGAAATAACTATATGTGCATAGACTGTTTTGACATGTTTAACTCTCCATATTTTAATAATGCAACTAATGGTAAAATTTAAGTATGCAAAAATGTTGACGATTCTCTGCACATGGTTGTGTTAAATTATATTAATAACTCGCTCGCTCAATACTACCGTCGTTATCAGAAGGTTTTCTTAGTTATCACTTCATTGTCAATAGAAATTATTATATGTTCACTGATATTTGAACGTGCAAATACAAGGTTAATTTAATTGTAATTGTGAGTTTCTAATCGTAACTAACAAAAAAGGTAAAATACAAAATACAATACAATAATTCTAACATTTGATATAGAGAAATATGTCTCGTGGGTGTACATTGAGTGAATCTCAACAGATTAAAATTAAAATTTTGTATGAAACTAGTTCATACATATATTAAAATAATATCGGAGACGATACAATAACAAACTTTCTGAAAAATCCCATGAGTTATGGTTTTACCAAACGAAGTGGTCGCAAGCCAACTGTTGACGATAGAAGCAAAATGGAAATTCTGCGCTTAGCTGCTTCATAAAGCAAGAGTGCTGTAAAGATAAAGCATCAATTGGGTCTTAATATAACAAAAAGAATAGTTCAGCATATATTAAGCACCAGTGAACATCTTCTATATCGAAAACGATTGCCCAAACCAAAACTATCGAAGAAGCAAAAAGTTGCTAGAATGTAATTCGCAGAAGCACACAAATTTTGGGACGATGAGTGGAAATCCGTTATTTTTTCAGGTGAGAAAAAAAATTTAATTTACATCCCTGATGGTTACCAAATAAGTTGGCAAGACCAAAGGTTTCCCCGTCAAATACGATGTGCACTCAACTTTCAGGGAGGGTCGGTTATGTTGTGGGCCGCATCTGGGTATCTTGGAAAGATCAATATTTGCTTTATTTCAGGTAAAATGAATGCTGAACGATATGTAGAACTTCTTGGTTCTAAGTTAGTTGAATTTGCAGGTGCGAATTATGGCGGTAGTTGGGCATTTAAGAGCGATAATACACCCATACACAATGCCAAACACACAAAAAAATTTGTGTAATAGAGAAATATCTCCGTATTGAAATGGCCTGCGGTCAGTCTGGATTTAAATCTGATACAAAATTTATGGGGCATATTGTCCAATGCAGTTTACAAAAATGGAAGGCAGTTTGACTATTTAAGTTCACTTAAAACTGCCATTGAAGAAGAATGGGCTGAACTAGACATAACTATCCTGCGCCGCCTTATTGATTCAATGCTACGACAGATAACTAGTGTTCAAATTAACAGAGGAGGTCATACTAAATATAAGCTTACAAAAATAAAGATTTTTTTTATGTATCTTGAAATAAAATAAAATTTTAATTTAGCACATATCGCACTCGTTCAACAATACTGTATTAACTCAAAATTTTTTTATTTTATATTTTTGGCAAGAAACAATACATAACACTTATGTCCACCTATGGTTAAAAATTCCCATAGTTCTGACTACTCTTTCTTAATAAAATTACATGTTGTGACCTTTTTCCTGCTGCAATGGGTTATTTCTGTGAATCAAGAAAACAAAATTATTTTGAGTTATTTGAAGTGATTGGCCTTAACAAATAATTGTTTTTTCATATAAAGAGTAGTATTTTGAGTTAAGTTGTTATTCTAATAATAAAAGTTTATTTTAGTCAGGTAGTATTTTGAGTTACAACTGTTTAATTGCTTCAGGCTAAGTAAATGTTTTGTTTTAATTCGAAATATGATTGTTTTCATGAAACAATGCTTAACTTTTTCTTTGAGTTGTTACTGTTTTCGTGAAATAATTCTGTTTTTTGTTGAGTTATTACTGCTTTGATGAAATAATTTTAATGACACTTTGTAATATTGTCGCTTTATTATTTTTCATTTGAGCAATATAGCATTGCATTTTTAATCAGCTAGAAATTTTATTATTAAGTTTATTAAACATAATAGTGAATACTTGAAATCAAAAGGTCTAATAAGTTCACTTAACAAAATGAGTTGTCCAAATAAAGAGTTAAGAGTAAGTTATTTTTTAAAGCAACGCTTGACATAAATGATTCAGTCAGAGCAACGGTTATTAAAAAGAAGGACGAAGATGGTTTTCTAGATATAGACTATCGTGGAAAGCATAGTAACCATTTAACCGTGAACCCTGAAGTTAAAAATAGCATAAGACAATTTATGAACAATATTCCAAGGGTCGACAGTTATACTTAGGTGCTCAAACAACTCGTGAATACATTGAGAGTGGCAAAAGACTTTCGAGAATCTGCATATTTGCCACCTGGTAATAAAAGTATGTTCTATGGAATTTATAAGAATGAATTTAATATTTCACTTTTTAAACCAAAAAAGGATCAATGCGATCTTCGCGAATCATTCCTGAATTCAGATGAGAATGAAAAGAAAGACTTAAACGAGGTTTACAACATACACCAAGAAGAAAAGTACTTATGCAGAAAGGAAAAAGATTTTGATAAAAAAAATTGCAAAGCAGTTGCTTACGACCTGCAAGCATTTCTCCCACTTCAAAAGGGATGACATCAAGGTTTTATTATACAAGCAAAATAAATTGCTATAATTTCACTGTCAGTGACCTCAAAGCAAAACATGTCGAATGCTTTTTCTGGGCGGAAGTAAAAGGAAAACGTGGAGCAAATGAAATAGGAAGTTGCGTACTTCAACATTATAAAAATTTGGTGTCAAAATTAAATAACGCTCTGGATATGGATTTAATTTTTATTCTGACAATTGCTGTGGACAGCAAAAAAACAAGTACTTACTCTCCACGTATTTTTATGCACTACAAAAGTATAACTTAAGAAGTATAACACATAAATATCTAATCCAAGGCCATACTCAAAACGAAGGTGATAATGTACACAGCGTAATTGAGGACAGCAGACCAATATATATATACCAGGTGAATATACGGCTCTAATAGCAAAAGCTAAAAAGTCTGAATGCCATATAAAGTTCACGAATTGTCTCATGAAGATTTTTATGACCTAAAGGCCTTACAGGAACTGTGGGGCAAAAATTTTGTTGTAAATGAGAAGCGCCAAAAAATAAATTGGCATTGTATTAAAACTCTCCGTGTAGAAAAGGACAACATCGATTCATTTTTTTACAAAACTTCATACAAGGACAAACTCTATTTAAGAGTTTTTGTACATAAAGATAATTTGAAGTCTACAGATTATTGGAAAAACCTGGAGTAAGTTCCAAACCCATTTTCAGGTTATCTTGTCTTTATTTGGGAAATCTGCCACTTTTGGAAAATAAAGGAAAGGATATTATGGACCTAGTCAAGAAAAACATAATCCCTAAAAAGTATTACGAATCATACTACAAAAATTTAATAGGGAATTAATTTAATAAAATATATATTTTAAACTTTTTAGTAGTTTTAGCATTTATTTAGCTTTAAAAAATTTTGTTTACTTTAGTCTTTTTTCATTTCATGTTAATCACTTTTATTAAAAAAATGTATAAACACAGCAATAAATTTCATGTAAAAAAACACAACTCAAAATATTTACTTCTTATAAACAAAACCAATTCAAGAAAATGATAGTAACTAAACAAATCGCTATTCTATCTGCAGACAATTAAGAAATAAAAAGGTTATGTGGTGCAATACAATAATTGATGGGTTTTCTAAATATTGCATAACTTTTGTTAATGAAAACTTCCTTAAGCATTAAGAAAAGATTACAAGATTTACATGGACACTCAGACGGACGGACGGACATCGATCGTTATAATTAAAGATGAGTTTAGGTAATATATTTTTGGTAGTTATAAACATTAGAACGAAGTCGTTATACCCTTACCATATAAGGGTATAATGCCAACCGATTAGATCTAGACTTTAAACATTGTATTTCCGGTTGTAATATAATTTTAAGCAACGCGAAATTCGGTTATGTCATAATCGCAACTTGGTTGACGATAAATTCGTGTTCGATTATACATTGCTCACAAAATTGCTTAGGTTCATCTAAAACATAAATTCCAATTTAATATATTTAAGCACAACAGTATAAAGTTTCTAGTTATATAAGTTTGTTTTGCTGTATGTAACTACCAACACATAAAACTATATCCAACTTTTGTTGCATACGTTTATAAGCAACATCATACGGAAATTTGAATTATTTAAATCTAGTTACTGGAACGCAAACGGCTTAAATCGAAAATAAAGAAGAATTCGACTGTTATTACCTAAAAGACAATCAAATCGATATAACGCTTGTCTCTGAAACTCATCTGACTTCTAAGAGTCAATTCTCATTGCGTAGAGATATTTTGTATGATACAAAGAATCCAAGAGGTAGAGCATGTGGCGGCTCAGCCTTTCAGCTGCGAAATTATTTTCAAATGCCAATGCAATGTAATAATCTTTCGAATAAAACATTTTTTTCATTAAAATTAAATTTTTGTGTCAATTTTTACAATTTTAAGTTCCATTGGGCTTAATAGACACCCTTAGTTAATTGCTTTATTTTTTTTTTGTCAGTATTTATACATTTTCTTATTTTTTGTTTTTTTTTTATGAAGAATGAATCAACTGAAAAAACTGCATTACTCTTTTTATTACTGGAGTACGCTTTGAGAGAAAACAAATCAGAAAAACCCTTGTGCAAATAAAAACAAATATTCTTCTAGGGCAATTTAAAGTTGGTTAGGCCATAAAAAACTTCACGAAAACCTTAAGAATTTGACATTTATTATTTTAGTTTAAGTTCATTTTCTCTTGGCGCCGAAAAAACGGCTTTGGATAGCACGACTTGGATCTCTTGATGTGGTATAACCAAAATGAAGAAAATGCAACAAACGGAATGACCACAACATCGAGAATAATTGCAGCTATTACACACAAGAAACAAAATTTAGAATAACAACATTCACAGATGGAGGGATGGACATAGCTATATCAACTCCACCCGTCAAGTGATTATTTTGATCCCGTTAAATAAAAAAAAATTAACCGAATTATTTTTCTTAAATTCTAAATAGTGGTTTCATCGAGTTTAATAGAAAAACTCGTTTTCGGTAATTTTTATTTAAAAATGTCTTAAAATCCAATTTGTGCCTTGGCAAATAATGGGTTGCTTCCTCGGATTTATCTCAGATTTTAGGAACGGAAGTTCTACACATTTACTTATTATATTTAAAGCGTCGCATCTAAAAATTCAACAGCACTTACAAAATATTTGAATTTTTTGAATAAATTGTCTTTTATTAGTTTGGGTTCATATGTGACCTCAATTCCAAAAGGATTAATGGGGCCATATTATTTTTTTCTAAAACCCCAGGCTATTAAGATAAAACATACATTTAAAAGTAGAAAAGTGTTGAATTTTTGAGACAAAGTATTTAGAAAGAATACATTTACAGAATATTTTACAAAAATCCCATTTTTCTCGAAATCCGCAAATGACAAAACAATTCTGGCATAGGGATTTACTTAAAAATTCACACAGTAAATCTGTAACATATATCTAACAAAACCTTAAAGTGACAGATTCATTTTTTAAAGTTTTGTTTAAGAAATTTTTTTAAAACTTGAAAAAGGAGTTTTCAAAATTTTATCAAAAAAATTTCCCATTTTCGGTCTCAATGCGCAAGAGGTTAGCAACGTGATAATAAAACAGTACTTCATATATGCGTACTTCTAAGTATAGAGACAAAAAAAAAATTATGGCTTTAATCAATTTCTCAAAGTTGAAAAAAAAAAGCGATCGAGTTTCATGACCTAGTTTATTTTGATACAAAAGTGGCATTTGCTATTTCTTGGCGAGTTTTTTTGATTTTGAAGTTTTATAGCTACTTGGAAAGATAATGTAATACTGATCCCGAATTATATAACAATTTGTCGGAAATATTAAACTATAGAACGAAATTTTCGTAAAATCTGAAAAAAAAAAATTATATTTTCCCCCATATAAATACACTTGAAATTTTCAATCGCGTTAAGCCACCTCTAAATGTTTTTTGATTGGCCCAAAACTTTGTATTTCTCAGTTTTTTTGCTATTCGCATATTTCTAGGGGTGCGACCGAGAGGTTGAACACTGGTTTTCCCTTTTACTTTTAAATTATTATAAATGGAATGGCAGACTTATATATACCCTCTTCACACTGATATGAAGTGTATTAAAAACGCCATTGTTAACCTTTTAGTGGCCACGCATATTATATTTTCATATGCATATTAGCGTGGTCCTACGTTATACGGACATTTTTATATGACAGTTTCGAGGTTCAGTGTATTTCCTTTTTATATAAAACTAATAAATGCAAAGCTTTGGGACAATCGGAAGTCGATTGAAAATTTCAAGTGTGTTTATATGGGGAAAATATGACTTTTCAGATCTTACGAAAACTTCGTTCTAGAGATTAATTTTTTCGACAAGTTTTTATACGAATCGATTTCAGTATTAACTTTTTTCAACTTTTTGAAATTGATAAAAGCCATTATTTTTTTTGGTCTCTACACTTATAAGTATTTAGTATTGTTTTATTACCACGTTATCAACCAATTGCGCAAATGAAATCGAAAATGGGTATTTTTTTTTTGATTAAATTTTGAAAACTCCTTTCTCAAGTTTTAAAAAATTTTCTTAAACAAAATTTAAAAAAATGGATCTGGTACTTTGGGGCTCCGTTACATATATGGTAGAAATTACTGTGTTAATTTTTAGGTAAATCCCTCTTCCAGAACTGATTTTACAAGAATTTTTTTACGGATTTCGAAAAAATTTTATTTTTATGAAATATTCTTTCTAAATTCTTTGTACCAAAAATTAATCCATTTCCTACTTTAAATGTTTTATTTCATCGTCATAACTATGGGTTAGGGAAAAAGCAATTTGACATCATTAAGCCATTTGGACTTGGCGCCACAAATGACCCCAAGCTGGTTTAATATGATTAAGTAAAAAATTCAACTATTTTACAAGTGCTGTTGAATTTTTAAAAGTATTTCTAAAATATAAATGTGTATATCTTGCGTTCTTAAATTTTGGGATAAATCCGAGAACGTTAACCCACTATTTGCCATGTCCAGCTTTGGATTTTAAGAAATTTTTGATTAAAGATTACTGAAAACGAGTTATTCGATTTAACTCGATAAAACCACTATTTAGAATTTAATATATATAATTCGGTTAGTGCTTCTGGGATCAAAATAATCTATTTGGCGCAATTATCTGCTTTTAACCAATTGTATTATAAAATTATTTTATTGTATGAACTGTCTATATTTTTCTAAACAAATAAAAAATACTGTTGTACTATAACTCAACATTGTTAAATTTAACTTGATTTTTGTACAGGAAGGATTTTGCTTTTTGTATGATTCTAATCTGTGGAGTAAAAACTGCTGCTCTTCTTCATTATTTGTTAACACTTTATTAAAATCTTTTATGAATTTAAGGCATCTTTCGCCAGTATGGTTTACTAAAAATAATTCCTTGTACCAATTGCAACACTTTTTAAAATCTTCATTAGATTCTGCAGAAATACTAAAACAGCTAAAAACATTTTTATTTTTTGGGACACAAAAACGCTTATATCATTATTTATCAAATTTTCTGGGTGAATCAATTTTCAATTTACGATTAGTTTCACAACGGGTTCCCCTGCATCTAGACGTACAACCATTTTTTCTTTAACTTCTGGTGGAACTTTTTTTTAAATATGCCCAAAATTGAAAGATTGGCCTCGATAAGGAATGTGTTAACGTTCTTCGATTTATTCCAAATTTTTAGCATGGAAGACTTGCACATTTGGTTATTATATTTAAGGCGTCACATCTAAAAATTCAACAGCACTTACAAAATATTTGAATTTTTTGAATAAATTGTCTTTCATTAGCCTGGGGTCACATGTTACTCCCCGAAACCTTAGGCTATAGAGATAAAACTAGCATATTCCAGCGCTCGAAATTCGAGTGCAATTTCAAGGAAAATTTATTTCTCAACTTAGCCAATTCATAAACCAACACTTTTTTGGTTTATTATTATTGTAAATGAAGATAACAAACTCATTAACAAACACATCAACAAATTTAATAAACACACACATAGCATATGTATAATTAAACCCTATACCACTATGTGGTTTGAGTATAATGACTTTGTGCTGCTGTTTGTAAGTACCAAAAATATTTGACCTAAACCCATCTTTTATTATACCGATCGACTCGGAATCACTTTCTGAGTCGATTTAGCGCAGTCCGTCCGTCCGTCTGTGTGTCCATGTAAACCTTGTAATCAAACTGCAGGTCGCAAATATGAATATGTTTCGATGAGGTTTATTATATAAGCTTTTTCCGGCCGTAGGATGAATGCTGCTGAAATTGGTGAGAATCAGCCCATGTTCAGACCTAGACCCCATACAAATGACGCCTATGCAATCGACATAAATTGCCATAAGATCCAAATTATCATATAGATCTCAGTCAAATTGGGTTTGTATGTGTTTATTATATCCATTAATCAGTAGTCCAAAAGTGATCCCTATAGGAAAATTCTTAGTCATAGGGGCCCATATAGAGCTGCTTCCCGATCTTCACTTAAATCTATTAAAAAAACAAAAATATTGCACAGATTTTTCTCAAATTTGGTTTGTATATATTCTTTCAAATATAACGAATTTACCATATATAGTCAGGATCGGGTTTTTTTCGACTTAGTCCCCATATAAATATAGCACCCGATATGAACTTTTTCATATCTGCAGCCAAAAAAATTAAAAACAATTCCCCTCAAATTTTGTTTTTGCTTATTTTCTATATCGAATTAGTTGTACCGAAGCGATAGGGTTTCTAAACCTTGCTATAGGGTATCGTATAGTCGGTCTAGACCGACTATAATTTTCTTACGTGTTTTATGTATGTGTTTGTGGCAACTTTAAATGCAATTTAGTCAAAATGAAGGAAAAAATTTAAAAATCTGTAAATCTGGTAAACAGCTAAAATAATATACGTTTGGTCAAAATCGGGATAAAACGGTAGAACAAAACATCGGTAACGAGAAATCACCTAGCCTATTAATATTATAGATATAACATTCAAAATTAGAAAAGTGATTAATTTTTGTTACGTATTATCTGGAGAGAGTATATTTGCTAAATATTTCACAAAAAATTAATTTCTCTCGGAATCCGAAAAAATCCTTGTAAAAGAAATTCTAGCAAGGGATATATCTAAAAATTGATACAGGTAATATCTACCTTGTATTTAACAATACTATGAAGCGCCATATTAATTTTTTTAAATTTTCTTTAAGAAAATTACTTAAAACTTGAAAAAGGAGTCTTCAGATTTTTAACAAAAAAATTACCCATTTTCAGCCTCATTGCCCAATAGGTTAACAAAGTGGTAATAAGACAATACTTCGTATCTGTGAACTTATATAAATATACCTAGTGTTTTTTTTTTTTTTTTTTTTTGAGCAGAAGTGGTCTGGGGCATTTGCTATTTCTTGGCGAGTTTCTATTCTATTTTGAAGTTATATAGCTTTTTGAAAAGACAATTTACCAATGAAATCGATACATATAAAAACTTAAGTTGTAGAATGAAATTTTCCCCATTTCAACACACTTGGAAGTTCAAATCGATTTCCTGCGCGACTTTTCTTTATCCGATTGTCCCCAAGCAGCACAGGTATTAGTTTCATATAGAGAGGAAACAAGCTGGAACCCGCCCCTCTCCAAAATCGCATCCTAATTTTTTAGGAGTTGCTAGCTCTTTAAATATTATTTAAAATTTTTTTCCTTCAGTTAATTTCAATTCCAATTATACATGAATAACTCTAACGTAAATCATTTAATGTGATAACAAACTGTTTTTATAACTTCATAAATCTTTAAAATTGTTTGTGTTATTATAAAAAAAAAAAAAAAACAATTCAATCTTTTTATATTGTTCATTTCCCCCCACTTAGATAAATGCTGGAGTTTCGTTATAAATCTACAAGTACCACATTATGCTCATTATTATATTGCTGGATTTTCAAATGCTTTGTATGGAAATTTCTCGTAGATATTTTTAGGCACAATGTGCACCTGGAAACTCATCAGTGGGCAATTAGATGGCTAATGTTTTTTTTTATGCCCTTGGTGTATACATTGGATGTTGTCTTTTATAAAAGAATAATAAAAATTTCCAACAATTCAGCTTCAACACCTCATTTATGTAAACATTTCTGTTACAGTCCGTACTATAATATGATAGTGTTGCCAAGTATTTAGTAAGGTATGGTATTCGAATAAATACTTTTTCTCATAATTTCTCAAGTCAGCAGATATGAAAAAAAAATTCGAAATATTATTAGTAACCAAATTTAATACAATATGATATGCAGTTTTTCAACGCTTAAAAGTCTGTGTCCCAGAATAAGTTATGACAGTTGTGGAACCTTGTCTTTGGAAATTTTGACGAAGAAACTAAATATTAAAACTATTCTGGAATGGTTTTTCAAAAATGGTCGCTAATTTCATCTTAAATTTTTGTTGCATTTCACTACAAATTGTGGTGCATATTCCAACCAAATACTTTAAGATCTATACGTCACTAACTATATCTAACAATTTCGACATCATCATTGTTTACTACTGCGGATAAAATTTGCTTTACCACGTATATAAAATAATTAGATTCATGCAAACATTAAACATACTGTGTTTACATGGAGCATTTTGTTGTCAACAAATAATTACTAACTGCAGGGGTATTTATGAATGAATGAGTTGGACGGGCAGACAGATGAATGGACAGACATGTTTAATATTGTGGCTCCCCAAAAATACATATTCATATATTTTCAACTAACTTGTACAAAAGACAAAATTATAATTAATATTCTAAATAGTAATAATGATGATATTCGCCGGTATGCGTATTTTTTAATTAAAGTCATAATCACAAATTTCTGCATCTAATATTTAAACTGACAACTTGAAATACATTGTTCTAGCCATTCTCGATTAACTGGCTTTAAAAGTGAAGTCAAAGCAAATGGTTATCTCACAATATGTCGGAAGTAGAAAAAAAAAATCCAAGCGGACATTCCATTTTACCATCCATATCATAAGCAACATATTGTAAATATACTCATAGTCAGCACTTGTTAAGTTAGTTAGATACTTTTGTATTTGGTATACGTAGCTACTGTCACATGTGTTCACCGCAGCATTTGTTATGATGGCCAATAATGGTTATTTACTCATACTACAGTTGAAAAAGGAATGTAAGTGTTTTAGAATGGGTAGCCGTTATTGTCCTTTTTTAATTATTTCATTCTTATGGTCAACAGAGGCATTCGAAACTACTGCTGTGTCATGACAACTCACGAAATAAGGAAATGGAATCTAAATTTCCTGCAACATGTTAAAACTGTGCAAGGAGAAAAACAAATAGAAGCAAATAAGTATTTTTTATATAAAAAATTTGCTAGAAAAGAAATTTTCAATTATATTAAATAAATCACTATTAACAGCATCGTAATTGAATTCTGATTTTACTTTCATGGTTTACCTACACAATTTGTTGTCCATTGCACGCACAACTTATATTCGATTGTCCACTCAAACCGATGTCCAGTAAATTTTTTCATTTGTGGTTCAGAATTGTTTTTCGTTGTCCAATTACACTCTAAGTTTGATCCAATTGAGATATCTTTATATGTATACATTAGGGCGGGTCGATTTGTAGTGAGGCAAAAAAATCAGTCAATTGACAAGGAAAATCATATTCTAGGTATCAAAATAAGAAACTTTGCCCAAGGAACCGTACCTCTTAAACGAATACTGATGTTCTGACTTTTGACCTGTCTGTCTGTCTGTCTGCCATGGGACAACCCCATTCCCCCTCATGCAATTGATCAGAAACTTGGCCCATAGTCTTGTTGTGACTACAGAATAATTTTGGGGTAGTCACGCAGAGTCGCGCATAGTCACAGAGTGATCTAAAAGTTATTTACCCTCATCCGATCGATCTGGAACTTGGTATTTGTATTTTGTATTTATTTATTAAATGCGATTTTCCATTACAAAAAACAAAAAGACACAGAATCTTACAAATTACAGTAATGGAATCAGATAAGTTATTCACTATATATTAAATATCAGTAACTCTTAAGCTAAATTTAAAATATTATAAATTACAATTAAAAAACATTAAAAAAAAATCATATAAAATCAATTAAAGTATTGGTATAGTAATTTTCTAAACCCTATTGCGTTGCTTGTATTTTGCATGACATTAGGAAGCTGATTCCAGAGACGAATAGTTAGAATAAAAAATTATCATTCAGAGGCATAGTCCCGGTGTTTAAATTGAATTATTCGATTCCCTCTGGAAGATCTTGCGAACTTTAATCGTTCAAAAAGATATTTTGGAGCCTTTGTTATAATAATTTTATGTAGGAATATAATGTTCTTGAATTTAATATAGTTGTCAAATGACATGTGTAAGACATGACACGAGTATTGGGATACATGATCAAATTTTCTTAATCCAAAGATATAGCGAATAATGTTGTTGAAAGTTACAGTAAGTTTTCTGTTATCCCTAGAGTTGCAACCTGTGAAAACCTCAGATGCATATAGTAATGTTGGTAAAAGATATGTTTTAGCAAGTACCAATCTTATTTTCAGTGGAGTAAAGTGCTGTGTTAACCATAAACATCTAATCATACTATAAATTCTGCCACGGGATTGATTAATATGATCTGACCAAGTCAGAGTTCCATTAAACACAACTCCGAGATTTCTACAGAGTCCACGATGTCAATTTTAGAGCCCCCAAGGAAGACATTAATCTCATTCTGCAAATGCATCACTTTCTTCTTTATTATAATACACTTTATTATTTGGATTAAGTCGTAGACCATTTGCCGTTGTCCAATTTAGAATACGTTTGAGATCATAATTTAGTTCTTGAGCTTTGGAAATAATTGAATCCTTGGTACTACTTAAATATAGCTGAATGTCATCAGCGTACATCTGAACCTTAGAGAATTTAATTTGTTGTGGAAGATCATTGGCATATATCGTATAAAGTAGTGGTCCAAGGACTGAACCCTGTGGTACCCCTCTTATAACTTGCAGTGAGTTTGGGATGAAGCTACCATTAGCAACAGATTGGGATCTGTTCGTGAGATATGAAAACATGAGTCTAACTGCTATTGTAGAAAAGTTAAAAAACTTCTTCAGTTTGAGGCATAAAATTGAGTGGTGCACCATGTCAAATGCCTTTGAGTGATCCAACAAAACCAAAAAAGATATTTTTCCATCATCCATGTTACTTCTTAACTCCTCAACTACTCAGATAAAGCTGTTATACAGCTATGTTGTGGCCTGAAACCAGATTGACGCTCTGTAAGTAAGTTGTTGTCGTTTAAATACCTCAAGATTTGTCTGTGTAAAAGGTGCTCGAAAACTTTTGAGAGATATGGAAGAATTGCAATCAGGCGGTATTCGTTACCCGTTTTTGGTATTGGTATAATTGTGGCATGTTTCCACCCCATTGGAAAGATGCTAGTAGTGATTATGGAGTTAAACAAGTACATTATGAAACGGACAATCCATGGTAAAATCATTTTTATAAATCTGGGGTGTATATTATCAAGGCCCACTGCATTCGATTTAATAGCATTGAAACTTTCAACTACCTCTGTTAGTGTTACACACTGAAAGTTAAATTTGGGAATGCTTAAATTATTACAGGGAAAATCATCATAAAATTCGTTATTTACGGCTGGTAGAGGAATATTTACAAAAGCTTCATTTAGCGCATTAATGTCAACATTCATTGATTGATTAATTGTCTTATTTATTCCAATTTCGCGTATTTGTTTCCAGGTTTTTTTTACTTCGAATTGCTCTATTAAATTTATTAAAATAATAGGAAGACTTATCATGCCTTGTTTTGGAAACAACCGCTTTCCTAGCCATCTTATATTCGTCGTGATATTCTGATATCCTGTAACGTTTCCACTTCTGATATAGATTATCAAGGTGTTCTATTAGCATCTTGGTATCCATTGTGAACCCAGGTCTAACTCGATTTTTAATAGTTTTCGTTTTGTTGAGGACATGCTTGTTGTAAATTCCTTAAATTTTACCATTAAGAAATGACAGTTGTTCTCCAACAGTCGGTATATAGAAAATTTGATCCCATGGAGTAGAACAAAGTTCATATCCCAAAGCCAAGATATCAGTGTTATTAAGATCACGATAAGTAAATGTTTGGGGCTGGGTTTCTATTGCAAAATCATATGATGAGAAGAGTAGATCGTGCTTCGAAAATGCTGGTGCTGCTAACTGATCATAATAAAGGAATTTACTTTCATTACTGGTAAAGAAAAGATCAAGCAAAGTGTTTTTTGTCGACGTGAAGTGTGTAGGTCTCGTTGTGTTGACAGCTGACAAGTTAAACATCGACATTATATTATTAAATATTATTTTTTATATAAATTGCGACACCACCAGCATGACTACTTCTGTCGGAACGAAAGACACAGTACCCCTTCAGCTCATAGATATTGTAGCTAACATTATCACAGAACCATGTCTCAGAAGCACATATAGCGTCAACACCCGAATTTTCAAATAAAAGACGAAACTCATCAAGTTTATTACATAAAATTTGTGCATTTAAATGACAAATACTGAAACCCTGTCTATGATTAGCCAAGAAGCGTACCATGTGAAAAAAAGATTAACTTTAACATAGCCACGCACAGTCACGAGAGATGAAAAACCAACTTCCCTGACGAACATGTTGTGTTGATTACACAGGTAGTTATTTATATATTTTTAAAAATATGGTTGGAAAGTTTTTCAACAGACAAAGTTACATCATAAGCGATGCACCTATTGAATAATTTAACTAATTAAATAGTTCGGGTATATGCAAGTCTTTTCAGAATTATGACCAATTTTAAAAAATCAAATGGATCAATTGATTTTTCTTTCTTAAAAATGGAAAAATACAACAATTTTTCCTATTCTTAAGTCAGGTAATAGGAATGAGGTTCATAATTATAGACCAATTTCTAAATTTACAAATATTGTCAAAGTTTTTGAACATATAGTTTATGGTAAGCTTTATTTCCAACTGAAACGTTACATTTCTTCTTCTCAGCATCTTTTTATGGCTGGTAGATCAACTACTACAAACTAAGCTGTTTTTTACTAACTATTGTATGGTCCATTTTGAAAAGGGTGTTCAAATTGACGCAATATACACTGATTTTGCTAAGGCATTTGACCGCGTACCGCATGAATTGCTGCTATTAAAGCTGTTTCAACCTGAAATGTTGAGATGGTTTCGTTATTATTTAACTGGCACAATCTGTAATATCTCAATTGATGGAATTTGCTAAGATTTTTTCATTCCACCTTTTGGTTTTTCCGCAAGGAATTATCCTAGGTCCATTACTTTTTAATATTTTTATTAATGACGTCTGTAGTTCTTTTAAAAATTCAAAATATCCTTTGTATGTGGATAATCTCAAAAATTATAAGCCTATTTATAACATAATGGATATTGTTGATCTTCAAAATGACTTAGAATATTTTTGAGGTCTGAACGAAATGGCATTCCTTTTAATGTTGCTAAATGTCGATTTATGACTTTTCATAGATGACGTCATGCTTTTTTATACCCTCCACTCCAGTGTGCAGAGGGTATATATAAGATTGTCATTCCGTTTGTAATACTTAGAAAAAAAATTTTTGACCGCATAAAATGTATATATTTGTGATCCTTTTAACAACCGGAGTTGATATAGCAATGTCCGTCTGTCCGTCTGTGGAAATCACGATGACGGCATCAATCGGGCAGCTAACATCCCTAACATCCTGAAAAGTTTGCTATTTAAAATCGTATAAATCGGTCGATTAGGGCCCGAGATTTGAATGAAGAACTAAAAAAAGTCTTGAAAAAATATAATTTTTTATGTTGTTCTTGTCACGATCACGCCCTCAATAGTGCAGCTACAGTGATCATTTTTACTGTGAATGATTCACCAAATTCATAGGAAGATTTCTGTTTCAAAAATCATTAAAATCGGTGGAACAGGTCCAGGGAAATTTCTGAAAAATTAAAAAAAAAAATGAAAAATATGATGTTTCTATATTGTTTTTGTTCTTATTCTAAATGTTGTGTTGTTGTCATAGCTGGACTTGTTGTTTTTGTGGTCGTTGTGGTAATAATATTATAAAAACTAACCCTTTGTACATTTTTTATTAACTCTGGTAGAAAAATTTAAAAGTTTTCATTGTATTGGAATCACTAAAAAAATTTGCTAGATCATTTCTGTTATTACCACGAGCCTGCCTGCAAAATTGATCGAACGGGAAATTGATCGGTCACGGGAAATTGGTTAAAATCGATCCAAAATTTTTTCGACAAGCACACACTACGAATTAATTTAATAATATAATAATATAAAGGGAGTAAAAATTCACCAACATCTAAAGCAAATAACGCTAAAATACCTAGTTGTTAATAAAAAAAAACAATGTAAATTCAGCAAAAAAGAAATTTTATGTATTATATTAATTTATTTAAAGAGAAAAACACAAAAATAACGTTTGATGTTGTATTTTTTGTGTGTAATATTTACATAAACATATTAAATAATACAAATAATATACATATATTCTATACATGTATATCCATAACAACTGCATTTTAGAAATAAGTCGGTATATTATTTTATTTACATAAAATTCTGCAATATTTTGTTGTGGGGAAAATACATTTGTTTTGCATTAACAGAGTGTCACATAATTTTTCTCAGTGTAACTATGCCACAGTAGATGGCGCCACAATTTTTGTTTGTTCTAATTAGCTTTGCAATAGTTATTTCTATTTTAACATGAATGTTAATATTTTCAACTGGATATCATACAGAACAATGTTAAGAATATACACGGGCTGGTCTTTTATTTCATTCGTATTTTCTTTATTTTTTTACAAATATGAACATAAGTTTGGCATATTAACTTTTTGTTGTCTTTACAAAATAGAGTTACCGAGTTCATCAATGAGTTTTTTGCTTTCAAAACAGTTCTACATAGTTATATAAAATTATTATTCTGCTATACCTACAAAATATCTGATTGCGATTACATCTAATTTTTAAAAATTGTTTATAATTACTAAAGAATTGTTATTCACATAAATACAAAATTGCACTTTTTAAATTTTCCATTCAAATTTAAGAAAATATCAATTCTAAAAACTGGAATTAAAAATTTCCAATTATAAATTACAATTAATTGAATTTCAGAAAATCATATCAAAACGTCGGAAATTATAATTTTAAATTTAGAAGACATCAATTGCATCTTTAATATATAAATTTTATTCGTTAAACACAAATTGAAATTCCAAAAAAAAAAACACCAAATACCTATGTTTACATTTAAAAAATGTTTACATTTAAAAAAAAATCTTGACATTCAGGAGAAATGAATAGCTTTTCAGTACCGCGATTCAGTAACTTCTTTTAACGATAGTCGAATCGTTAAAAAAAAGAAAATAGCAAAATTATCAGTAAAATTTTTAAAAGATATTCGCTATTGTTAAACTCAGCTGTTGTTGTTATCTAAATGACAACCATTTTTGTGTTTTTTATTCAATCGATAAAAACTTAAATTTTTAGGTTGAAATGTCGTCATACATAAATAAAAATCATAAAATAGTGAAAATATTTTGCTTTTATAAAAAAACTTTTTTATATAATTAAAAAAATTAAATAGCATATTCAATTCATTATTTCATTTTCAAATAAATACACAGAAATATTAGTAAAAAAATAAAGATATTAAACATCAACATATAATCATCCTGTCAAACACGAAGTAATTTGTTTTTTTCTATTCTTCTTTGTGTTTTTCGCTTATTTTGACAGAGATGCCACTCGTTTACAATTTAAATAAATAGAAAAATAGATTTGTCGACTGTCGTTAAGATGTACGTACTTAGTGAATCACTTAATCCTTAGTCCAAACAATAGCTGTCGATATATTTTGCGATTGTCGGATCGTTGAAATTTATAGAATCACAGCACAGAAGACATTAATTTAAATTCAATGAATTTTAGAAAACGTCAAATGATATTTAAGAATTGCGGACATAAAAACTGTTACATAAATAAACGCAATTTGATGAGAATGTTATTTTTTATATATAAACTTTCACAATTTTTTTTGGATGAAAATTTGAAGTTTTTCAGAAAATAAAGAGAACAAATTATTTTATTTAAAATGTTTGGAATGTTTGTTTTTTGCGTTTGGCATCCCTAATTTGAATGTTTATTATTATAAATTTATTCTCTATGTTTTCCAAATATGGCAATATTTTAATAAAAAAATTGAGAGAGTTTTTTTTTGGTTATTATTTTGTTACTCCATCCGACCTATATGGCCGCAATGAAGAAATATTTGGCCAGTTAAAAGAAACTATACAGCCATCTCCAATTAGCACGATTTAATGCATATAGCCACCCTACACAACCATTACCTTTGCAATGGAGGTTAGGGCGAGCTATTTAATTAGCAAAAACTAAATTAAACGAGAAGTTATGTCATATAAGCGGAAACGCATGCATATAGGTATATAACCTAAATGCATGCCGATTAGCAACCACGATGACCAAAAAGCAAACACCGAAATAAATCCGAAATAATAGAAAAGACGAAAACCAACCCAAAGTATTTGCTGAAATAATTTGGTATTAAGCAGGGCTCCCCATTACTCGAGCTTCGAGCTACTCGAGCTACTCGTTGAGCTCGAGTAGCTCATCAACTACTCGAGCAGCTCGAGTAGCTCGAGTAGCTCGAAGCTCGAGTAATGGGGAGCCCTGCTTAATACCAAATTATTTCAGCAAATACTTTGGGTTGGTTTTCGTCTTTTCTATTATTTCGGATTTATTTCGGTGTTTGCTTTTTGGTCATCGTGGTTGCTAATCGGCATGCATTTAGGTTATATACCTATATGCATGCGTTTCCGCTTATATGACATAACTTCTCGTTTAATTTAGTTTTTGCTAATTAAATAGCTCGCCCTAACCTCCATTGCAAAGGTAATGGTTGTGTAGGGTGGCTATATGCATTAAATCGTGCTAATTGGAGATGGCTGTATAGTTTCTTTTAACTGGCCAAATATTTCTTCATTGCGGCCATATAGGTCGGATGGAGTAACAAAATAATAACCAAAAAAAAACTCTCTCAATTTTTTTATTAAAATATTGCCATATTTGGAAAACATAGAGAATAAATTTATAATAATAAACATTCAAATTAGGGATGCCAAACGCAAAAAACAAACATTCCAAACATTTTAAATAAAATAATTTGTTCTCTTTATTTTCTGAAAAACTTCAAATTTTCATCCAAAAAAAATTGTGAAAGTTTATATATAAAAAATAACATTCTCATCAAATTGCGTTTATTTATGTAACAGTTTTTATGTCCGCAATTCTTAAATATCATTTGACGTTTTCTAAAATTCATTGAATTTAAATTAATGTCTTCTGTGCTGTGATTCTATAAATTTCAACGATCCGACAATCGCAAAATATATCGACAGCTATTGTTTGGACTAAGGATTAAGTGATTCACTAAGTACGTACATCTTAACGACAGTCGACAAATCTATTTTTCTATTTATTTAAATTGTAAACGAGTGGCATCTCTGTCAAAATAAGCGAAAAACACAAAGAAGAATAGAAAAAAACAAATTACTTCGTGTTTGACAGGATGATTATATGTTGATGTTTAATATCTTTATTTTTTTACTAATATTTCTGTGTATTTATTTGAAAATGAAATAATGAATTGAATATGCTATTTAATTTTTTTAATTATATAAAAAAGTTTTTTTATAAAAGCAAAATATTTTCACTATTTTATGATTTTTATTTATGTATGACGACATTTCAACCTAAAAATTTAAGTTTTTATCGATTGAATAAAAAACACAAAAATGGTTGTCATTTAGATAACAACAACAGCTGAGTTTAACAATAGCGAATATCTTTTAAAAATTTTACTGATAATTTTGCTATTTTCTTTTTTTTAACGATTCGACTATCGTTAAAAGAAGTTACTGAATCGCGGTACTGAAAAGCTATTCATTTCTCCTGAATGTCAAGATTTTTTTTAAATGTAAACATTTTTTAAATGTAAACATAGGTATTTGGTGTTTTTTTTTTGGAATTTCAATTTGTGTTTAACGAATAAAATTTATATATTAAAGATGCAATTGATGTCTTCTAAATTTAAAATTATAATTTCCGACGTTTTGATATGATTTTCTGAAATTCAATTAATTGTAATTTATAATTGGAAATTTTTAATTCCAGTTTTTAGAATTGATATTTTCTTAAATTTGAATGGAAAATTTAAAAAGTGCAATTTTGTATTTATGTGAATAACAATTCTTTAGTAATTATAAACAATTTTTAAAAATTAGATGTAATCGCAATCAGATATTTTGTAGGTATAGCAGAATAATAATTTTATATAACTATGTAGAACTGTTTTGAAAGCAAAAAACTCATTGATGAACTCGGTAACTCCATTTTGTAAAGACAACAAAAAGTTAATATGCCAAACTTATGTTCATATTTGTAAAAGAATAAAGAAAATACGAATGAAATAAAAGACCAGCCCGTGTATATTCTTAACATTGTTCTGTATGATATCCAGTTGAAAATATTAACATTCATGTTAAAATAGAAATAACTATTGCAAAGCTAATTAGAACAAACAAAAATTGTGGCGCCATCTACTGTGGCATAGTTACACTGAGAAAAATTATGTGACACTCTGTTAATGCAAAACAAATGTATTTTCCCCACAACAAAATATTGCAGAATTTTATGTAAATAAAATAATATACCGACTTATTTCTAAAATGCAGTTGTTATGGATATACATGTATAGAATATATGTATATTATTTGTATTATTTAATATGTTTATGTAAATATTACACACAAAAAATACAACATCAAACGTTATTTTTGTGTTTTTCTCTTTAAATAAATTAATATAATACATAAAATTTCTTTTTTGCTGAATTTACATTGTTTTTTTTTATTAACAACTAGGTATTTTAGCGTTATTTGCTTTAGATGTTGGTGAATTTTTACTCCCTTTATATTATTATATTATTAAATTAATTCGTAGTGTGTGCTTGTCGAAAAAATTTTGGATCGATTTTAACCAATTTCCCGTGACCGATCAATTTCCCGTTCGATCAATTTTGCAGGCAGGCTCGTGGTAATAACAGAAATGATCTAGCAAATTTTTTTAGTGATTCCAATACAATGAAAACTTTTAAATTTTTCTACCAGAGTTAATAAAAAATGTACAAAGGGTTAGTTTTTATAATATTATTACCACAACGACCACAAAAACAACAAGTCCAGCTATGACAACAACACAACATTTAGAATAAGAACAAAAACAATATAGAAACATCATATTTTTCATTTTTTTTTTTAATTTTTCAGAAATTTCCCTGGACCTGTTCCACCGATTTTAATGATTTTTGAAACAGAAATCTTCCTATGAATTTGGTGAATCATTCACAGTAAAAATGATCACTGTAGCTGCACTATTGAGGGCGTGATCGTGACAAGAACAACATAAAAAATTATATTTTTTCAAGACTTTTTTTAGTTCTTCATTCAAATCTCGGGCCCTAATCGACCGATTTATACGATTTTAAATAGCAAACTTTTCAGGATGTTAGGGATGTTAGCTGCCCGATTGATGCCGTCATCGTGATTTCCACAGACGGACAGACGGACATTGCTATATCAACTCCGGTTGTTAAAAGGATCACAAATATATACATTTTATGCGGTCAAAAATTTTTTTTCTAAGTATTACAAACGGAATGACAATCTTATATATACCCTCTGCACACTGGAGTGGAGGGTATAAAAAAGCATGACGTCATCTATGAAAAGTCATAAATCGACATTTAGCAACATTAAAAGGAATGCCATTTCGTTCAGACCTCAAAAATATTCTAAGTCATTTTGAAGATCAACAATATCCATTATGTTATAAATAGGCTTATAATTTTTGAGATTATCCACATACAAAGGATATTTTGAATTTTTAAAAGAACTACAGACGTCATTAATAAAAATATTAAAAAGTAATGGACCTAGGATAATTCCTTGCGGAAAAACCAAAAGGTGGAATGAAAAAATCTTAGCAAATTCCATCAATTGAGATATTACAGATTGTGCCAGTTAAATAATAACGAAACCATCTCAACATTTCAGGTTGAAACAGCTTTAATAGCAGCAATTCATGCGGTACGCGGTCAAATGCCTTAGCAAAATCAGTGTATATTGCGTCAATTTGAACACCCTTTTCAAAATGGACCATACAATAGTTAGTAAAAAACAGCTTAGTTTGTAGTAGTTGATCTACCAGCCATAAAAAGATGCTGAGAAGAAGAAATGTAACGTTTCAGTTGGAAATAAAGCTTACCATAAACTATATGTTCAAAAACTTTGACAATATTTGTAAATTTAGAAATTGGTCTATAATTATGAACCTCATTCCTATTACCTGACTTAAGAATAGGAAAAATTGTTGTATTTTTCCATTTTTAAGAAAGAAAAATCAATTGATCCATTTGATTTTTTAAAATTGGTCATAATTCTGAAAAGACTTGCATATACCCGAACTATTTAATTAGTTAAATTATTCAATAGGTGCATCGCTTATGATGTAACTTTGTCTGTTGAAAAACTTTCCAACCATATTTTTAAAAATATATAAATAACTACCTGTGTAATCAACACAACATGTTCGTCAGGGAAGTTGGTTTTTCATCTCTCGTGACTGTGCGTGGCTATGTTAAAGTTAATCTTTTTTTCACATGGTACGCTTCTTGGCTAATCATAGACAGGGTTTCAGTATTTGTCATTTAAATGCACAAATTTTATGTAATAAACTTGATGAGTTTCGTCTTTTATTTGAAAATTCGGGTGTTGACGCTATATGTGCTTCTGAGACATGGTTCTGTGATAATGTTAGCTACAATATCTATGAGCTGAAGGGGTACTGTGTCTTTCGTTCCGACAGAAGTAGTCATGCTGGTGGTGTCGCAATTTATATAAAAAATAATATTTAATAATATAATGTCGATGTTTAACTTGTCAGCTGTCAACACAACGAGACCTACACACTTCACGTCGACAAAAAACACTTTGCTTGATCTTTTCTTTACCAGTAATGAAAGTAAATTCCTTTATTATGATCAGTTAGCAGCACCAGCATTTTCGAAGCACGATCTACTCTTCTCATCATATGATTTTGCAATAGAAACCCAGCCCCAAACATTTACTTATCGTGATTTTAATAATATTGATATCTTGGCTTTGGGATATGATCTTTGTTATACTCCATGGGATCAAATTTTCTATTTACCGACTGTTGGAGAACAACTGTCATTTCTTAATGGTAAAATTTAAGGAATTTACAACAAACATGTCCTCAACAAAACGAAAACTAGTAAAAATTAGCATTTTTCATGTTTGAAAGCATATAAAAAGTTAAATATTGGTATTTAGTATAACAAATGTATACTTTTTAGAATCGTACAGATACCAAGAATATCACTATTAAATTTCACTTGAATAGGAGTATCCCACTTGCGTGGGCAAACTACTACTCGAAAAAGCTCGACGACTTTCCATACAAATGTATGAAAATATTAACTTCATAGATGTTTGACTTCATTTAAGAAAAAATTTTCCCAAAATACATGGTATGATTTTATATATTTTTAAGTCAGTTACACTGATAGATTACCATCCTAAAATATTAAAACATTCTGATAAAAACTATGGAGTGGGCTAACTACTACTCGAAAAAGATCATCCACTTTCCACTCAAATGTATGAAAATATGATCTTCGTATATGTTTGATGCCTATTTACAAAAAAATTTTTAAGAACACTTGGAAAAACCTCTTAGTATTTTAATTTGAATATATGTAGAGGATATGTTTTCAAAATTTCAAAGCATTTGGACAAAAATGTTGGCGTGTGGGAACAACTACTCGAAAAAGATCGGAAATTTTGCAAAAAATGTAAAAAAAAATAAAAAAAAAAAATTTATATTTTTTCACTGCCTGTAATTGACTATATTCAGAGATTACTCGTAAAAAATTTTAAGCCATTCCGACCAAAATTGTGGCGTCGGTATAGCACTACTCGACTGATATTGACCACTTTCTATACAAATGTGTGAAAATATGCTCTTATTTGAAGTTTGATGATATTTTTCATAAAATTTTCCACAATGACGTAATAAAAAATTATATTCGTTAGAGCTGTATATACAAAGAGAACACTTCCTTCAAGTTTCAAAGCATTCCGCCAAAAATTGAAGCTTGGAGGAACTACTACTCGACGAAAAAAAAAAAAAAAAAAAAATTTTCAAAAAAAAAAAAAATGTTTTTTTCTTTCTTTTTACTGCCCGTAATTGACCTTATTCACATATAACTCATTTCAAAAATTAAGCCATTCCGATGAAAATTGAGCTCTGGGCGAACAACTACTGGAAAAAGATCAGCCACTTTCTATACAAATGTGTGTAAATTTGCTCTTATTTCAAGTTTGATGTAACTTTAAAAAAAATTTTCCATCACGACTTCTTAAAATTTTTTACTGCTTGTAGTTGCAAATATATCAAGATAATCTTCCTAAAATTTCAAAGTATTGCGACAATAATTGTGCTGTTGGCGAACTACTACTCGAAAAAGCTCGACCACTTTCCATACAAATATATGAAAAAATACACTTCATGCAAGTTTGACATCGATTCACACAAAATATTTATGGCACACATGGTACAAATTTATGCTTTTTAAAGTTGGAAATATGATTACATTTCGTACATGAAATTCCAAAGTAATCTGACCAAAATTGTGGCTCGGACGAACTACTACTCGAAAAAGATCAGACTCTTCAAATACAAAAGTGTGAAAATTTGCACTTATTTCATGTTTGAGATAATTTTACAGAAAATTTTTTATAATGACTTAGCCGAAAGTTATATGTTTTAGATTTAGAAATGTAAGGAGAGTATTTCTTTTAAATTTCAAACGTTTCCGACAATAATGGTGGGGTGGACAAAGTACTACTCGGAAAAGCTCGAAATACTACTCGAAAAAAATCAGCCATAAATGTGTTAAAATTTGCTTTTCTTTTAAGTTTGATGTAATTTTACAGAACATTTTCCTTCCCGACTTGCTAAAAGTTTATATGTTGTGAAGTTTTCGATTTGAGGACATTGTATCCTTCAAATTTCACACTATTCTAAGAAAATTATGGAGGCGGCGAACTACTACTCGAAAAAATTCAGCTACTTACATACAGTGTGCGCAGGTTTACTGTTCTTTCAAGTTTGATGTAAGTTATTACATTTATTTTAGTGAATATTTCATTTTATTTAAATACATAAAATCTTATAATTTTTTTAACAATGAATGTTGAAAAATTATGGTTTCAGCGAACTTCTTTAAGCAGTGACAACATTATCAGCTGTATAAAAGCACCGCTCTGATTATGCTGAAGTTGCTGGGATACAAAGGAATCTCTTGGCCATTCGTGATATGTTCGGGTACTTTTCTTCACGATCCTGCCACCATTTTAGTGGACAGTCTTTCCACTCGATTTGTTTTTCACGTTGATATCTCGACCACTCGATGTCAAGGTTATCATTTGTGCTCTGCGTTCGTTTTGAAAGTTTGTCGATAGCGCATATTTTATAATGCTGAAATGTTGTATATTCTGTTGGTAATTCTTTTTCTTTACACAAAAGCCCCTTCAATTCCTTTTTTGATTTGGGATTGATTCAAAAGAGTTTCATGCTCCATATCTTTATAACGAGGATCGAAAAATGATGCCAACATTCTTGTTGCTACATCTGGTGAGATCTTCAAATTAAAGCGACTTTCCATTCTGCCTTGACGTTAGTTTTAAAAGAAATTGTCCAATCATCGTCGGTTATATCATCATTTAAATACTCTTCAATCCAGTGGTTTAGTATTGGGCGAACCATCGAAATCGAAGATCTGTTAGAGCACAAAATATCGGTAAGAAGGTATGGTAGTTCCGGAACGCTTTTTATTTGTTCAATTTTGCTCCACTCAGCTTCAGATAATTCAAAATCCACCGCAACTCGCTGACTAGTCACATTTCTGTCCGCCAACAAGTTTATTAAAGATGTACGATTTTGGATGACACAAACGAACATGTTATACGTCGAGTTCCTTCTGGTCTTATAGCACTGCAAGAATTTTAGTTCCGGAATACCTAATTGTGCTTGTTTTTCCTTTAGCGCATTTGTGCACGTGTTGTACATGGCAAAAAACGGTAATAATAAAAATAATAATCGCTTTACTGACCTCTTAACCGCAATAAAAACGTACTTCTTAATTTTGAAAATATTAAACACCAAAACACTATAAAAATTTAAAATTTTTTTTTGTCCTCTTATATTAATATTAATTTTTACCATATACATATATTTGTATGGAAAGTGGTCGAGCTTTTTCGAGTAGTAGTTCGCCAACAGCACAATTATTGTCGCAATACTTTGTAATTTTAAGAAGATTATCTTGATATATTTGCAACTACAAGCAGTAAAAAATTTTAAGAAGTCGTGATGGAAAATTTTTTTTAAAGTTACATCAAACTTGAAATAAGAGCAAATTTGCACACATTTGTATAGAAAGTGGCTGATCTTTTTCCAGTAGTTGTTCGCCCAGAGCTCAATTTTCATCGGAATGGCTTAATTTTTGAAATGAGTTATCTGTGAATAAGGTCAATTACGGGCAGTAAAAAGAAAGAAAAAAACATTTTTTTTTTTTTGAAAAAAATTTTTTTTTTTGTTTTTCGTCGAGTAGTAGTTCCTCCAAGCTTCAATTTTTGGCGAAATGCTTTGAAACTTGAAGGAAGTGTTCTCTTTGTATATACAGCTCTAACGAATATAATTTTTTATTACGTCATTGTGGAAAATTTTATGAAAAATATCATCAAACTTCAAATAAGAGCATATTTTCACACATTTGTATAGAAAGTGGTCAATATCAGTCGAGTAGTGCTATACCGACGCCACAATTTTGGTCAGAATGGCTTAAAATTTTTTACGAGTAATCTCTGAATATAGTCAATTACAGGCAGTGAAAAAATATAAAAATTTTTTTTTTTATTTTTTTACATTTTTTGCAAAATTTCCGATCTTTTTCGAGTAGTTGTTCCCACACGCCAACATTTTTGTCCAAATGCTTTGAAATTTTGAAAACATATCCTCTACATATATTCAAATTAAAATACTAAGAGGTTTTTCCAAGTGTTCTTAAAAATTTTTTTGTAAATAGGCATCAAACATATACGAAGATCATATTTTCATACATTTGAGTGGAAAGTGGATGATCTTTTTCGAGTAGTAGTTAGCCCACTCCATAGTTTTTATCAGAATGTTTTAATATTTTAGGATGGTAATCTATCAGTGTAACTGACTTCAAAATATATAAAATCATACCATGTATTTTGGGAAAATTTTTTCTTAAATGAAGTCAAACATCTATGAAGTTAATATTTTCATACATTTGTATGGAAAGTCGTCGAGCTTTTTCGAGTAGTAGTTTGCCCACGCAAGTGGGATACTCCTATTCAAGTGAAATTTAATAGTGATATTCTTGGTATCTGTACGATTCTAAAAAGTATACATTTGTTATACTAAATACCAACATTTAACTTTTTACATGCTTTCAAACATGAAAAATGCTAATTTTTACTACTCGAGCTACTCGTTGAGCTCGAGTAGCTCATTAACTAGTCGAGTAGCTCGAGCTTCGAGTAGCTCGAGTAGCTCGAGTACTCGAGCTTGACCGTAGGCTCTGGTATTAAGTTCAACAAATTGTTTACTTTTTCATTTACATTTATTATCAATACTCAAACCGAGGTGGAGGATATCAAAGATTCGGCACAGCCGAATTTAAAACTCTTACTTGTTATTAATGACGTCTGTAATTCTTTTAAAAATTCAAAATATCCTTTGTATGCGGATGATCTCAAAAATTTTATGCCTATTTATAACATAATGCATATTGTTGATTTTCAGAATGACTTAGATAGAGTATTTTTGAGGTCTGAACGAAATGGCATCCTTTTAATGTTGCTAAATGTCGATTTATGACTTTTCATAGATGCCGTCATGCTTTTTTTATCTCAATATAATATTGGAGGGCAAGTTTTATTGTCTGTTGATGAAATTTTAGACTTGGGTTTAGTATTTGATACTAAGTTTCTCTTTAGTGGGCACTTGTACTACATCGTTCCTAAAGCTTACTTGCTTTTATGTTTCATTCGGCGTAATATTGGTAATTTGTTTGATTTTAATGCTAAAAAAATAATATTTTCGTCTTTTGTACGGTCGAGATTGGAATATGCATCATTTATTTGGAGCCCTAATGCTAGCGTTCACATAAATCGTGTGGGAAAAGTTCAAGTCAAATTTTTTAAGTTCACCTTTTTGTCTACTCCATTTCTCAACCACTCTCACATCTTATGAGCACAGATGTAGTTGGATTTCTATGAAATCTCTTGAATCTCGAAGGAAAATACACTCATTATCATTTTTGCGTGGCATAATTTGTGGTTATATTGATTGTACTGGTCTTTTACATTTAATTAAATTTTTGGTTCCTCAAATTTCATTGAGAAGAAACAATTTTTCCATATTGAGTTTCATAGAACTGAATATGGCCGTAATGAACCTCTAACCAAATCTATGAGATTATATAATAGTCTTTGCAATGAATTAGATTTAAGTATTTCTACCAATGAATTTAAGACTTGTTTAAATAAATTGTTGTAATATTAGTAATAAGCTGCTAGTCTAAGGATCATATTGTATTCATAGACTCAAGAAATAAATAAAGAAATAAAATTCGTTAGGGATTTCCCCCTTAAGAATGAATAACATTTTTTCAATAATTTTATTGCTGCATTAGGCAAATTATGAAAAAAAAAAAATAAAAAGAGGTTTATTTGGTACAGTAACCGTTTCGGCATTTGTTTGAAGCTTTGGATAAATCAACCAGCACTGGACCAAGTTCGGCAACCGGAAAACTGAGCCGTCAAATCGAAACTTGTTAAACTCTTCCGGTAAGTTATTGCTATCACTCATTTATTATAATTGTCCGTCTTTGACCGTTTTTAATTATTTTCTTTCAGAAAATTGAGTTGAAAAATATGCCCCCTGCTCCAGAAAAAATTGAATTTTCCACCGATTCGAAGTACTTATACGACATGGCCCAATCAATTTTTAGCGGCGTGGTTTCGGTGGATCCGGCTAACATCAAACTAGGGAAAATTGTACATTATCGGTGGCTCACCAGGGCCGCTAGATTATTACGTTTATATGGGGCAACGGAAAATCTAATGAGAATTTAAGAATTCTGGTTGAATTTATAATTAAATGTTATGTGCCAATGTACTTCAATATCAAGTATTACAGCTCTGTCGTATACGGTAGTGCATTATTTTTCAAGTTCATTAGTTGGTCACGATTTCTAGAATCTCGTACACGCAGAATTGTCCATCAAGTAATTACAAATAATTCATATTATGCGCATTCGGAAAATATTTTGTTATCAATGTAGTTTGATGATAGCAAAGAAAAGCGCGACTGTGCTATAAAGAAACTTCTACGCTATCGATCCGATGTCGACGACCCAATGGAACTTAGAGTTTATAAAACACCAGATATAAACTTTAATTACACAAGTTACACGGAAATGATCTATTTTAATGATATAAATAACGTATTTGAACCACCATTCACGCGAAGCATTCCGTACGATACATTGAAAGAATATTTAAATCAAGATGATCCACCGTTTAATGATCCAAAAATTCCATCACACATACAAGAAACGGAACGACACGTTCAATTGCTAGCTAACGTTTCCAACCGAGTTATACCGGAAAATGTAAAAGGCTGCTATGCCGATGACATTAGAGAGCCGTGCGAAATTGCCCAGACTTGAAAACAAAAAAGACTTCAAACAATAATTTTTTTTAGTTTCTTTTCTATTACTAAGTCAAATTCAGTTTTTCATTTTCATATGTTCTGACTAAACACGTTTCTAAAGAGAAAAATTAACTCCAAAAAGAAAAAAACATACCCATTTCGCTGATTTTTTCATGTAAAGTGCCAAAAATGGTGATTTTTTGTAATGTTTGTATGGGGAACCCCCAGGGGGTTCCAGGGGGTGTGCTACTGGCATGGGTGGGTCGGTCCTCTAAAGCAAGTGGGGGTTGATCATACATTTGGACACGATTGGGGCACTCTAAGACAGGTCATAAGTCGGGACATCACAATTCGTTTTAGAGGCATGGTTCCTCGGGCAAAGTTTCTTATTTTCATCCCTAGAATACGATATTCCTTGTCACTTGGGTGATTTTTAAATCGATCCGTCCTAATATACATATCGCACCTGTACCTCTAAAGTGAGTCAACTCAAAATTTACAAATTTTCGGTAGAGGAGAAAAACGGTTTTTTTAATATTTACTATAAAATTTAAAAACAGTTGTTTCATTGCAAAGAATTGCGAACAATAAGTATACAACAGTAGTTGTTTTTGCAAAAATAACAAGTTTTTTGGGTGCAACTGAAAATATGTCTTTTTAGTGCATTCTAAAGAAGCTACTCTTATTACACAAAGAGGATTACAACTGTATTTTTTTTTGCGAAAGACTAGAAAAACGGATGTAAGATTTTTACAGTGAATAGATATGACCACTGCGTATCGTTTTCTTGCAAAAAACGAAAATTGCAAAATTTTGAGCTGACTCACTTTAGAGGTAAAGGTGCGATATATCTTCTGTTCATGTGTTTGTCAATTACCTCCTCCTAAATGGATTTACTGATTTTAATGCAATTTTTATGTGTGTTTGCGTAGGTCCCTATATGATTAAGAATCAAAATTTGACTGGGTAGGATAAGAGGGTGTGGAACCTTGCATACAAAGTATCATTATTCAATATGATAAATTTCGAGTACAATGATAGGGAAAGCTTTGTAAATTTGTGCGAGTTCATAAGTTGCAACTACGGGTAGCTATGCTGAAAATGGGCGGGATCGGATAAGTGGACATGTCAACTCCTATACAAAGTGCATTTTCAATTTCTTATATCGTGAATAATATAAAAGGGAGAATAAAAATACTTTGTGTGATTTCAGTTTATTAGTGTGAGTAGCCGTGCCGAAAACTGGCGTTAACGGATCAGTAGGATCATACAACAGTGATGCAAAATGTGGCACAATTTGGCCATTTGTGGTACTTTTGAATTTTTGATGGCCCTGTGGTACACTCTAATCTATTTTGGCCCTTTCAGCTCAAAATTCAACAAACTACTTCAAACCGTTCAGTACATTTTTCAATGTAATTTTTTCCCTGTTACTTTTATCTACAACATTGTTTTGTTTGTCAGAGAAAAAACTCCTACTTTTATTTGCAAATCTGTCTTGTTTCAAATAAAAAACTCATGCTTTTTTACATAAAATATTTGGGATATAAGAGAAAAAGAATATGATTTTGGAGATTTTAATTTAAACTGGTTTCCAAAATTTGTATCAGATCATGTTTTAAGTAGAGAAGCAATAGCATTGTACCACTTGTTAATAAACTTTTTCCAAACGAAAAAGACAGACTTGGACAAATAAATAGTGTATATAGGGCACTATCGGTAGTTCCAGAATTTAAAAAGTTTAAAGAATTAAGTGTAAGTCAATTTTGGAAAAAAATTCGATGATGAAAAATTGATTAGATTAACCTTTATAAAGGGTCCGCCAAATAACTTTTTTTTTTAAAAGCTGTAAAAAAAACTACTGAATATTACCTCAAATTTCTTTTTTTATTTGAAAGTACAATCCTTCCGGTTAATAATGGAAAATAATTTCATTCAAATGGCTGGCCATGCAGTAGCGTACACGATCGGTCCAATTTTTAAGCACATTATCGATTGTGTGCAGCTGTATTTCACCAATGGCTTCACGAATATTGTCCTTTAAAGCGTCAATTGTCTCTGGCTTATTGGCGTAACACTTATCTTTGAGGGCATGAGGGCACCCCACAAATAATAGTCCAACACAGCTCCAAGGTGGCCAAACGATATCAGCTCTGCGGCTGATAATGCGATCTTCAAAAACAGGGCGCAAAACATCGAGTGTAGCTTCGGCTTTGTGGCACGTAGCGCCGTCCTGTTGAAACCAAATGTTGCCAATATCCTCCTATTCAATTTTTGTGAACAAAAATTTGTTCAACATGGCCCGATAACGATCGCCATTGACTGTAACGGCCACTCCTTGCTCATTTTCGAAGAAAAATGGCCCAATTATGCCTCTGGACCAAAATCCGCACCAAACAGTGACTCGTTTTGGGTGTATCGGCTTTTCAATGTATGCGTGCGTGTTTTCTGTGCCCCAAATGCGACAATTTTGCTTGTTTACATACCCGCCAAGATCAAAATGTGCTTCATCTGAAAAGATGATTTTTTTTTTGGCAAAATCGGCATCTTCTGTAAGTCGATCGCAGGTCCACTTAGCGAAGCGAAAACGCATTGGATGGTCAGTTGGCTTCAACTCCTGAACCAATTGGACTTTGTATGGCATCATACCAAGGTCTTTATGCAAAATTCGTCTCAATGATGCCTCCAAAATGTTCAATTCTTGAGAACGACGGTGAATTGAAGTTGATGGCGCTTCACGCACACTTTCTGCCACAGCAGCAATATTCTCGGGTGTACGCAATGTTTCTGGCTTTTCTCGCTTTGGTTTATCGATGGGGATGCCAGTTTCTTTCACTTTTTTCACAAGATAACGAACATACGGAGCTGACGGTGCTTCTCTTCTTCCAAAATCCGTACACAATTTTCGCACACACTCTGCAACATTACCATGATTTTCAAAGTAATGTCGCAATATTTCCCAGCGTTGGTCAAGCGTATACACAACCATATTCGTTCAGCGGAAGGATAAAACTTATTATCTGTCAAATCAGATATGAGCTAAGTGTTACCATTCACGAAATAAGCACTAATTGAAAAAAAAAAAAAACGTTAGATGGCGGACCCTTTATATTCTTCTTTCTATTCCTCAACATGTGTAAACAGAATTTTTCCTTCATCATCTTAAATATAGTCGAAAGATGTAATGAAATTTAACTCTGGTAATTGTTATGATAAAGATAAATATTTAACAACTAACCCAAAATGTGCTACAAACAGTAATATTGCAATTGAGAAACTGTTGGACTAAAAACTTTTTTGTTTTTACTACAATTTTATTTTTTTTAAATTACGTATAAAATATGTATTTACTTTAATATAACTTTAACAAAAAATACTTTTAAGCAATGTGAATTTTTGTTGTTAGCCTTTATTTTTGTTCTAAATAAAATAAAACACCGCTTCTATTTGAATAAAATACTAATAATCAAATATATTCGCAAAAAAAATGTTTGGTCCTATCAAAGGTATTTTGGCCCTTTTAAATTGTCAATTTGGCCCAATGCAAACAAAATTAAAATGCATCACTGTCATACAATGTAAATATTCAATATCACATATCTAGGGTAATATGACAGGGAGAGCTTGGAAAATTTGTGTGAGGTAAAACTTGATTAATATGTGTCGAAAATGTACTGAATCGAATGAGTAGGCATGTCACCTCCCGTACAGAGTGCAGTTTCAATATCCTTTAAATTGAGTAATTTAAAAGGGATAACAACGATACCTTGTTTGGTTTCGCAGATTATTTTAGTGGTATTATGTCGATAGACGTATTACCTCCCATACAAAGTAAGTATTCACTACCACATATCTCGAATACTCTGATTTGCTTGAGGAAATTCATTATCATTGTGAAAGACCGCGCCGAAAATGGACTGGATCTGATAAGTAGGCATGTCACTTTCCATACAAAGTGAATTTTCAATGTAGCGATACTTTTTTAATATCACAGCTTATTAGCGTGAGTAGGCGTGGCACATTCCATACAAAGTAACTGTATAACAGGGAGAGCTTTGCAAATTTTCCTGAGGAAATCCATTATCACTGTGAGTGGCCGCGACGAAAATGGGCTGGATCTGATAAGTGAGCGTGACAGCTCCCATACAAAGTGTATTTTCAATATAACATGTCTCGAGTACTATGACAGAGAGAACTTAGCAAATTTTTCTAAGGTCTATCTTTGTAAATTTATTTCTTCTGTCTGTTTGTAGTTCACTAAACTTCTCCCAAACGGCTGGACTGATTTTTTTTAAATTTATGATGGTTCAGATTCACAATTCGATCCGATAGAAATTGTTTTTTCTTATAATTTATATATTGTTGTTGATCTTTGGTTAGTTAAGATTCAAAACAAAAATTTTTAATATTACATACACGAGCTACAATCCACATAACCTACAAATATAAATTGTCAATTCTCCTTTAATTCTATGAAACGAAGTTACATTCATATTCTTAATAATTTTAACCTTGTGTATTTAAATATTACAAAATAATGCTACGTCTCCATAGAGGAGAAGAAAATATTCGTCGATGTACACAGAATGCGTAAACAGTCCATAACCGTCAGTTAATTTGTACGGCGGAATATCAATTTGCAGACAATATAAATTTTTTAAGCCATGCTGAAAATCGGGAGCATCACAATGAACGTGTTCGAGCTAATGCATTGAGGCAAAGAGAGGCACGTCAACTAATCACCGACACAGACAGAGCAGATGGTCGACACCGTATGCAAGCAAGAAGGTCGCTCATTGACACTTACATTATTTCACCTTTTTGCGTTCGAATATGAGCCGGAAAAAACTATTCGTCACATCCACTAATTGTCATCAGAAATTTGGACAGGGAATGCCACCAATGGCATGTACTTAAATTCAAAGCTGAGTCACCCGGTCTTTGTTGCGCATCAAAAAAGTTTCAATTCTACCAGTTATTGTTAATATTCTAACCCCGAGAAATTGTGCCCCCGAATTGTACTTGTGTATTATAGATTGGTTAAATTATAGAAAGTTTCTCAGTACCCATTGTACGGATAGGTTACCACTAAGATGATACTGACCTGGCTATTGTTAACTTTGAACAAAACCTCAAAATATTTTCTCAACTTGCTGAGAAACCCCCCGACACAGAGGGCAGTATAGAACTTGTTCGGTACATGTAGGCAACTGTAGAGAGTGGCAACTGTACAGATCTCCTCAACTTAAACTACAATTGAAAGTATGTACATCAAATTTAAGAAAGTTGCTTGAAGCCCAGAGACATGATAAATTAAAAAAATATCTCGAAAAATTTGATCCGACTTAAAAAACTGATTACTCGTTATGGCGAGCTCTAAAAAATCTTAAAGGACCCTTTGTACGTAAACCACCATTAAGAATGCAAAATGGAGGCTGGGCTAGAAATAATATAGGAAAAGAAAATCTACTTGTAGAACATCTGAAAAAAGTTTTTACTCCAAATATAACTACTAGTTAAATAAATGAGTTACCATCAGTTATAAACCAGCACAGTTTGAGATTAGAGAGGTTGAGAAGTCCATCTTAACCCTGATCTTAACCCTAAAAAAGCATCGGGCATCGATGGGATCAGTAATAAAATGCTTTTGGAGTTACCCAGGATAACATTGAGAATAATTCTTTTTATATTTAACGCTATATTACTCCTTGAATATTATCCCTCAGAATGAAAGGTTTCGCCCTTTACCATGGTACCCAAGCCAGGTAAAGATCACACAAAGGTCGATTCATACAAGCCAATCAGTTTATTGTCAAATCTGTCAAAATTGTTCCAGAAAATACTAGTAAATAAGCTTACTGTATCTGTAGATTAAAATAACGTCATCCCAGCACATCAATTCGGATTTAGGTGAAGACACAGTACCATTGAGCAAGTCCGTACGTAAGTAAGCGCTATAAGAAAAGCCTTTGAAGAAAAAAAATACTGCTCTGCTCTCTTTATTGACATTTTCCAAGCTTTCGATAAGGTTTGGCGCGAGGGTCTACTCAATAAAATTAAAACGTTACTGCCCCCAAACGTTCATAAACTAATGGAAAGCTATATAATTAATTGAAAATTCTCAATAAATGAAAACACGATTACTTCAACCTTTGCCGATTACACGGCAATTTGAAGTATTCATGAGGACCCCTCAACAGCATCTACACTTTTACAACGACATGTTTTTCAATTGGAGTACTGGTTACACAGGTGGAAAAAGAGAATAAATGAACAAAAATACGCTCAGAAGAGAAACATTCCCTCAAATCCGAGTAAGCAATCAGCAAATACCGCAACATTCTGATGTAAAATGTTTGGGACTTCATCTTCACCGCCGCACAGTGGACCATATTTTGAGAAGACGGCCAAAAATCATTTTTTTTTTGTTGTTACCGATTTTAAAGTTATGTTATTCATTTGAAAGTAAATATTTGTAGACCTCGGGGGCCAAAAAATTGCGACTCTATCTCAACTATATCACAGCGAACAGGGTCTTCGAAAATGGGCTTTCTCAGTATTTTGCTAATATTAAAAATTTCTTTGTAAATTTTTATTTTTGAATGACTGTAACTTTTTTGATTTAAAAGCTTTTGAAGTGAAATGAATTTGTATAATTTTATGCCTTCCATACTATTAATGTTAAAAATGTAAGACCACTGAGTCATTCCGAAATTAAAAAAAAAAAAAATTTTTAAAAAAGGTCCAAATTTTCCGAAAATCTGCTACTTAATAGAGCATAACTCCTGCCAGTCAAAAGCAGTCAGAAAAAATTACATTATGCACCCGCCAGTTTCCGCCCGTGTGCACCAGAACCTTTATCCATCTTTTATTATACGGATCGACTAAAAAACACTTTCTGAGTCGATTAAACCATGCCCGTCCGTCCATCTGAGTGTTATGAATACAAAAGTTGGTCGTACCGGTGCACCGCGGTGTATTTTTTGCGTGTCGGTAGAGTTGTCAGGAGTTGTTATATACTTATAAAAAAGGATTGAGATATAATGCGCTTAATTGTTACAGGTACATTTACATAGGTATCTTTCAAAAACATTAATAGTCTGAATTAGAGTTATATAGTTTAAATACCTGACAAAATGGGAAACAATTTAAATAACAGGTAAATGGTAAAAAAAACTATTGCGACATAGCCCTTTAAGATATGAGCAGGTATGCTTCACCTTTTAAAAAGGGTTAGGGTGTGTTTTTTATGCTTCTAAAAGTGTTAATAAAAGATAAAAATTTTTATTTTACATAATTGCAAGAAAGAGTATTTATAATAATGTTTCCACAATTATTATTCATTACAATTTATGCAATGGCTAAGTACTGTTACAGAGATCTGGCAGATATTTATTTTCAACGAAATGATGTAGACGATGAATTTTACACATAGTGAGCAACGACTTCTTTAAGAATTGTAACCTAGAAGACATTGAAATGTACAAAGGAAAAATTACTAATTTTGCATTGAATTTGAAAAGACGGTACATTGAATGCTCTCATAGCAAGGCAAAGATGTACAAACGTTACCAAGACTGGTTAATAAAGGAACTTATTTTTGAGAGTGCATCTACAACTGCCAACGAAAGTGGAAAAAAGGGTCGACCAGCAAAACCAATTGACGGATGTAGTGAAAGATCTCGAAGGCGCAAGCTGGAGAATATCAATGAAGAAATTTCTCAAAGAATTATTAAGGATTCATTTTTGCACCAAATTCAACCAACCCAAAATAAAAAAAAATAAAATTGAAATAATTGAAAAAATAGTAGAAGCGAGCCCAAGGCGCACAAAGAGGATTTTGAAAAGCATTCCTACACCAATTGAAGATAAGAAATTTATACAGGAAGAAGCGTTCGCCCTATTTTTGGATTTGAAATTGACCAAAAATCAATATAAGGAATTGCGGAAGTGAACCAATGAAAAGAATTGTAGGATGTTTCGAGAGTATCGAGATTTAGTTTCTGCCAAAAAAGAACGCTTACCTTCACAATCTGCTATTAGTGTCACTTCATCAGCAGAAATAAAATTGCAAGATCATCTCCTTGAACATACTGCACAACGATTGCTAAATACGCTTGATACTGATCATTTAAAAAAAATTGGTAACGGCAGCATTATTTTAATTTTTAAATGGGGACGTGATGGATCCTGTGGTCAGAAACAATACAAGCAATTTAGTGCCGAAAATTCATCAGATGCTAATTTATTTATGGTACCTTTCGTTCCATTGCGCTTAACAAAAAGGCATAGCGTCTTAGAGCCGTCAACTAGCAGAGCAACAGAAATTGATATATGGAAAAATGAAATTGCTTCTTCAACAAAGTATTGCAGACCAATAAAATCTGCATTCAAAAAGGAAACTAAAGATGTTATAACTGAAGAAGTTCAAAAAATAAAAGATCAAATTAAGGAACTTCAACCAGTAATATATAAATTTGATGACCAAGACATTGAAGTACATTTTAAAATGTGTCTCACAATGATTGATGGAAAAGTTGCGCAAGCTTTAACTGGAACAAAGTCAACGTCAAGCTGCATTATATGCCAAAAGACATCAAGTGAATTAAGCCAACCCCCACCAGAAGACGATAGTTTTAAGGAAGCCTACGAATTTGGAATGTTCCTCTTCATGCTAGAATACGTTTCATGGAGCATATTCTTAAATTGGGTTATGATTTGGAATTTGGTCCGTTTGGCGAAACAGCGAGAAAAAACAAAGAAAATGAAGAAAAAAGAAAGCAAAAAAAAACAAATTCAGCAAAAATATCTACATCTAGGCCTCGTAATCGACCAACCAAAACAAGGGGAAGGAAACGCAAATGATGGAAATACTGCAAGGAGATTTTTTTCCGATACGGAAACTGCAGCATCTATCACAGGTGTAGATCGTGAATTAATAAGACGATTCAAAATCATATTGCAAGTAAAATGCAAAAAAAGTTAGAGAGTACGCCAATAAAACAGCTATGCTTTATAACGAAAAATTCTCTTGGAGATATATGCCATCCACAGTCCATAAAATTTTGTACCATGGGGAACAAATATATCAAAACAATATGCTTCCAATAGGAGATCTATCTGAAGAAGCGCAAGAAAAAAGGAACAAAGACTACAGATTCTTTCGCGAGCACAACACAAGGAAAATGTCCAGATGTTGTACTAATGAAGACCTTAATACTATTTTGTTGTGCACTTTAGATCCATATATGTCCAACATTCGTCAAAAATGGAGAACTACCTCTATTGAATTAGACGAAGAAGCTAAACAACTTCTAGAAGATGAAAATCAAGGCTATTTAGAAGTAATTTTTACTAAAATTGGTTGATTTAAAGTACTTTTTCATTACACTAACAATAAGTTAAATTTTTTTTTATATAGTTAAAAAATTTTCTTGATTTAAAAATTTATATATTTTGTAAATTTACAATAGAAATTTTTATATTTCATAAATTTACCATAAAAATTGATATAGAAATATTTAAAAAGACAATAAAAAAAAATTTAACTAAAGCAAAAACATACGAGTTTTTCATTGAAACTTCTGTATCTTGAACCAATATAAGGTAAATTTTATGTTCGCTGCTTAATAAATTATATTTTAACTCGGGATTTAAAAAAAAAAAACAACCTTTGGCTCTTGTGCACGTTAGGACTAAAAAGCTTACGGGGTCAAAGTTTGGCATTTTCTGAAAAAATTAACTTAAAAAATTGTTAAGAAGTATTAGTTGTAAAATTAACAGAAAAAATGAGACATTATATTAAAAAAAAAACTTTTCTTACCTTTTAAAACTTCACTTTTGTACTAACGGGTGATTTTTTAAGAGCTTGATAACTTTTTTTTTAAAAAAAACGCATAAAATTTGCAAAATCTCATCGGTTCTTTATTTGAAACGTTAGATTGGTCCATGACATTTACTTTTTGAAGATAATTTCATTTAAATGTTGACCGCGGCTGCGTCTTAGGTGGTCCATTCGGAAAGTCCAATTTTGGGCAACTTTTTCGAGCATTTCGGCCGGAATAGCCCGAATTTCTTCGGAAATGTTGTCTTCCAAAGCTGGAATAGTTGCTGGCTTATTTCTGTAGACTTTAGACTTGACGTAGCCCCACAAAAAATAGTCTAAAGGCGTCAAATCGCATGATCTTGGTGGCCAACTTACCGGTCCATTTCTTGAGATGAATTGTTCTCCGAAGTTTTCCCTCAAAATGGCCATAGAATCGCGAGCTGTGTGGCATGTAGCGCCATCTTGTTGAAACCACATGTCAACCAAGTTCAGTTCTTCCATTTTTGGCAACAAAAAGTTTGTTAGCATCGAACGATAGCGATCGCCATTCACCGTAACGTTGCGTCCAACAGCATCTTTGAAAAAATACGGTCCAATGATTCCACCAGCGTACAAACCACACCAAACAGTGCATTTTTCGGGATGCATGGGCAGTTCTTGAACGGCTTCTGGTTGCTCTTCACTCCAAATACGGCAATTTTGCTTATTTACGAAGCCATTCAACCAGAAATGAGCCTCATCGCTGAACAAAATTTGTCGATAAAAAAGCGGATTTTCTGCCAACTTTTCTAGGGCCCATTCACTGAAAATTAGACGTTGTGGCAGATCGTTCGGCTTCAGTTCTTGCACGAGCTGTATTTTATACGGTTTTACACCAAAATCTTTGCGTAAAATCTTCCATGTGGTCGAATAACACAAACCCAATTGCTGCGAACGGCGACGAATCGACATTTCACGGTCTTCAGTAACACTCTCAGAAACAGACGCAATATTCTCTTCTGTACGCACTGTACGCATTCGTGTGGTTGGTTTAATGTCCAATAAAGTAAACTGAGTGCGAAACTTGGTCACAATCGCATTAATTGTTTGCTCACTTGGTCGATTATGTAGACCATAAATCGGACGTAAAGCGCGAAACACATTTCGAACCGAACACTGATTTTGGTAATAAAATTCAATGATTTGCAAGCGTTGCTCGTTAGTAAGTCTATTCATGATGAAATGTCAAAGCATACTGAGCATCTTTCTCTTTGACACCATGTCTGAAATCCCACGTGATCTGTCAAATACTAATGCATGAAAATCCTAACCTCAAAAAAATCACCCGTTAAAATTCAACTACAAATGAAAATGTATTTTAAACCCTCCGTAACTTTTTTATAGCCTATACCACTATGTGGTTTGGGTATAATGACTATCTGCTGCTGTTTGTAACAACCAAAAATATTTGACCTAGACCCATCTTTAATTATACCGATCGAATCGGAATCACTTTTTGAGTTGATTTAACAATGTCCGTCCGTCCGTCCGTCTGTGTGTCCATGTAAACCTTGTAATCAAACTGCAGGTCGCAAATATGAACATATTTTGATGAAATTTGGTATATTAGCTTTTATCGGCCATGGGATGAACAGTATTGAAATTGGTGAGAATCGGTACATGTTCAGACCTAGGCCCCATACAAATTACCCCTATGAAATCGACATAAATTGTCATAAGATCCAAATTGTCATATAGATCTTACCCAAATTGGGTTTGTATGCGTTCATTACAACCACTAATGAGTAGTTCAAAAATGATCCCTTTGGCCCCATATAGAGCTGCTTCCCGATCTGCACTTAAATCTATTAAAAAAAAAAATATTCCACTGATTCTTCTCAAATTTTGTTGTATATATTTTTGCAAAATACAAGGCACTTTACCAAACATGATCAGGATCGGTCCATTTTTGGACCTAGTCCCCATATAGATATAGCATCCGGTATGAACTTTTTTATATCTGCAGCCAAAAAAGTTAATAAAAATCCCACTCAAATTTGGTTTTTGCTTATTTTCTATGTCCAGTTAGTTGGGCCTAAGAGATAATGTTTCTAAACGCATGGTATAGGGTATCGTATAGTCGGTCTAAACCAACTATAATTTTCTTATTTGTTTTATTTTCGGTCGAGAATTACGTTTTATAGCAAAACTTAAAGGCTAAAGTCTCACCTACCAAACAAAAAAAAACCACAATTCAAAATTCCAATCCAATCAAAAGTTATAGATTTTTGACCGCCTTCTCGTCAAATGGTCCACTGTGCGCCGCCTTACTTGGAACAAACACTTAGAATCAAAAATAACACAAATAAAATTAAAGTTGGTTCAACTTACGTGGCTAATTGGCAGAAATTCAAAGCTGTATGGTATGGTATACAGTTATGGGCAACCGCTACAGCTTCTAATATAGAGAAAATACAAAGGTGCCAAAATAAGAACCCGAAGTTGATTACCCGCGCCCCATGGCATGTGAGAAACTCAAAATTGCATAGAGAAATAAACGTACCCCTAGTTAAAGTCGAGGTTATGAAAAACTGTTCAAGCTACTTGAAAAAACTAAAAACTCACCCGAATCTGTTAGCACGTGACCTTCTCAACAATCGCATCCACCAACTCTTAAGAAGGAGAGAGACTGCAGATCTTATAATAAATGCTTGAGGTTATCTAAGCCAATGAATATTTTTTAGTTCGAATTTATGTAGAAATATTACATTTTTCTTGCAATGGCCAGATTTAATAAGTTAAGTATTAGTTTTAAGATTTTAATAATTATTGTTAGTTCACTATGTGAAGATCCAATAAATAAATGCATGAGAAAAAAAATTCTAACATTGAATTTACTGTCAGGACCATTGAAAATACATCTCAATCGAATTTGTTTTTAATAAAATTCGTAAATATAATTCTTGCTACCAAATGACATCAATTGGAGCAACAAAAATCGTGAATAATGAAGATGTTCTTAGTAATACATGTACATTTAAAATTCAGGGCAAAATTGGTTCTTTGTATCAATGCCTCTGCAAAACAACGATTGCCGGGTCAGCTAGTTTTAGTATATTTTTTTACTGGGCAGATATTTCCTTGAACTTTCCTACAATTTCAATTTAATTAAAATAGATTTAGTAGTTGGTGAGGAATTCGAGGTTAAAGTTGAATTTTAATTTTTGTTTAGCATTAAGCATGAAAATTAGGGTTTTTTATAGATAAATTAAAATTAATCATAAATATTTTTTGTATGGAAGTTTTTTTTGAATTTTTAAATTAAATTAAAATTGCACTGTGCAACCATGAAAAATACACGGCTAGTAAATTGAGTTTTTTCCAACAGCTGATTCGCACCTGGTGATATCGCTTAACTGTTTTTGTAATAACGTAGCTGAGAATCCGTTGATAAAATGTTATTATATATCTGTGGTCACAAGCGATAACCGCCTAAGTCGACTTAAGAACGATTTGAGTTATGTATGCTATCATAGTCTTGTTAGTCCCCATTTCTCTAACACTGTTTTTTTAAATGTTAATAATGGAAACATACTGACCTATGTCGTAATGAGCCCCATTACATTAATATAAAAATTTATTTTTCTCGAAAGCATGATTTTCGACTAATAAAATATATTGGAAATACGGGAAAAAATTAGTTTTTTGACTTTTTCAGCATTACTTCCAGGTTTCGTAACGTTTCACTAATACTATTGATCAAAATTGTAGCCACTACGGTAAAACCGAACAACTTTTGTGAACATATCAATAGAATCTGAACGTGTCTACTTAGTTACCCTAAGTAGTCCACAAAAACCTCTTTGAACCTTAAAAATTGTCGTTTTTATACCCTCCACTCCAGTGTGCAGAGGGTATATATAAGTTTGTCATTCCGTTTGTAATAATTAGAAAAAAAAATTTGGACCCCATAAAATATATATATTTGTGATCCTTATAACAACCGGAGTTGATATAGCGATGTCCGTCTGTCCGTCTGTCCGTCTGTGGAAATCACGATGACGGCATCAATCGGGCAGCTAGGGTGCTCGTTGGCATAAAAAATGATTCACTAACATCCTGAAAAGTTTGCTATTTAAAATCGTCCAAATCGGTCGATTAGGGCCCGAGATTTGAATGAAGAACTAAAAAAAGTCTTGAAAAAATATAATTTTCTATGTTGCTCTTGTCACGATCACGCCCTCAATAGGATAGCTAGGGTGATAATTTTTAGTGAGAATGATTCACCAAATTCATGGGAAGATTTCTACTTCAAAAATCATTAAAATCGGTGGAACAGGTCCAGGTAAATCTATGAAAAATTAAAAAAAAAATGAAAAACATGATGTTTCCATATTGTTCCTGTTGTTATTCTAAATGTTGCATTGTTGTCATAGCTGGACTTGTTGTTTTTGTGGTCGTTGTGGTAATAATTTAATAAAAACAAACCCTTTGTACATTTTTTTTGTGAACTCTGGTAGAAAATTTTAAAAGTTTCCATTGTTTTGGCATCACTAAAAAAATTTGTTAGATCATTTCTGTCCTTGCCACGAGCCTGCATGCAAAATTTCAGATCGATTGGCTCACGGGAAAGGGGCTAAAAATCGATCCAAAATTTTGTCGACAAGCAGACACTACCAGTTAATATAAAGGCAGTAAATAAAGGGAGTAAAAGTTCACCAATAATTTAAAAAACAAATTTTTATGTATTAATTTATTTAAAGAAAAAAATAATTAAATGAAATAGTAATAATAATTAAACAAAATAATATACAATACAAAAAAAAGAATATATAAATAAAATAAAATAAAGATAAATGCATTCATAGCATTATAATACATATAAAAGATCAATGTTTTCTAACCGTAACCGTAACGAGTCAGTTGTTTTTTTTTTACATGAAAATCATTTAAAACAGTTACCGAACGTAACCGGAACGTCCCAATACTTTTCATGTGAAAATAAGGCTGACACGTTACGTAACAGTTACATGTCGCTAACTTGTTCTTTACACAGGCTACTGCTTTTGCAGCCAACTTCAAGTCTATTTATATAGTTTCGTAAGCATAACTGATAAAATTGTTTCTATTATTTTTTACTGTAAGTAATAAATTATAAATATACTGAATTTGCAAACTAAAATGGATACATATATTGGAGGTGCTTTAATACAAAAGAGTTAACGAAACAAAATCAAAAAAAAAACAACTCTACAACATCAACAATGGCAGTCATATGTTCTTCAAATAGAAAAAAAAACTGCAAGTGTGTTTTGTTGGCTACTAAACAAAAATAGTGTTGACAATATAACAAAATATGTAAAAGAAGTTAGTGCTATGAAATATTTTATTTTGTTTAAAAAAAAAAAATCGCAAAATGAAAGGCTATAATTCCATTAATAATCAAAAGGCGTTAAACTAATTTATTTATTTTTACGTTGTACTAATGCATTTTAAATAAGTAAAAGTAATTGTATATTTAAATAAAAATGCATTTGTATTATATGTTGCTGTCGTATTCAGAAAAATCAAGTAGCTGACTATACGACTACAAATGCTGCTGCCAGCAGTCGTCTATGTGTTTCATTCATGATGTTGCATTTTTTTGCGAGCAATACTTACATATATTCTAAATAAAGAAATAATAGTTCTTTTCATACTGCGAAATCTATACAAATATATGTACAAATACTATATGTCAAATTTCAAATTTGCAATAATTGATACATTTTTGAAAGAAAATTGTATAATATGAAATGTCTTTAATTTATTTCATAGAAAACAATTTTTTGAGGTGCGTGGATTTTCCATATTTACTGTTTTACTATTTTCGTAATGAGGTTAAATGAGTTAAAAAGAATTTAAAATATTTGAAAGAATTTAAAATATTTGAAAATATTAGGTGAGGATCCTCAAGATGTAATATACGGTCGGTCTAAAACTTTTCACTTAGAGCCACAGTTAAATTCGAAACAACAAAAACCCATATATTTTGTGCATAAAGTTTAACATTAAATGTGCTTTTCTAAAATGTCTATATATTTTTTCTCATTCATTTCTGACCATCTTCAATGTAAATTTACCAAAGTTTTTTTTATTGCAATATGTATATAAAACTTAAAAATTTAATATTTTTTATTGTGTATTAACTTATTATTCTGCGATTTTCATTACATCACAAAATGTTACAAATTGGCACTACTGTTTCAAAAACAGAAAACTTTTAAATCAGTTGAAAACAGTTGATCTGTAAAACTGTGTGTGAAATTGTGTCAAATAAAATTACAAATATTAATAAATATAGTAATACATATATATATATTTTATTAATTTTGTTAAGAATTAGCACAAAATTGATTTTCCATTTTGCATTTCATTTATAAAGAATTCTGCCATATTTTGTTAAAGGGAAAATCCATTTTTGTTATATTAAAAAAAACAGACTTGCATTTAATTTTTCCGTGACTGCCTCAATAATTGCGTAGATGCCACCACAATATTTTTTGTAGTTAAAACAGTTGATCTGTAAAAATGTGTGTGAAATTGTGTCAAATAAAATTACAAATATTAATAAATATAATAATACATATAAATATATTTTATTAATTTTGTTAAGAATTGGCACAAAATTGATTTTCCATTTTGCATTTCATTTATAAAGAATTCTGCCATATTTTGTTAAAGGGAAAATCCATTTTTGTTATATTAAAAAAAACAGACTTGCATTTAATTTTTCCGTGACTGCCTCAATAATTGCGTAGATGCCACCGCAATATTTTTTCTAATTAAATATTAACCAATATCTAACTAGAATTATGATTTATTCTGACTGAAAAGTTCCAATTAAAAGTTATTCATCCCAATTATGAATATTCTCAAGGAATTTCTTTCTCACAGAAAATACATTTCTCGAGAAAAAAATTCCTCCAATTATAAATTCCGCGTGAACAAAAATGATTAACTGGCATCATCGAATTTCGAAGCCACTTGCTTTGCTTATTGACAATTTATTTTCTATTTTTTGTGTGTGTGCAAACGAGCCTACAATAAATGTCCCAATAAACATTTTTGTTTGCTATCAACTTGAGGTGCATTTGAGATCAAATACATTTCTCAAATCTCCAACGTTAATTCTCAAATGCCCTCAATAGTTCGAATATAGTCTTCTCAACTTAAAAGGCACATTTTTTATATGGCGTTTTTCATAGTTATCAAATTGAGAAATTTGTGATTCTCAACTTGATAGCAAAGAAATATTTCCAATCGGTATCAAATGGAAGGTACGGAATTGCCATATTAAAAAATATTATACTAATTTTAGAAATGAAAACAATGTACTTTTTTTAATGTTTCAATTTAATTTCATTATATATTTAACATTACTATGTACATATTTAACATTAAATGTACATATTATGTACATTTTTTAAAATCTAGAATTAAAAATAAATGAATTATTAGTTGTACATTTTTTGAAAAATTCGACAAAAAGCAAAAATAATTAAAAATGTATCAATGATTTATTTGTACTTTTTTGGCATTTTTTAATTTAATTTATTATTTATGACATATTTAAATAATATCTCAGACTTAACACAAATCGTATTCAAGTTGAAAAAATGTTTGGTCTCAAGTGGAGAAAAGTGTTGGATATCCAATTGAGAGTAAAAATGTTTCTCAAAGATTGGAAAAAATGTTAAATCTCAACTTGATGTCAAGTTGAAAGCAAACAAGGAGAAAAATTGTTCAACCCAAGTTGAGAATTACATTTGACATCAATTTAAGGACTTAACTTTTCTCCAACATTGGAGAAATAATATTTCAATGCATACTGGGGAATGACCGAAACTAACACATAAACAGTTTTTTCCTATTTGAAAAACATATGACTGTCATTGTTGCTGTTGTAGAGTTGTTATACACTCCAGTGTGCAGAGGGTATATATAAGTTTGTCATTCCGTTTGTAATAATTAGAAAAAAAATTTTGGACCCCATAAAATTTATATATTTGTGATCCTTATAACAACCGGAGTTGATATAGCGATGTCCGTCTGTCCGTCTGTCCGTCTGTGGAAATCACGATGACGGCATCAATCCGGCAGCTAGGGTACTCGTTGACATAAAAATGATTCACTAACATCCTGAGAAGTTTGCTATTTAAAATCGTCCAAATCGGTCGATTAGGGCCCGAGATTTGAATGGAGAACTAAAAAAGTCTTGAAAAAAAATAATTTTCTATGTTGTTCTTGTCACGATCACGCCCTCAATAGTACAGTGATCATTTTTAGTGAGAATGATTCACCAAATTCATGGAAAGATTTCTACTTCAAAAATCATTAAAATCGGTGGAACAGGTCCAGGGAAATCTCTGAAAAAGTAAAAAAAAAATGATAAACATGATATTTCTATATTGTTCTTGTTATTCTAAATGTTGCATTGTTTTCATAGCTGGACTTGTTGTTTTTGTGGTCATTATGGTAATAATATAACAAAAACAAACCCATTGTACATTTTTTTATCAACTCTGGTAGAAAAATTTAAAAGTTTCCATTGTTTTGGCATCACTAAAAAAATATATTAGATCATCACAAGCCTGCCTGCAAAATTTCAGATCGATTGGGTCACGGGAAAGTGGTTAAAATCGATCCAAAATTTTTTCGACAAGCAGACACTACGAGTTAATATAAAGGGAGTAAAAATTCACCAACATCTAAAGCAAATAATGCTAAAATACCTAGTTGTTAATAAAAAAAACAATTGGGCAATTCACAATGGGTAATGTATCGTTGTATCTCTTGTATCGTGTATCACTTTACAATAGTGTAAAATTGTTGTTGGTAATTTTCACTGAAAAATCTGATACACGATCCAACTTCATTTGCTATGTTTAGTAAATGTTGTATATTGTATCATAACATATCAGTTCCAAGTGAATGCCAGTTTTTATGAAAAAGAAAAAACAAATACATAGAATATTATCAGAATAAATAATTATAAAATAAAATATGGCAAATAATGCAAATAACGCAAATACATCGATAAGTTTATTTATATAAAAATTAATGTTTATATTTTTAGTATGTATTTTCTCTTTCAGTACCAACCAAAACATTTAACATTTTTTTTTTTTTTCATTTTAAATTAAAATGCAAGAGGTACGTAACTAAAACTCCAGGGTATATCTCACGACCAAAAAGCAAACACTGACAAGTGTTTTCTCTTATACAAAATAGCAGAAGCGACGAAGTGATCTTTCCTCGTTGGATCGAAAATTACTAAAGAAAGCGTTTTACAATATGAAAATACAACTGAGTGTTCACAACAAATGATTGTATTGTGTATTTCAATACAACATACAATATACAACACCTGTTGTGAATTGCCCAAATGTAAATTTAGCAAAAAAATTTATGTATTAATTTATTTAAGGTGCTATTACACGAAATGTTTTTTACATATGTACTGTCACTTTTTTATCCATATGAAATTCCTCATGTCTGTCAAAATTGTCTTTTACATACGATTCATAATTTTTGCTATCACACGTGCATATGTATTTCCGTCTGACATAACCTCTAAATGTAAACAACAGCTAATTTAATTTGTGAATTTACAAAAATTTATTGTTAAAAAAAGGTTATTTATTTTTTAATTGTTAATTAATACTAAAGAATTTATTTTTTTTCAATATTAATCTTTAAAATTTACTCTGTTTTTCTTTCGCCACAAGCAGTGTTGTATTTTCATATATTTGTCATGCAAAAATAGAATCTGTTCTAATTGAAAAATGTACATGTGACTTTCCTCATGTGTTGTACACAAACAATGTTTCATATGTATCACACGATGTGTACAACTTTTGTTGTGGGAAAATTTGACAGTACATATGTAAAAAACACATCATGTAATAGCACCTTTAAAGAGAAAAACACAAAAACAACGTTTGATGTTGTATTTTTTGTGTGTAATATTTAAATATACATACATACACATATTAAATAATACAAATAATGTACATATATTATATATATGTATGTATGTATATTCATAGTAACTGCATGTTAGAAATAAATCGGTTATTTTATTTACATAAAATTCTGCAGTATTTTGTTGTGGGGAAAATACATTTCTTTTGTATTAACAGAGTGTCACTTCATTTTGCTCAGCGTGACTATGCCACAGTAGATGCCGCCATAATTTTTGTTTGTTCTAATTAGCTTTGCAATAGTTATTTCTATTTTAACATGAATGTTAATATTTTCAACTAGATATCATACAGAACAATGTTAAGAGTATACACGGGTTGGTCTTTTATTTCTTACGTTTTTTCATTATTCTTTTACAAATATGAACATAAGTTTGGCATATTACCCACCAATCTCACATCACACTGCAAGTTCGAAAAACTCAATACACTCACATTTTTTTTTACTAATACACACACATTTTCCGCAGTGGTCACACTAATGGCACCAAATTTTTCGTGCGAATAGTGGCAGAGACTAACGATGATTAATGTTACCCTGTTATAAATTTAATGCAAATTTACTGGATTCTGTAAAATTGTAATTAAAGTTTCAACTTGTTAAATCTATTATAATGATTTATTTTTTGAAATGCGCATACAAAAACGCAAGTTTGTTAATTATAGAGCATAAATATTATTAACTATTATTAAAATAATACTAATAATAATAAATGTAAACATTTTCCCTCAAACATGTGCCTGTATAATAAACTTGGTAACTCTACTTAAAATAAAATAAGAGAGAGAAGTATACAAATTTTTTCAAGTTTACGCTTCGACAACATTTTAAAAATGAGATTGCAGTCAGATGTTTGAGCATAAAATTTAATGGCGATGGATTCGACTAATTCGAACAATTTTTCGTTGATAATACGTACACAACGATTTTACAATTTCAGTGTGATGTGATATTGGGGGTGAACTTTTTGTTGTCTTTACAAAATAGAGTTACCGAGTTCGTCAATGAGTTTTTTGCTTACAAAACAGTTCTACATAGTTATATAGAATTATTATTCTGCTTTACCTATAAAATATCTGATTGCGATTACATCTAATTTTTAAAAATTGTTTATAATTAATAAAGCATTATTATTCACATAAATACAAAATTTCACTTTTTAAATTTTCCATTCAAATTTAAGAAAATATCAATTATAATAAAAACTGAAAATAAAATTTCCAATTATAAATTAGAAAATATTAATTGAGTTTCAGAAAATCATATCAAAACGTCGGAAATAATAATTTTAAATTTAGAAATATCTTTACATTTAAAAATGTTTACATTTAAAAAAAATATTGCCATACATTGCCACTTCAAAATATGGCAATATTTAAAAAAAAAGTTGAGAGAGCTTTTTTTTTGGTTATTATTTTGTTACTCCATCCGACCTATATGGCCACAATGAAGAAATATTTGGCCAGTTAAAAGAAACTATACAGCCATCTCCAATTAGAACGATTTAATGCATATAGCCACTCTACACAACCATTACCTTTGCAATGGAGGTTAGGGCGAGCTATTTAATTAGCAAAAACTAAATTAAACGAGAAGTTATGTCATATAACCGGAAACGCATGCATATAGGTGTATAACCAAAATGCATGCAAACCAACCCAAAGAATTTGTTGAAATAATTTGGTATTAAGTTTAACAAATTGTTTACTTTTTCATTTACATTTATTATCAAGACTCAAACCGAGGTGGAGGGTATCAAAGATTCGGCACAGCCGAATTTAACACTCTTACTTGTTCACATTTTTTTTGACGCTAAGGCTATATTTTTTTTGGGAAAATAATAAAATCGCAATTTTTATAAGAACATTTATTTTATTGTGTGTCTGTGCAGTATTTTGCTCCGTACATTTTTGTTAATATTTTTTGTCATAAAGTAAATTGTGATCTGTGATTTACATATATTAAAATAAAACTGAAATTACCAGCGTTAAAAATATATCATTCGTTCTTCAAAAAGTTACATTATTAACACTAAATTTTTAATAAACTCTTTCTTGAAATAATTAAAATCAACATAAATAAAAATTAAAAACATAATAGTCAAAATTCGATAGAATACAGCATAAAAAGAAATAGACAGAACTTAGTTAAATAACAATAACAACACCACATATTTAAATAAGAAAACAAATATTTTAAAACGAACAATCAAGTGCATACTCTCTACTCTTTTAACAACAATTCCCATTTAACAATAACAACACATAGCAGTCTTGTTTCAATAGATTAAAGCAGTGACACAACTTAGTTGAACAACAATAAAAACACTACATATTTTAAATAAGAAAACAAAAATCAAAAACGAACTTATTTTCTACTCTTTTTAGAACAGCATCCATTAAACAATAACAACACACAATAACATCACCCATTTATCACTAACATCACATAGCAGCCTATTTGCAAATTTAAAAACATCTCAACAAACAAATTCGTAAAAGTAATAAATTTATAAAAAGTTTATAATCAAATCTTCACGTTATTATGGATTGCTTAAACACTAATTGTATTAATATCGGAAATGAACGTATGGTATCCTGCTGGTTGTGTTTAGGAAACTACCATTTGAAATGTAGTGGCCTTAAGTCACGCGATGCAGATGCTCTGGCCGATCCTGCAAAATTCCTGGAGTTCTACAATTTTTTCAAAAATTCTAAATCAGGGTTTGATCAACTTAATGTGAACTTTTTATCACTGCAAAGAAAACTTTCTAATTTTGGTGAATTATTCACTAAATATCCAAATTTAGATAAATTTGTTAATACACCACTTCTTTCGTCTCCAAAACGTAAAAAAACAGTTAATAAATCCCCAAATATACAACTAAGATCATATTCTTCGAGTGCTGCACCTGTCAGCTCAATTGATAACGATTCATCATCTTTACCGTCTGCGTCCTCTAAATTTACAGCTCACACAGAGGTAGCTACTGGTACTGTACCAATAATTCATGAAAATGTTACACCTCTTAATTATGGTCAAGTTTTAAATTCTGAGAGTTATACCTCCAAAGAAAACTATATTTGTATCCCGCTTAGCTTCAGAAACTTCAGTTGAAGATTTAGAATTCTATATAAAATCTGAAATCGATTCGAATGCACTGATTTCAACGTATAAGTTCAATTATTCTCAACCGAGAACTATCACCTCATTTAAAATTATTGTCCCAGCTGATCTCTTCGATATTATACTTAATCCTGATTTTTGGCCCGTTAGGACACTTGTCCGTGAATATCAATACAAAGAAAATCCAAGAAATGCTGTTCATCTTCCGCTAAGAAATTTAAATGCTCCAAAAAACTAACTACTCTTCATGATAAACAAATATCTATAATTTACCAAAATGTTCGTGGCATTAACACAAAAATAAGGTCTCTGTTTAAACACAGCTTTGATTTCTCTCATCATGTTATTGTTCTTACTGAAACCTGGTTAAAAAGAAATGTCTTCAACGCCGAGATATTATGTAATAAATTTCATATTTACAGACTTGACAGAGAAACTAAAACAATTGGTGGTGGTGTTCTAATTGCTGTCTCCTGTCAACTATCATCTGAAGAAATACGTCTTGATTCTTTACCGAATATTGAAATTATTGGTGTTATGTTAAAACTAAATCAAAAAAAAGTTTTTATTACTTGCTCCTACATACCTCCTGATTCTGATCAATCGATTTATAATGGACATTTTGAATCAATAAAATCAGTTGTAACAAAGGCTAACCCTGAAGATTCTATACTTGTTTTTGGAGACTTTAATCTGCCGTTAATATCATGGACATTTTTAATTGATTCTTTTTACTAAACTCCTACGGTGTCAAATGAAGATAACGATAATTTCATAAATAATTTATCGGACTTGTGTCTTTTTCAAATTAATGGTGTTCATAATGATCATGAAAGGATTTTAGACTTAATTTATGTTAATGAGCCCATAAACTACTCTTTATCTCGCGCAGATCCTGTTACTTTACCAGAAGATCGTTACCATCCTACCATTGAAATAAACTTGAATTTGCTATTTGTTTCAAAGTGTAAATCAAATAACTTAAAAGTTTTTTGTTTCAAAAGAGCAAATTACAACGATTTAAATTATTACTTCAGTAATACTGATTGGCTCCAATTATTATCTATTACATCTGGTTCTCCCAAATCAATCGATACAACGATCAAGTTATTCTACGAAACTGTTCTATTTTATATGAATGAATGCATCACGAAGTTTACTGTTTTCAACCACTCTGGCCCTCCTTGGAGCAAAAAACAATTGTCGAGTCTTAAAAACTTAAAAAATAAACGACACAAAAAATATAAAGTGTCTGGTCTTTTATCTGATTATACGAAATATTCAGTTACACATGCAGAGTATAATATTATAAATACAAAACTTTATAAGAATTACATGGAAACTATGAAAATAAATTTGAAGAGAGATCCAAAATCATTTTATAAATTTGTAAACTCTAAAAGGAAATCTACTGGATATCCAACTGAAATGAAGTATCTTAATCGTGAATCCCGTGATGATGTAGTTATTAGCGATATGTTTGCTGATTTTTTTAGCACAACTTACTCTGATATTCAATATGACATTTCAAACATATATCCATTTCCAGTTATGGAACATCAATCAATTTCATTTCCTTTTATAAAGACTTCGGATATCAAAAATAATTTAAAAACATTCAAGAATTCAATTAACGGAGGACCTGACGGTATTCCTAGCTGCATTTTAATCAACTGCGCCGAAACTTTGGCTGTTCCATTATGCATTTTATTTAATTCATCCATTAAACATGGGCATTTTCCTACATTATGGAAAGATTCATATATTATTCCTTTATTTAAATCTGGAAACAAATCGAATGTAGCTAACTATAGAGGAATAGCTAAGCTTTGTGCTATTCCCAAACTATTTGAAAAATGTTTAACGGATAATCTCTGTCATCAGGTTTCTTCTATAATATCACACTCACAACATGGTTTTCGTAAGGGGCGCTCTATTTCAACTAATATTTTACAACTTACAACTTTGGTAAATCGGGGTTTCGTCAATGGGCTACATACCGATGTTATTTATACTGACTTAAGTAAATCATGATCTTTTACTCAAAAAATTATATTTGATGGGCTTTACAGCAAACAGCATAAGCTGGATAAAATCTTACTTGATCAACAGAAATCAACGTGTTTATTTTAATAATACTACTTCAAAGAATATTATAGTTAAATCTGGTGTGCCTCAAGGAAGTCATCTTGGACCAATTTTATTTACTCTTTTTATAAATGATCTACCAAGTATAATAAAAGCCTCAAATGTTCTTATGTATGCTGATGATGTCAAGATTTTCTTAAGCTATAAGAATTATTGTGAACAAATTCACCTACAACATTATCTACATAATTTTTATAGATGGTGCCACATAAATTTAATGGAATTAAATTTAAAAAAATGCAAACACATGCACTTTACTAGAAAATGAGGTGAATTTGGTTGTTACAAATTTGGAGATTACCAGTTGGAGCAAGTAAATAAAATCCTGGATCTGGGTGTTCTTTTAGATGCCCAATTTGAGTTTGTTCAACACATTTCGATGATAATTATTAAAGCACGTGGTGTACTGGCCTTCATTAAAAGATGGGCACAGGAATTCAATGACCCTACAGTTACCAAACAACTATACATCTCTCTAGTAAGACCAATTTTAGAATTCGGGTCTGTTATTTGGGATCCACCATCTAATATTCGCAGTGCCAAAATTGAATCGGTCCACGAGCAATTTCTCCTTTTCTGCTTAAGACGTTCTTATCCAAGTTTTGTCAATCTGCCATCATATACAATTAGACTTTCTCAAATTAAACTGCCGTCTTTAAAAAGCCGAAGAACAATGCTTAATGTTATGTTTTTATTTAACTTAATTCGAGGCGACATATGCTCAAACTTTCTTATGGACAACATCTCCATGAACGTTCCGGCACGGTCAACACGTTTTTACACTCCACTGTTTATCCCAATCTGTCGTCAAAAGTTTGCCGATGCTGATCCATTTAGAAGAATTTGCCATGATTTCAATGATCTATACAATTTAATTGATTTTTCTTTAAATGATGATATTATTAAGCGTAATATTATATTATTTTTAAATACATAATCTCAAATTTTTGATTTAAGGATTTGTATATATTATATTTTTTTTCTCTGTATTATACTTAACAGTCTGTAAGGTTTTACCATAGACTTAATAAATAAAAAAAAAAAAATCATTACTTATATACATATTTGAAGTACACTAAATTAGAAATGATCAAATGAAACTACGTTTCGAATAATACAACTGTCTTTCTTTCGCTCCATTCTGTTTAAATTATGTCATCATTTATGTAAAACAAACAACAATATGAGGCGTATATACAAATAAAGCTTATAACAATTCAGCATATTCTTTCGAGCCTAAAACATACAACAAATAATGTAGAATAATATTATTTGTTATTTTAACATTTTGAAAGTGAAATATTTTATTTCAACAACTTCTACGAAATGATGTAAAAATAACAAATCGAATAAACTAAATTGAATTCAATTCTAAGAACTTTCAAAGTGTGGTTTCAATAGGGGAATTAATAAGAACACTCTAGAGAATCCCTACATTTACAATGTTTGACAATAACGACAGGTTGGTATAAAATGTTGTATCATTGTAACCTCCCTTTTACTGTTTGCTAATACGATTAAACTTTCCACCATGATACACACGGTCATACACACACACACAATCATCCAGATGGAATCATAAGATTACAGATGTATGTGTTAAGGATTTGATAAAGAATAGACAAAAAAGACTAATAAAAATCTCCTCTTATAACTAAATTATCATTGTTAATCTTGGTATTAAATGCGGATGGACATAAATGTACCTTGATTGAATGTTTGTTGTAAAGCAAAATCAAATTATAGAAACGCCCTTATTATATTTTTCTTTTTTGTTAATAGTATTTAGGAAACAGCAAAATGCAGAAAAATAAAGAAAATATATTCTTAGAAATAATGTGGAAAATTGAAAAATGATCAGTTTATTCGAATGACTTTGTAAAAAGTAAAAGGATATTAAAATGTTTTCAAACTTCTATTTAATTAAAACACACACTTTTTTAATGTGATTGTTTACTTGTTACAATCCAATGAATAATGATTAATGATTCTCTTTATTATGTTTTTATTTCTTTTTATATTAATAATAATATAAAACCAGAATAAACAAAATATACATACATACATACATGTAGGTTTATTTGTTTTCTCTGTGTTATACTCCGAAAGCATAACACAGCAGAAATCACGAAAACAACCAACAACAATTTCGTGGTATGGTGCTAATGTTTATAACTCAAAACATTGGCTGTATCGGCAATTGTATAGTTCAATGCACAGCGTATGGGCATTGAACTTTAATGTAGTTCCGTGTCAGCGAATGTTTTGTAATTGCACATATTTTGGACAACTTTATTTAGTAGTGACTAAATAAAGTTATCGTGCACCTTATGAATGCAATTATGCTACACCTCCCTTTTTAATTTGAATGATCTTGTCATTCATAAAATTAGTTGTCGTGCTTTCTGGATTTCTGTACTTAAGACATTCAGGAGTTAAACATATATAATGATGTGATAATAGAACTAAGTAATTTAATTTAAATCTAGTCTGTAATTATTGACATGTCTGGTTCCTTTTAAAAATTAATATTTTCATTGTTGTGCTTATGAATAATTACATTAGGATTATTAAATTAACATTATTGGGTAAATTTTCAAATTTCTAGGTTATTTGGTTAACATATATTTAAAATAAAATGATTCTAACTACACACAAATGATTAAGTTGTATTATTTATTGTAGTGTATTTTTTTTTAGATTATTTAATTAAAGTATTTAAGATTATTCAACTAATATATATCTAAAATGATTATTTATTGTAATATATTTTAAGATTATTTAGTTAAAGTTTTTAAGATTATTCAACTAATACATATTTAATATGATTATTTATATTTTAAGATTATTTAGTTAAAGTTTTTAAGATTATTCAACTAATATATATTTAATATGATGGCTATGCCACCTCCCTTTTTAATTAGAATGATCTTAGCATTCTATTTAATATTTTACATGTATATGATTAATATACATTATTGTTTTAAAAAAAAATTAAGTTAAAGTTTTTAAATTTTTCATATTAATATTTTTTGTCAAATTAAAATTATAGTAATTTAGTAATTAATACATATGGTTTTACTAATTTTAATTAATTATGTTGAGACTTTTATTTAGAAAATAATTTTATATAAGTTGTAATCAAATTGAGAAAAAAAATTAAAATTAAGAAATTTTTAAAATTTACATTATTGTTATTTGGAGATTTAAAATATTTCATATAAATTTTGTTAAATATTATTATTTCTATATTTTTAAGAATCTTGTATATATAAAAAAAAATTTTATCGGAATAATTTACCAAATAATACGTGTACATATTATGATTTTATTAATTATTTGGAGATTTTTGAGAAAAAAAAAAAAATTTTCTATTTAGTCAAATTTATTTTGTGAAGAATAACAGATTAAAATTTTTTGGGATATTAATTATTTATTTTTCATAATATGTTTTCAGTCTGTTTTTGTGTACTATTTGTTTTTTATCTTTCTTTGATCTTATTGCTATATTCCCATTGTCCTCTATACTTTCCACAAGATGAGGACCAGTATACTTACTGTCTAATTTATGTCCTGTGTCATTTCTAAGCAATACCTTATCTCCTACCTTTATATCTAATTCATTTATACCTTTGTCATAACTATTCTTATTATATACCTTATTTCTAATAAGTTTATCCCTAGCTTTCTTACGCGCTACTTCTAATCTATATTTTATTTCCTTACTGTAGTCTTCTATGTTATATATTGGATCTATTCTATCTATATTGTTAAGTCTATTGAATCCGTATGGGATTCTTCCAAAAACTAACTCAAATGGGCAGTATCCGTGGGCCTCTGAAGGTGTCGTGTTAAAACAGTACGTAAAGTACTTCAGCCATTCATCCCAATCATCCCTTTCAACTGATATGTAGGAACGTACATATTCATTGAAAGTCCTATGGCTTCTTTCTACCGTTCCTAGCGTTTGGTGGTGGTGCGCTGTAGACGTTACCTTATCAATCTTCATATATTTGCATATCTCATTTAAGATACAGTTCTTGTACTCTGTACCCATGTCCGTAATGAGCGTCCTCATCGGGCCATAAGCCAATATAAATGAATCAAATATAGCCTTGGATACCGTTTTCGCGCTTTTATCGCGTATTGGCACTGTTACCAGGTATTTTGTCAGGTCACATATTATGGTGACTGCATATTCAAAACCATCTTCCGTTCTTGGGAGTGGTCCGATTGTATCTACCAAGACCGTATCGAAAGCATCGATCGGAGTGTCCGTTATAGTCATTGGTATTTTCGTATGTTTAGTGGTTTTGGACTCTTGACATTTCCTACAAGATCTTATGTAATCTGATACCGACTTGATCATTTTCGGCCAGTAGAAATATCGTCTTATTTTCCCAATTGTCCTTGTTATACCTGTATGACCTCCTTGTATTGGGTCATCATGATATTGTTGTATTATCTTATTTATTTCATTCTTATTATTCAGCTTGGTCACCTTTGGGAGTAGCGCTACTCTTAATTTATCCAAAAATATATTGCCCTTGGCCTTAAAATCTTGCATTGAGACAAATTCGAAAATTTTCTCATTAGGTGCCATTCGTACTTTATTTATCTTATATTTACCGGTTAGTGATTCTAACCTGGGGAATAACTGTCCGAAGTCAATTTTCCCTTTAGTAAATAAATCATTTATTAATATTTTCTCTATTTTCCTTTTGCCATGTTTCAATAAACAATGGTCTGAAGTCATCTCGAGCTTATGGTATCGCCTGACGTCAGATGGGTTTATGACTTCAAATATATTGGGCTTATTGTACGTTAAATGCTGATTATTTTCATTTTCATTGTTATTTCTATTTAAGTCTAATTTTGCCGTAGCTGATCTCGTTGTTACCTTGAGAACTGCTTTATTCACATTTATATTCTTCAGATCATCTATCGTTATACGTGATAGTGCATCTGCTACATAATTATCTTTGCCTCTGAGATACTCGACTGTAAAGTCGTATTCCTCTAAATCTAGTCTAATTCTAGTCAGCTTTGAGCTGGGGTTTTTCATGGAAAATAAGTAAGTTAATGGCCGATGATCTGTTTTTACCAAAAAATGTTTACCGTATATATATGGTCCAAAGTATTGGATTGCCCAATGAATTGCAGTGAGTTCCTGCTCAATTGTCGATTTATTGCTTTCACCTTTGGTAAAAGATTTCGAAGCATATGATATTGGTAGTTGTCTACCATTATACTCCTGTGTCAAAACTGCACCGCATGCATGTTTACTTGCATCCGTTGTGATACAAAATTCCTTAGTGAAGTCCGGATACTGTAGTATCCGTGGGCTGAGTAGAGCGTTTTTCAAATATTCAAAAGATTGTTGGCATTCGGTCGTCCAACAGAATTCTATTCCCTTTTTCGTAAGTCCTGTTATATGACGGGAGTAATCAGCAAAATTGCCAATAAACCTTCTGTAATAGTTACAGAAAGCAATGAATCTTCTGGCCTCATCTGCATTCGATGGTACTGGGTAATTTTTAATTGCCGAATATTTTCCATCATCTGGTAGAATGCCCTCATTGGTGCATTTATGCCCTAGGTAAGTCACCTCGTGCATAAAAAATGTGCATTTTTCCGGATGCAACTTTAGATTGTGTTTTCGGCAAAGATCAAAAACATCTGTTAAGTTGTTCAACATATGTTTTGCAGAGCAGCCCAACACAACTAAGTCGTCCATGTATAGGAATGCTTTTGATGGTCTCAAACCAGTGAATGCTAGAGTCATCATACGTTGAAACGAATTTGGAGCTACCTTTAGTCCGTAAGGGAGTCGTTTGAAACGATAAGAGCCATTTTCAGTTGAAAATGACGTGATGTCTCTTGAATCTTCATGTAGCTCAATTTGATGGAAACCTGACATTAAGTCGAGGCACGAAAAGTACTTTGCTCTACCCAATTGATCCAGAATGTCCTCTATTCTTGGAAGTGGGAATTTATCCGCTAATAATTTTTTATTCACTTGTCGGTAGTCTACAACCAATCGCCATCTTTTCTCATTTGAGTTCGGGAGTCCTTTCTTCGGTACTATCAATAATGGGCTGTTGTATTCTGAAGTTGATGGTTCTACTATATCATCGTCTATTAACTTTTTAACTTGTCTATTAACTTCTAATTTCTGTGAATGTGGGATTCTATAATTTTTTTATATATGTTGGTGTGTTATCACCTAGCCTTAAATGTTGTTTGTAAAAATTGTTCGTGGAAATTGTCTCCGTTTCTAAAGCGAATATGTCAGAATAATTTAAGCACAATGTCGTGAGTTCACTTTTGAATTCTTTAGGGAAATTTTTCGATAATTTTTCCAAGATTTTATCTTTCCTATTGTCCATTTTCTGCTCGTTATTCGGATATATAACATCATATTCGTCCAAATTTTCAGTTCTAATGTCATTAATATCTAGTGTTATAATTTCCTTGTTGGTGTTAAGAATTCTAACATACGCGTTATTGCCTTGAACTAATGTATTTGCAATGTATACGCCTGGTTTTATTTCCTGGTTCAATACCAGTAGTTCCTCATGCTGAGTGTTAAATGGTATTTTACGTATTACCTGCGCTCTTGGTGGTAGAATGACGTAGTCATCAGTGTACGTGTGATGTATCGGAATCGTTAGGGTTCGAAAATCTCTAGGTCTCATAATAAGACATTCTTCGTCTTCTATAAAGTCAATGCTACAATTGAAATTTTTCAAAAAATTTATCCCTATGATTCCGCTGCATGGTATAGGGAAGTCATTGTGTACCACATGAAATTCATAGGTTACCGCAAAATCCTTTCTGCAAATCTCCAGATCTGTTGAACCTATTGACTTAATTAATCCATTGCCTATACCACTAATTGATGTTATGTTCCGTTTGTTGACGAAATTATCTTCCCCAAGATTTTCCTTTTTTATTAGACATATGTCTGCTCCTGTGTCCACAAGTAAAACAAGCATTTGTTTTGTATTATAATTCAAAAATTTTACAAACACACCAAGGTTAAGATTCAATTTATATATATTTATGTCCCTTTTTCCCCCAGAGGCTATTCGAAGTTTTCCGAACACGTATTGTTCGTACTTTCCATTGGTCGGACTTGTCTGTCACGACCTCTATAGTTGTTCGAAATTTGATAATTACGTTCCCTATTGTCACGTTGGTTTTGATTTCTGTTATTCATGTAGTTATTCCTATTTCTACCTTTGGAATTGTTATTTCCTCTATAGGTACCTTGGCGATTTTGGTGCCAATTATTGTCATTAATACGGAAATTTCTATCGTTATTGCCATTATATGATCTGTTCTGTTGTCTGTAGTACAACACAGTATCTTTACTTCCGGAAGCTTCTGTACAGGTTTCAATAAATTTCTGAACAGCTTGGTTCAATGAAGAGAACTGTCCCGCTTTCATGATAAGTTTGACATTATCATTGTTACAGTTTGTTACTATGGCATTTACTGCCGCTTTTGTGGTATATTCTCTGGCTGCTGCCGGTGGTACGCCGTCCGAAATGTAGGCATTATGAATTCTTTTCGCCAAGTCTTCTACTTCGCTGGTGTATGCGTTGGCCGTTTTATTTCTCTGCTGTATGTTCATCAGTTTGGCAATCAGTCCACCAACAGGTTCGCCTTTTATTGAACCTTGTAATTTTTCTTTAATTTGTTTTATAGTTGTTTCATCTGTTATTAGCTGTCGGGCCGTTCCTTTCAGTTTTGTCTTAATTAGTGAAACAGCTATTATTTCGTGAGCTCCTTTCAATTGGTCAATCATTATCAGACCATCGATGAAGCTTTGCAAGTTCTTCACGTCTCCATCGTAGTCCGAGATGAATTTGGATGCTGTATCCACGAATTGTTCCACTGTTTGGGCCATATCTATTTCTTCCTTTGCTATTATTTTATCAATTACTTCTCCTATAAAATTTTTAACTTCCGTTTCTGTGTCGCCCTTATCGTTTGAATCTTCTTCCTCAATTGTCTCGGGACCTAGTTTGGCACTTATTATGATTGTTTTGTCAATGTTCAATTTAATTTGTTCCGTGTAATCGTGTGGGATATTTTCTTTTATACCATATTTGGCGTATATCTTCACCAATCTATCTCTAACGTCCCAAAATATGTCAACTACTATTTTCAGATGTTCTCTCGTATAATCTAGTTTATATTTCGAAACTAGTCTTGATATATTGTTGTAATTTTCTATTAATGTTTTTAAGTGTTTCTTTACTGTTTCGTCTTTAATATAGGTATTTTTATTTATACATTTATATGACTTCTTGAAGTCCTCATGAAAAAATTGTATGTTGGCTATAATTAGTTCCCATTTGTCATTCATAATACTCTATTAATGACACTTTATTTGCAACTTCAGTGTCCATATATTCAGTTAATCCTACTTGACGGTATATTAATAATATATATAGTAATGTCAAGTAATTTATCATTTATTATATATTTTTTTTTTTTTTTTTTTTAATTGTTCCTCATTGACTCTGCCCCTTTGTCTCTATATCTTTCGGGTCTGTATTCCGGGGGTCTAAAGTCTTCTATCCCGTTTGTAAAGTATCCCTCCTGGGCTAATCTTAGTATTTCCTTATCTACTATGTCCAGTATTCTTGACTGATTCTCATGTTCCGCTTCGGTCAATGGTTTGAATTCCGAGTAGGGCCTATTCAGTTTGGCGTCGATATATTTTCTGGTCCGTCTAGGCATCCTAATTATTTAAGTATTAAGTATTTATCCTTTTAATAAAAGTTATATTAAATAGAAAGAACCACTTCTTTAGTTGAATGTCAGTTGATCATTCTTTTTTTTTTTTTATTTCTTTAGTCTTCTTGAGTTCCATATTTAGTTTAAAATGTTCCTCCTGTACCTTAGAGTACTCAGGAGTTCCTACCGCGAGCTGTTCAATCTTCTGTCTTAATTTCTTAGACTCGCTCCTCATACGTTTTATTACTCCTCCTCTATTATTTTTCTTCTTCTTTGTCTTTTCTCCTATAGGGGTATGCTCGTTTTCAGTTTGAGCCCTATAAATTTCAATGGTTGTGCTATTTATGTCGATTTCTGTTAAGTCCCTGTTGATATCCACATTAAATCTATTTTCATTACTGTCTTCCAGTTCTCTATTGTAGCCTATATTTTCTATAATTTTCCTTATTGCTGGAAAGCCTATTTTGGGTAGGCTCTGCCTTTCGTAGTTTCTTGTATTGTGGTTGTCTTTTCCTATATTCTTGTATGGTCAGTTTCTTTGGTCCGACTTTAGTCTGATCCATCTTAAATTTTGTCTAAATGGTTTGCTACCGACGAGTCTCTAAAATAATTTTTTCTTAGTGATTTCTTGTGTAATTGATATAAAATTGTAGCTAATTGTGCTGATGTAATTATTATTAGTATTATCAAGTAAGTGTCCGTGTTGGAAGGTGCTTGTGTCATTTCTATTTCATTCACTACGTTAGCATTAGGTCTGTCAATCTTTGAATGTTGTTTTCCCATTTTCACAATAAGACAAAAGAAAAACTAAAACTACCTCACAAAAGAAAAAAAATTCAATAGAAGACTGATAATTGGATTTATAAAAAAAAATCTCCTTTAATTAATAATTTCATATTCAAAATTTATAAACAAAAAAAAATTATTTTGTACACTGTTTTTCTTAAAAAAAAAAAAAATATTGTCAAATAAAATATGAATTGGTTGATTGCAGCACTTGTGGCCGCGATCTTCCGTTTAAAAAAAGTATTATAATACAATAAAACAAAGATTGCAGCGCTTGTGGCCGCGATCTTCCTTTTTAAAAAAAAAATATTTTTTAGAGAAAAATTTAGGTTGATTGCAGCGCTTGTGGCCGCGATCTTCCTTGTTTACAAATTACTATTTTTTTTAACATTAAAAATAAAATTATAGATACTTATTTATCAGTTGAAAATGAAGATTCCATTGGTTGTTGCGGGTGGTTGTGGCTGCTCTTGATTGTGGCTGCTCTTGATGGTTGACCGAACTGTCACCGTTGTTGATAAAACTTGTTCTCCTTTTTTTTTGGTTGTTGATGTGGACGATGTTGTTGCGGGTGTATTGGCCACACCCGTTTCGTTCTTCTCTGACCAAGGAGTTAAATTAAAAGCTGATGTTCATATAGATTGCTGCTTCATTATATTATTGATTGTTGCCTCAATTATAATCAAATCTTTGAACAAAATAACGCCTTATCGCACTCTGTTTTTTTTTTTTTTTTTTTTAATTATTAAAGGCTACAAAATATTTTGCCGTAAAACTTCATGAATGTTCCTTTTTTGTTTTTACCGATTTAGTGATATATTTTTTTTTTTTTTAAATTTTATTTTGTTTTTACCGATTTAGTGATATATATTTTTTAAATTTTATTTTGTCCTTTGGGAATTTCAATTTCCAAATAAATGTTTTAAAATTTTTTTTTTCACTGGGTTTTGGATTTGGACTTTGTTTTATATATATAAAAAAAAATTTTGTTTCTTTTTTTTTTTAGTAGGAGCAAAAGGTCCTTTCTCGAGTCCTGTCACGAACTGCTCCTGGCAGGATCGCCATGTAAAAAGTAAAAGGATATTAAAATGTTTTCAAACTTCTATTTAATTAAAACACACACTTTTTTAATGTGATTGTTTACTTGTTACAATCCAATGAATAATGATTAATGATTCTCTTTATTATGTTTTTATTTCTTTTTATATTAATAATAATATAAAACCAGAATAAACAAAATATACATACATACATACATGTAGGTTTATTTGTTTTCTCTGTGTTATATTCCGAAAGCATAACACAGCAGAAATCACGAAAACAACCAACAACAATTTCGTGGTATGGTGCTAATGTTTATAACTCAAAACATTGGCTGTATCGGCAATTGTATAGTTCAATGCACAGCGTATGGGCATTGAACTTTAATGTAGTTCCGTGTCAGCGAATGTTTTGTAATTGCACATATTTTGGACAACTTTATTTAGTAGTGACTAAATAAAGTTATCGTGCACCTTATGAATGCAATTATGCTACAACTTCTCATGCAGCCCGATTCAGAATATTCCCGAGGATTTTTCTCCTGGGGATTTTTTTTTTCTTAATAGACGGGGAAAACAATAATAAGGGAGAAAGAATTACGAATCTTCGAAATCAGCTGTTTTTTTTTGACGTTTAGTTTTAGGTGTTAGCAGAAGAAACAACAACAATCGGTTGCAAGGAGTCAGTTACGCGATGCAACGAAACCACATGAGCTGCCGCAAACTTTGTAAGTACAGTTACTTAACTGTTTGTTTTGTTTATTTTATTAACGAATACTAGCAGATTCCAGCCCTCGAAATTCTAGTGCAATTTCTAGGCATTTTATTTTTCAACTTAGCCAATTCACACATCAATAGTTTAATGATTTATTATTATTATTATAATACATTAACAAATTTAATAAACAAACACATGCCGTATGCATAATTTTATGCATGCCTTAGTAGCAAGTTTAAATGCAATTTATCCAAAATCAAGGAAAAAATTAAAAAATCTGTAAATCTGCAAAACTGCTAAAAAGAAATACATTTCAAATAATGTACATTTGGTCAAAATCGGAATAAAACGGTAGAACAAAACATCGGTCACAAGAAATTGCCTAGCCTATTAATATTATAGATTTTACTTTTCAAAGATTTTAAAAATATTATGGGGTAAAATAGCCTAGCTTCAAATACTTTTTGATGGTACTGACGTCTCAGATTGAGCCGGAAAAAACGTCGTTTGCAGTTTCCCCGCTGGGGAAACCCTTTGATTCTTTGCGAAGAATGCTACCAGTCGGTTATAGGGAAAGATTGTGACGTGGCTCTGGCAAAGATTTAACTTTTGAGGAAAATCTATACTCAAAGCGGATTACTTTTTGCAGAACTCCCGTAGAAAAAAAAATGTGTTTGAAGGATGGTATTTCTAGTGTTTTCTAATGTTCGCATTATTGCTCCCTCTAGAATTAAGCACCCATATTGTAACAGGAAGGGAAACTGTACATTTTGTTATTAAGTGATTTCATTAATGCTTTATCCTTGTAATTAAAAAAAAATAATAACCATTTACAGATACGCGATCATGAGCTAAGGATTAAATACGTCGATGCCACCCCTCGCGGTGCTTGTCATGATTCCTTTATATAAAATTCCAGCCAGTTACGAACGCACCCTGAACAGGAATATTTACGAGCCGTTAACAGTTATTGGCTTCTTGGTAAAATTGGCGAATATATATGCCTTGGATATGCCGGATATACCTTGAAACCGTTACTTCTGACCCCTTATAGAGGTTCGGAAGAAGAAGGGTCTGTTGGAATGAAATTCAGCGAAGTTCAATCAAAGTTCAGTAAAGTGGTAGAACGTACCAACGGCATTTTAAAAAATGGTTTGAGGTGCTTTGCTCGTGCAAGAGAGCTACATACATTACCTTCCGAATGATATACCAGCACTGGCGCTGAAACAATGGCCTTCGACGTTAGGTAGTCCATTAACCAGCTCTTCGTATTGTACTAATTTTTATATTTATCTTATATATTAAAAGAATTTATGAATAAATTTTGCATTCAAGATTTTTTTCAATATTTTTTTTCTCTCAAACCTCTACAACTAGAGTTCTAGTTAACGTAGGCTGTTAACATGGGCCTAAGAACACTCAGTGGATCAAGCTCCTTCTTTTGAGCTATTAACTGCTTAAATTCGTTGGGTTTTGAGGAAAGTTATGCGTGTAGAATCAACGTTGCTTTTACTGTACGTTAACTTCTCTTGGCAAATTTTGGTATTATATTATAAAAATTAATATAATATAATATAATGCTGCGGAGCAGCAGGGATTTCATAGATTTCCCTGGACCTGTTCCACCGATTTTAATGATTTTTGAAATAGAAATCTTCCCATGAATTTGCTGAATCATTCTCACTAAAAATGATCACTGTCGCTGCACTATTCAGGGCGTGATCGTGACAAGAACAATATAGAAAATTAAATTTTTTCAAGACTTTTTTTAGTTCTTCATTTAAATCTCGGGCCCTAATTGACCGATTTGGACGATTTTAAATAACAAACTTTTCAGGATGCTAATGAATCATTTTTTATTTCAACGAGCACCCTAGCTGCCCGATTGATGCTGTCATCGTGATTTCCACAGACGGACAGACGGACAGACGGACATCGCTATATCAACTCCGGTTGTTATAAGGAGCACAAATATATATATTTTATGGGGTCCAAAATTTTTTTTCTAATTATCACAAACGGAATGACAAACTTATATATACCCCCTGCACACTGGAGTGGAGCGTATAAATTATTTGTTATATGCTCAAATACCTGGAGTAGACGATTCCATCGTAAAACTTTTAGAAGTCTTAATAAAAAGAATTATTACTTGAAATTTAAAAATATTCACTTTTAACCAATTCGCGCAAAACTAATAATTATTATTGCATTTTAATTACACGCTATGAATAAAGTAAACAACTTACAACTGTCTTCTTTCACCCAATATCAAATACGGCTGTGAAAGTTAAAGTTCATATTTTGCATTAAAGGGAAAAAGTCATCGGTATTAACAACCATTCTACATTAAACTTCACTCTCTACGATTTTCTGAAACTCTGAACTTAATTGATATGACTGCTGTTTCCCCTCTACCATCTACTTCTACAAATTCAATTTCGGTTAAAAATTAAAAATTCTTCCCAGATGGCTTCTTTTTACTTTACTGTCACAATTGATCCAACGCGTACTCTAAGATCTTTATCTAAGAGTGCTACTCTTTTGAATGATCACGCAAATAACGTTTCTGACTAACTGCAGCAAATTGAAGTGTACGCCGATTTTTCGAAACAGATCATCTTATCCGATTAGGAGAACATGTGGTTTTTACAGGACGTTGCAAAAAGGTAAAATTGTACATAACTGGGCTTTGAAATTAACCGACCACAAAAATAAAAAATAACATACCATGTCAAGTTTTCTCTAAAAGCTTCTAATATTGAAAGTCCGCTATAGCCGAGCACCACATTATATCAAAAAACAACTATTTATAATTTTACATTCAGTCCTATCAATATGTCAATCAAACACTCAAAAAAATAAAACTTTATTTAAGAAAAAATAAATTGTTACCGAAATTCGATTTAGCGGAATTCCATCGTATTTCCGTACTTAGATTTTTTTATTTTTATATCCATATGTGGCGCCAGCTAAGTAATGCAAGCCATTGTTGCATATCATCGCATTCTTATTTCAATAGCCGAATTTATCAACCTTTCATGACGTCACAGTATCTAAACCGGCCAAACTGATGTTATTTTATGGTGGATGCTAAATTTTATGAATTTTATTGCAGTCAAAGTATAAAATAAGTTAATTATTAAAATGTATATGTGTAGTATAATACCGATAATAGCATAATAATGTCTTTAAAATTAACCTTTTCCAAAACGTCTTCGGATACTGGAGCAGTTATTTAAAAAGCAATGACTGAAAATATAAGAAATTTTTTTTTTAGTTGCCTTAATACTTATTTTGTTTGTGAAATCTTAAGCAATATTTCTAAATTGTTGTTTTGCTAATATACTTTTAGTTTGGAAAACTTTTGTATGTTGCTTCATAAAACTTCATTTATTTTATGGTTTCATTAGTGGCTAAAAGTAGCTAAAAATTTGCATGTTTTCTAAACTGCAACTTTTTCTTTTTTGGAATTCCTTCAGTCTTTTCACACTCCATTATAGTTGTAAAGTATCCCGAAGACCATTTGTTTATTTAGGTTTAATATTCTCAAAACTATAAAGAGATATTGAAATTTGTAGATTCATTAATTCAGTTATGCATACACGTTATACGAAAAGCAACAGTAGCGTACTTTTATGGGAAGTCGAATTTAAGAATAGTAAAATAATTTTTGCGTAGAAACATTTAATGAAAAAATCGTAAGGAATCTATAGTATTTATTATATTACTAATTGATGACATTATGATATTACTAATTGATGCAAGTTTTTTTGAAACCTATTACAAGCATTTTAGGTTGTTTTAAAATATTTTCGAAACATACCTTCTGAAAAACTTTTAAATGAGCTGAAAAATATTTGCAGGCGTGGTGAGCAAAGGAAAATCAAAATGTAAAAAAGACCAAGGGACGAATTTGTTTAATACTCACAGTGGGAGAAATGGCCAATCTAGTGGAGATTTAAATAAAAATACAATAAATTTAAAAAAATTAATACAAAAAGAATTATGAAAATTTTTATTTTTATTTTATTTGTTTAATTCTCACATAAAAGTGCTCTGATGAGCTATCATATGACATATTACTGAACGTTTCGATAACATGGTAATGAAAGCATCTGAAGAGACAAATAGTGTATGTGCCTAGTCAGCCATTCTGTTTTTCCGTGAATTTTTCTGAGTGTGGTTGAGGCGAAATTTTCTGATGAGCTCAAAGATCCGTTGTAGCGCGCCATTTACAAAACGAAAAAGAATTTTAAAAATAATCTACACATATACTGTAAGCGTCAAAATAAAATAAAATCCAAAAGAAATATAAAGAATTAAAGAATCTATAATATTAATAGGCAAGGCGATTTCTTGTGACCGATGCAAGTTTCACAGTTTTACTCCGATTTTGACAAAAAATTTATAATTTGAAAGGTATTTCTTTTTAGCTGTTACCCAGATTTACAGATTTTAATCGTGTGGAATATTTTTTTGGAAGCATGTTCGTTTAAAGTTGCTACTAACACATATAAAATTATACAATTTGTTTGTTATTAAATTTGTTAATGTCTTTGTGTTAATGTGTTGAGTTTGTGTTCTTCATTTAAAATGAGTTGAATTGTGAGGCATACCTTTAGGGTTTTTATTAAATGAAAAAATAAAATTTCCTAGAATTTGCACTCGAATTTCGAGTGATGGAATCTGCTAGTTATTAACTTATAGTTGAACTCAATAAAACCGGTCAAGAAATGTAATACTGGACAGAAATAAATGCACCTTATTTTGAAAATTACTAAATTTTGACGCAAAAAAAAAAAAAAACTATCAGCAAACAAAAACCCCAACAGAACTTCAATAGAAAAACTTAACTTTTAAAATTGGTTTATTTTTTTTTTTTTGGCCTTAAGCACCTCATGTAGTCTTCTAAGCATCGACTCGACAAATTTTTTTATATCGGGTGAGATTATGCTCCATTCTTCCCTTAGAACCTTCTCTAACTTTGCATTGCTTGAAATAGCCTTTCGTCTTATTTTTCTGTCACGGTTTTCCCACAGAGCCTCGATCGGGTTAAGGTGCGGGGACTGCTGCGGATGATTAATTGTATTAAGAGTCCGACATAGTAGCAACTTTTTCACAATTTTAGCTATATGTAGGCTTGGCTATGTAGGCTTTTCACTTGCTGTATTAACTCAGCGTATATTCCCTTGAAGCAGAGGGAGACAAAAGACCAAAAGCTGGAAAATTTTCACACACTGTCCCGAAAGACTTCAGACCTTTAATTCTATCATCGTTCTTATTAAAGAAAATGGAACATATGATAGACTCTTACTTACGTAGAGTTATTGAGCCTAAACTGCTCTCGGTGGTACAACACACTTACAGTAAGTGAAGGTCAAACGAAATAGCTCTTCACGAGCTTGTTAGTACCATCAAGAAATCGCTCTCGGCAGGAGAATACACCATAAACTTTTTGGATATAGAAGGGGCTTTTAACATTATCACACCGGACTCAATGATAGCGGCACTATCTAGTCTAGGAATGAGCTCCATGTTCATCTCACTGATTGGAAATCTGCTTGCCAACAGGCGGATAAAGTCTAAATTGGGAACGACTCTAATATCCCGATTTGTGAACAGGGGAATGCCACAAGGAGGCGTTCTCTTATCACTTCCCTGGAACTTAGCACTGAACTCAATGCTAGTTTCATTGGAGGGACAAGGCTGCAACGTTGTCACCTATGCTGATGACGTGGCCACAGCCATAAAGGTTTCTATCTACACTTCGAGATACTCTACAGACCGCTCTTACGAGGCTATCCAGCTAGGCAAGTAGTTGCGGTCTGGGGTAAATCCGACTAAAACGGAACTTGTTCTTTTCACGAGGAAATATAAGATACCTACCTATTTCTCTTGGCGGCACTGAAATTGCCTTCTCTTGGCGTATTCCTGGCCAGGATGCTGAACTTCAGACGGAACTTGGAGGAGAGGGCGAGAGCTTTATACTCCTGCAAAAAGGCCATTGGTAAGCGCTGGGGCTTCAGACCGAAAATTGCTCACTGGATCTACACAGCGGTTGCTCTATAGAAGACCTCCAATATCAACATTCTTGCAAGGGTACAGAGAATGGCTGACATATGTATCACTGGCGCCCTTCGTACTACACCTTCGGCTGCCTTCAACATCCTCTTACACCTAATAGCGTTGGATATATTAGAGAAGTAGTCGGCGGCGTCATCGGCCATTCGACTAAAGAGCACACTACACTGGCGTGGCCATAATTGTGGCCATGCAGTGATCCTGACTGACAGGAACTAACCACTGAACGTGGATTACACTTCTCCAAGGAGTGCCCTCAAACGACACTACAACATTCTAATACCGACTAGGGAATCTTTGTCTAGGAGGACTCCAGGTAGCAGGCGTTCCAAAAATTTCTACACTGACGGATCGATATTGGGTGACCAGGTTGGTTTCGGAGTCTATTTAAAGGATCTTGGACTAAATCTGGCTCGCCAGTTGCCAGACCACTGCAGTGTATATCAGGCGGAGGTACTGGCAATAAAGGAAGTTGCTGATTGGTTGGGTCGGAATATTCTATCTACAACCACAGTCAACATCTACTCTGATAGTCAAGCCGCGGTAAAATCCTTGGATCAATGTTCCTGAAGACTAGAACCACCCCTAACTGCCGCAAGTCTTTAAATGAGATGGCCAAGCAGTTTGATAACAGACTCATATGGGCACAGAGCACAGGAATATACCGAGAAAATGTAAAGCCGATGAGCTGGCACGGGCTTACGGGTTCCAGCGGACTTGGAATGTGTTGTTGCACCCCTGGAATCATGCAAGCTGGAAATTCGGCTTCACATCGCTGGCGTAACGGATAACAGATGGGCTAATGGATCAACGTGTAAGATCACGAGACAAATCTGGCTCTGAATCACTCCCCCGTGGGGAGATTTCACTGGGCAGTGCCTCATAGGGAGACATGCTGAATACCTCAGGGTCTCGTCAAATGACTTCTGTCGTAGCTGCATGGATGTCGAGGAGCTGAAGAGCATAAAACTTCCTTTGCTATTGTCCGGCGCTCTCCAGAACGATACTTCGAACATTGGGATCGCCGTTTCTTCACGATATTTCGAATCTCTCAAATGTGGAAATTTCACATATCAGGGCCTTCATCAGGAGCTCAAACTGGTTCTACGGTGGGGACTAACGGAATCACAATGGATCCCAGAGTACATGTGTGCTTTTCCTTTGGATTAGCAGCCACTTCTAACCTAACCTAACCTAACATGTACATCGTTGTCCTGTTTGGGGACCCAGTTTCCAGCCATGTCTTAGTTCTCGACGTTAGGGCCAACATTGTCTTTCAACATTGTCTGTCTAGACCGACTATACGATACCCTATACCATGCGTTTAGAAACCCTATCTCTTAGGTCCAACTAACTGGACATAGAAAATAAGCAAAAACCAAATTTGAGTGGGATTTTTATTAATTTTTTTGGCTGCAGATATGAAAAAGTTCATATCGGATGCTATATCTGTATGGGGACTAGGTCCAAAAATGGACCGATCCTGATCATGTTTCGTAAAGTCTCTTGTATTTTGCAAAAATATATACAAACAAAATTTGAGAAGAATCAGTGCAATATTTTTGTTTTTTAATAGATTTAAGTGAAAATCGGGAAGCAGTTCTATATGGGGCCAAAGGTATCATTTTTGGACTACTCATTAATGGATGTAATGAACGCATATAAACCCAATTTGAGTAAGATTATGTCGATTTCATAGGGGTAATTTGTATGGGGGCTAGGTCTGAACATGGTCCGATTCTCACCAATTTCAATAGCGTTCATCCCATGGCCGATGAAAGCTTACATACCAAATTTGATCAAAATATATTCATATTTGCGACCTGCAGTTTGATTACAAGGTTTACAGGGACACACAGACGGACGGACAGATGGATGGACGGACGGACGGACGGACGGACGGACATTGTTAAATCAACTCAGAAAGTGATTCTGATTCGATCGGTATAATTAAAGATGGGTCTAGGTCAAATATTTTTGGTTGTTACAAAAAGCAGCACAAAGTCATTATAACCAAACCACATAGTGGTATAGGGTATAATTATGCGTTTTTTTTTTTTTTTGTTAGTGCAATTCATTGCGTTCAGTTGAATGAACGCCTGAAGTTGTATTCGATCAGCATACAAACGAGTTTGTGACAGGTATGTTTATTGAAGTTGTAGTAATTAATGAAAAAAGGTACAAGTTAAGAACAGCTTGGATCTATCCCTTATAAAAATTTGGACAAAAAATCGCATGATATTACACCCTGCGTTATAAAAATTTAAACAACCAGTTTTGTGATTCTCTGTTAAAAATTTTCGCCTACATCGCAAGGTACACCGAGCGTTTTAAAAATGTAAGCGCCCATTTTGGCGAATGGATTGAGCTCTTTTCACTACCCATGTTGTCATGCAGTTGTACAAGATACGCCTCAATTACTTTTTCAATTGTATACTAATTATTTATATTAATACATTAAAAAAAATATATTTACACTCAATATTTTACTCTTATTAGGTAGATGTGAAGATCAAAAACAAAATAAAAATTGGTTCACAGTAATTTTCATCGACTTCGACTAAAATTTTCTGAAATTGAAGAAACGGATCATTTTTTATTTGTGGGTCATTTTTTATAATAAAAAAATAACCAAAAAAAAAAAGCGAAAAACTGCCCAAAATTTTGTATGGAAGAGTTTTTTTGGGCTATTTTTCATTATTATTTTGTCTACATTATAATCTCGTTATCTCTAATCTGTGGGCATATTTTCATAATTCTTTGATGTAGAGCCTCTTGAGTTTTTACGTGTATTCCTGTCTTGACGACTTAACCACACGGTGGTCTTAGCACATGGAGAGATACTATGCGTCTTGCCTTCGCCCCGCCATAAGACGGTTACAAGCTGGAGTGATGTTCACGGCATCATTTCACACTTTGTTATTGTGTCGAGCCTATCTAAAACTCTTTTGCTTTAGAGCTAGCAACACCTGGGTGAATGCACCTCCACATCGATCTGCGATCTGCCCGCGGTACGGGCACCACAAGCCACTGCGAAACTCCCCGAGGGACCGTTCCCAATGAGATCGTAAAAGATTCGTCAAAGACTTCTGCTTTGACCTTGCTTACCATAACACTGTTTTCTGACCCATTTCCACGCACTCTTGTAGCGTCAAATCTACTCATGCTACATCCGACATTCTTGCATCCGATTCATCTTGCGACTCATCTTCCACTCATGCCACCCAAACAACGCATATACCAGCATTCCCATCCAATGCATATACCAGCCCTTCTACTCACAACCACCACTAGGCACACACAGCGATCTCCTCTGCACATCAGATTCGAAAGCCTCTAGTGCCACGTTCGTAATGTGGTCCAACAATACCGTCAATTCAACTTGGACTCACATATATTAAAGGGTTGTGACAACCTTTTCATCTGGTTGGATGTTTCACGATCCACCAGTCGGCTATCAGATTACAGTGTGATGGCTCGCTTGGTATCCACAAGAAGTCGAAGAGTCCTCTTTTTGGGCAATTCGATCTCCCCGCAGTACCAAATTTAGCGCCTTTTGGTAAGGCTTCGCTACTAAGTAGCCAATTTAGTAACTACCAGTTATCCCCCGTGAAGGGATTGCACTGGCAAACATTTCTCTTCCTTAACCTTTAGCCGCTAGGAATAATCACCAGAATTAACTGGCTTTGCCTAGCGTTGCCCAGGAGCACCACTTGGAGGTAGGTTATAGGCCATTGTATCACGTCTCTGGCAAGCCAGTTCATAATGAATACAACTTTTGCTCCCTCTTTGATGTAGAATCAGAGCAGTCCTTAATCTTTTTTAAGTCTAATATTTATAAGTTACGAAAGTATTCAATAGCTCCCCACATTCTGATAATATTCGCCGCTCCTTATATTTCTTGTTCGATGCTATTTTGTTTTACTAAGCATACAGTTTAGCAAGTGAATATTAGTTGCAAAATGTACATTGTGCAACTTATGGAAGTTATCTTAACTTTACACTTTTTCGCAAGTTTTTATTGCTTGCCACATTCATCACTTCTGTTGACCGCATAATTTTAAAAAGGAACTTTTTTCCATGTTAAAGTTTTACTTCGACTCCATTAAGCACACCGAACTTAACAATATTTAGAGAAAATAAAATGGGGGAAAATGGTCGTAAAAAGTAACATAAACCATAAATATTCTAAGAATGGTTAGTAGTTTGGTTGGCGACATAATATAAAAAGTATTATTCTATTGCCACCATACATAGAAACCCTTTTTTTGTGAAGTTCTGGAGAACTCCTTTTGAACATAAAAACTTTTACTTTAAATTTAAAGTCCTAGTAAGGCAGACTGGACTGCGTATTCCTATAGGAAACACGCCCACAATACATGACTTTGAACCAACCCAGAATACACGTTAAGTGAATTGTTAAAATGAAAACTATTTCCAACTAAATAATTTCAAAAGCAACAGCAACACAAGTCTAGAAACTACAAGAACTCCAATAGCAACAGCAATTTTACTTAGCAGTAGTTGTAAAACGAGTACTAATAGTTTGTAGTATGCAGCAATATTTGTATATTTGTTGCGGGACATTGTTATACATCACATCACAATAAAACTTTATCTAAATTACAGCAACTGAACAGAAGAATGACAAAAAAAATATTACAAAGCAACAGACACATGCTACTTCCCAGCTATGCATGTATTGCCATCAACAGTACATTGCTAAAAAATGTATTATATATAATATTAAATTTTTTAAGCAAATTAAAGGTATGGTCGGATTGAGTAAAAATTCCATGAAAACCATAAACTACTACATGGAGTGAAAACTCCGTTGCCGAACAATGAAAAACCAGTTTTTTGAATTTTAAATCAATTTTATTCTTCAACGTAATTTTCGTTAAGTGAAATGCACTTCTTCCAACGATGGTCTGAGATCCCTGAAAAAATAACATTTGTCAAACTCAAATAGGCTTCCGTCTCTGATATGACTTCTTCATTTGTAGAAAATATCTTTCCTTGGAGCCAACTTTTAAAATTTGGGAACAAGTGATAATGGCTGGGGGCCAGATCAGGAGAACTCAGGGTGTGGGGAAACAATTCGTAATGCAAGGACTTAAATTTTGCTGAAGCTAAAGCATATGAAGGTGCAGGTGCATTGTCATGATGGTGAAAGATTTTTTTCTTATTGAAGTGGAGCAGTTTTCTTAATTTCTTCATCCAATCTGTCCACTAACTCAACTTAGTACTTGGCAGTTATTGTTTTTCCTTTCGCCAAGTAATCAATAAATATTATACCACGTGCATGCCTGCCTATTGTTGAGTTTTTGGCCGATTTGGTCGGCTTTTGCACGCTTATAACCACTCCGCAGACCGTCTAGTGGCCTGCGGTATATAATAATTAATCCACGTCTCATCCATTGCTATAAATCGATTTAAAAATTCAGTTGAATTTAGTTCAAACGCCTCTATAGCTTATTTTGAATCATGAACAGTTTTTATTCAGGTGTTAAAAATTGCGGCACCCTTTGAGCAAAAAGCTTTTTCATATTTTTTAGCGAACTCATTCTATTGTTAGATTAATGATGCCAGCAATCTCACTCGGTTTAATCTTTCGATCATCCAATACAATCTAATGCACGTTTCCTAAGTCTAAAATCGGAATACCACTTTTTAGCCATTGAATATGACGGCGAAGATTTACTATAATGTTAAGTGATCCAGTCTTTACATTGTAGAGTATTTTTTCCTGCCAAATCGATTGCACGATACTCTTTGCAATCCATTGTTACTCAAACTTTAAAAGCACTTTTTTTTTCTAATTTATGATATGTCATAAATTTTGAAACATTTTTTCTAACAGTTTGCCCTGCTGAACACACAGAAAAAGCTGGCACTTGTTACGCCATCTCTATGTGAGGCCATGTTATTTTCACTCCATGTAGTATTTCTATGCAAACAGCAAAACAGCTGATTTTTGAGAAAAAAAATTCTTTGCTAGCAAAGAAATATTTGGCCAATGTGTTTTTCACATCCACATAGGGCAAATAGATTAAAAATACTATGTTTGAATACTGCTTGGAGTTAATCTCCAGAGCCAATTGGAAACCGGGCCCAACATTAAACGATTAAAACTTTTTCCATTTTCCGAATTTCTTAAAATCAAAGAACTCATATTATGGAAGTTTTCTTCTATGGATTCTGGGAAGTGCATTCTATGAAATGCCCATGAGTGAATGAAGAACTGATTTTTATACCCTGTACCACTATGTGGTCCGCGTATGACCTTGTGCTGATGCTTGTAACTGCCTATTATATTTGACTTTATTTGAAAAATTAAAAATTTGGAATAAAAAATGAAAAACGAAAAACGAAGAAACAAAAATGAAAAATAACAAGTAAGAGTGTTAAATTCGGCTGTGCCGAATCTTTGATACCATCCACCTGGGTTTGAGTATTGATAAATGTAAACAAAATATGGAAAAATATGCATGCGTTTCCTATATAACGGGTGATTTTTTAAGAGCTTGATAACTTTTTTTTAAAAAAAAACGCATAAAATTTGCAAAATCTCATCGGTTCTTTATTTGAAACGTTAGATTGGTCCATGACATTTACTTTTTGAAGATAATTTCATTTAAATGTTGACCGCGGCTGCGTCTTAGGTGGTCCATTCGGAAAGTCCAATTTTGGGCAACTTTTTCGAGCATTTCGGCCGGAATAGCCCGAATTTCTTCGGAAATGTTGTCTTCCAAAGCTGGAATAGTTGCTGGCTTATTTCTGTAGACTTTAGACTTGACGTAGCCCCACAAAAAATAGTCTAAAGGCGTCAAATCGCATGATCTTGGTGGCCAACTTACCGGTCCATTTCTTGAGATGAATTGTTCTCCGAAGTTTTCCCTCAAAATGGCCATAGAATCGCGAGCTGTGTGGCATGTAGCGCCATCTTGTTGAAACCACATGTCAACCAAGTTCAGTTCTTCCATTTTTGGCAACAAAAAGTTTGTTAGCATCGAACGATAGCGATCGCCATTCACCGTAACGTTGCGTCCAACAGCATCTTTGAAAAAATACGGTCCAATGATTCCACCAGCGTACAAACCACACCAAACAGTGCATTTTTCGGGATGCATGGGCAGTTCTTGAACGGCTTCTGGTTGCTCTTCACTCCAAATACGGCAATTTTGCTTATTTACGAAGCCATTCAACCAGAAATGAGCCTCATCGCTGAACAAAATTTGTCGATAAAAAAGCGGATTTTCTGCCAACTTTTCTAGGGCCCATTCACTGAAAATTAGACGTTGTGGCAGATCGTTCGGCTTCAGTTCTTGCACGAGCTGTATTTTATACGGTTTTACACCAAGATCTTTGCGTAAAATCTTCCATGTGGTCGAATAACACAAACCCAATTGCTGCGAACGGCGACGAATCGACATTTCACGGTCTTCAGTAACACTCTCAGAAACAGACGCAATATTCTCTTCTGTACGCACTGTACGCATTCGTGTGGTTGGTTTAATGTCCAATAAAGTAAACTGAGTGCGAAACTTGGTCACAATCGCATTAATTGTTTGCTCACTTGGTCGATTATGTAGACCATAAATCGGACGTAAAGCGCGAAACACATTTCGAACCGAACACTGATTTTGGTAATAAAATTCAATGATTTGCAAGCGTTGCTCGTTAGTAAGTCTATTCATGATGAAATGTCAAAGCATACTGAGCATCTTTCTCTTTGACACCATGTCTGAAATCCCACGTGATCTGTCAAATACTAATGCATGAAAATCCTAACCTCAAAAAAATCACCCGTTACATGCGTTTCCGGTTATATGACATAACTTCTCATTTAAGTTAGTTTTTGCTAATTAAATAGCTCGCCCTAACCTCCATTGCAAAGGTAATGGTTGTGTAGGGTGGCTATATGCATTAAATCGTGCTTATTGGAGGTGGCTGTATAGTTTCTTTTAATTGGCCAAATATTTCTTCATTGTGGCCATATAGGTCGGATGGAGTAACAAAATAATAACCAAAAAAAAAAGCTCTCTCAACTTTTTTTTAAAATACTGCCATATTTTGAAAACATAGAGAATAAATTTATAATAATAAATAATCAAATTAGGGATGCCAAACGCAAAAACACCAAAAGTACCAAACATTTTAAATAAAATAATTTAATGTTGTCTTTATTTTCTGAAAAACTTAAAATTTTCATCCAAAAAAAATTGTGAAAATTTATGTATAAAAAATAACATTCTCATCAAATTACGTTTACTTATGTAACAATTTTTATGTTAGCAATTCTTAAATATCATTTGAGGTTTTCTTAAATTCATTGAATTTAAATTAATATTTTCTGTAGTGCGATTCTGCAAATTTCAAATTCAACGATCTGACAATCGCAAAATATATGGACAGCTATTGTTGTTTGCACTAAGGATTAAGTGACTCACTAAGTACATATATCTTTACGACAGTCGACAAATCTGTTTTTCTATTTATTTAAATTGTAAACTAGTGGCACCTCTGTCAAAATAAGCGAAAAACACAAAGAATAGAAAAAAACAAATTACTTCGTGTTTGACAGGATGATTTTATGTTTATGTTTAATATCTTTATTTTTTTACTAATATTTCTGTTTATTTATTTGAAAATGAAATAATGAATTGAATATGCTATTTAATTTTTTTATTTATATAAAAAAGTGTTTTAATAAAAGCAAAATATTTTTACTATTTTATGATTTTTATTTATGTATGACGACATTTCAACCTAAAAATTTAAGTTTTTATCGATTGAATAAACAACACAAAAATGGTTGTCGTTTAGATAACAACAACAGCTGACTTTAACAATAGCGAATATCGTTTAAAAATTTTAGTGATAATTTTGCAATTTTCTTTTTTTTACGATTCGACTATCGTTAAAAGAAGTTACTGAATCGCGGTACTGAAAAGTTATTAATTTCTCCTGGATGTCAAATATTTTTTTTTAAATGTAAAAATTTTTTAAATGTAAACACAGGTATTTGGTGTTTTTTTTTTTTTTTTTTTGAATTTCAATTTGTGTTTAATGAATAAAATTTATATATTAAAGATGCAATTGATGTCTTCTAAATTTAAAATTATAATTTCCGACGTTTTGATATGATTTTCTGAAAACCAATTAATTGTAATTTATAATTGGAAATTTTAATTCTAGTTTTTAGAATTGATATTTTCCTAAATTTGAATGGAAAATCTAAAAAGTGCAATTTTGTATTTATGTGAATAATAATGCTTTAATAATTATAAACAATTTTTAAAAATTAGATGAAATCGCAATCAGATATTTTGTAGCTAAAGCAGAATAATAGTTCTAAATAACTATATAAAGCAAAAAACTCATTGATGAACTCGGTAACTCTATTTTATAAAGACAACAAAAAATTAATATGCCAAACTTATGTTCATATTTGTAAAAGAATAATGAAAAAACGTATGAAATAAAAAACCAGCCTGTGTATACTCCTAACATTGTTCTGTATGATATCCAGTTGAAAATATTAACATTCATGTTAAAATAGAAATAACTATTGCAAAGCTTATTAGAACAAAAATTGTGGCGCCATCTACTGTGGCATAGTCACGCTGAGCAAAATGAAGTGACACTCTGTTAATGCAAAAGAAATGTATTTTCCCCACAACAAAATATTGCAGAATTTTATGTAAATAAAATAATATACCGATTTATTTCGAACATGCAGTTATTATGGATATAGATATATAGAATATATGCACATTATTTTTATTATTTAATATGTGTATGTATGTACATATATGTAAATATTACACACATAAAATACAACATCAAACGTTATTTTTGTGTTTTTCTCTTTAAATAAATTAATACATAAATTTTTTTTTGCTACATTTACATTGTTTTTTTTTATTAATAACTAGGTATTTTAGCATTATTTACTTTAGATGTTGGTGAATTTTTACTTCCTTTATATTAACTCGTAGTGTCTGCTTGTCGAACAAATTTTGGATCGATTTTAACCACTTTCCCGTGACCCAATCGATCATTGCAGGTAGGCTCGTGGCAATGACAGAAATGATCTAGTAAATTTTTTAGTGATGCCAAAACAATGGAAACTTTTAAATTTTTCTACCAGAGTTGATAAAAAAAAAATTAACAAAGGGTTTGTTTTTTTATATTATTACCACAACGACCACAAAAACAATAAGTCCAGCTATGACAACAATGCAACATTTAGAATAAGAACAAGAACAATATAGAAACATCATGTTTTTCATTTTTTTTTTACTTTTTCAGAGATTTCCCTGGACCTGTTCCACCGATTTAATTGATTTTTGAAATAGAAATCTTTCCACGAATTTGGATAATCAGTCTCACTAAAAATGATCACCTTAGCTATCCTACTGAGGGCGTGATCGTGACAAGAACAACATAGAAAATTATATTTTTTCAAGACTTTGTTTAGTTCTTCATTCAAATCTCGGGCCGTTATCGACCGATTTGGACGATTTTAAATAGCAAACTTTTCAGGATGTTAGTGAATCATTTTTTATGTCAACGAGTACCCTAGCCGCCCGATTGATGCCGTCATCGTGATTTCCACAGACGGACAGACGGATAGACGGACATCGCTATATCAACTCCGGTTGTTATAAGGATCACAAATATATATATTTTATGGGGTCCAAATTTTTTTTCTAATTATTACAGATGGAATGACAAACTTATATATACCCTCTGTAGACTGGAGTGGAGGGTATAAAAATTGATAAGTGATAAACGAAAAATTAAAATGAAAAATAAGAAATGAAATGTGAAAAATTAAAAATCGAAAATAAGAAATATAAAGTGAAAAATGAAAAATAAAAAATGAAAAATGAAAATTGAAAAGTAAAAAATTAAAAATGAAAGATAAAAAAGAAAAAATGAGAAATGCAAAATAAAAAATTAAAAATTAAAAATTAAAAATTAAAAATTAAAAATTAAAAATTAAAAATTAAAAATTAAAAATTAAAAATTAAAAATTAAAAATTAAAAATTAAAAATTAAAAATTAAAAATTAAAAATTAAAAATTAAAAATTAAAAATTAAAAATTAAAAATTAAAAATTAAAAATGAAAAATTAAAAATTAAAAATTAAAAATTAAAAATTAAAAATTAAAAATTAAAAATTAAAAATTAAAAATTAAAAATTAAAAATTAAAAATTAAAAATTAAAAATTAAAAATTAAAAATTAAAAATTAAAAATTAAAAATTAAAAATTAAAAATTAAAAATTAAAAATTAAAAATTAAAAATTAAAAATTAAAAATTAAAAATTAAAAATTAAAAATTAAAAATTAAAAATTAAAAATTAAAAATTAAAAATTAAAAATTAAAAATTAAAAATTAAAAATTAAAAATTAAAAATTAAAAATTAAAAATTAAAAATTAAAAATGGAAAATGAAAAATGAAAAACGAAAAATGAAAAATAAAGAACGAAAAATTAAAAATTACCCGGCTGAAATAATGAATAATTATAAATATTTTTATATAAGCAGAGCTCCTGCAGTTGATTGCTATAAGTGATGCATAAATGAGGCTTTCTGTTTGGTTTTAAAAAATTGCCATAAAAAATCTTCAATCACTAGATGTTTACGCATCTCCCCTGTGTAGTAACAATTCAAAAAAAAAAAAAAAACCTAACAATATTAATAAAAGAAAAGTACAAACTAGGTATTACAAGAATTACATTTTAGGTTTAGTGTTTACGTTGATACAAATTTTGCTCTATTTTTACAGCACATATGTTGCTGCGCTGCTGTCTATTAAGAGGCGTAAGAACATTGTTGGGCATTCCTAAGTTCGTAAGAGAGTTTGTAATAATAAAAGGTTATTTGGAGAAGCTTTTCTCGATAATTCGGAAGAAGAATAAATGCTAAGTTGCCAAATACTGCTCTAGAGTTCTATCGGGCAATACTCATTGGTGGCAATTATTTAAAGTTAATGAATGGAAACTTTCCACTTTCATTGTAATATCGAAATGCCTTACCAATCTCTAAAAAAAAACTTATATATCATCACGGCATTTAATGTCCATACATTTAATAACTATCTCGTTTTGGTTAAAGGTACTTTTGAACTCAGCAACAAAATCATAGTGAATGTTAGCAGATGATTCTTTCCCACGTAGAATCTCATCCAACCAACACTTTGCGGTGGAGCTAAAACAAAACTTACTCGAAGTAGTATTTGAATAACCTAACAATGCCATTTTTGTTTCCAGTATTTACACTAGTCATGTTACAAACTATTATTTTGATGGATTTCCACAAATCAAACGTATCCATCGTATCTTTAATACCGTTAAATATTTAAAGACTTTACTTCTTAAAATTCGGTTTTGATAACTAAAACGTGCATTTCTTTCTTTTCAACCTTCTTTCCGTGGATGCACAAATCTTCGGTTTTCAATGTTTTAGCCAGTTCTTCTTCCTTTTGTTTAGCGGATCTCATCACAGCGTTGTATACAACTCTAGATCCAGCCAATTGTTCGTCAACATTGTTGATCGAAGTTAGAGCCGAGTTTACCGACAATTTATTTTTATTTTGCTTGGCTGAGGGTGTGTATTTATCGCCATCGAGATTTTCATCAATATCAGGTCATCAGATATTTCATTAAAACTGTTATCATTCGGATATATTGAATGGTTTTGTACGATAATATTAACTTTTTAAATACCTCCCATACCATTTTTTTTTAATTTAAGTTTAATCCACAAATTCAAAATTTTTTCAGATATTTTAGCATACCTTTTGTTTTTACTCTTTCCTTCGTTGGGTAAGGCGTAAAGTGTAAAACTTTAGAATAACATATTTCAACGTTTTGTATTTCTCGACATTTTACCAAACTCTTGCTCCGAACTTTGGAATTTTTCTCAACAGCAATTTTGCTTTTTTAAATTTCATTTTAGTTTTAAAAATACAAATTGGAATAATCAATAACAATAAAATAAAACGTATAAAAACGATATACATTTAAAAGCGTCCCTAGTTAATAAAGAAAAAAATTCATTCAGGCTATGGAATTATATATCCCGGAAACTAATATTTGAAAAATTATTTTAAATGGTGGCATTTGAAACGCAATTATCCGTGCCAGGCAAATTTTGATATTTTCAAAAAAAAAGTCAAAAGTTATATCCCTAGTGCATATACATATCTGAGTGTAACTTATTTTTTAAATGAATGATTAATATGAATTATTTAATAAAAATATAACTCATACAACGAGTATATCCATAGAATGTAACTTCACAGGAGATGGAGGTATATTAGCCTTAGAAAATGTACAGTTTGAACATTAAAAACTTTTGTCCGGCTTCAATAACTTTATCATTTGTCTAACACCTGATTGACACCTGATTATTTTCAGCAGCGATTAAAAAAATATATATCGAAAATATTAGGGTGACAGCCATTTTTTTTGTCCAAATCGGACAATGCTTTCTGGACGCGCATTGAGTTTAAAGTTTAAATATGAATTTATTTTTAAAAATGATCAAAAAAATTGTTTTTCACAAAAATTGTGATATTAACAATTGCGTTTCAATGAAATTAATTAATAAACCATAATCTGGAGTAAATTTTCTTTCTAATAAAACAAAAAATCTATTATCCTTTAAAAAAAAACTAAGTTATATCATGTACCTCAGGCAATAAATGCGCCGCAGACCACCTGATTAAGATAATCGAGCTCACATTTTTAAAGACATCGAAACAATTTACAACAACAATATTTTTGCATTCTCCTGATCCCAAAATGATCTTACGTAAAGTATTTTGCATATCGTCTACTGTTAAGCCGTTCAAAATTAATGTCAAATTAATGTCGTACTTTTGAGCAATATTTCAAAATCTCCAATTTTACTTATTATTAACAAAACATGTGTGTTTAAAAATACCAAAAATTGTATTCAGCGGATTTGAAGGAGAATTTGATTTTTAATACTTTTTCAACTGTTAAGCTACATCTTTTTCGTGTCTTCATATTTCAAATATCTTTTGTCAATATATTTTACCACTTGATACAAGTTCTCAATTCTGGAAATTAAGGTTAAACTGAAACACTTTAAATGCCCCCTCCCCCCCCCCTTAAGGTCAAAGATTAATTTAAGGATATTAACATTTTTTTAAAACAAAATATCGAAACAATATATTTGAGGAAGGATTTCGATAAAATATTCCAAAAAATAATATTTTGGACTTATTTTCTGAAATTAGCCCGTGGTGTGCCCTTGATGTCAATCTATAAATATTTTCTTCATTAGTATTTTTTTTTTAATAAACAAATTTAATGTATTCATAAAATTCCTCAAATTTATTCATTATTTTATGAAAATATTTAATTATTTTGTTTTTATATTTAATACAGCATAAACAAATTTGTGCAAAAATGCTATCTGCATCAATAATTAATTTAAAGAGAGCGTGTAAAACTAATTTATTAAAAAGATCTGAAAGTAATTGTAGATTGATTTGCTACAATATCTATTAAAAAATAGTCGCACTAATCAAGTGTGACATTAAAATTAATATTATATTTGCCAGTTATATCAGAGAACAGTTTGAAATCAAAAATTAATATTGCTGTCTAATGTAAATAGCACTTTTTGATATATCCTTATATGAAAATAAAATAATATGAATATATAAGTCGAGAATATTATTTTTTGGAATTATTGAAATACTATCAATAAGCTTCATCGAAATTCTTCTACAAATATATATTATTTCGATATTTTGTTTTAAAAAAATATTAATATCCTTAAATTTGAATTAGACCTTAAAAGGTGACAATTTATAGTGTTTCAATTTAACCTTAATTTACAGGATTGAGAACTTATATCAAGTTGAATAATATTTTGGCAAAAGATATTTGAAATATGAAAACACCAAAAAGATGTAGCCTAACAGTTAAAAAAATATGAAAAATCACATTTTGCTTCAAATCCGCTGAAATAAAAACGCTGCCCTCGCAAAATTAAGAATAGAATACCTATAATATTTGGCATTTTTAATCAGATATATTTTGTTCATAAGACCTTGAAGTCCAATCGATCATTTCGGAAAATTTCTTAAACAAAATTTTTTAAATAGTAAAATTTGAGATTTTGCCAAGAAATACTTGCCAAAAAATACGTACTGTTTTGACACTAATTTAAATCGGCATAGACGAGATGCAAAATAATTTACATAAGATCATCTTGGGATTTGGAGAATGCAAAAATATTGTTGTTGTAAATTATTTCAAAGTCTTTAAAAATGTGAGCTCGATTTTCTTAATCTAATGGTCTGCGACGCATTTATTGTCTGGGGAACTTGATATAATTTGGCTGTTTTTCAACCGATGATAGAGTTTTTTATTTTATTAGAAAAAGCACAATCAAAAATCAATCAAAATTTTTGTGGAAATGATTTTTTTGATAATTTTTACATATAAATTCATATATGAACTTTGAACTCAATGCGCGTCCAGCAAGCATTGTCCGATTTGGCTCTAATTTTGCCCACTAAAGTTTTAGATCCAGTGTCACAATAATCCGGCCCGCGCACCTCAAATTTCTACCAAAAATTTTTTTCATACAAACCGCTCTCACCCTAATTTATATATACTAGCTGATCCCAGCACTCGAAATTCGAGCGCAAATTCTAGGAAACTTCATGTTTTCATTTAATAAAGACCCTAAAAGTATGCTTCACAGTTCAACGCATTTTAAATGAAGAAAACAAACTCAACACATTAACACAAACACATTAACAAATTTAATAAACACACACATAGCATTGTATAATTTTATGTATGTGTTAGTAGCAATTTTAAATGGTCATAACTCAAAAAAAAATATACCAGACAATGAAATTCAGTAAATCTGGGTAACAGCTAAAAAGAAATACTTTTCAAATGATAAATTTTTTGTCAAAATCGGGGTAAAACTGTGAAACTTTCATCGGTAAGAAAAAATCGACTAGCCTATTAATATTATAGATATATTGGGTCAATTATTTTTACTCCATGGGCTCATCAGGATTCAGCTACTATGCGCCATTACAAGAATTTTTGGCCAAGGAACCATAACTGTAAAATCATTTTCGAACCCTCTAAAATTTCGATGAAAAATTCTTTTTGTCGTATATGGGTATCCCACATAATTTTATATGGGGTATAAATTAATTGATTTTTTCATCAAAATTTTGGAGGGTTCGAAAATGACTTCCCTACAATTTGACCAACTATAATATATATACATATATATATATATATATAAATATCTGAAGGATAAATCTTATTTATGCCGCTAGTTACTTTACAGACATACTCACGTCCCAAAAAGTTTCTATGAAAATGTAATTGTGGTACTATGTATGCGCATATGTTGTGTTTTGTAGTTGTAGTTCACAACAATACCGGCTTTTCAACAATTTGTGGTCCGTTGTTGCTTTAACAAAAATATGTTACAAATACAATTTTAAAGCCACACCAACCGCACAATTTGCGAATGGCCAAGATGTAATACAATTTACATACGCACTCATATACATTTGTGTGTGCGTATATGTTTGTGTATAAATGTATGTTTTTTATACCAAATACGAGTATAACCATTCGTTTTCCTAGTTATGTACGACACTATGGTAGTAATCGTATTTTGTTACATGTCAGGTATAAACAGATACATGAGGAAGACATTTAAATTAAAAAACATTTACAGCAGGAACATAAAATTGAAGCATACACTTGAAATCACATACAATTATGCTCACACATACCGGGTGCCATATATATTTATGTCATGGTTAAGGCTTCTATATAAAATTGTCATTGTCATAACACAATCAGCATATCTGCAAATTTGCCGTTATATCGGAAAATTTGTTTGTCAAGTGAACATATTCAAACTTAAAATGACAATATTATCTAGGAGAAGAATCCATGGAATATATATTTTATCAATTGATTCTTTAAAATTGACACTGGAGAATATGTACAGTTCATGGCAATTATTGGTAATTAATTGAAACTTAAATCAAGTAAATCAATTACCTCTCAATGCTAATTAGTTCCTTTCAATTGGCATTATTTTTTAGATGTCAATGAAATCATACTAATAGTTTCCACTGCTGAAAAAACTTACATCCCAAATAAGGTATTTAATACAATAAATAATGTTTTAAAAATTATCATCTAGCACCACCTTCCAGCTTCTATAGCAAATTATATTAACCTTTAATCGAGCTTTGTATCAAAAATGATACATTTCGTTTTTTGTGGCAGCATAACTTTATTTCAAAAAATGTTAGATGCCACAAACATTGATACTTTGTTATTAACACTGTTATTGTCGTTATTTGAATTAATATTAAAAAACAAAATTCTATACGTGCTATTACACAATGTGTTTTTTACATATGTACTGTCACTTTTTTTTATCCATATGAAATTCCTCATGTCTGTCAAAATTGTCTTTTACATACGATTCATAATTTTTGCTATCACACGTGCATATGCATTTCCGTATGACATAACCTCTAAATGTAAACACCAGCTGATTTAATTTGTGAATTTAAAAAAATGTATTGTTAAAAAAAGGTTATATAATCTTTAAATGTTAAATAATACTAAACAATTTATTTTTCTTTCAATATTAATCTTTAAAAATTACTCTGTTTTTCTTTCGCCACAAGCAGTGTTGTATTTTCATATGTTTGTCATGCAAAAATAGAACCTGTTCTAATTGAAAAATGTACATGTGACTTTCCTCATGTATTGTACATAAACAATGTCTCATATGTATCACACGATGTGTATAACTTTTGTTATGGGAAAATTTGACAGTACATATGTAAAAAACACATCATGCAATAGCACCCTTAGTAGGCTATGAGAAATTCAAAGAATTAATAATTCTGGCTATGTATCATTTTTGATACATACGGTATTTTAAATTTGTCTGTGCTGCTGTGCATGTAATTCGAGACGTGGTTTTCCGTTTTTTGCAAAAGTTTTTCTTATTATTCCGTGGTGGCGTGTTTATACCCTATACCACTATGTGGCTTGGATATAATGACTTTGTGCTGCTGTTTGTAACTACCAAAAATACTTGACCTAGATCCATCTTTAATTATACCGATCGAATCAGAATCACTAACTGATTCGATTTAACGATGTCCGTCCGTCCGTCTGTGTGTCCATGTAAACCTTGTAATCAAACTGCAGGTCGCAAATATGAATATATTTTGATGAAATTTGGTATGTAAGCTTTTATTGGCCATAGGATGAAATCTGTTAAAACTAGTGAGAATCGGTCAATGTTCAGACCTAGCCCCCATACAAATGACCCCTATGAAATCGACATAAATTGCCATAAGATCCAAATTTTCATATAGATCTTACTCAAATTGGGTCTGTATGCGTTTATTACATCCACTTATGAGTAGTCTAAAAATGATACCTTGGACAACTCTTAGTCATAGGCCCCATATAGAGCTGCTTCCCGATCTTCACTTAAATCTATCAAAAAACAAAAATATTGCACTGATTCTTCTCAAATTTTGTTTGTATATATTTTTGCAAAATACAAGAGACTTTACCAAACATAGTCAGTATCGTTCCATTTTTGGGCCTAGGTCCCATTATAGATATAGCATCCGATATGAACTTTTTCATATCTGCAGCCGAAAAATTTAATAAAAATCCCACTCAAATTTGGTTTATGCTTATTTTCTCTATATCCAGTTAGTTGGGCCTGGGAGATAGGGTCTCTAAACTCATGGTATAGGGTATCGTATAGTCGGTTTAGACCCAAACCACATAGTGGTATAGGGTATAATGACTTTGTGCTGCTGTTTGTAACTACCAAAAATATTTGACCTAGACCCATCTTTTATTATACCGATCGAATCAGAATCACTATCTGATTCGATTTAACGATGTCCGCTCGTCCGTCCGTCTGTGTGTCCATGTAAACCTTCTAATCAAACTGCAGGTCGCAAATATGAATATATTTTGATGAAATTTGGTACAGAAGCTCTTATCAACTATAGGATGAACTGATTCTTCTCAAATTTTGTTTGAATATATTTTTGCAAAATACAAGAGACTTTACCAAACATAGTCAGTATCGTTCCATTTTGGGGCCTTGGTCCCATATAGATATAGCATCCGATATGAACTTTTTCATATCTGCAGCCAAAAAAAATAATAAAAATCCCACTCAAATTTGGTTTATGCTTATTTTCTATTTCCAGTTAGTTGGGCCTATGAGATAGGGTCTCCAAACGCATGATATGGAGTATCATATAGTAGGACTCGACAGACTATAATTTTCTTACTTGTGTTATTTTATATTATCAACCTAAAAATAATTGTGCGTATTTTAAACAATGTCTTATATGTGATATTTGACCTTGGAAAAACTTGTGAATGAAGTGTTGGATGAGAGTGAAGAGGATAAAGGTATTTCTGATCCTGAAGGAGAAGGAGAAGGAGAAAGCAGCTCGTGTTCAGATAGTGATGACAGTATTTGCAATAACACACATGGTGAACCGTTTTATATTGCTAAAGATGGCACTAATTGGCGTAGCAAACCTTACTCCATTGGTCTGCTCGGAAGGGAAAATATTATCAATTTGCGACCAGGTCACTAGTGATTGTTTATTGAAATTATTGTCTTTAGGCGTAACAATATTTGCATCAATAGCATTCGGGACTCTATCTTACTATTCTTCTCATTACATCTAACGAAAACTGTAATTGATAACTCCAATATATACGTAAATCATTTACATGGTGCCAATCACATTGAAATTGATGAGGAATTACTTCGTGCTTATCTGGCAGTGTTATTATTGGCCGAAGTGTAGAAGTAAGTAGCACTATATATAATACTGTAGAAAAATATATAAATTTACGCTTAACAGATCCAAAAATGAGACTTTGCACGATTTGTTCGATGAATATTACGGACGGCCAATATTTCGCTCAATCATGTCTGAAAAACATTTTTATATATACACAAAATCATTCGCTTTGATGATGTGCTAACCAGACGTGCCCAGAGAAGTGATGACAAATTCGCGCTTATTAGAAACTTCTGGGATAAATGGTATGAAACACTTCCAGCTTTCTATAATCCCAATGACTGTGTTACTGTAAATGAACAATTACTGGGTTTTCATGGTCGTTGCAAATTTCGTCAATATATTCCATCGAAACCGGAGAGATATGGTGTGAAATTTTGGCTGCTCGCTGATTCACGATCTTGCCATGTGTGGAAAATACAGCCATACTTGGGTAAAGATGCATTCGGAAATCCAGAGCGGAATCAGGGAGAACGGGTTGTTCTTGATTTATTCGTCAGACCAAAAGGGCATAATGTCACCATGGACAACTTTTTTCGTCGCACGGCCTTGGTTAGAATCTTTTACAAAGAAATATAACTATGGTTGGAGCCATGCGCAAAAATAAAGTATCAGTTCCTCCAAAGCTGTTAGAATGCAAGAAAGTTCCACGCTACGAATCAACTTTCGCCTTTACCCCTGACACTACTCTTGTTTCATATATAAGTCACAAAGGCAAATGCACAATGCATCATGAGCACAATGCATCACGAACCAAATGTTGCGGACGGTTTAAAAAAGTTGCGCGAAATAATCTCCTTTTATAATTCAACAAAAGGAGGAGTTGATACGGTTGGCAAAATGCTGAGTTGCTATAGTTGCAAACGTAAAAATAATCGGTGGCATATGGCTATATTTTCCAATATAATAGATATATCCGCATTGAATGCATATATCATATATAAGAAATTGATCCCAATTGGATGCAAACTCAGAAACACACAAAACGTAAATGTTTCCTACATGAGCTGGCGATATCATTGGCAGTGCCCTCTGGAAAATTGGAAAAAATGTGCGAGGAATGAACTTTCAGTGGTATTTCTCTCAAAAATATCAAACCAGAATATTTCCGATCCAAGTGATAATGAAGCTGGCCCATCTAAAAAAAAAAACATTTGGGAGAAAACAAAAATAAATGGACATCGTCATTCTGCTTCTTATGTTAAAAGTCATGCTGTAATGAAAAACATGATAGATTGCATAAATAGCACTTAGAAATGTAAGAATGTAAAAAAAATTCCCTTAAAATGCATCAATATAAATAAATATATTAAAACTTTTTTACATATTGTCTTAATAAGTCAAATATTTCCATGCAGTAAAGTATGTATCAAAACCGATACATAGCTAGAATTATGAAGTGCTTTTAAGGCCTGATCAACGGTTAACCAAATCCTAAAAATTACGAAATGCAAGTACATACGGAAAGCAATTAACAACAAAGTATTCTTCACATAACATATCTAAATGAACATAATGTTAAGCTACGGAATAAGCTGAGTCATCATGGAATTAGAATATTGGCTCTTTATTAATTTAGATCTCTGGCCATTTTCATGTTTTGAGCAACTTTTTCCAAGCAAAAGCAAAACAATACCACAAAAGGCGCTGTCTATGCTTGGAATAATAAATATTGTTTGTCATTATTTCGAGAAATTTTTTGTTTGAAATTGAATAAATCGGGCATCATTGTGCCAAGATATTATTCGAAACATTTTTTTCTTTTGTTTTTTATAAATTGTGGTATAGGGTATAACAAAAGTATTGCACAGATTTTTCTCAAATTTGGTTTGTACATATTTTTTAAAAGTAACGGGTGATTTTTTTGAGGTTAGGATTTTCATGCATTAGTATTTGACAGATCACGTGGGATTTCAGACATGGTGTCAAAGAGAAAGATGCTCAGTATGCTTTGACATTTCATCATGAATAGACTTACTAACGAGCAACGCTTGCAAATCATTGAATTTTATTACCAAAATCAGTGTTCGGTTCGAAATGTGTTTCGCGCTTTACGTCCGATTTATGGTCTACATAATCGACCAAGTGAGCAAACAATTAATGCGATTGTGACCAAGTTTCGCACTCAGTTTACTTTATTGGACATTAAACCAACCACACGAATGCGTACAGTGCGTACAGAAGAGAATATTGCGTCTGTTTCTGAGAGTGTTACTGAAGACCGTGAAATGTCGATTCGTCGCCGTTCGCAGCAATTGGGTTTGTGTTATTCGACCACATGGAAGATTTTACGCAAAGATCTTGGTGTAAAACCGTATAAAATACAGCTCGTGCAAGAACTGAAGCCGAACGATCTGCCACAACGTCTAATTTTCAGTGAATGGGCCCTAGAAAAGTTGGCAGAAAATCCGCTTTTTTATCGACAAATTTTGTTCAGCGATGAGGCTCATTTCTGGTTGAATGGCTTCGTAAATAAGCAAAATTGCCGTATTTGGAGTGAAGAGCAACCAGAAGCCGTTCAAGAACTGCCCATGCATCCCGAAAAATGCACTGTTTGGTGTGGTTTGTACGCTGGTGGAATCATTGGACCGTATTTTTTCAAAGATGCTGTTGGACGCAACGTTACGGTGAATGGCGATCGCTATCGTTCGATGCTAACAAACTTTTTGTTGCCAAAAATGGAAGAACTGAACTTGGTTGACATGTGGTTTCAACAAGATGGCGCTACATGCCACACAGCTCGCGATTCTATGGCCATTTTGAGGGAAAACTTCGGAGAACAATTCATCTCAAGAAATGGACCGGTAAGTTGGCCACCAAGATCATGCGATTTGACGCCTTTAGACTATTTTTTGTGGGGCTACGTCAAGTCTAAAGTCTACAGAAATAAGCCAGCAACTATTCCAGCTTTGGAAGACAACATTTCCGAAGAAATTCGGGCTATTCCGGCCGAAATGCTCGAAAAAGTTGCCCAAAATTGGACTTTCCGAATGGACCACCTAAGACGCAGCCGCGGTCAACATTTAAATGAAATTATCTTCAAAAAGTAAATGTCATGGACCAATCTAACGTTTCAAATAAAGAACCGATGAGATTTTGCAAATTTTATGCGTTTTTTTTTAAAAAAAAGTTATCAAGCTCTTAAAAAATCACCCGTTATAAGTGACTTTGCCAAATATGGTCAGGATCGGGTTAGCCCCAATATAAATATAGCACCCGATATGAACTTTTTCATATCTGCAGCCAAAAAAATTAATAACAATGCCACTCAAATTTGGTTTATGTTTATTTTCTATATCCAATTAGTTGTGAATAGTCGGATAAAAATGGGCGTGATCGGACCAATGGGAGTGTCACCCCCATACGAAATAAATATTTAATATCATATAACTGGAATACTATAACAGATAAAGTCTTGGGACCTTGTGTGAGTTCGTAAGTTATTAATGTAGTTGCCCAAAGTATGGATGGGATCGGACCAATGTGCGTGCACTTCCTATACAAAAAAAATATGAAGTACTATGAAAATTACAGTCCTGAAACTTTTGACAAGTACATTAATTACAAATGTGAGTACGTGTGGAAAATATGGGCGGAATCGGCGTATCAAAAATTTCCAATATCAAAAATCGCCAACAACAAAAATTGCCAAAACCGAAAATCTCGAATAACAAAGATCAAAAAAAACAAAACACTATAAAATCAAAAATCCCCAACACCGAATTTCGGGAATAACAAAAATCGCCAAAATCGAAAAACGCCAAAAACCAAAACACGCAAAAAACAAAAATCGCCAAAATCAAAAATCACAAATAAAAATAATCGCTAAAGTCAAAAATCGCTAAAATCAAAAATCTCAAAAACAAAAATTACCAAAAAAAACTAGTTTTCGACAAAACGTTTTTTTTTTTCGTTACAAAGGGTGTAGCGAAGCGCATCGGGTTACAGCTGGTATATTAATAAAATCTAATGTACTGAAATTGGTGAAAATCGGTTCATTATCAGGCCTAGCCGCATTATTAATCAACCCTATGAGATCAACTTAAGTTTCCGTAACAATGAGATTATGATATAACTTAATATTGATGGATTTGTGTTTGTTTTTCTTCACTTCAAATAAAAATATTACATTGAATTTTCTCACCTAATATAGCCCTGATCGGTCCTGTTTTTACCTAACCCCATGTAAATATTCCGTCCTCTATTATTTATATTATAAATGTACAGGCCTTCTAACTTCATTCAAATATAAAATTAATTTATTTTAATTAGTTTATTTTAATATTTGTAATTTTAATATTGCCTTTAATTATTAATTTTTTTACACGTCTTGTTGTGGCCAAAGATTAATTTTAAAATAGTCACACAAAGTTACGCACAGTCATGGAGAGATTCAAAACTCATATGCATAAGGAAAGACAGAATTTTAATAAAAACTTTGTTTTTATGGTTATCTATATATATAAAAATAAGATGCATTGTGTTAGTAATTGGTGTTCTCGGGAATGCGTGAACCGATTTCGTTTCTGCAAAGTTCATATGAAAAGTGACGTCAATACCAAGGTTTTTATGTATAAACGGTCTCTGAATGTGTATTGATTAATGAGTTATATCCATTTTAGTGAACACTGCAATCATTTCAAAACATGTAGTTTGAAGATATTTCAGTTAATATTTCCAACAACTGAAATACGTTTTTAAATTCACTACAATTCGATTTTAGTCAAACCATTAATTTAATACTAATAATTAATAATTAATTTATATACTTAGCTATTGTAAATCACATGGGATCTATGAAATAAATTACATACAAAACACTTCGCTAAAAGCTTAAATATTTAAATACATTACGCACAGCAATGAGCTTTCTTATATGTTAACTTAACGGATATTTCAAACATTAAATCAAACAGCTAATATATAAATACATGTAATGCTGTAACGGACTTTTTCTCCAAGGTCGCTAGCTTTTGAGTGCATGCTATGACTGACATTTCATGATCAGCTGATCTATTTATATTCTTAATAATTGCATTATTCAACTAACATACGTGTCTCAATTTTTGAATTTCGCAAATAAATAAAATTTCAATTACTTCATATTTAATTGGGATAGCCACATTTTTTAATACAAAATGGTACGTCCGCGCAGTAATTTGGGGCGTCAATCACGTAATGCTAGAAATGTTGCGGCATCTGCTCGAAATGCCATGGCACATGGTAGGGCTCTGCAAAATCCAGCTTCATGTCCGTATGTGCGACGTACTTTGGAGCGTGCTGCATTTAATTATGATGTAAACTTAGATTACGTTTCTCATAGCAAGGTTTTAATTGGACCAATGGCTACTGTTTGCAGTCATTGCAAGGCATTTAAGTTTAAACATGAGGTATCTGGATAGTGTTGTTCAAACGGACAAGTTAAATTACCAGAATTGAATCCACCACCGGAGCCCTTGCATAATTTGATAATTGGTGGCACACAAATTTCAAAGCATTTTCTGGCAAACATACAAGCGTATAACTCCGGATTTCAAATGACTTCATTCGGAGCGACAAATATTATTCGGGACAATTTTATGTCAACGTTCAAGTTATTTTTGTTTGTTTTAATGTTTATTTAGATGATCGTGAAACGTACTATTTTGAAAATTTCAATCTTCAATAGATTCAAGGCCAAGTTTACTATCGACTTATGAAATAATTACCTGTTGATCAAAATAGACCACACATATACTATAAGCAGTTGATTAATGAAACCTTGCGGTTTAAACGTCGCAATAATTTTTCATTGTTGAAACTTCTACGAATTTGACTTTTCTGCTCAATGATGATCACTTATTGAATGAAGTAATTCAATTTTTAAAAGTTCTGATTCGTTTAATTTGCAAACCATTCCGTTATAGTTGATGTTTATAAATAAACTTAAAAAAGAAACTTAAAGCGGTTTCCCAGCTTATTTTTGAACCATTTTTTTTTCCAGTATCTTATGAAAAACTTCTAAATTAAAAAATCAAGAAATTTTTAATTGAAATAAAAAATGAATTACTGCCCATACAAATTTTTGGTGAGAAAGTTCATTTTCTTGCGGAATTTGTTCTTTGGGGACTAAGTACTCAGCGCCTGGTAAGCATAGTGAACCATTTTTCAAGTCAAATACCTTTTTATCCCGGGCAAGACCGGGTAAAAACGGCTAGTCTATATATATAAAAATAAGATGCATTGTGTTAGTAATTGGTGTTCTCGGGAATGCGTGAACCGATTTCGTTTCTGCAAAGTTCATATGAAAAGTGACGTCAATACCAAGGTTTTTATGTATAAACGGTCTCTGAATGTGTATTGATTAATGAGTTATATCCATTTTAGTGAACACTGCAATCATTTCAAAACATGTAGTTTGAAGATATTTCAGTTAATATTTCCAACAACTGAAATACGTTTTTAAATTCACTACAATTCGATTTTAGTCAAACCATTAATTTAATACTAATAATTAATAATTAATTTATATACTTAGCTATTGTAAATCACATGGGATCTATGAAATAAATTACATACAAAACACTTCGCTAAAAGCTTAAATATTTAAATACATTACGCACAGCAATGAGCTTTCTTATATGTTAACTTAACGGATATTTCAAACATTAAATCAAACAGCTAATATATAAATACATGTAATGCTGTAACGGACTTTTTCTCCAAGGTCGCTAGCTTTTGAGTGCATGCTATGACTGACATTTCATGATCAGCTGATCTATTTATATTCTTAATAATTGCATTATTCAACTAACATACGTGTCTCAATTTTTGAATTTCGCAAATAAATAAAATTTCAATTACTTCATATTTAATTGGGATAGCCACATTTTTTAATACAAAATGGTACGTCCGCGCAGTAATTTGGGGCGTCAATCACGTAATGCTAGAAATGTTGCGGCATCTGCTCGAAATGCCATGGCACATGGTAGGGCTCTGCAAAATCCAGCTTCATGTCCGTATGTGCGACGTACTTTGGAGCGTGCTGCATTTAATTATGATGTAAACTTAGATTACGTTTCTCATAGCAAGGTTTTAATTGGACCAATGGCTACTGTTTGCAGTCATTGCAAGGCATTTAAGTTTAAACATGAGGTATCTGGATAGTGTTGTTCAAACGGACAAGTTAAATTACCAGAATTGAATCCACCACCGGAGCCCTTGCATAATTTGATAATTGGTGGCACACAAATTTCAAAGCATTTTCTGGCAAACATACAAGCGTATAACTCCGGATTTCAAATGACTTCATTCGGAGCGACAAATATTATTCGGGACAATTTTATGTCAACGTTCAAGTTATTTTTGTTTGTTTTAATGTTTATTTAGATGATCGTGAAACGTACTATTTTGAAAATTTCAATCTTCAATAGATTCAAGGCCAAGTTTACTATCGACTTATGAAATAATTACCTGTTGATCAAAATAGACCACACATATACTATAAGCAGTTGATTAATGAAACCTTGCGGTTTAAACGTCGCAATAATTTTTCATTGTTGAAACTTCTACGAATTTGACTTTTCTGCTCAATGATGATCACTTATTGAATGAAGTAATTCAATTTTTAAAAGTTCTGATTCGTTTAATTTGCAAACCATTCCGTTATAGTTGATGTTTATAAATAAACTTAAAAAAGAAACTTAAAGCGGTTTCCCAGCTTATTTTTGAACCATTTTTTTTTCCAGTATCTTATGAAAAACTTCTAAATTAAAAAATCAAGAAATTTTTAATTGAAATAAAAAATGAATTACTGCCCATACAAATTTTTGGTGAGAAAGTTCATTTTCTTGCGGAATTTGTTCTTTGGGGACTAAGTACTCAGCGCCTGGTAAGCATAGTGAACCATTTTTCAAGTCAAATACCTTTTTATCCCGGGCAAGACCGGGTAAAAACGGCTAGTTAGTTAATAAAATCACTTTAAAATTTTTGAAATAAATGAGTACATATTGTCATTTTTATTGTGAAAATACGACATTTTGTGAACTTAATTAACTCCTGTTTGACCAATTTGTTTGTCCAATTCTTTAATATTGTTGTCAAAACAGACCTTTTATAAATTTTTTACTAAGTAGCAAAGTATAGACTCTCATCCTTTATATTCAAACATATTACACGTTAATCTTTTAACTATTTAAACAATAGGTATTGCATAGTATTTTATGGAGTTCCTTAGTAAGAGGGTTTGGATGCCCTAGACACCCTAATTTCGTAAGGCTCGGAAAAAACTGTATGAGTCAAAAAGGGGGGAGGGCACCTCATCGGACTCAAAGTGGGGACAGAAAGGCAGAAAAAAATGACAAAACAACTCCATAACTACCACAGAATCACTGCCGGTAATGACTATCTTTTCTTCATTTACCGAATTGAGTGAATTGGGAGTTGATTTCTCGATTTCATATAAAAATGTACATCTAACAATATAAGAGTTACGTGGCAACTTATAAATGAAATTTTGGGTAAAAAAAACTAATAGCATTGATGATACAATTATTAGAAGCTTTAAAAATGAAAATGTTCTTAATATAACAAAAAACTTTGCAAAAAATTTTAAAAATAATGTCGAAAAAATAATTCATATCTGTGATATCAAAACATTAAGTTATACAAATTTTATAATTGAAAACTCAATCTATATTTCACCAACAAATGAAAGGGAAGTATATAACATTCTATATAATTTAAACACAAAAAAAGGTGCTGGTATAGATGGAATAAGATCAAGAGATTTAAAACTTAATGCAGGTGTTATGACACCAGTAATAACCGCATTAATTAACTCGAGTATTTATACTGCTATTACGCCGAACTTACTAAAAACTTCAATTTTAAGACCAATATTCAAAAGTGGTGCAAAAAGCGACTATAATAACTACAGACCGATATCCATATTACCTGTTATTGAAAAAATTCTAGAAGAAATAATAGCCTGAAGACTCACGAACTTCTTGCAAAAATATAATATTATAAATCCAAACCAATTTGGCTTCCAAAAAGGAAAAAGCATAAATAAACTTCTAGGAAACTTTACTAATTATATAAATGGATGCTTGAGCAAAAAAAAAACACTGTTTGACATTATTTATTGACTTTAGTAAAGCCTTCGACACTTTGTCTCACAGCAACTTACTGAAAATATTATATAGAAACGGAATTAGAGGTAACTCATTGAATTGGTTTAAAAACTATCTTGAATTGAGGTCATATCGGATTAAAGTCAGCAACACATTGAGCAGTGAAGTAACATCCAAATACGGCGTTCCACAAAGATCGAAATTAGGTCCTATTCCTTACCTTATCTATGCAAATGATATTGTAAATATTTTGAAAAATATCACTGAATTTGCATATGCAGACGATAAGGCTATTATTGTGGCCCACAAAAACATAGAGACTGCTAGCTCTATGATGCAAGATGAGCTCAACAAAATTGCAAAATGGTGTCATGACAACGGTCTGATAATGAACGCAAGCAAGACCAAATTAATGCATATTAAAGCCCCCCATATAAGATATACTAATATAAAACTTAAATTTCATGACACCAAATGTCTCCACAAAGCAACTTCAAATAACAATTTCGCAAACGATGATACATGTGCCACCAACATCGAAATCGTAAGCAACTACAAATATCTAGGAGTATATGTTGATGATAATTTTAAATGGCTAACCCACATTAAACACCTCCGTAAAAAATTACGGAAAGCATCATATAGCCTTTACCATCTAAGCAACTGCGCCAGTTTTAGCGTGCTTAAACAGGCATACTTTTCATTAGCCAAATCCTATATCAGGCATGGAATAACAGCATGGGGAAGTTCTACACATTGTAAATCTCTGCAACAAACACAAAAGCAAATATTAAAAATACTAATAAAAAATAAACAACACAATAATACATTAAACTATGATATGATATACAACAACACCTATTTCAACTTACCGAGCAACACACCAAACAGCAATTCGTCAAACAACAATCACATACAAAACAGCTTGATCATCAATACGTTAAGCCACAGCTCATCAAACAACACCAACATGAGAAATAATAATAGCACAACACACATCAACTTACCGAACAACACACCAAACAGCAAAGCAAACTTTAACAATATAAACGCCAATTCGTCAAACAACAACATCATACAAAACAACATGATCATCAATACGTTTAGCCACAGTTCATCGAACAACACAAACATACTAAACAGAAACAACACATCAAGCAACATCACCTTAAACAACAGCTCCCACTTCAACGGACCGAACAACACACTAAACAACAACGCAATTTTTAACAATACAAACACCAATTCATCAGACAGCAATCACATACAAAACAACATGAACATCATTACGTTAAGCCACAGTTCATCAAACAACACCAACACACCAAATAACAATAACACACCAAGAAACATCAACCAAAGTAACATCTATACAAACAACAACAATTTACCAAACAACAACTTATCAAACACCAACACCCACAGCAACATCGCCACTAATTTAAGAATACTTAAAATTAAAAGCATATTTTATGCAACTCTGATAAATGAATTCTATAATGACCATCGCTTCCTACAATTTATCGACCACGCGCACAACACTAGGCTTCGAGCTGATGAAAGATATAAAGTCGAAAGCCATCGAAACAATTATGGCAAAAACACCTTAGCCGTTACCTTACCCAACATTTTCAACAAATTGCCACTACATTAATTAAATATTAATAATTTTTATAGAAGAAAAAAATTTATTAAAGAACATTTCCTTTTTTCACAATGAATTTATAAACTAATTTATCTTTAAACGAAAAATTTATTTTTTATTTGTTATTTACATCCTGCAGACAAGCCAAACGGCTTAGTGGGATTATATACATACCTTAATTGTAATTTAAATTGTCTCAATAAATATGAATAAAAAAAAAAAAAAAATCCTGTATGGGAGCTCCCTCAAAAAAAAAGGAGATCGTCTTTAAATTTTTACAGTAGGAAACTAGCTATCCGGAAGGAAAAATATTTTTTTTTCCAGTGGGCGTGACACCTCCCATAAAAAGTGAATTTTTAACATCTAATTTTAACATATAAAATCTGGAGTACTACAACAGCAAGAGTTCTGAAACTATGCACAGGTACAAATTATAGTAATTTGAAGATTCGTGGAAAAAATAGGCGGGATCGAACTAACGGGCGTGGCCACACCACACAAAGTGAATTTCTAATGTCATATATCTGGAGTACTGCAGTTTCAAAAGCCTTGGAGCTTTGTGTGAGTTCATAAGTTATGAATGTGAATAGTCGGATAAAAATGGGCGTTATCGGACCAATGGGAGTGTCATCCCCATACAAAATAAATATTTAATATCATATAACTGGAATTCTATAACAGATAAAGTCTTGGGACCTTGTGTGAGTTCGTAAGTTATTAATGTAGTTGCCCAAAGTATGGATGGGATCGGACCAATATGCGTGCACTTCCTATACAAAAAAAAAATATGAAGTACTATGAAAATTACAGTCCTGAAACTTTTGACAAGTACATTAATTACAAATGTGAGTACATGTGGAAAATATGGGCGGAATCGCCATATCAAAAATCTGCAATATCAAAAATCGCCAACAACAAAAATTGCCAAAACTGAAAATCTCGAATAACAAAAATCAAAAAAAAAAACAAAACATTATAAAATCAAAAATCCCCAACACCGAATTTCGGGAATAACAAAAATCGCCAAAATCGAAAAACGCCAAAAATCAAAACACGCAAAAAACAAAAATCGCCAAAATCAAAAATCACAAATAAAAATAATCGCTAAAGTCAAAAATCGCTAAAATCAAAAATCTCAAAAACAAAAATCGCCAAAAAAAATCTAGTTTTCTACAAATCGTTTTTTATTTCGTTATTTATTTATTTATTTATATATTATACTTATAACTAAATTATTAGTACAATAAATTTAGGAAAGAGCTATGACAACGTTGGTCTTAAGCTCAATGTATTATGAAAAATTATGAAAAATTTAAATGAAATTGTAAAAGTTACATTGTTTTAGGTAATTGATTATTTTTTTAATATTGTCGTTGGTCATTGGAATATCGATTAATTGGAAAAAGTCTTTATTCTTTAATATTGGGTTTTTAAATTTTTTCGTATGTGGGCAATTAAAAAATATGTGATCAATTTTAATTGGGTAGAATCCACAAAAGGTACATAATTTTGTTAAGTTTTTATTCATAATATGTGAGTGGGAGATTTGGGTGTGACCAAGTCTCAAACGTATTATTTTAATTTGATCTTTTCTTGTCATGATATTATTATTGATATTTTTAAAAATATTGTTGGCATTGATTTTTTTTGGATTTATTTTCTTGACTTCTCTCAATTTGGAACTCAAGAAATTTTTTATATCATCTGAAGAAAGATTTGGTGTAGTTATTAGAGGTGCGGAAAGTGCATTCTTAGCACAGTTATCAGCAGTCGCGTTACATTTTATTCCTGAGTGGCCAGGTACCCAAATAAGTTTAATATCAGGCTGTCTCACAATAAGAATTTGCTTGGATATAATTGTTCATTGTTAAAATTTTTAACGGCATCTAATGCCGAAAGAGAGTCTGTGCAAATTACGTAATTTTCTTTTGAGGTCTTTATGAGTTTAATTGTCTCGTAAATAACAATAATTTCAGCCGAATAATTGGTGCTATATTCGGGTAAAATTGAATTTACCAAGGCCTTGTTGTTATCGACACCGCAATAACTAATTCCATTTTCAGATCTGGAACCATCTGTACATAAGAAATGATGGTCATTTAAATTATGTTGAATTTCTTTGAATTTCCGTTTATACATTTCGTTATTTGTTGATGATTTTTTGTTTTCGTTGAGGGATGTGTCAATTGTAGAAAGGTCGATTGTCCAAATGGGATTGTTTATAAGAGATGGCTGAGGCATATTGAAGGGTAAATTGTGGTTTTTGCAAAATTGGACGATATGTGTTAGTGCTGATGGAATTTTTTTGAATTTTTTATGATGTATTCACTTTTTTAAAATATTTGAGAGTGGGTAGCGGTCATTAAACATGATGGATTTAAATAGTTTTGCAGTAGCAAATTCCCTGTATTGTTCAAGTGACATTATGTCCGCTTCAAAAATTAAGTTTTTTATAGGAGATGTTCTAAAAGCTCCTAGGGAGAGGCGTAAGGCTGCATTAGATATTGTTTTTATTTTGTTCAAAGTGCTGTTGGGTGCATATTCATACAGGTAGATACCATAGTTGATTTTAGATATTAATATCGATTTGAGGATATGGATAAGGGAGGATGTATTACAATTGAATTTTTTGTACGAAAGATAATGTTAATGTTAATGTTTGATAATGTTAAGCCTATTTTATAGGGAAGAGTTAAGATATTCAATATGTGAGTTCCGTCTGTAGAGGTTATTAAAAACTATTCCGAGTATCTTAAGGCTAGCAACCGCTTTTATTGCTGAATCATTACTGTGCAGGATGGGAGAGCAATTGTGCTTTCTACATATATGTAGGTGTTTACATTTGTTAAGAGATAATTGTGCGCCTGAAGACTCACCCCAATTAAGAATGTCTGAAATAAAAACGTTAATATCTATATTTTGGTTTTTGGTTTTATTGAGTTTTTTTATTATGACATAGTCATCTGCGTAAGCGACAAAATCAAGCTCTTTGTGGAGGGATATTACATGTGAAAGTTTGTTGTATGCAACTAGGAATAAAATAACTGAAAGTGGCGAACCTTGGAGAATACCGTTATATAGTGAATGCATTTTTGAATAATAGGAATTGTTTTTAACAATGATTTTTCTGTTAGTTAAGTAGTTTTTAATATAGTTATGGATTTTTGGACCTATTTTGCATTCTTCGAGTTGTGTTAGTATAGAATGTATGCCTATTTTATCAAAAGCTTTAGCAAAATCAAGTGCAATGATTGATAAATGATTTTTGTTCTGAAGTGCTTGACTAATTTTAAAATCCAGATAGAGTAGGGGGTCAGAAATCGATTTTCCTTTTATGAAGCCATATTGATGGCTATGGATTAGTTTGTTTGTAGTGACAAACCACCAAGAATAATTAAGCTGGTTTTATATAATTGTGGAATATAGTTGTCAAGAATATTGGTGTATAGTAGAACTAATCTTTTGTGTAACATGTATGATAGATTTTTTATCATTGGGTATGAAATACGGTCAAGCCCGGGTGTTTTACCTCTCAATTTGTTAAGAGCAATGAAAAGTTCCATCATATTAATCTTTTCTTCTATAAAGGAAGCGTTTTTTCCTGGAGTGAGGTGTTTGGTATCCTGTATTGCGGATTAAAATAGGTGCTGAAAGGTAGGGGAAAATTTTTTGTCATTGGATTCTCTAGACCAATATTCGCAGAAGGTATTTGCAGCTTCACTTGGGTCTGTAATTTTATTTTGAGCGTTGTTAATATCCTGAATGGAATGAATTGGGATCTTTGGTTTTAAACCACAGAATCTCCGAATGTTACACCACATTTTATCTACAGGGGTTGCGGGGTTAATTTCAGATGTAAACCTATGAGTTGACTTACTTTTTGACATTTTTATTTCTCTTTTGTATACGGCAAAAGCTCTTTTGTAATTTAATTCATTTTCGGTTGAAATATTCCTACGGAATTTATACCACAAATTGTTTTTCTGAGCCTTTAGTTGCTCTAATATTTTGGACCACCATGGAACCGAGTGATTATGTCTTATTGATTTCTGTTGTGGTATGCTTTCATTGGCACTTTGTAAAATTATTTTGTGAATATTCGCAGCCTCTTTGTTCATATTATGGCTAATTGGTTGTGATGTGCTAAATCTTTCAGACAGTATTTTATAACTTGTCCATTTTGCAAGTGAGGTGATAATAGGGAAGTGGTCACTACCCGACAAATCGTTTTCGATTTTCCAGTGTGCTTGGATGGCTAAAGCTGTGGATATAATTGTTAAGTCTATATTAGTAAAGGTTCTTTATGTAGAGTAATGGGTTGAAGATCCATTGTTCAAAATAGTTAGTCTTGATTGAGTTATATATCTTGATAGTGTCATGCCCCTTCTGTTGCTCGAGCTAGACCCCCAGCTGGCGTGCCAGCTATTAAAGTCGCCATCGGATCTAGTTTCGTATAATTGAACAAGGTCGTTAAATTTAAAAGATTTTGTGGGAGGTATATATGTGCTAAAAATTACAAAGATTGTTTAGAGTGTGTAAGAAGTGATAGGGAATCAAAATCATCAAGAGAATTTATTAGTTCATGCTGAATTGAATTGTGGATCAGTATCGCTGAGCCGCCAAAAGCGTTGTGAGTTGAAGATGATAGATAAATTTTGTAAGAAATTTGAATTATTATATTTGTGTTGTTCTGAATGTGTGTTTCTTGTAGAGTTATTATTTTAGGACTATGTTTTTTGATGAGAATTTGCAGTTCGTTAAAATTGTTCGAATAACCTCTTATATTCCATTGCAAAATTTTTAGTGAAATGGTAGAAATATTGATATTGTATTAAGTTCTATAAGTGATATATTAGTAGAATTTTTTTTTGGTTTGGAACTATAAAAATAATGTTAGGTATGAGTATACAGGGTGTTCCAAAAACTTTCCGAAAAAATTAAATGCGCGATAGCTGGATCAATATGAATATTTTTTGTTCTAGCACCACTGTTCTAACGGCTACCGCTTTCGAGCTATAGCGTCTCAAAAAATAATGTATTTCTAAATACATTTAATTCATTTTAAAACAACTTACTTTTTTAAACATTTTTATATGAGTTATGTGTCAAAAAAAAATTGCGAAATTTTTTTCCATTTTTCTTTGTTTTCGTGTACCTTTAAATTCGATTCGCGATGAAATTTTCAAATTCTGAGTATGCGGATTTCGTTTTTTATTATGGCAAAGCTGATGGGAATTCATTGGCAGTACAGCGTATGCTGAAGCTTTCCCCCAAAGAGATGTTCCCCACCCCACCGTCTTCAACAGTACATTTGATCGCCTTCATGAGACAGGTTGCGTTAATAAATGCAGGGGTGACAGAACAAGGGGGCTTTCAACAGAATGCAGAAGAAACTGTTATGGCAGCTGTGTTGCAAAACCCAACAAGAAGTGTAAGAAAAATAGCTAAAACAAAGGAAATACCACAATCTCAGGTGTTTAGAATTTTAAAACATCACAAGCTCCATCCGTATCACTGTACACCGTTGCACGAAGGTGATTGTGAAAAGCGAATTGAGCTTTGTACGTTAATGTTGGCGAAAGATACACAAAATGAAAATTTTTTTAAAAAAATTCTATGGACGGATGAATCCATATTTAACCGAGAAGGTATCACAAATTTTCATAATTTACATTTCTGCGCGGAAGAAAATCCACACAAAAAACTGCAAACAAAGCACCAAAACCGTTTAAGTCTCAATGTTTGGGCAGGCCTAATGGGAAATTGCGTTATAGGCCCCTTTTTCTTACCAGATCGGTTAAATGCAACATTTTACATGGATTTCCTCCAAAACGAACTTAGAGACGCTCTCGATAATTTACCATTAGCAACATTAGCCGGAATTACCTTTCAACAAGACGGTTGTCCCGTACACTCTACCATTGTAGTCAAAAACTTTATAAACAGTAGTTTTGGTACAAATTGGATTGGATGCAATGGACCAATCAAATGGCCACCTAGGTCTCCGGATCTAACACCGTTAGATTTTTGTGTTTGGGGTCGGGCAAAAGAGTTCGTTTACAATGAAGAAATAATTTCATGCAATCAACCTAAACGCAAAATAAACGAGGCCTTTCAAACCATTCAGGAAGAAATAACGCTGGATATTACTACCGCTGAAATTAGGCGACGATATGTAAATTGCACCACCATGCATGGCTCTCATTTTGAGCATTTGTAAAAAAAATAAAGAAAAATTTTTTTTTAACAATTAGTTCAAAGAAAATTTATTTAAAAATTTAAAGTTGTTTTTAAAATTTAAGAAATGCATTCACAAATGCATTTATCTTTGAGATTCAATAACTCGAAGACGGTAGGGGTTAGAGCAGTGGTGCTAGAACTAAAAATATTCATATTGATCCAAGCAATCGCGCATTTAATTTTTTCGGAATGTTTTCGGAACACCCTGTATATATATGAATAAATAAAATTATATGTGTATGTGCCATTGACAGTGGAGACGATGCATCGCCTGAAGTCAAAGTAAGCCAAAGTCACAATCCACTTCAGACGCAGATCAACTCAACTATCAATGGCACTTAATGTGTTAATTGATTATTAATTATTCCATTACATTATCTGTCTCTTCACTGTCTTGACTATCTTTCTCTTTCGATATTTTGGGTTTTTTAGGTCCTCTCTTAAGTTGGTTTCTGGTACGTTTCGATATGTTTAAAGGAAGTATTTGTATTTTTTTTTCAGATTTAGATGGTGATGTTGTTGAGTTGTTTGTTGTAGTTATATTGGCAGTCTCTTGTTGTTCTTCGATTTTTGTTGAATTTGGTACTGTAGTGTTGTTTGTTTGATTATTTGAGTTTGCGACTATTGTTTTTGATGTTGTTGCCGTTTCATTTGGTGTATCGTAAATAACTTTGGATCTCGTAACATTAGTGTAACTGTTTTTATTTGTATTTCATTGTATTTCAAGAGCGCGGTTCTGTTGTCAACTTTTTCTAGGGTTTTAATAGCTTGCATTTCTTTGTGTTTTAGGAATATTGGGCAAATTTTACTAATAGCTGAATGGTTAGTATCGGGTAAATTATTTTCTTTGCAGTTGTTACATGTTTGTGACGGTGATCTGTTTTGCTCTGCACTGTAGCAAAAGAATTTCTGTTACAAGCAGAATAAGAAAGAAGACAAAAAATATAATAACCTTGACCTTGAAATTATTTTCAAGTTCAAGTATGTACATATAAACAACACCTTAAATGGTAATATGTTGATAGCATTTTTTTTTGGCAAACTGATTTATGGCGTTTTTTTCTCTTCATTGTGTTGTATTAAATCATGAACACATTCATATGCAATCATGCTGGTCAAACCACGTATTTTCTTGTATTGATCTCACTTGCTCTCATAGTCATATATGAGTGTGAGTGTTATAAATACTAGAGAATATTATGAATGCATATGAATGTTCTCAATGAATTGGTGGTGATTTTGGTTTTTAATAAACAGGTTTTTATCTGCAGATGAATGAATGAAGATGAGAAGGTTAATGTAATACAGTTAAATTTAAATCGAGGAGTTAAATTATGTTTATTGTGAAGAAAGGTTGAGGAAAAACCTCTTAAAAAAAATAAAAAGTAGAGTTTAAAAAAGTTAAATAATTTTAATTTAGAATTAAAGAAATAAGAAAAGACATAAAATAAAGTAAAGCTAAGAGAGTTAAGTGAAATTTAAAATTAGTGAAAAGTTAAATTAAAACAAATAAAATAAATTAAAGATTAAAATTTAGATTAGAAACATTAAAGTTTAAAGAATTATAAAATTAAATGTATACTATAGAGAGTTGAAGTTTTGTTTTTGAAAAGAAATGTTGAAGAAAAACCTGAAAACTTAAAATTAAAAATGTAGTTTAATTTAATTTTAAAGAAATAAGAAAAGACATAAAAAAAAGATTTAAATTTAAAATAAAGTAACGTGAAATTAAAATTAAATTAAAGTAAAATTAAGATAAGTAAAGTTTAAGTGGAAAATAAAAGTAAAGTTAAAAATAAAGTTTTACGAAAGTTTGAAATTACAAAAGTTTGAAATTACAATAAGAAAAATATAAAGAAAAATAATTGTAATCAAATTGAAAAATTACAAACAAAAAAATAAAATTTAATTTAAAAAAAAAAAATACTTTTTGGTTAAGTTACAAAGAAATACGAATGGATGGAATACAGAAATCATTTTATTTGTTTATAATTATTTTTTTTTAAATACTACACTTAATTTATAAGACTCATTTAATAAAAAAAAAAATGATGTATGTATGTATTGTTAATAAAAAAAAAACCTCATATAACAAAAAAAAAAAAAGAAAAACAAATCTGTAGAAAATAAGCAATACTACAAATTCCATCAAAATTAATTGTTTCTTCTCTAAGACTATATTAATTAACTTAAATAAATAAAACCACAAAATATTGTGTACCTGTTTGATAAAACAAAATTAAGGAATTAAATTAAAGTTTACCTCATGAACCAATCAAGCTTATTCAACTACACACAACCACGGCGTCTGGCGGCAGCAGCTTCATCGGTACCTCTTCAACACCAGCGATAAGGTGGTAATTTTATTTCTTTATACCCTTAATTGTCCTTATTCAAAATTGTTGTACAATATATATATTTTTCTAAATTTAATATTTTTATTAAAATGTTGCCAAATTAATAAATTTCTCTAATTAAACTAAACATTTTACTACGTTAAGAAATTTTATAAATTTAAGCTAAATAGAAGTAAATTTTGCTAAAAATAAATGTTCCTACCTAAACAAATATTTCTAATTATAAAAAAAAAAAATTTTTTTTAGATGTAACCTTTTGCTAAAAGTAAAAAAAAAATTTTTTTTTTTTAATAATTAAATATTGTTAAAATTAAAAATTTTCATAAATATAAATTGTGCTAAAATTAGATAGTGCTAAATTCAAATTGATAAAGTTAAAATTTTGTTAAAATTTAAATTTTCCTATATTAAAATTATCTTCCTAAATATGTATAAAATTTTGCTAGAATTTAAAGTTTTCCTAAACATTAAAATTTCTCTAAAAAATAAAATTTTGCGAAAATTTAAAAATATCCTAAAATTAAAAATGTTTCCTAAACATAAAGTATTTAAAGTTACCATAAAAATGTTGATAAATTTAATTTAAAATTAAAACCCTTAAAATGAAGGGCAAATAAAAATTTTATATATAACCCAATGTAGAAAACCAAACCAAACCAAACTATTATCATTTTTGTGGGTTACCTCCAAGTAAGATGGAGTCGAGGTAACATGGTAGGGAGGGCAAAAGGGGCTGAACACCTCGTCCCCAATCCCAAGGTAAATATGGCCATCCGTCCCATTTAGCGTCCGTTTTTTGACAGTTGTTTTTTTTTAAATCGCACGTGAAAATCTGTAGTGCGGTTTCCCTGGGCCTGAGCAAGACCCCACCCATCCGGCGAGCTAGGCCCCTACGCCAGCACGTGCGACCAGCAAAGGCTCAGGGAAACGGAAGCGGATCTTCCACCAACGCCGCACCATTACAGAAATGGCGCCCAACGTGGGGCTCGATAAGTGTATCATGTTAGATAACCACGTTGTCGCACCATTACATGTTTTCGTGTTTACACATAATTCGTTTTCAGCAAGATGGTCAATATTACCGCAGTTGATGCATAATTTTTCGAATTTGCAAAATTTTGACAAATGTCCAAAACGAAAACAATCCTTGCATTTCAGTGGAAGTGGGATAAAAGTTCTGACTTTAGTTCTCTGATAACCAATGTTGATAGTTTCTGGAAGATTGATTGCTGCAAATGTTATTATTACAAGTCCAGTTTCAATTAAGCTGTTGTTGGTATTTGTAGTTTCTGTTTCGTTCATGATTTTGTTTTGTTTCTTCAAGAGTTTCTTAACTTCGATAACGTTCTGTGATTTGAGCTCTTCAAGAATTTCGCTTTCCGGTATATTTCTCAAGTCGTTACAATATATCACGCCTTTGGATTGATTAATAGTTTTGTGTTCCGACACTTCCACTTTAATGGTGGGGGAGAGGGAGATTAATTTTATCAATTTGTTTGCTTGAGAAAAGTTTTTTGTTTTTAATAAAATTGCACCAGATTGGAGTTTTTTACACATATCAATCTCTCCGCAGACACTATCAATCACTTTTTTATAAGGATGGGTGATACATTGGTAAGGGTTTCTTTTCCACATGGTGAATTAGTATGCGTATCATTGGTGAGAGTTAGCGAGTTTTCAATTCTGGACATCATTAGGTATTTTGGGCCTACAGAGAGATCCTTCATATTTTTGTTATTGTCTATTTGAAACGAAGGTAGATGAGGAGAATATTGAAATCCAATATTCGGTGGTTTATTCATTTTTAAATAGTTTGTGTAACAGGAATTGTCCTTATATTATTTTTTTTTTTTTAATTTCAAAAATGAGAGTAGTCTGCAATTTTGTTATTGTTTTTTTTTACTTGTTGTTTTTTATTTTTTTATTTTTTTTTTGTATGTTTTTACAATAGTTAAACGCGCAAAGAATAATAAAGTTGAAAAAGATGTTGTCGCTTCGAGAGCTCAACTCGGACTGATTAATAAAATATAATATACTGAAATTGGAGAAAATCGGTTCATTATCAGGCCTAGCCGCATTGTTAATCAACCCTATGAGATCAACTTAAGTTTCCGTAACAATGAAATTATGATATAAATATTGATGGATTTGTGTTCGTTTTTCTTCAATTTAGTCTATCAAATAAAAATATTACATTGAATTTTCTCACCAAATATAGTCTTGATCGGTCCAGTTTTTACCTAGCCCCATGTAAATATTCCGTCCTCTATTATTTATATTATAACTGTACAGGCCTTCTAACTTCATTCAAATATAAAATTAATTTATTTTAATTAGTTTAATTTAATATTTGTAATTTTAATATTGCCTTTAATTATTAATTTTTTTACACGTCTAAAGATAAAGTCTGCTGAAGAATTTGGTGCGGCTGTAATATTGTACCAGTGTGAATAACAAAAGTAAAATTGCGACAATGTTTATAAACATCTATTAAAGCAACATGTTATATACATACATACACATGTCATCATTTAATTTAAAATACCTAACTTGAAATGAATTTAATTGTATCTAAACAAACATTTTAAGAAGAGAGAAGCAAAGAAGTACAGTAAAACACAATAAAAACCAATAAAGTACAGTAATAATAACTAATTAAAAAGTTTAAATAGATAATTCTTCGAAAAACAACTGATTTTTTATTTGAACTGAAAACTATTTACTTGAAGAACAAACTATCAACGAAATAATTGCATGAGTATATATGTACAATTTGAATTCAGTAAATTTTTATTTAAAACCTTTTCTTAAAATCGTGCACTCTATCTTTCACCGTTCACGGTTACACATTTGTCTTCCGCATCTACGAAGAAAAATTTCCAATGATACCGCCGCACAGTGGACCATATTTTGAGAAGGCGGCCAAAAATAATTTTTTTTTGTTACCGATTTTAAAGCTATGTTATTCATTTGAAAGTAAATACTAGTATACCTCGGAAAATTGCGACTCTATCTCAACTATATCACAGCGAACAGAGTCTTCGAAAATGGGCTTTCTCAGTATTTTGGTAAAATTAAAAATTTCTTTGTAAATTTTTATTTTTGAATGACTGTAACTTTTTTGATTTAAAAGATTTTGAAGTGAAATAGATTTCGTGTAATTTTTCGACTTCCAGGCTATCAACATTCAAAATATAAAATCACTGAGTCATTCCGAAATTTAAAAAAAAAAATTTTTAAAAAAGGTCCAAATTTTCCGAAAATCTCCTACTTAATAGAGCATAACTCCTGCCACTCAAAAGAAGTCAGAAAAAATCTTGCGCTCTTCTATAGTACGAACTCTTCCCTATACTCCTATACCCCATTATATACCCGCCAGTTTCCGGCCGTGTACACCAGAACAAGTTTTCTGACCCAAGGTTAGATATTTTCTGCAAAATTTATGAATACAAAAGTTGTCCGCTATGTTGTTAGGATATATTAAGTTTGAGGTGATGTTTGTAACTGTCAAAATATTGGACCTTTATACATCTTTTATTATACGATCGATTAAACGATGTCCGTCCGTCCGTCTGAGTGTTATGAATACAAAAGTTGGTCGTACCGGTGCACCGCGGTGTATTTCTTTGCGTGTCGGTAGAGTTGTCAGGAGTTGTTATATGCTTATAAAAAAGGGTTGAGATATAATGCGCTTAATTGTTACAGGCACATTTACATAGGTATCTTTCAAAAATATTAATAGTCTGAATTAGAGTTATATAGTTTAAATACCTGACAAAATGGGAAACAATTAAAATATCAGGTAAACGGTAAAAAAAAAAAAATTATTGCGACATAGCCCTTTAAGATATGAGCAGGTATGCTTCACCTTTTAAAAGGGGTTAGGGTGTGGGTTTTTTATGCTTCTAAAAGTGGTAATAAAAGATAAAAATTTTATTTTACATAATTGCAAGAAAGAGTATTTATAATAATGTTTCCAAAATTATTATTCATTACAATTTGTGCAATGGCTAAGTACTGTTACAGAGATCTGGCAGATATTTATTTTCAACGAAATGATGTAGACGATGTAATTTTGCACATAGTGAGCAACGACTTCTTTAAGAATTGTAACCTAGAAGACATTGAAATGCACAAAGGAAAAATTACTAATTTGGCATCGAATTTGAAAAGACGGTAGCAAGGCAAAGATGTACAAACGTTACCAAGACTGGTTAATAAAGGAACTTATTTTTGAGAGTGCATCAACAACTGCCAACGAAAGTGGAAAAAAGGGTCGACCAGTAAAACCAATTGACGGATGTAGTGAAAGATTTCGAAGGCGCAAGCTGGAGAATATCAATGAAGAAATTTCTCAAAGAATTATTAAGGATTCATTTTTGCACCAAATTCAACCAACCCAAAATAAAAAAAATAAAATTAAAATAATTGAAAAAATAGTAGAAGCGAGCCCAAGGCGCACAACGATGATTTCGAAAAGCATTCCTACACCAATTGAAGATAAGAAAGTTACGCCGGAAGAAGCGTTCGCCCTATTTTTGGATTTGAAATTGACCAAAAATGAATATAAGGAATTGCGGAAGCGAAACAATGAAAAGAATTGTAGGATTTTTCCAGAGTATCGAGATTTAGTTTCTGCCAAAAAAGAATGCTTACCTTCACAATCTGCTATAAGTGTCACTTCAACATCAGCAGAAATAAAATTGCAAGATCTCCTTGAACACAATGCAGAACGATTGCTAAATACGCTTGATATTGATCATTTAAAAAAAAATTGGTAATGGCAGCATTACTTTAATTTCTAAATGGGGATGTGATGGATGCTTTGGTCAGAAACAATACAAGCAATTTAATGCCGAAAATTCATCAGATGCTAATTTATTTATGGTATCTTTCGTTCCATTGCGCTTAACAAAAAGGTATAGCGTCTTAGAGCCGTCAACTAGCAGAGCAACAGAACTTGATATATGGAAAAATGAAATTCGTTCTTCAACAAAGTATTGCAGACCAATAAAATTTGCATTCAAAAAGGAAACCAAAGATGTCATAACTGAAGAAGTTCAAAAAATAAAAGATCAAATTAAGGAACTTCAACCAGTAATATTTAAATTTGATGACCAAGACATTGAAGTACATTTTAAAATGTGTCTCACAATGATTGATGGAAAAGTTGCACAAGCTTTAACTGGAACACAGTTAACGTCAAGCTGCATTATATGCCAAAAGACATCAAGTCAATTAAGCCAACCCCCACCAGAAGACGATAGTTTTAAGGAAGCCTACGAATTTGGAATGTCCCCTCTTCGTGCTAGAATACGTTTCATGGAGCATATTCTTATATTGGGTTATGATTTGGAATTTGGTCCGTTAGGCGAAACAGTGAGAAAAAACAAAGAAAATGAAGAAAAAAGAAAGCAAAAAAAAAAATAAATTCAACAAAAGTATCTACAGCTAGGCCTCGTAATCGACCAACCAAAACAAGGGGAAGGAAACACAAATGATGGAAATACTGCAAGGAGATTTTTTCCAATCCGGAAACTGCAGCATCTATCACAGGTATAGATCATGAATCAATAAGACGATTTAAAATCATATTACAAGTTCTAGCATGCAGCAGAAAGATAAATGCAAAAAAAATTGGAGAGTACGCCAATAAAATAGCTATACTTTATAATCAAAAATACTCTTGGAGAAATACGCCATCCACAGTTCATAAAATTTTGTACCATGGGGAACAAATAATTCAAAACAATATGCTACTAATAGGAGATCTGTCTGAAGAAGCGCAAGAAAAAAGGAACAAAAACTACAGATTCTTTCGCGAGCACAACACAATGAAAATGTCCAGATGTTGTACTAATGAAGACCTTATCACTATTTTGTTGTGCACTTTAGGTCCATATATGTCCAACATTCGTCAAAAATGGAAAACTACCTCTATTGAATTAGATGAAGAAGCTAAACAACTTCTAGAAGATGAAAATCAAAATCAAGAAGAAATTGTTACTAAAATTGGTTGATTTAAAGTACTTTGTTCATTACACTAACAATAAGTTACACTTTTTTTTATATAGTTAAAAAATTTTCTTGATTTAAAAATTTATATATTTTGTAAATTTACAATAAAAATTGTTATATTTCATAAATTTACCATAAAAATTGATATAGAAATATTTAAAAAGACAATAAAAAAAAAATTTAACTAAAGCAAAAACATACGAGTTTTTCATTGAAACTTCTCTATCTTGAACCAATATAAGGTAACTTTTATGTTCGCTGCTTAATAAATTATATTTTAACTCGGGCTGTTTCAAAAAAAAAAAAAAAACAACCTTTGGCCCTTGTGCACATTAGGACTAAAAAGTATACGGGGGGCAAAGTTTGGCATTTTCTGAAAAAATTAACTGAAAAAATTGTTAAAAAGTATTAGTTGTAAAATTAACTGAAAAAATAAGACATTATATTAAAAATAAACATTTTTTTAGCTTTTAACACTTCACTTTTGTACTAAAATTTAACTACAAATGAAAATGTATTGAAATGTAATGTATTGTATGTAGAATTACGTTTTATAGCAAAACTTAAAGGCTAAAGTCTCACCAACCAAACAAAAAAAACCGCATATCAATATTCCAATCCAATCAAAAGTTATAGATTTTTGACCGCCTTCTCGTCAAATAGTCCACTGTGCGCCGGCCCTAAAGCTAAAAAAACACTAAAGAGTGCATCGTTCAGGGTGCTTTGGCTTTTCAACAGTCGTGTGTGGATTTTCTTTGCCCCAGATGAGACAATTTTCCTTGCCACCGCCGAGATGAAACTGAGCTTCGTAAAAAAAATGACTTTTCGTTAAGCGTTGCCCAATTAGAGAATCGAAAATGTTGAGGATGGTTGAGCGGCATCAGCTGCTCCACTAGTTGAAATTTGCGTGCCGTCATACCGAGATCTATATTCATAAATTCGCATCAAAGAAGTGCGTGAAATGTTCAATTCCTGTGAAAGATGCCGTGCGTTTGTACGTTGTTGTACTTTCGGCAGAAAGTTCACTCGTTTGAAAATAAATTTTTAATATTTTCCAACGTTGGCCAAGCGTTAGTCCACTCAAATAGTAAACCTCTTGTCATAACACAGCTGACATTGGTGTTGCCATACTCAATATACCAAAATGCATACACTAGAGAAACCACACTGTATATCCCAATGTTATATCTTATTAGTTTTAAATTTATTAATTTACTCCAGTAGATTTTCATTTATTCGGTTAATTTCAATAATTTTTAAATTTTATTCGGTTAAGTTAGTATAAGAAACTAAAACAAAACATATCATACATACCCTAAATTGTACTCAATTGTAGTCTATAAAATCGGATATTTCTGAATAAGATTATACATAACTTAATATCCCTAATAACTTACAGCACCTCAAATATATCGCTTTTGTGTACTACTTCAAGTTTAACACATTTGCTTTATTCGTTCGTGTATTCTTAGTTGGAGTACTTCTCTACTGAAAAAGTATTATTATTATTATTATGTTGATAATAAAATTAATCATACATGATATCTTTCCAACAAACGACTACAATATTATTTAATTTCAATTGATCAGACACAAAAAAGGTGGTAGAAACTAAGCCTATTAAGTAAAGATTAATAAAAGTCTACTACTGCACAGAAGTAATCTGCCAAGTCACAATGTTCTATGACAAATGATTGTTAAACAATGTATGGTTCTATGGAACTCAATAGACAAGTCGAACTCGTTCAATGTTTTTTTTCTATGCCTTTACCAAGGATTGATTTACTATAACTGCAAAATGATACCTAATGTCTGCCATACATAAAAAAAGCAGCACAAAACCACAATCTGATTGTATAAATAGAACTAAACAAACAACGCACTATGGACTGACGTTACAGGATTTAACATGATTTTTTCAAGAATGCCAGTGAAATTCATCCAGTATTGATAGAAGTTCATACAAATGGTTTATTTTTAGCTAAGTGAAATTGTATTCATATATATTCCGAACTGATTGCTGCTCTGTGACTGAGGGGCGCATAAATAAATTCATGTGAAATATGGATGAAGGACAGTTTCTGTTAGCAAAAAAAAAAAAGAAAAGAAAATAGTTCTATATGGGGTGGTATGAACAAAAACAAGCACTTACTTAAAAGTATTTACTTTAAGTAAAGCTATTTCTTGAAGTGCATTCTAGGTCTTATTAAAAAAAATGTACATTATTGAAATACTTCGAAAATTGGAATAAAGAATTTGAACTGAGGAAAACTTTTAAAATTTCTTGTATTCCTTTTTTATACCCTATACCACTATGTGGTTTGGGTATAATGACTTTGTGCTGCTGTTTGTAACTACCAAAAATGTTTGACCTAGACCCATCTTTTATTATACCGATCGACTCAGAATCACTTTCTGAGTCTATTTAGCGATGTCCGTCCGTTCGTCCGTCCGTCCGTCTGTGTGTCCATGTAAATCTTGTAATCAAACTGCAGGTCGCAAATATGAATATATTTAGATGAAATTTGGTACGTAAGCTTTTCTCGGCCACAGGATGAAAGCTATTGAAATTGGTGAAATCCGGTTCATGTTCAGACCTAGTCTCCATACAAATGACCCCTATGAAATCGACATAAATTGGCATAAGATCCAAATAATCATATAGATCTCAGTCAAATTGGGTTTGTATGCGTTCATTATATCCATTAATCAGTAGTCCAAAAATAATATCTATTGGACAATTCTTAGTCATAGGCCCACATATGGAGCTGCTTCCCGATCTTCACTTAAATTTATCAAAAAACAAGTAAGAGTGTTAAATTCGGCTGTGCCGGATCTTTGATACCCTCCACCTCGGTTTGAGTCTTGATAATAAATGTAAATGAAAAAGTAAACAATTTGTTAAACTTAATACCAAATTATTTCAGCAAATTATAGCAACAACAATAACAACCAAGCGGCCTCCAGCAACGATGATTCAACCCCAATGCAAGTAACCCCTATAGCCAAATGCACCCACACAAACCACCTATTAATAGAAATATAATTGGATATGCGTCATTTACTGATTCGGAATCAGACTTGCAGGCTCCACGAACCACTTCCAAACTCAACACCAAAAAAGAAGTTTTAATTCTCCCTAGAGCTGCATCTAAACGAATTCTAGAACAACAAAAAGAGAAGGAAAAAGCTGCAAAAACAACCACGAATTCTCCTAAAACAAGAAATCAGAAAAAGAATAGTAAAAACAAAAGCGATGATCAAATGGATTGTTTATCTTCAAATGAACTTTAACTACAACGAATACTCTACAAGTAACTTAACTATCTTAACACCACATATAACTCTCACCCATTATACCCCACATTCATTTTTCCATATCATATTAATTTACTATTACCATATTATTATCTCTAACATAAGTTTGGTCAACAATCTTATACCACATATAGCTTCCATATACATTTCATTTTGTTATTTAAAATCAACAAAAAACAGCACTATATCCAAATCAGTTCATTTACTTCTCACAGCATATAGCAATTTAAACACAATAATTAATATACATTTTTTATTCCTACAATGACACTCAATGTCATCCAATGGAACATAAATGGATACAAAAACAATTATAATGAACTTCAAATATTAATAAAAAAGTACAATCCAAAAATCATCTCACTACAAGAAACCCATGTCCATAACTACCCTAATGTTCCTATTCCAATCCCAATTAATTTTTCTTTTTACCATGTTAACACCTCTACAACACGGTACGGTGGAGTTGCTTTGTTAATCCATAATTCTCTAAAACATAGTCAGGTCAATATAGCAGACGATTTTGACGCTTTACGGTTTGAGGTAACTTCAAAAATAAGATTTTGCATCACAACTACCTACATTCACCCCAACATAGGCTTCGATGATAACAACTTAAAAAATATGTTTAATGATATAGGCATACCATGGCTCATAACTGGCGATTTCAATAGCTCCCACAAAAATAGGGGTTCCCACACTAGTAACGGAAGAGGCAACACGGTTGCCAATTTCATTGATAACTCCGATTATATCCTGTTAAACGATAAAACACTTACCCATTTAAATACACTCGGCACTTTCTCATATCTTGACCTTACTTTTTGCTCTTCGAGTATGGCTAACCTTACAGAATGGAAAACTGAAAATAACTTATGTGGAAGTGACCACTTCCCCATAATTATATCTCTCTTCCCACGTTCTACCGATAGCACATTTTTTAGACCTAAATTTAGCACCCAGGATGCTAACTGGCAAAAATATAGTGAAAACTGTCTTATGTATGATATGGCCTGACCTATCAGCACAAATATTAACAAAGAAAGTGCAAATATCTGCAAAATTATATTACAATCCGCAAACACATCTATCCCCCAAACAAACAAAAATATTTTTTTTAGAGTGCCATGGTGGAATAAGAATTTAGAAAGTCTGAAATCGATGAAAAATAAGGCATGGCACGTATTCAAAAGGAATATGAGCGATACTAATCTAATTAATTATAAAAAGGCAAACGCCAAGTACAAAAGGGAAATGAGACTCTCCAAAAACAACTCTCTAGTTAAGTTAACCTCTTCTATTAACCCACTCACACCTGTTGACAAAATATGGAATAATATCAAATCACTTACCGGCTACAAAAACACCCCAAGAATTCATTGTCTTACCGCTATCGATGACCCAAATCAAAATATTTTAAACGAACAGATAATGGTTAACGAAATTGCAAAATTCTGGTCTACCAGCTCATCAGATTCAAACTTTAGTACAACCTTTCGCTCTAACAAGAACCGGTTTATAAATGGACCTCCTACCACCATTCCCTGTTGCGATGCGACAAGAATCGAAAACACTTTATCCTTTATTGAATTGAAATCAGTTTTAGGCAAACTGAAAGGAAAATCGCCAGGCATGGATAGAATTTCCTATCCAATGATTAAAATGCTACCATACAGCACAAAACAAAGAATGTTAAACCATTTTAATACAATTTTTTCCGACCACATTCCCCAAAAATATAAGAATAGTTTAATATACCAATTCTAAAACCTGGTTCAGACAAAACAACAGACCAATATCATTAAATCCATGTATCTCAAAAATTTTAGAGCGGATTATAGCCAACAGTTTATGGTGGTTTGTCACTTCGCGCAAACTGCTTAATAACTACCAGTTTGGCTTTAAAAGAGGTAAGTCCACAGTCGATAGCTTAGTTTTTCTTGACTATCATATTACTAATGCCATCTCTTTAGGAAAACATATCACCATAGTATCACTCGATTTTATGCAAGCGTTTGATAGAATAGGTATACATTCTATTATGGATCAGCTTATCGAATGGCAAGTTGGCCCTAAAATAATAAACTTCATTTTAAAATTTTATGACGAAAAGAAAAATCACCGTAAAAATCAGAAATCATAACTCTTCCACATTCCCCCTTCACAATGGTATCCCACAGGGATCACCGTTATCAGTTATTTTATTTTTAATAGCATTCAATAAACTGTACGGCATAATATCTATTAATAAGGATATTAGCTTTTCTGCTTATGACGATGAGCTCAACCTGATAATTACATCAGACAACAAAAATCCAGATATACCCCTTAGCAATCTGTTTCACAACATACAAAACTGGTGTGTAGATAACGGAGCAATATTATCCACAACCAAATGCAAATATTTGCACATATGCCATAAAAACAACTGCCGCTGTAGCATACAATCCGGTAACTTTACTATAACTGAAGTAGACTCACTCAGAGTACTTGGTTTATACCTAAATCGAAAATATAACTGAAAAAATCACATAGATTTTCTAAAGTCTTCTTTATCAAAACGACTTAATATTATAAAGTATCTCTCCAGTACAAAACTTAACTGCAATACAGAAACCCTTATTTCTATTATTAGAGCTCTTATCCTGTCGAAGATTAACTACGGATTGCCAATTTATGGTCATGCTCCTAAATCCTACATAAAAAAAAATTGAATCAATTATAAACTCTGCTTTAGATTTGCTCTCGGGGCCTTCCGAACAACGCCAATTAAAAACATATTATTCGAATACAATGTTCTACCTCTCAATACCCAAACGAATATTTTAACTGCCAAGCTTTATCGATCAATTATAAATGACAATTACACACCTCTAAAGAAAATAGTAAAAAAATTAAAAGTGGCAAAGAAAATTCCAAGAATTCCCTCGGTACTTTATCAAACTTTGCAAAACTGTCACAAACTAGACATACCTCTGGAAGCTGTCAGCCCAAAAATAAAATATTTTCCACCATGGGAACTACGAAAAGAAACTTGCAACATTTCAATGTCTAAGTTTTTAAAATCAGAAACCAGCCCTATGCAATACCAATCTCTCTTCAACGAGATAAAATATACATTAAGGGATCACACATTTATTTACACAAGTTTCTCAACCACTTACAGTATCACCACTAATAATTACATCATAAAGGCTTCATACCTACCTATGTACAGTTCCATTTATTCAGCAGAATTAATTGCTATATATGAAGCCATTCTTAATTTAACACACAGCCCTGGAAAATTTGTAATCTGCTCCGACTCACTTTCCGCGATACAATCGATCATCAGCACAGGTAATAACAATTTTTACACATCACATATAAGGAGAATATTAATAGAAAAACATCCGAATATATTACTTCTGTGGCTTCCCGGTCACTGCAATATTACCGGAAATGAATATGCAGACTTAACCGCCAAATACGCAGCCACTGCGCCTATCTATGCAACAAATAATTTTGACCACAAGGACCTCAATAAATACATATACAATCACTACCGCCCTCTTGACAGAGAGCGGATATTTAACAGTACATCTGACTGGTACAAGACAATCAACACCGACCGTAGATCTATCCGTAATGTATTACCACCAAATGTAAATAGATCCGACTCCATAGAATATAAACTTACATTATTTTTTTTTTTTTTTATTAACAACTAGGTATTTTAGCATTATTTGCTTTAGATGTTGGTGAATTATTACTCCCTTTGTATTAGCTCGTAGTGTCTGCTTGTCGAAAAATTTTTGGATCGATTTTAGCCCCTTTCCAGTGACCCATTCGATCTGAAATTTTGCCGGCAGGCTCGTGGTAATGACAGAAATGATCTAACAAATTTTTTTAGTGATGCCAAAACAATGGAAACTTTTTTATTTTTCTACCAGAGTTGATAAAAAAAAATGTACAAAGGGTTTGTTTTTATTATACTATTACCACAATGACCATAAAAACAACAAGTCTAGCTATGACAACAATGCAACATTTAGAATAACAACAAGAACAATATAGAAACATCATATTTTAAATTTTTTTTTTTTATTTTTTCAGAGATTTCCCTGGACCTGTTCCACCGATTTCAATGATTTTTAAAATATAAATTTTCCCATGTATTTGTTGAATCATCCTCATTAAAAATGATCACTGTAGCTGCACCATTGGAGGCGTGATCGTGACAAGAACAACATAGAAAATTATATTTTTTCAAGACTTTTTTTAGTTCTTCATTCAAATCTCGGGCCCTAATCGACCGATTTAGACGATTTTAAACAGCAAACTTTTCAAGATGATGTTGAATCAAATTTTTATGCCAACGAACACCCTAACTGCTCGATTGCTGCCTTCATCGTGATTTCCACAGACGTACAGACGGACATCGCTATATCAACTCCGGTTGTTATAAGGATCACAAATATATGTATTTTATGGGGTCCAAAATTTTTTTTCTAATTATTACAAACGGAATGACAAACTTATATATAACCTCTGCACACTGGAGTGGAGGGTATAAACAAAAATATTGATTTTTCTCAAAATGTAAGTGACTTTACAAGATATTGTCAGGATCGGTCCATTTTTCGACCTAGTCCCCATATAACCGATATGAACTTTTGCATACCTGCAGCCAAAAAAAATTAATAACAATGCCACTCAAATATGGTTTATGCTTATTTTATATATCCAATTAGTTGCACCAAAGAGATTGGGTCTCTAAACCATGGTGTAGGGTATCGTATATTCGGTCTAGACCGACTATAATTTTCTTACTTGTTTATAATATCTATATTCACCTAATTTAAAAACAATATTTTTAACACTTTTTCTGATATTCTGGATCATAGTTCATTCCTTGTTTATGTCTATGTATGTGTGTGTGTTTGATTGTATAAGTTATTGTCTATTGAATCCTAAAAATCGATTAAATGTTAAAAGTATGCTCATATAGTTTGAGGGAAACTGTTATGTTCACATATAAGAAGCTTATCGGGATCATCATTTTTCTTGTTCTGGGCTACAACATGTTATTGATGATGATGACAACAATGATGTCTTTATAAGTTCATGTGTGTGCGTGTATGTAATGGATTTTATTACTGCTATATGTTCAGGTAGTTGCTGATGTTTTCTAAAAAAAATTAATATCACCTGCACTGATTTGTCTTCATGGTTTTAAGAAGCCTTAATTTCATCTTGATTTTGCTTTACTCAACCTGAGCAAACCTTAATCGAATTCAATTGCAAGAGGATTTGCTTGATAATCTCAATATGCTACACACAGAAAATAAATTCGCAAACCTAATTGTACAAAAGTTTAATAACTGAATTTTCATTTGTATTCACAGAAATTTAAGAATTAAGATTAAACATTTACTGGTACGACAAAAGAATTTAATTAATAATTGACTTGAAATTCGGTTATTAGTTTCATAGTAATGCGGTTGGTAGTAAATTCGGTAGCCACAATGAATCTATTTTCTGTGTGTATAATATATACGTACATATTAATGCTCTGGATAAAATGTAACATTTTAAAATGGGATTTCATTAATATACATATAAGACTGCAATGATGACTTATAATCGTTGGTTTGTACTCAAACAATGCAATATGTTTCTAGATGGTGTTTTTTAATAACGTCAGCATAATTTTGCACGATTTGTTAATTTTTTGTGGAAGTTAAAAAAATTGTAACTACTGTGAATTTGGGTGGCCCTTAATAAAAAAAAGTGTTCAAACTCTCGGTCGCACCCCCTAGAAATATGCGAATAGCAAAAAAAGTGAGAAATACAAAGTTTTGCGCCAATCAAAAAACATTTAGAGGTGGCTCAACGCGATTGAAAATTTCAAGTGTGTTTTATGTGGGGAAAATGTGACTTTTTTTTCCAGATTTAACGAAAATTTCGTTCTATATTTTAATTTTTCCGATAAATTGTTATATAATTCGGGATCAGTATTATTAGCAAATGACCCAAAACTAATAAAAGACATTTTATTCAAGAGAATATGAAATATAAAATTAATATAAATATAAGAAAAGCAATACTTATTGCAAGTCGTAAGTGATTACAGAAAACAATTTGAATCGCAAACTAAATCATCCTTAAATACACCAAAATAAATAGAATTAATTTTATTTTTATTTTCAAATAAATTGTCTTTTATTAGCTTTGGGTCTTTTGTGGATCTTCTTATTTTAATTAGAAAAATATAGATAGTCTTTACACATAAAAAATAATTTTATAACAAAATTGGTTAAAAGTTGTTTTAATTTATATTCGCGAGCAATAAGCAGATAATTTCACCAAAGATTTATCACAATAGACTATTTTAATCCCAGGAGCACTGAAGCCTTACATAAATATAAAATAACCGAATTATTTTTCTAAAATTCGAAATAGTGGTTTCATCGAAAAACTTGTTTTTTATTTAAAAATATCTTAAAATCCAAGCTGGGCTTGGCAAATAATGGGTTAACGTTCTCGGATTTATCCCAAATTTTAGGGACGGAAGTTCTACGCTTTTGGTTATTATATTTTAAGCATAGCATCTAAAAATTCGACAGCTCTTGCAAAATATTTGAATTTTTTTAATAAATTATCTTTTATTAGTTTAGGGTCATATGTGACCCCAATTCCAAAAGGGTTAGTGGGGTCATATTATTTTTCTCCGAAACCCTAGGCTATTAAGATAAAATATAACATTTTATAGTAGACAAGTGATGAATTTTTGTACAAAGTATTTAGAAAGAGTACATTTACAGAATATTTTACAAAAATTCCATTTTTCTCGAAATCCGCAAAAATAAAATCCTTGCAACAAAAATTTCGGCATAGGGATCTACCTAAAAATTCACACAGTTAATCTCTAACATGTATTTAACAAGACATTAAAGAGTTAGATTAATTTTTCTAAATTTTGTTTAAGAAAATTTTTCAAAACTTGAAAAAGGAGTTTTCAAAATTTTATCAAAAAAAATTTTCCATATTCGGTCTCAATGCTTAATAGGTTAAAAAAATGGTCATAAAACAATACTTCATATCTGAATACTTACAGGTATAGAGACTAAAATAAAATGTTGGCTTTAATTAATTTCTTAAAGTTAAAAAAAGTGCCATCAAATTGCATGACCTAGTTTTTTTGGCACAAAAGTGGTCTGGGGCATTTGCTATTTTTTGACGAGTTTTTATTTGATTTTGAAATTTAATAGCTTTTTCGAAAGATAATTTAATACTGATCCCGATTGTATAACAGTTTGTCGGAAAAATTAAACTAGAGAACGAAATTTTCGTAAAATCTGAAACAAAATCATATTTTCCCCATATAAAACACACTTCAAATTTTCAATCGCATTGAGCCACCTCTAAATATTTTTTAATTGGCCCAAAACTTTGTATTTCTCAGTTTTTATACCCTATACCACTATGCGGTTTGGGTATAATGACTTTGTGCTGCTGTTTGTAACAACCAAAAATATTTGACCTACACCCATCTTTAATTATACCGATCGAATCAGAATCACTATCTGATTCGATTTAACGATGTCCGTCCGTCCGTCCGTCCGTCTGTGTGTCCATGTAAAGTTTGTAATCAAACTGCAGGTCGCAAATATGAATATGTTTTGAGACAAATTTGGTATTTTATCTTTTATCGGCCATGGGATGAACGCTATTGAAATTGGTGAGAATCGGTCCATGTTCAGACCTAGCCCCCATACAAATGACCCCTATAAAATCAACATATATTGCCATAAGATCCAAATTATCATACAAATCTTAGTCAAATTGTGTTTGTATGTATATATTACATCAATTAATCAGTAGTCCAAAAATGATCCCTATTGGACAACTCGTAGTCATAGGCCCCATATAGAGCTGCTTCCGATCTTCACTTAAATTTATCAAAAAACAAAAATATTGCACTGATTCTTCTTAAATTTTGTTTGTATATATTTTTCCAAAATACGAGAGACCTTACCAAACATCGTCAGGATCGGTCCATTTTTGGGCCTAGTCCCTATATTGATATTACATCCGATATGAAATTTTTCATATCTGCAGCCAAAAAAATTAAGAAAAATCCCACTCAAATTTGGTTTATGCTTATTTTCTATATCCAGTTAGTTGGGTCTGAGAGATAGGGTCTCTAAACGCATGGTATAGGGTATCATATAGTCGGTCCAGACCGACTATAATTTTCTTACTTGTTTTTTTTTTTTTTTTTGCTATTCGCATATTTCTAGGATGTGCGACCGAGAGTTTGAACACTTTTTTTTTTGCATATAGTGAAGGGCCACCCTACTGTGAATGTCCGTTATGTATTATTTACTTTATATACTTTAAGGAGTAAAATATAAACCAGAAAACGTTGGCAAGGTATTTCTGATGGTAGTACGAGGGCGGCCAAAGGACAATCCAACCTGACAAAGAAAATACAACAAATTTGGAATAAATTATCTTTATAATATCCTTTTAGCTCAATAGGCCTTAAAATATCCATCAACGTAGATTAGATTTTTATTCTTGGCAAATATTTTACCACCTAGCGAGTCATTTTTTCAATCTTGGAAATGGAAAATTATTTAAGGGTGCTAAATCTGGCGAATAAAGTGCGTGTTGAAGCAATTCGAATTTTCATGGATTTTGGCCATCGTAGAAATGGATGTGTAAAGTTGTGCATTATCTCGATGAAACAACACTTTATTTTTCGCCAAATACGACCTCTTTTCCTTAATTTCATAACTTGTATGCTACAATAACTTAGTTTAAGGTAATCAATAATCAGTTTGAAGGTAATCAATAAAAATTATCCCACGCGCATTTCAAAAAAAAAAAAAAAAACAGACGCCATAATCTTGCCTGCAGATGGAACTGTCTTCACATTCCATGGACACGAATCTCCCATTTCAGTCCACTGTTGTGACTATGTCTTTGTCTCAGTTATGAAGTGGTGGACCTCTGTCTTAATCATTGTTGCGAATCGATGCAAAAAATCGGTATTCGATCGCCAAAAATTTCGGGCAGGAGAGCCATAATTGTACACGCTGTAGGAGCTGTGATCCATCCTGTTGTAACCAAAATTCTATTATTTTCCCTACTTCTTGTCTTAAACAAATTTTCAATCACTGTCCGGTATTAAATGCCATTCACATTAATCGCGACTTAATCGTCGTATTCGAAAAAATATGATCTTATGATCCTTTCTGAAGTTATTCCATACCATACTGTGCATCTATGTGGGTGCGTCTGATGTTAAAATACTATTATTCTTGGATTTTAGGTGGTCCATATTCTGCAGTTCTGTTTATTTACGTAACCATTGCCGTAAAAATTGACCTCATCGCTGAGTATGAGCTTTTGAATAAACTCTTTGTTTCCTAGGCATAATTCTTGAAAACGGCGACCTTATCGAATCGTGCATCGTGCATCGTTTGATCCTCGCTGCGCTCAACTATCGGATGATCTGAAAAATAATATTTGCCAATTAAAATAGGTTGACAACAACTACGCGGTAGCACTGGCGTGGCTGCCAAACGCGCGGAAGCGGCGTGCGGACGCGGACGCGACGCGCTCGCGAACACAGCTCAGCCAAAATACTGCAATGATCTGAAAAATATATTTTGGCGATTAAAATAAGTTGACAACTGCGTGGCAGCACTGGTGTAGCTGCCAAACGCGCGGACGCGGACGCGACTCGCTCGCGGGACATTGCTCAGTGTAAAGTCATATGATAAATGTTATCTACGTATGTGCAATAATTACTATACATATACTATAAGCAGTTGCTTAAAGCAACATTGCAGCACAATATTAAACGTCGCATTCATTTTCTGTTTTTCTTTGACGTCTCTGCTCAATGAAGATCACTTATTGAATAAAGTAATTCAATTTTTAAAAGTTCTGATTCCCTTAATTTGCAAACGATTCCGTTATATTTGATACAAAATAAATAAAATTAAAAAAAAAAAAAATTAAGGCGGTTTCGCAGCTTATTTTTGAAGTATTTTTGCTGTAGCGTCTTATAAAAAAAGTTCTAAATTAAAAAATCACAAAATGTTAAATTGAAATAAAACATGAAGTTGTTCCCCCCAAAAAACGTGAACATAGGGAATTTTTTCACCATGAACAAATTCCCTAATCCCATAAAAATTTTTGGGAGTAAGTTAATTTTTTTGAGGAATGGTTCATCGGGGACTAAGTACTCAGCGCCTGGTAAGCATAGTGAACCATTTTTCAACTCAAAGCTCTTGGGATCACGGGCAAGACCTGGTAAAAATAGCTAGTTGCTTTATATTTTTTTATTGGGAGTTTATATGCCAGGTGTAGAATGCATTCAAAAAATCTTATCCATCCATGAAGAACAGATAAACCGAACTGCAAATTTTCTGTATTTACCGGTCTCGCAATCATATCTTCTACTAAATTGAATTGCTTACTTGTTGCATTACAAATGTAACACCTTTGGGTAGATGATGTTTCCGTTATTGCGTTGCATACTTTCCCATCAATCATCACTAACATTAAAACGTGACTAACTCTTACAGATCTTTCTCCTACTGATGCAAATGAATCTAATAAATATTTTATTTCTTCTGCTACTCTTGCTTTTTTCTAGTTTTGAGACGGTAGCAGTTTCTTTAGTGAACTCAATTTTCAGTGGTCTGCAAAATCGAGTAGATGAAGGTCGAGGGTTTTGTCAAATAATTTTGTTATTGCAAACCATTTTTAGTGGTACAAGAGATGTGATAAAAACCGAAGAATCACTGGCATCTGGTCCAAGGAATGCTTGCTTATATGAAATGTGTCCGGAGCTTCCATCAAATCCCCACTTAGTATACCAAACGATTTTCGAAATTTCTTCATTGTCTGGAGAAGAACTAAACATTCAACCGTATGGTTAAGAAGGCCTTGTAAACTAACTTGTGAAAAAATTTCGTTAATTGTTATATATTCTTTTTTGGGATAGCATTCAAGCTTAGCCTTTTGAACAATCGTATATGATGGAAATTTTTCTGTCGCAACCTTTCTAATTACGTTAAATAAATGTCTTGGTAATCTTCCCTCTATTAATACAGCAAGAGCTTCTTCAGCGTTCAATTTTTGTGGTTTTACTTCTCTGAAGCTTTTTTGGTATTCTTTAGCTTTTGATGGAAATGCGATAAATTCTTTTATTATTTGGGACGCTACGGCTTGTCCAGACTTTCTAAAAGATATTTGTGCAGCATGAGCTAACACTGGTAAAGGCGTATCGTCTCTTACTGTCTTAAATTTTTTGCTTTAGTTTTTTCGCTGCACGCTTCAAAAGAAAGCTCTCTACGACCTGTTTTACAGGGTGGAGGAACAAACGATAATGATGAATCCAACCAATTTTTATTATGTAATAAAAAGCGTTCATCATGCCTATTACTTTTTTCCCAACGAGTTTTAAACGCTTGGACAAAAGTATTAAATCTTGAACCAAAGTCGTTCATAGCAGAAGGTTTAATTCGTCTAATAATTTCTTGTCTCAGAAAATTAAATTTTCTTTTTGATTTCGAATATCTGCATTTGCCATAATATTATAGAGCTCCCGCCGTGAAATGAAAGTAGTGTTGGGACTCGTTCCTAAAAAACAATTTGCAACTTTAATATATTCAAGAATTTCAATTATTTTTCGTTAATCCAATACCGATTACCAAACACAACTTACATCACTTTCAAAAGCTTAAGAACATGACAATTTTGAAAACGTCAAAAAACACATTACAACACAAATTACTAAAATATCACAATCAAAACAAAAAAACATTCGGTCATTAGACTAAGCCGAATTTGAAACACTCGAGTCTGCGTTGTTGTAAATGATCTCTTCAAAATAAATTTATTGGCACACAATAAGTTACTAATAAAGTGTAAGATCAGTAAACATAGGAAACACAACTTTGTTTGTAGGGCATACATTATCAACAACTTATAATTGGGATGTGTGAGTGAGACGACTTTGGTTTATCAATCACGCAAGATCCGTAAAGCTAGTTTGAGAAATATATATTAATAAAAATACTTTATTAGAGTTATTAACAGTTACGTCAACTGTAACTAAATCTGATTTTAAACAGTTTTATATGGAATTAAAGTAAAGTATCATCTTTATAAGTAATAAAAATAACTTATTAATATATTTAACAACAACAACAGTAACTCAAATAAGAAAAATAAAGAAGAAAAGAATATAAAAAACAAAATATTTTTGTATATAAAAATTTTAATTCACAAGTATTTTTACATAAAACTTAAAACATTAAAAAATGCGCAAAACGCGTAAATATTTTTTCCTGAATATGAAAGCTGGAATTTTGTACTTTTTTAATAAAATAATATAAGAACAAACAAGCTAAAACATTTGTAGTTCCATTCCATCAAACATAAAAAATACACTTTATTTGGAACATTACGAATAAAAACAACAAAAATATTTTTACAACAAAAATCTAAACAAAAATTTGGTAGCTATAAGTTAAAATACCTGAAGTTGATGGTTCCATAATAAAATATTTACTTTTAAAAGTTTTAAGTAAAAAAAAATTAACTTTAAATCTGTTAAATTTCACTTTTTGCCACTTCTTGCAAAAACACGAAAAATTGTTCTAATTTGGCACTTCACTGTAGAAAAAGTATATAACTTAGAACAATGATTTGTACCAGTGGCGATTACCAATTTAATATTCTGTAACCCGGTACCAAAAATTGTAAGAAAACTTGAGTTTTAAAAAATCAATTAAGCGCCACTTTGAACACGATTCAACCCAATGTGCGTCGCTTGAAATCAAACTACAGGTCGCAAATGTTAAGATATTTTCATGAAATTTTGTATGTAAGCTTTTGTCATCCATAGCATAAATGACAGTGAAACTGGTGAAATTTGTTGCATGTTCAAACATAATACCACACAAATGATCCCAATGCGATCGTCTTAAATTGCCCTAAAAACTAAATAATTAAATAGATCTCGGTCAAATTTGGCTAATGTGTGTATTAAACAGTAATCTAACAGTAAGACAATTTTTATTCATATGTAATACACATATAAAGCTGCTTCGCTGAAATCTATAAAAAAAAAGTAATAAAATTATAATCGTTACGATACCCTATGCCTTTAGAGACCTTATGTCTAACTAATTAGATATAGAAAATTAGATTCAGAAAGTGATTCTGAGTCGATCGGTATATTAAAAGGACAAATATTTTTGGTAATTACAAACATAAAAATGTGCACTAATTTTTCTCAAAATTTGCTTACATTTGTCTTTGAAACAAGGTAAGTGACCTATCCCCATATAAAAATAGCATCTGATAAGAAGTTTTTCCTGTCGGCAGGGAAGCAAACATATAATAAACACACTCGAATTTAGTTTGTGCTTCATTTCATTATCATATTTGTTGCACCTGAACTCACTCTCTAAAATCATGATGTAGGGTATATATAATGTCGGTCTAAACTGAATCTAATTTCCTTACGTGCTTTTAATTAGTTACGAGAGAGGATTATATAGTCACATAGTTTAAAACTGCACCTGCGGTTTGTTTTATTGAGTTATTAAATCATATATTCCCGACCCTACATATAAATGGCGGAAGTATTTTGAAAAAAAAAATCTTTGATGAAAAGTGGCAGCCTTATAAAAGATATTCTTTTCAAGGCGCCACGTTGATTAGTATTTTTTTAGAGCCATCAATAGTAAACGATCTCAGAGAAGTTGTAACCATGGTCACCGTTATGAAAGTCCACACAATATTAGGGCCGAGCTATCTTCTACTCTGGGGGAGTCTGCTCCTTCCTTTACGACTATAAAATATTGCGTGGTAAAATTTAAACGAGGCCACACAAACTGTCAAGACGAACATTGTAGTGGTCGAAAATTCATTAAATGTTATCGTATGATCGTCGGCTGAAGGTACATGAGCTAGCTGAAATGATAGGCATTTCGAAAAGTGCTATACATTGCATACTGATTGAATATTTGGAGATGAAATAGCTGTCCCAGAGTCGTGGAGATGTTTCAATAGAGTGTTTGCCGATGTTTTACCGTAATAAAATCGATTCTTAACTATGGATAAGTCATGGGTGTATTACTTTACACCTGAGACAACGGAACAGTCAAAACGAAGGAAATAAGTGGCAGAATCATGTCGAAAGTGGGCAAAGACAGTTCCATCTGCAGGCAAGATTATGGCATCTGTTTTTGGGAATGCGCGTGGGATAATTTTTATTAACTATCTTCATAAAATAACAACAGCAAGTAAAATGTCATCAAATTAGGGATCAAATTAGGGAAAAAGGAAGTGTCGTTTCATCAAGACAATGCACCAGTTCACACATCCACTATTGTGTAGATCGTACTCCATGAATTGAAGTTCGAATTGCCTCATCACGCACTTTCTTCTCCACATTTAGATCCTTTCTCCAAACTAGAGAAAAATTGCTCGGTTGCATATGATTTGCCACAATTGAATTGGTGGAGTCTGCGGTTGATGGCTATCTATGGAAAAAGCGCAGAGCAGATTGGACTCGGATCAAATTGTGACAGGGTGGATAAAAAAAGTTGCTCTCTTGGAGACGAATAGTGGCTTATATTTGAAATGAGGAGAGAAGTATTAGCATTATAAAAGGATGCCCTTAGGGAGGCGTACTTTCCCCTTTACTATGGTCAATCTTGGTGGATGACCTTATTGTAAAACCAAATTATAATGATTTAACCACTGTGGGTTATGCAGATGACATCACAATAATTGTAGGTGGATCAAATGACCACACAATTGGGGAACAAATGCAAGAAGCACTAAGGCTTACATGGGAATGTTGCGAAGACGAGGGACTTCCCATAAATCACAATAAAACCACAATTACCCCGTTCACTAGAAGAAGAAATCTTTATATTCCGTCACTTTATATAAGGAACACGGAGGTTCAACTCAAGGAGGAACTAAAATATCTGGGTATATTACTTGATGGAACACTCACCTGGAACCCTCATCTAGAGTCGATAACAAATACAGCTATAAAGTCAATATGGGCTAGGAAACAACTTCTAGGCAGACCGTGGGGTCTAAACCCTAATGTGAATGTCATTGTGAATATATAAACAAATAATCCTTCCGGGTATTTTATATGGCTCAGTTGTATGGTGGCAGAAGACAAACCAGACTGAAGCCCGTTTAGAATTATCCAAAATACAGAGATTAGCGTGTTTGAATAATACGGGAGCAAGGAGAACAACTCCTACGACAGCTATGGGGGTTATCCTAAATCTCAATCCACTGCACTTACCAATCCAAGGAGAAGCTTTCAAAAAAGCTATTGACCTTCATAGACTATACAAATTTAAGGAAGGCGATCATACAGGAGACTGGAGATCCTTGATAAAGCCAAAAGTATCAAAGATATGACTTTATGTAGTGTTCAGATAGATCCTGTTTTGGAACTTAAAAAATATACATATCCCGAGCAGATTCGATTGTGAATCTAACCCTTCATGGCTACATGAAGATACACAGAAGTGGTAAACTGACGGCTCCAAAACAGCAGTGGTAGGAGCGGTTGTTTACGGACCAAGATGCAAACTCCGCATCCCCCTATGTAATGAATCCACAATATTTATAGCGGAACTATACGCACTCAATGCAGCTACTGCTAAACTAATGGAAAGAAACCTGAAAAGGACAAAATGCATTTGGCTGAAAATAAAACGTGCAGACACTGGCTGGAGGGTGATGAAGCCATGGAACATATACTGGCAAAATGTCTAGCGTTTGCATATTTAAGGCACAAAGTTTTTGGCGAATCTGAAATCAGGGAGGAGGCATACAAAACATTGGCGGTGAAAGACATCATCAATTTCCTAAACGCTGTAAAGGACAAATAAAACAGGGGAGAACAAGAATCTGAAAGAGGGTGAACAATAGATCTACTTGGACGCAGTGCAGGAGGGAATAACAATCAATCCGACAACATCGTAAATCGTAAAAATCGTACTATAAATATACATATGTAGATGGGAAAATGTTTTGATTTAAAAGCAGATTTTGTTAAGCAATAAAAAAAATTTTTCAACAAAATAATGACTCGTTAAAAGCGTAAGTCAGTAAGTCTGTGATAAACCTAAATACCTTAAGTATTACGATACTAAGTTCTTGGACACTCTGAAATGTATATAGAAAATCATACCAGGTCAATTGTTTTATTAAGCTCAAAAATATTTAACTCCAGATTGGTGACGTCTTATTTTCATAAAGGAACAAATCAAGTTAATGAAATGTAATTACAATTATTTTAAAACCATTGTACAGCAAATGGTATGTTTGTTGTAATTTGTACTCGTAATTGCCTGTTATTAATGTCTCAATTAACCTCCAACTGTTAAAGTGAGTATGTATACGTACGTATGTATACGAAATGACTGAAACGTAAATATTTGAATGTATGTAGTCGCAGTAAACAAACAACAAAGTAGCTTTTGTTAATTTCTGTGGCACCTACTACAGGGGTGGTCCCATCAAGTGCAACAGTTTATGCTCTATGCCACACAACATTCGCAACATAAATTTAACATAATGAACCACGAGTGTTTTTTAAAACAAAGTTTTGTGTGTAATACTTGAAGTAATAATCACAGTTGGATACCAATGAGAATTCAATGAAGACAAAAAAGTGGCCTCTCTCTCTCTCTTTTTATTCATACTACTAATATTCTAGATAATGAACCACCCACTTCTTCTGTTCTACAATCCGTCAGTTGTACATTGTTTGTTTAGTTGGTATGTTTTTCTAATGAAATGCTGTATCAATAGGCCGTGGCGCTTTGTTACACAAACAACGATTGATTTAAACGTTTTATTTTTCTGTTTTTGTTTATTTATTGAATTGAAATTCCGTTCAGTGCAGACGCTCACTTTGGCAATGATGTCTTGTTGTTTTATTGTTAGACTCTCTACAGAGTTGCTGGTCGTAATTTATATAGTTTATTGGTCTCGAATGCAATTATATTGGAAATAATTATAACTAAAATATAAACTTAACAAAAACTGTCGACATAATTACCAGTGATTTCGGTTAAAATTTATATTCTTGTTTATTTTTCCATCATATACAGAAAAACTTGTACTTCCTTACGTGAATGTATGGAGATTATCAAATTTTTGGCTATGTACTAAATATTGAGTTGATAAGATTTGTTTATTTGAAATTTGAGTTTAATATTTGTTATGAATTTTTTAAATGTAGGTCAAAATAATTTTTTCGTTCTAATGCGATAGTCAACAATTGCCAATGGTTCCGTTTCTTGTTTTACATACACGGATGGCAAATGTTTCATTGGCTTCCAAATGCCTTACTATATATATTGTTATACTTGGTAAACTATAGATTTAACTTTATGATTTAAAAGAAGAAATATTTGATATTGCCATGCGATTGTGTCAAGTTCATGTATGGAAAAAATTACTTTGACCACAAATCCAGTATTTTTTGAAAAATCTGAATAATATGATTTACAGAAATATTTATCTGTTATCCATATAACAATTAGAAAAATTTTGCATGGAAATGGCACAAGCCCGTTATTTTTCCTGCAATGACATAAAATTATATTCGTTACTAGCTGTTTTTACCCGGTCTTGCCCGGGATGCCACGGCCTTTGACTTGAAAAATGGTTCACTATGCTTAACTCAGTACTTAGTCCCCAATGCACAAATTCCCCCAAAAATGAACTTCGTCCCCAAAAATTTTTATGGGATTGGGGAATATGTTCATGTTGGAAAAATTCCCCAATGTTTACGTTTTGGGGAGTAATTTCATTTTTTATTTCAATTTAAAATTTTTTAATTTAGAAATTTTTTTATAACACGTTACAGCAAAAATGCTTCAAAAATAAGCTGCGGAACCGCTTTAATCTTTTTTTTTTTTGAATTTTATTTATTTTTTAAACATCAAATATAACGGAATCGTTAAAGGAATCAGAACTTTTAAAAATTGAATTACTTCATTCAATAAGTGATCACCATTAACCCTTTACAACTCATGATCATAAAAATCCAATTTTTTGCAAAATAACGTTGACTTATGTAAAAACAAGTAAGAGTGTTAAATTCGGCTATGCCGAATCTTTGATACCCTCCACCTGGATTTTACGTTTATATTAATATCTGGACTTCTTGCACTATTTGTAACAAATGTATATTTGAATATGTAAACACTTTGATAAACCTATTACTGAATTATTACAACAAATGCTCTGAATTTTCAGCATTTAATAGAGTTGTCTACATATATTAGGTCATAAATTGGCACAATGACACCCGATTTATACCATTTCAAATACTAACCTGATCCAGATAATTACAAACAATATTAAGTTTAACCAGGTAAATGGTTTATTTTGTAATTTTCTTTTTAATTTAAATTTTTTAATATAAAAGTGCATTTTATTTTTTACAATCCTTTTCAATTTTCCAGACCTATTAGTATAGGGCGCATTTGTGAGTCCGCATAGATCAACTTTCAACTCTTACTTTTTTTTTATTGTATTAAATCTATCTTTGTGTCTTTAAATTAATTAAGATAATTAAGATGAAAATATTTAACAAATTGTTTTTTTTTAGTTAAACATTTTACTGATACAAGGCAAAACTAAAACTGCCAAAAATTTCAGTCAAAACTATTTTGAATGTATTTGTTAAATATCGCATAATTTTTTTCAATTTTAAACTTTAAAGTCTTTTTTAAGTCCGGTAATAACTCTATAATATGAAGGAAGTAAATATGTGGCTTTTGAAAATATATTAAAATGCGATAAATCAGATCTAAGTATACATGCTTATAACCACTGTTATAAAAAATCTTTCAAAACCAACAGTATTGCCATAATTTGAAATTGTAAAGATGCTAAATTGCAAAAAAAGATGCTTCAACGTACTGGAGGCTAAAAAAAGATGCTTTTTTTTTCAAATTTACCTTTACCTTACCATTACCCTCATATTGAAAAATTATATACTTATTAATAAATTCTTTGGTTTTTAAATCGAAAAATTAATATAAAACATACGTTTCGATTTATATTTTTTAAATTTTAATTAAAATTATTTTGGATTTCATCTAAAATTATTTTTAACATCAAATTGGGTTTATTTTAAATTTAAATTAAATATTTTTAATTTTAGAGGGATTTTTTTTTATTTAAAATATAACAGAAATTACATTATCAAAAGATACGATTATATTAGAATAATTGGTTTATGGAACCTAACATTTCTGTGATGTCATCCTCAAGTTCTTCTTGGCTCTGATATTTTTCTGACGATCGGCTTTTATCAACGACATCGCTCGGTATATTGTAAGTGTGACAGCACCGATTTTTCAATTTCAATCCTTCTTTTATACGTATTACAGAACATAACAACTCGGATTTTATTCTGTTCGAAGTTTAACTAAAGCCATTAAACTTTTAACTAAAGCCATTAAACTAAACAAACGTTCAACTTCGGCTTTTGAGAAAGACAAAACTAATATACACAATACAAATATTGATAACTCCTTAAATGGATTTTCTCCAATAGAATTTTTCAATCCATAAAGAGGTTTTATTCAGTGTTGTATCCCAGTTTTGTTCTGTGATATAACTCCATTGGATTTGAATTTTTTCTGTTTCAGATGATATAAATTTAAACTCTTCTAATATATTGGTTATCTGTTCTTTTATCCGGTTAAATGTGTTTTGTATTGAAAATTTTGGCATTTTTTTAATACAATAATATTTTTTGGCAATCGATTTTTTAATTCATTAAAAACTGTTGTTGGTGTTTACATTCTTCTATTTCAAAACGTTTTGTTATATTTGTTGAAAAAACGAGCAGAGCGGTAAAAGGAATAGTACACAAAATTACTGTACTACACTTTGAGAAATTAAAACATATCAATACCATAAAATTATATATTCAAAAATAATGAAAAAGAAAATATCAAAAAAAAAAGCAACTTTTTATTAATAAAAGATTCTAAGTTAGCATCTAACATCTTTTGATAAATTTTGGATGCTAAACGACAAAAAAAGTTGCTAAATCTAGCAACTAAAAAGCTAAAACGGCAACACTGAAAACCAAGAACAAACATTCTGTTTGAGTTATAACATCTCATTTGCAAGTCATTTTAATTAATTGTGTAAATTTTAAATGAACATCTAGCCATATCAAAAAGATGAATTATACAGAATTGTAAAAATATTTTTTTTATAATATCAGTATGTTTTTTATATTATTCTTATGTAATTCTCATGATATTTTTATCTTTTTTTTATGTTTTTTTTCTTTGCTTTTATGTTATTTTTACATAATTGAAATTGAAAATGTACAAATTAAAAATAAATTTTAAAAAAAGTAGTGTAGGGGATAAAGTGGGTGTAGGGAAAAAAGGGAATTTTTTTCATAAGCGTAGAGATTTCTGAAAAAATCTCCTGGCATCACTAGTACCTATTAAAAAACAATGTAAAAATTCACAAGACAATGCGACGTAGACTTGCTTTGTTCAAAAGCTTCCATAAGACTGAATGAAATTGTTGCTTACTTTACTCTTTGGTGAGTATTTTCGTTTTTGTTCGGCTGTATACATATAAGAAGCCGATTAGAGTTCGGTTTACTCGTGCTGCTATGCATATGTTTGTGTGTTAACAAAAATATACGATATCCCAGTCATCATTTCGAAGATCGTTTTGACAAAAATTACCTTACTGTGTCTTCTTTGAGCACTTTTGATGATTAAAAACTGATTAATCACATGCGCTATTAGAAAAAGACTAGAAAATGATTTTTGCTTTCTCTTAAAAAGTGATTTATAGAAACATTGTATTAAATAAGATTCAAAAATGAGTCGAAACTGATCAGAAAAGCGGATAAAAAGGACTCTCAAGAAGATTCGCGGGTAAGGTAATATTTAATACCAACAAAAGAATATTTTGTGATCAGCAAAAGGGCGCATTTATGACTGTTTTAATAGCACATATGAGTCAAAAAGATTCTGCATGATCATTTATTGCATAAAATGCTTACTGGGATTTTATTCACTATCTGTAGAAACAGTTTTTTAAGTAAAACAAATCTGCACACAATTTCAATTCTATTTCGTTTACAATGATACGATCACTTTGTTTACTAGCTAGTAGTAAAATAAGAAAATAGTATTATAATACAGCGTAATGACAAATTGTACTTCTCAATTAGTTTATTTTTAATGTGCCATAAGAAGTTCGGTTTGTGCTAAGAAATGAATGAATATATGCTTCCCAGGGCGAAGCTTAATCATTGCAGTTTGATTCAGTTGAGCCCGCGACTATTCCTGATGTGGATAGCTCGTGCCTACAATTTTTGGTAGTTGGGAATGGCGTTTGTGCAAAGGAAATCATGAACACTTGCTTCCCAGAGCGAGGCTTAATCATTGCACTTTGATTGAGCTGAGCTCCGCGATTATTCCTAATACGGAATAAATCGTGCATTAAATTCTCGGTAGTCCGGGAATGGCGTTTCCCTGCGCACATTAAATAATAAATTTTAAAAATGTATTATAATTAAATATTATTGACATTATAACGGGTGATTTTTTAAGAGCTTGATAACTTTTTTTTAAAAAAAAACGCATAAAATTTGCAAAATCTCATCGGTTCTTTATTTGAAACGTTAGATTGGTCCATGACATTTACTTTTTGAAGATAATTTCATTTAAATGTTGACCGCGGCTGCGTCTTAGGTGGTCCATTCGGAAAGTCCAATTTTGGGCAACTTTTTCGAGCATTTCGGCCGGAATAGCCCGAATTTCTTCGGAAATGTTGTCTTCCAAAGCTGGAATAGTTGCTGGCTTATTTCTGTAGACTTTAGACTTGACGTAGCCCCACAAAAAATAGTCTAAAGGCGTCAAATCGCATGATCTTGGTGGCCAACTTACCGGTCCATTTCTTGAGATGAATTGTTCTCCGAAGTTTTCCCTCAAAATGGCCATAGAATCGCGAGCTGTGTGGCATGTATCGCCATCTTGTTGAAACCACATGTCAACCAAGTTCAGTTCTTCCATTTTTGGCAACAAAAAGTTTGTTAGCATCGAACGATAGCGATCGCCATTCACCGTAACGTTGCGTCCAACAGCATCTTTGAAAAAATACGGTCCAATGATTCCACCAGCGTACAAACCACACCAAACAGTGCATTTTTCGGGATGCATGGGCAGTTCTTGAACGGCTTCTGGTTGCTCTTCACTCCAAATACGGCAATTTTGCTTATTTACGAAGCCATTCAACCAGAAATGAGCCTCATCGCTGAACAAAATTTGTCGATAAAAAAGCGGATTTTCTGCCAACTTTTCTAGGGCCCATTCACTGAAAATTAGACGTTGTGGCAGATCGTTCGGCTTCAGTTCTTGCACGAGCTGTATTTTATACGGTTTTACACCAAGATCTTTGCGTAAAATCTTCCATGTGGTCGAATAACACAAACCCAATTGCTGCGAACGGCGACGAATCGACATTTCACGGTCTTCAGTAACACTCTCAGAAACAGACGCAATATTCTCTTCTGTACGCACTGTACGCATTCGTGTGGTTGGTTTAATGTCCAATAAAGTAAACTGAGTGCGAAACTTGGTCACAATCGCATTAATTGTTTGCTCACTTGGTCGATTATGTAGACCATAAATCGGACGTAAAGCGCGAAACACATTTCGAACCGAACACTGATTTTGGTAATAAAATTCAATGATTTGCAAGCGTTGCTCGTTAGTAAGTCTATTCATGATGAAATGTCAAAGCATACTGAGCATCTTTCTCTTTGACACCATGTCTGAAATCCCACGTGATCTGTCAAATACTAATGCATGAAAATCCTAACCTCAAAAAAATCACCCGTTATTATTATCATCTGAGAAAAAAAATTTTTTTTAAACACCAATTTTTAACAGGGTAGAATTTTATGGTTTCAATACTACTTTTGAATACAAGTATGTACTAAGAGTAGAACCCTTAAAATCATACTATTTTTTGCAATCCTAAAAATTGCAATATTTTGTAAAAATAAAATAATTTATATTTTATTATTTTTAATATGCGCTTATTATCGATATGCATATACAGAATATATGAATGTTATTTATAGTATTTTGATATTTGCAACAGACTGTATCAATTTGTAATATTTTGTGATCTTATAAAAATCGCAGAATATTGATATTGATTTTATATAGTTTCTTTTATTAATTAATTAACTTAAATATTACACCATAAAATGTTGATATTGGTGAATTTTTATATTACTACCACAACGACCATAAAAACAACAAGTACAGCTGTGACAAAATACAAAATTTAGAATAACAATATAGGAAAACATCATATTTTTTTTTAACTTTTCAGTGATTTCTCGGCACCTATGAAACCTGTTGTCACGGTTTAAAAAACAGAAACCTTCTCGTGATGTCGGTGTATCATTCTCACTAACAACAAGCGCCCTAGCTGTCCTATTGAGAACGTTATCGTGACAAGAACAACATAGTGAAATCATATTTTTTCAAGACTTTTTTTACTCCATCGTTCAATTCTCGGGACCAGATAAACCGATTTGGACGATTTTAAATAGCAAACTTTCCAGGATGCTACTGAATCATTTTTTATACCAACGAGCAACCTAGTTGCCCGATTGAAGCCGTTATCGTGATTTCCACAGACGGACAGGCGGACAGACGGACATCGCTATATCAACTCCGCTTGTTATAAGGATCACAAATATATATATTTTATGGGGTCCAGATTTTTTTTTCTAATTATTACAAACGGAATGACAAACTTATATACACCCTCTGCACACTGGAGTGGAGGGTATGAAAACAAACACATATTTTTCAGAATTTAAAAAAAAGTTATTTTCAAAATTATATTTAGGTTTTTAAGGATTGTGACATTTCTGTAACATTGAGTCAAAAGTTAAAAAAAGTGTTAAATGGTATGAAATAATTTGAAACAATGATTTTGTTTGTTGTAGCACAAAGGGACACCACATTTTTCGCAAATAGTTTGTGATACGCCTGTGCACTGTGGAAATTTGCAGCATACTCTCTTTTCACCTCTTTCCCACCGATGTTTTTTGATGTTCTAACTCTACGATATAGTAGCCAACAGTTTGCCATAGTTAGGTCCAGTAAATGATAAAACATCCGAACTTGCCATCTTTTGCTCCGTACCTGTATTTTGTATCTTCCCATAATGCTGTCTATTAGATCGACGCCCCCATATGTCGATTATACTCGCCAACAACAAAAGGGCGATCAATTTCCATATATTTATACCCTATACCACTATGTGGTACCACTATGTGGTATAGGGTATAATGACTTTGTGCTGCTGTTTGTAACAACCAATAATATTTGACCTACACCCATCTTTAATTATACCGATCGAATCAGAATCACTATCTGATTCGATTAAACGATGTCCGTCCGTCCGTCCGTCCGTCCGTCTGTGTGTCCATGTAAAGCTTGTAATCAAACTGCAGGTCGCAAATATGAATATATTTTAATGAAATTTGGTATTTGATCTTTTATCGGCCATGGGATGGACGCTGTTGAAATTCGTGAGAATCGGTCCATCTTCAGACCTAGCCCCCATACAAATGACCCCTATGAAATCGACATAAATTGCCATAAGATCCAAATTGTCGTATAGATCTTAGTCAAATTGGGTTTGCATGTGTTTATTACATCCATTAATGAGTAGTCCAAAAACGGTCCCTATCAGGCAACTCTTAGTCATAGGCCCCATATAGAGCTGCTTCCCGATCTTCACTTAAATCTATAAAAAAAAAACAAAAATATTGCACTGATTCATCTAAAATTTTGTTTGTATATATTTTTGCAAAATACAAGAGACTTTACCAACTATTGCCAGGATCGGTCCATTTTTCGACCTAGTCCCCATATAAATATAGTATCCGATATGAACTTTTTCATATCTGCAGCCAAAAAAATTAATAAAAATGCCACTCAAATTTGGTTTATGCTTATTTTCTATATCCAATTAGTTGGGCCTAAGAGATATGGTTTCTAAAGGTATGGTATAGGGTATCGTATAGTCGCTCTAGACCGACTATAATTTTCTTACTTGTTTTTGTTTGTCTTGTCATATCTTCTAACTTTGGTCTTTGGCAACTCACCAGCAAAGTAGACAGGAGCATCGCAGCTTTGTTGTCTTTCCATATGACACTGGCTATATCAGTACCATTGTAGTCAGTAACATATTCGGTACACTACCCTCTTTCTTTTTTTGGACCTCCTTACCAGTTCGCATTTTACAATCAGGAATTCGGTTGCGCCGTGCCGTTTCTAGACTAAATATGCCCTGCTTAGCTAAATACTCTAACAGCGGCAATGAAGTAAAATAATTATCAAAGTATAGTCTGTAGTTTTGGTGTCTTGGTATGATTCTTGTCATTCTCATGACTACCTTTGATGATGCCCCTAAATTTGGCTCGTTGTTAAGAACAAGGTTTTCGGCTCCTGTTTTAGGTTCAATTTTATAGGCGAATCCTGAAACTCCACTAAGAACGTATATTTTATAACCCCATTTATGAAGTTTTTGGGGATTGTATCTTTTCAAACTATTTCTTGCTTTAGTGGAGCAAATTTGCTCATCAACACAAAGACATTCCTCTATTAGAACTCCACTAAAGGTTTCATTTAATTTGTCTACTATAGGTCTTATCTTGTATAGCCTATCAGCATTTGGGACATTACGTATTGGTAAATTAGAATTGTCATTAAAATGGATGAACTGCCTAATTTTCTCAAATTTTTGTCTTGACATTATTTCTTGTATCAGGGGTGTTCCAATTGATGAAGTCCAATGGCTGATTACACTCGGTAGTTTTATCAGCGACATAATGTATAAAGGGTCCGCCATCTAACGTTTTTTTTTCAACTAGTGCATATTTCGTGAATGGTAACACTAACACTAGTTTTATCCTTCCGCTGAACGAATATGGTTGTGTATACACTTGAACAATGCTGGGAAATATTGCGACATTACTTTGAAAATCATGGTAATGTTGCAGAATGTGTGCGAAAATTGCGTACGGATTTTGGAAGAAGAGAAGCACCGTCAGCTCCGCATGTTCGTTATCTTGTGAAAAAAGCGAAAGAAACTGGCATCCTCATCGATAAACCAAAGCGCGAAAAGCCAAAAACAGTGCGTACACCCGAAAATATTGCTGTTGTGGCAGAAAGTGTGCATGAAGCGCCATCAACATCAATTCACCGTCGTTGTCAAGAATTGAACATTTCGGAGTCATCACTGAGACGAATTTTGCATAAAGACCTTGTTATGACGTCATACAAAGTCCAATTGGTTCAGGAGCTGAAGCCAACTGACCATCCAATGCGTTTTCGCTTCGCTAAGTGGGCCTGCGGTCGACTTACAGAAGATGCCGATTTTGCCAAAATTGTCATCTTTTCAGATGAAGCTCATTTTGATCTTGGCGGGTATGTAGACAAGCAAAATTGTCGCATTTGGGGCGCAGAAAACCCGCACGCATACATTGGAAAGCCGATACGCCCAAAACGAGTCACTGTTTGGTGCGGATTTTGGTCCAGAGGCATAATTGGGCCATTTTTCTTCGAAAATGAGCAAGGAGTGGCCGTTACAGTCAATGGCGATCGTTATCGGGCCATGTTGAACGAATTTTTGTTCACAAAAATTGAAGAGGAGGACTATTATTTGTAGGGTGCCCTCAAAGATAAGTGTTACGCCAACAAGCCAGAGACAATTGACGCTTTAAAGGACAATATTCGTGAAGCCATTGGTGAAATACAGCTGCACACAATTGATAATGTGCTTAAAAATTGGACCGATCGTGTAGGCTACTGCATGGCCAGCCGAGGCAGCCATTTGAATGAAATTAATTTCCGTTATTAACCGGAAGGATTGTACTTTCAAATAAAATAAGAAATTTGAGATAATATTCAGTAGTTTTTTGTATAGCATTTTCAAAAAAAAAAGTTATTTGGCGGACCCTTTATTATTCCAATAAATTGCTGGATATCAATATGTGTTACTTGCAGTGGTTGATTAGAATTTTTTTGAACCGCGTATAGATTTGTTTGCTCTGCTATGAAACCTATCAGCTTTTTGGGGAAAAAGTGAAAAAAAAGTCAATTGGTGACTCTAGGTCTAATAAATTTGTTGGTAGTGAAGTATCTCCCGTAAACTGTAATTGTTGCTGGTTTAGTACGAAACTCATTTGTTTCCATCTCAATTGCGGTTTGTGTTGCTTTGGCATTGTCGACGCTAATTTAGTTACTCCTTCTGTATGGTCTGAAGATGAGGGACCTAATATAAGATCATTGCTTTCAACAAAATCCTCGACGATTTCTTCTTCTTCATCTGGTGTTGTTTGAAAGTCGGGGGGTCAATAATGCTGTCATCATCGTCTTCTAGCGCATCTTCACTGTCATATTGACAAAGTATGTCATATATTTCAATTTCTCGCAATACTCGAGACGCCATTCTGGAATAAAAATAACCACACATACGCCTACATATACATTATTTTTTCCCGTTTCAATTCAATGTAACAGAAATGTTACAAACACAAATATTAACTGCATGTTATAGTAATTTAAAACTATGTACTGCAAATAATAGAATGCCGAAAATAATCCACTTACCACTATTCACTTTTTATATAATATTTTTAAATTTTAAATTCGTGAAACGGGGACTTTTCAGTTTCTACGTTTGACAAACTTCAATGCCATGTAATTCAATAACGCCGTCACCTAAAGAGCTAGTTGTGTACGAAGTTCATAAAATGTGTATTGCCATAATGTTACAAAGATTTAAATCGCAAGTGCATAGTTTTTTTTACAACGTAGGGCGTTTTTTTTTTTTGGGTTGTTACAGTTATGTCACACTGAGTAATAAAGGGTTAAGCGGAGACGTCAAATTTATAGTTTCAAAAAGTGAAAATGAATGCGACGTTTAAAATTGTGCCGCAAGGTTGCTTTAAAAACTGCTTATAAAATACTTATAGCAATTATTGCACATACGTAGATAAAATTTATCATAAGATTTTTCACTGATCTGTGTTCCTCGAGCGAGTCGCGTCCGCGTCCGCGCGTTCATCAACTTATTTTAATCGCCAAAATATATTATTCAGATCATTGCGATATTTTAGCTGAGCGCGTCCGGTCCGCGCGCCGCTTCTGCGCGTTTGGCAGCCACACTAATGCTGCCGCGTCGCGTCCGCGTGCTGCTTCCGCACACCGAAATGATGCTATTGAAAAGAATACAGATTTTAAATATGTTTATTGCAGAACAGATATTCAGAAATTTTAAATTTGGGGAATTTGTTAATCGTGAAGTTATTCCCTAATATTTCGTGGAATAAGTTAATTTTTTTGGGGAATTTGTTCATTTGCAACTAAGTATGTTTATGCATTTGCGATGTAAGAAAATGCGGGTTCCATGGTAGCAGTTGTTTCAGATCCAAGACGCCACCTTTCGTGAATGCAGCATTTAATAACATCCTCTTTTGTTGGAAGCATCCTAGCAAAATCTGTCGGTGATCCGAAAATTGGGCAGTCTAATGCTCCTCGCTTTGAAAATTTTGATGATTTTGCCTTGTTTTGTTGCTCACTGCCAGCTCAGTTCACGGCCTGTAACAAAAAAAGGATTAGTAATTAATATAATCATAATAATAATAATCAATAATTAGCGGTAAATAATTAGTGATTAATAATAATGTAGAAAATATGTCGCTAAAATAATTGTTAATAAATCATATTTATATCTAAAAGTATAATGAAAAAACAGTGTATTTGTGGATTTTTGGGAAATTTCAGGCTCCTTGCCAGAGCGTGGAGCGCCAATTTTTGCACTGTAATTAACCATACATAGGTGCAACTTTTGCACATTACCGCAAAGTGCTGTGACGTTTGAAAAAATTTTCAAAAAAAAAAAAAAAATTTGTCGATTTTACCAAATTTTTGATATTTCCCGTCCCTTGCCAGAACAGAAAACATTATCGTAGGGTGATGAAATTTTGAACAGAGAAGTTACTTAACTTTTCCACTCTACCCCAAAAGCATCATAAAAAATTTGCTTTTTTCGATACTCCTAATGGATACACAGACAGACGGTGATTTTGAGTCGATCGGTATAATAAAAGATGGGTCTAGATCAAATAGTTTTGGTAGTTACAAACATTAGCACAGTCACTATACCCTGACCACAGGGTGAAGGGTATAGTCAGCACAAGCTGTTGGGTTGTTGTACAAATTTAAAAACAAATTGGAACATGAAACAAAAATACTAATTTATAATGCCTTAATTCAAAGTCATTTCAATTATTGAGCCATTCTATATGGCAGTAAAGGCGCATTTATATGATATCACTCAGTCGTATTTTTTTTTTTTTTTCGACATGAAAATCCAATGAAATTCATCGGACTGTCGTAAAGTAGTAACGACATTACGCCATTTAAACCGTCACAGTCAAGTCTTATGAAAACAGCTGTTAAGAATAACTCGCAAATTTATTTTGCAATTTATATTTTATTTCTACTTTCAGTGTTTTTGTTTACCATTTTTAATATTACCAAAAAAAAAAAAAACAAATCTGGTCCGATGAAAATGGCAAGTTTTTTAAAATATTTTTAAAAAATAAAAAAACCATTGGACTTCGAAAATAAAATCATACAGACTGTCAATTTCATAACATAAGCTTTTTACATGATACGAGTTTTTCATAATACTCGACTTTTTGACAGGTCGTATTACAAAATGTGATACCGAAAACTGGCCTTAACAACACACAGTTGCATTTAAATCTCTTCAACGGACTCAAAATAAAGTACTTAAGATAGTGGCAAACTTTCCAACAATATATCCCACAATATCTCTTTATTGCAATGTATTCAAATTGGTTTTACTAATTCATGGACTATACATATTACAATTTGTATTGTGTGTCTTTAAGTGCCTAAATAATATTGAACACCATACATTGAAGGTTACAAGGAAGAAACATGCTTTCAATACGAGAATCAACCATAATTTAGCAGTATCGTGGTGTAGGTTGGAAACAACCAAGCAGCGAATAGAATATAAGGGTAGTAGTGAGTTTAACAAAATAAAAAGTATAAATAGAATTCCAACATTTAAAATTTCTTTAAAAAGTTGTCTGTTACAAAAATTTTTTATTAAATTTTTAACGTAGTTATACGTTAAAATTTTAACGCCTCCACAATGTCCTAAGAACGCTGCGGCATTGTAAATTAATGTATTATTTAACAAGTAAGAAAATTATAGTCGGTCTAGACCGACTATACGATACCCTATACCATGCGTTTAGAACCCTATCTCTTAGGCCCAACTAACTGGACATTGAAAATAAACAAAAACCAAATTTGAGTGGGATTTTTATTAATTTTTTTGGCTGCAGATATGAAAAAGTTCATATCGGATGCTATATCTATAAAGGGACTAGGTCCAAAAATGGACCGATCCTGATCATGTTTGGTAAAATCTCTTGTATTTTGCAAAAATATATACAAACAAAATTTGAGAAGAATCAGTGCAATATTTATACCCTATACCACTATGTGGTTTGGGTATAATGACTTTGTGCTGCTGTTTGTAACAACCAAAAATATTTGACTTAGACCCATGTTTAATTATACCGATCGAATCAGAATCACTTTTTGAGTTGATTTAACAATGTCCGTCCGTCCGTCCGTCCGTCTGTGTGTCCATGTAAACCTTGTAATCAAACTGCAGGTCGCAAATATGAATATATTTTGATGAAATTTGGTATATAAGCTTTCATCGGCCATGGGATGAACGGTATTGAAATCGGTAAGAATCGGTCCATGTTTAGACCTAAATTGCCACAAGGTCCAAATTGTCATATAGACCTTACTCAAATTGGGTTTGTATTCGTTCATTACATCCACTGATGAGTAGTCCAATAATGATCCCTTTGGCCCCATATAGACTGCTTCCCGATCTTCACTTAAATCTATTAAAAACAAAAATAATGCACTGATTCTTCTCAAATTTTGTTTGTATATATTTTTGCAAAATACAAGAGACTTTACCAAACATGATCAGGATTGGTCCATTTTTGGACCTAGTCCCCATATAGATATAGCATCCGATATGAACTTTTTCATATCTGCAGCCAAAAAAATTAATAAAAATGCCACTCAAATTTGGTTTATGCTTATTTTCTATATCCAATTAGTTGGGACTAAGAGATAGGGTTTCTAAATGCATGGTATAGGGTATCGTATAGTCGGTCAAGACCGACTATAATTTTCTTACTTGTTTTGTATTTTAATAGATTTAAGTGAAGATCGGGAAGCAGCTCTATATGGGGTCAAAGGGATCATTTTTGGACTACTCATTAGTGGATGTAATGAACGCATACAAACCCAATTTGAGTAAGATCTATATGACAATTTGGATCTTATGGAAATTTATGTCGATTTCATATGGGTAATTTGTATGGGGGCTAGGTCTGAACATGGACCGATTCTCACCAATTTCAATAGCGTTCATCCCATGGCCGATAAAAGCTTATATACCAAATTTCATAAAAATATATTCATATTTGCGAACTGCAGTTTGATTACAAGCTTTACATGGACACACAGACGGACGGACGGACGGACGGACGGACGGACATTGTTAAATCAACTCAGAAAGTGATTCTGATTCGATCGGTATAATTAAAGATGGGTCTAGGTCAAATATTTTTGGTTGTTACAAACAGCAGCAAAAAGTCATTATACCCAAACCACATAGTGGTATAGGGTATAAAAATGGGGTAATAAAATAAAAGTTTAGCTATTTATCTTAATATTTTATTTTTTTTTTTTTTGAAATCAAAACATACACATTTTTAAACTAATAACTAATCTAACATATAACAAGAGAGTTTTCATCAAAACTCTTTCTTCCCTTATGCATATGAGTTTTGAATTAACCCGTGACTATGCGTGACTGTGTCTGACAATCTTAAAATTAATCTTGGCCACAGCAAGTCTATGAACAAAGTTTCAGATTGATCGGATGAGGGGAAGTGAGTTTTTAATCTCTCCGTGACTGTGCGTGACTGTGTCAAAGTTAATCTTTTTTCACAGCAAGTCTATCGACCAAGTTTCAGATCGATTGGATGAGACGAAATCCGATTTAAATCTCTCCGTGGCTGTGCGTGACTAAGTTGAAGTTAATCTTTTTTTCACAGCAAGTGTATGGACCAAGTTTCAGATCGATCGGATGAGGGGAAATGACATTTATATCTCTCCATGGCTATGCCTGACTATGCGTGGCTGTGCGTGCCTACCCCAAAATTAATCTGTAGTCATAGCAAGACTATGGGCCAAGTTTCAGATCAATTGGATAAGGGGATGGGGTTGCCCCACGATGGACGGAGAGTATGAGTTAAAAGAAAGAGTTTAAAAAAGTTTATAATTTTATGATCCAATTTTTGATATTGAACGTTCAAGTCGTCAAAAACGTATTTTGCTAAAAGTTCCATTGTATTGTCACTCACTGAGTCTGCGGTTAATTATATATATACACGACTGAACACAATTTGACTCCTCCCAGATATTTGTGCCGTCAACACATTCTTGGGAATGACCTTTTTATACTGCCGTGTGCTTTAACAAGCATTAAATTTGAGTTTCTCAATCGATTACCCGAAACAAATGCGTCATAATCACGAATGGCTTAATTTGTTGCAATATTGTAATCCAGAACTTTTAGCAGTGCTCGATTGATTTCTGAGCATCTTTTAATTTGTCTTTCTTAATCAGTAAAATCTTTGTGCCAGGTGCACTCAATCACATACTCAGGCCGAGCTTAATAAAAAACAAGTAAGAAAATTATAGTCGGTCTAGACCGACTATACGATACCCTATACCATGCCTTTAGAGACCCTATCTCTCAGGCCCAACTAACTGGATATAGAAAATTAGCATGAAGCACATTTGAGTGGGATTTTTATTAATTTTTTTGGCTGCAGATATGAAAAAGTTCATATCGGATGCTATATCTATATGGGGACTAGGCCCAAAAATGGACCGCTCCTGACCATGTTTCGTAAAGTCTCTTGTATTTTGCAAAAATATATACAACCAAAATTTGAGAAGGATCAGTGCAATATTTTTGTTTTTTGATAGATTTAAGTGAAGATCGGGAAGCAGCTCTATATGGGGCCTATGACTAAGAGTGTCCCATAGAGATAATTTTTGGACTACTGATTAATGGATGTAATAAACACATACAAACCCAATTCGACTAAGATATATGTGATAATTTGGATCTTATGACAATTTATGTTGATTTCATAGGGGTCATTTGTATGGGGGCTAGGTTTGAACATGGACCGATTCTCACCAATTTCAATAGCTCAGTAGTTCATCCCATGGCCGATAAAAGCTCAAATACCAAATTTCATCAAAATATATTCGTATTTGCGACCTGCAGTTTGATTACAAGCTTTTAATGGACACACAGACGGACGGACGGACGGACGGACGGACATCGTTAAATCGAATCAGAAAGTGATTCTGATTCGATCGGTATAATAAAAGATGGGTCTAGGTGAAATATTTTTGGTAGTTACAAACAGCAGCACAAAATCATTATACCCAAACCACATAGTGGTATAGGGTATAAAAATATATTTGTACCAAACTGTGTACTTAGAGGACCCTACGTCTTAACATCTAATTACTTTTCAACCATAAATCAAGTTAAAAAAGTTAAGTTTCAGTTAAATTTACATCTTTCAAGTCTGAAATATTGTAGAATTACATTTAATTTCAATGGCACACTCCATAGTAAGTACTCGTGCTATAAATTAATGCATAGTCGTGGATGTGCAAAAAAATTAAATTCCACATATTTTGAAGCAGTTATTTTAAATTACTCAAAAAAAAAAAAAAAAAAAGAAAATACATTTATTTTCTGTTTTCTTCGCTAAGTCAAGACGTTAAATTACATTTTAACTTTTACTCCGCACTAAGAGTACATATTTTGCCAGCTCGTTATAACGAGTATACCCTTTAAGATTTGACAATTAAAATTCCCATAATTGCATTTCAAACAGAAGAATTAGTTATAAAAGTTATAAGGTACCTTAAATAACCTTTTATACAAAATAATATCGTGATCTTGTAATAAAATTGTCTTGTCATCACAGTCATCTCCTCAATTGTTAATGACAAACCAGCAGCATGACCAACATTGAAAACATGACCAGAAAAATGAATACAAACTATAAAATTTTTAACAACTAACTAAAATATAAAAATTCAACTTAAGCAGACACTATTTATAACTTAAGCAATTCAAAAACTATCCTTATATATATAACGAAAACTTTAACGAAAAGGTGGGCTTTACCTTACGGTTAAAATCGTGCTATGGTAGATAATTTTTGTTGTACTTTCTAGTACTTCAAAGTATTAAAGACCAACACGAATTATTTCGAGAGGTGGTTTTTCTTTATACTTGAGAAAAACTAAACATTTAGAAAAGCCAAAAAAAAAAAAAAAAAATCCTATGAAAAGGAAAAAGCAAAACTTATGTAGAATTGACGTGAGGTAGCAAAAGGGCATAACAGAAGTCACGTTGTCAAAAAATAAAATGAAGAAAATACATGGAATAACAAAAATATTATGGGATGACTGTAACGAAGACATTAATTACAAAAAAAACAAGGAAAAAATAATGATCTGAGATATGAGAAAATATATGTATGTAAATGGATATTATAGGTTTTTTGTACGTTTTGGTCAGTTTAGAAGTTGAAGGAAACAAGAAATTGTTTTTAGTAATAATGAGGGCGTCCCAGAATGCATGCAAGATTTGAGTTTTCCGCCATTTGTGCATTAAAGTGTTGGGAACCATAAAAAAGACAGCTTGACAGCTGACAGTTTAAGATTAGTACAAATGGAGCACTACACGATAGAACAATGTTTTATAATTGTTGAACGATATAATGTAATCAATGATGAATCCGACAATGGTCAAAATGAAGTTGTAGAAATAGATTATCCACGGAATGAAGCAGCAACATAATGACAGACTTAGGTTAGACGAAGCCATTTCAAAACAAGTTAATTATATTACAGCTGGTAGAGAAAAACGCATATAGTTCCAGATAATGTGAAACTTATAAACGGGACAAATATATACGAAAATTCACGTACAAATGCGTTATCCTGTTAAGAGCCTACTTGCAGACACAATAACTTATAAGTGTTTAAACGAAACAATAACAAATTAAAAATAAAAAAAAATTAATAAAAGTATAGTATAGTCAAAGACGACAATTTTTAAAGTACAAAGTGGCCGTTATGAGCTATTTAGGGTTAATAGGCATGTTCAAAAGTTATACACCTTTATCGTAACTACAATTTTGCGAATTATTATTAGTGAAAATAAGGAGTTCTTATATTTCAAAAAGAGTGCAGGAAAAAAAAATTTTTTTTTTCGCATAAAATGTTAATGAAATTTGCGTAGTTTTTAGCTACATTATTGCTAAATATAGTTAAGCGGTATTACCAAATCTTAATGAGTTGTTGGACAAAAACTTATGTCACCTTTTTTCAAATAACCCAGTGATTTTCAGAATTTTTATAGGTTCATAAAAAAAAAATTGTCATCAACCTCTCCAAACCGAGTGTAGTGTTTTACTACCCTCTGGTAGTGGAATCGAACCTATTCTGTGAAGTCTGTGTATTTTTTTTTATGTTGCACTGTGATATTCATTGTCATTCATTGTCATTCATTGTATTGAAACTTTTTTATTTGTTTCTAGTTTTGACATAAGCATGTGTTATTTACTTTTTAAATAGTTTTTTTCAGAGTTCAGAAAAAAACACACACTGAATAAAAAACTCGTACATATATGTAAACAAACATAACTTAGACCAACACACACATATTTTTATTTTCATATCAATTATGTGCGTTTCTAAATTTTCTACGGTGCCCAACACAATCATGACTTGTGTTCGTTTTAATATTTCGTTATTTACACGAACATTTTTCTATCACGTACTTTTTGTTTCGATCACACATAAACCACACATATTCGAGTGTTGCTTTATTTAAAGTTCGTGTTCTGGTACGTGTACTGAAAAAAAAAACAGAACATGTACAATAAACAGGTTCGAGTTCAGTTATATTTTAAGTCGTGTTCTGACATGAATTTAAAATATAACTGAACTCGAACCTCTTTATTGTACATGTTCTATTTTTTCTTAGTACACGAGCCAGAACATGACTTAAAATATAACTGAACTCGAACCTGTTTATTGTACATGTTCTATTTTTTCTTAGTACACGAGCCAGAACACGACCTGTTTATTGTACATGTTCTATTTTTTCTTAGTACACGAGCCAGAACACGACTTAAAATATAACTGAACTCGAACCTGTTTATTGTACATGTTCTGTTTTTTCTTAGTACACGAGCCAGAACACGACTTAAAATATAACTGAACTCGAACCTGTTTATTGTACATGTTCTGTTTTTTTTTTCAGTACACGTACCAGAACACGAACTTTAAATAAAGCAACACTAGAATATGTGTGGTTTATGTGTGATCGAAACAAAAAGTACGTGATAGAAAAATGTTCGTGTAAATAACGAAATATTAAAACGAACACAGTCATGATTGTGTTGGGCACCGTAGAAAATTTAGAAACGCACATAATTGATATAAAAATAAAGAAATGTGTTGGCTGCTTTTGAACAGAGCATTGTGTGTTTCATGTGTGTATTTTCTGAACCTTGGTTTTTTAGTATTTGTTTGAACACAAAACAACAACATACTTATAATTAGATGAAAATATCTTTCAAGACACCATTCCGCTCAACGCACAGTGGTGGGTTGAATGATAGTCAAGGAAGTCGTATAAAAAATATATATATTTTTCTGTTACACATTATTATTAATACATTAAAAACTGCCATTTAAAAAAAAAAAATTTGTTGTAAAATTTTTTAAGCCTGTTAAAGAGCTTTTTTATTTTTCGGAAAAAATTATCTTTGTTCACAATTTTTGACATAACTTTGTATTCTAAGGAAATACATTAATGAATAAATTAATGTACTTAATACTCTATTGAAAAAAGGAAGTAAACAAACAAATATGTTTTTAAACTCTTTCTTTTAACTCATACTCTTTGTCTGTCAGTCTGTCTGTCTGTCTGTCGTGGGTCAACCCCATTCCCCCTTATCCAACTGCTCTGAAACTTGGCCCATAGTCTTGTTGTGACTACAGATTAATTTTGGGGTAGTCACGCACAATCACGCATCGATATAAAGATAAATTTTGACATAGTCACGCACAGTCACGCATAGTCACGCACAGTCACGAAGAGATTAAAACCTCACTAAGCCTTATCCGATCTCTCTGAAACTTTGTCCATACACTTGCCGTGAATAAAAGATTAACTTTGACATAGTCACTCACAGTCACGGAGTGGTTTAAAACTCATTAAGCCTTATCCGATCGATCTGAAACTAGGTCGATAGACTTGCTGTGAAAAAAGATTAACTTTGACTTAGTCCGCACGGTCACGCATAGCCACGTGCAGTCACGGAGTGATTTAAAACCCATTTACCCTTATGCGATCGATCTGAAACTTGGTGGATAGACATGCTCTGAAAAAAGATTAACTCATCCGATCGATCTGAAACTTTGTCCATAGACTTGTTGTGGCCAAAGTTTAATTTTATAATAGTCACACACAGTCACGCACAGTCACGGAGATATTCATAACTCATATGCATAAGGAAAGAAAGAGTTTTAATAAAAACTTTGTTCTTATGGGTTAGATTATTATAAAGGGTCCGCCAAATAACTTTTTTTTTTATACCCTATACCACTATGTGGTTTGGGTATAATGACTTTGTGCTGCTGTTTGTAACAACCAAAAATATTTGACCTAGACCCATCTTTAATTATACCGATCGAATCAGAATCACTTTTTGAGTTGATTTAACAATGTCCGTCCGTCCGTCCGTCCGTCCGTCTGTGTGTCCATGTAAACCTTGTAATCAAACTGCAGGTCGCAAATATGAATATATTTTGATGAAATTTGGTACATAAGCTTTTATCGGCCATGGGATGAACGCTATTGAAATTGGTGAGAATCGGTCCATGTTCAGACCTAGCCCCCATACAAATTACCCCTATGAAATCGACATAAATTGCTATAAGATCCAAATTGTCATATAGATCTTACTCAAATTGGGTTTTGTATGCGTTCATTACGTACATTAATGAGCAATCCAAAAATGATCCCTTTGGCCCCATATAGGGCTGCTTCCCGATCTTCACTTAAATCTATTAAAAAACAAAAATATTGCACTGATTCTTCTCAGATTTGGTTTGTATATATTTTTGCAAAATACAAGAGATTTTTCCAAACATGATCAGGATCGGTCCATTTTTGGACCTAGTCCCCATATAGATATAGCATCCGATATGAACTTTTTCATATCTGCAGCCAAAAAAATTAATAAAAATCCCACTCAAATTTGGTTTTTGCTTATTTTCTATGTCCAGTTAGTTGGGCCTAAGAGATAGGGTTTCTAAACGCATGGTATAGGGTATCGTATAGTCGGTCTAGACCGACTATAATTTTCTTACTTGTTTTTAAATGCTATAAAGAAAAAACTACTGAATATTATCTCAAATTTCTTTTTTTATTTGAAAGTACATTCCTTCCGGTTAATAATGGAAAATAATTTCATTCAAACGGCTGCCTCGGCTGGCCATGCAGTAGCCTACACGATCGGTCCAATTTTTAAGCCCATTATCGATTGTGTGCAGCTGTATTTCACCAATGGCTTCACGAATATTGTCCTTTAAAGCGTCAATTGTCTCTGGCTTGTTGGCGTAACACTTATCTTTGAGGGCACCCCACAAATAATAGTCCAACGGTGTCAAATCATAGCTCCGAGGTGGCCAAACGGCATCAGCTCTGCGGCTGATAATGCGATCTTCAAATACAGGGCGCAAAACATCGAGTGTAGCTTCGGCTGTGTGGCACGTAGCACCGTCCTGTTGAAAGCAAATGTTGCCGATATCCTCCTCTTCAATTTTTGTGAAAAAGATTCGTTCAACATGGCCCGATAACGATCGCCATTGACTATAACGGCCACTTCTTGCTAATTTTTGAAGAAAAATGGCTCAGTTATGCCTCTGGACCAAAATCCGCACCAAACAGTGACTCGTTTTGGGTGTATCGGCTTTTCAATGTATGCGTGCGGGTTTTCTGTGCCCCAAATGCGACAATTTTGCTTGGTTACTTACCCGCCAAGATCAAAATGAGCTTCATCTGAAAAGATGATTTTTTTAACAAAATCGGCATCTTCTGTAAATCGATCGCAGGTCCACTTAGCGAAGCGAAAATGCATTGGATGGTCAGTTGGCTTCAACTCCTGAACCAATTGGACTTTGTGTGGCGCCATACCAAGGTCTTTATGCAAAATTCGTCTCAATGATGCCTCCGAAATGTTCAATTCTTGAGAACGACGGTGAACTGATGTTGTTGGCGCTTCACGCACACTTTCTGCCACAGCAGCAATATTCTCGTGTGTACGCACGGTTTTTAGATTTTCACGCTTTGGTTTATCACTTTTTTCACAAGATAACGAACATACGGAGCTGACGGTGCTTCTCTTCTTCCTAAATCCGTACGCAATTTTCGCACACATTCTGCAACATTACCATGATTTTCAAAGTAATGTCGCAATATTTCCCAGCGTTGTTCAAGCGTATGCACAACCATATTCGTTCAGCGGAAGGATAAAACTAATCATCTGTCAAATCAGACTTGAGCTAAGTGTTACCATTCACGAAATAAGCACTAGTTGAAAAACAAAAACGTTGGAAGGCGGACCCTTTATTATAATTAATTTAATATCAAGTATTTGAATTTTTATACCCTATACCACTATGTGGTTTGGGTATAATGACTTTGTGCTGCTGTTTGTAACTAACAAAAATATTTAACCTAAACCCATCTTTTATTATACCGATCGAATCAGAATCACTTTCTGAGTCGATTTAACGATGTCCGTTCGTCTATGTGTCCATGAAAACCTTGTAATCAAACTGCAGGTCGCAAATATGAATATATTTTGACGAAATGTGGTATATAAGTTTTCGTCGGCAATGGGATGAACGTTGTTGGTGAGAATCGGTCCATGTTCAGACCTAGCCCCCATACAAATGACCCTTATAAAATCGATATAAATTGCCATAAGATCCAAATTGTCGTATAGATGTTAGTCAAATTGGGTTTGCATTTGTTTATTACATCCATTAATGAATAGTCCAAAAACGATCCCTACGGGACAACTCTTAGTCATAGGCCCCACATAGAGCTCCTTCCCGATCTTCACTTAAATCTATAAAAAAAACAAAAATATTGCACTGATTCTTCTCAAATTTTGTTTGTATATATTTTTGCAAAATGCAAGAGACTTTACCAACCATGGTCAGGATCGGTCCATTTTTGGACCTTGTTCCATTTTGGACCAAAAAAATTAATAAAAATGCCAATCAAATTTGGTTTATTGTTATTTTCTATATCCAATTGGTTAGGCCTAAGAGATAGGGTCTCTAAACGCATGGTATAGGATATCATATAGTCGGTCTAGACCGACTATAATTTTCTTACTTGTTTTCACCTGTTATTAAATCTAGTGCCATCTCTGGTATATGATGATTTTTTTTGGCGCTAAGTAATGAATCTGAACTAAGTACAAACTTCTTAAATATGTCTTCATTCAACTTTTCCCGACAGCATTTAATCGCGTATTATTCTCTATAATTTTTGAAATCTTAGTTTCGAGCTTCTTTAGCTTCCTCACATAGTTAGCCAATTGGCAATAATGCATGTAAAACTATACCTGGCCCGTGAATAAAGAAGTTTTGTAATGTGGGAGGCATATAAAAACACGGTTAGAGCTTAAGGAGATGTCTGTCCGTGTTGTGAGTATAGTTTCTAAACTTTTCAACTTGAATCTCATGTCCACAATATACAACAACAGAGTTCCCAAAGCATGGCTTCGGTTGTTCGATGATCAGTAGTAGTTTTACACGTTTTTTTTTTTTATCATTTCTCTTTGGGATTTTACGTTAGAGTGGATGAAAATTAAAGTATTGAAACGTACCACGGTTAAGACTTTTCAAGTATGATGAAATAAAGAAATGTTATCTCATGATTTGTAATAATGAGATTTCCTGTTTCCTTCAATTTATAGAATAAAGTAAAAGTAGTGATTTTTAGTGCAAAAACCAAAACTATGAACAAGTATTAGCTATAAGGTTTGCAGCATTTTTTGATTTGCAACTGTGAATTTTTAAAAGAGAGTTTGATATTTTGCGTGATAGCAAATATACGCAAATGGTTTTTTGGTTTACCCGATCGCACCCGTTAACACTTTGAAACTCTATATTTATTTCAAAAATCCCTTTTTTTTTGATAATATTCAAAAAAAATGTTAAAAATATTTCTACAACATTTTTCTAATAAGAAATTATCAACCAGACGTTTAAACTTCCGTTTAAAAATGGTTTTGATTTTAGAATAAATAACCAAAAAAAATATACCTGAAATTCGTAGTTTTTTTACTTTTTACCACTTTCCACTTAATTATCGAAAATTGTAGAACTTTGAAAGAGTATAACAAAAAAGTAAACAACGTAGAACATTTTTTTGACAGCTGTTAATGCTTAATTTTATCTGCTTTCATCCGGTACTAAAACTTATTAACTTTTGAATTAGTCTTCACTTTTGCAATATTCCAACCCAATGTGAAACGTCACTTAATTTTTGAAATATAAACGATTCTAAGTTCTCTGTCAAAATTTTACGTTTTTAATTTGGTAACACTAAAAATAGTTACTTCACAATTCGGATGCGGTGTTCCAAGGCGGTGTAAGTTTTAGTTTTCAATTTCATTAAAATCTCAAATTTAATATGAGTCGTAATTAACCATACGGACACAAAACGGACACAAGAAGTTGTGAACATAGCTATAGGCATATAATTAGTAAAATAGGCCGAGTGTACGATACCTACGCCAAAGGCTCTCAGATGCAACTTTGCTGAGCTCTAATAGGATATCGAATAGAAGCATAATCCAAACTTAAGTGACATTGTTATTAATTCGTATCCCGCAGATTTAAAAAAAAAATTCATTTTGGAATATATTTTTATGGGGATTAATAGTCTGTTTCTATAAGTCATTTCTAATAGCACACAGATGATCAGCACCCAAAAAATAACGTTATGAATTTGGTTTCAATAACTCGACTAACAATTTATGTCTAGCTTACGTTTGGTTACGTTGTTAATTTTATCTTGGCAAAATACAGTATTGCCATCAAGTTTCTTTTAACTTTTTTTTATTTTTTCGGGCTAATTATGGTCAATTAAATATTAAGATGATAATAAAAAAAATTCAAATTATTACATCCTTTTCACTCGACGTTTCGTTGACGGTATTTCAACTTCTTCTGGAGTGTGAACTTTATTTATTTCTAATGACAAAATATATAAACAACAACATAAATTTAATTTAATATTAAAATCTTAAATACTAGTATCACAGGTTAACTTACGATTTTATTTTATTACATTGTCAAGTATTAAATTTGTATAAAAAACTGGACATCACAACACAAAATTTTAATATATTTAATAAATAATTACAATTTTAAAAAATCACAGTTTAACCTAACAACTAGTATCACAGATTGTTTTTATTATTAGACTAATGCTATAGAATACACAAGGGAACAAAATTGAACTTTTTTTGTGTTGATTTGAAATTTATAGCAAATTTTTACTAATTTGAGGTCGCTGATTTCAAATCTGCACTTGGTTTTTTTCTATCAGCTCGACTTTTCGAGATATACCGTTATGTTCAAAATTAAGGCACTTCCGCTACATATATTGGAATAACTTGAAAACGGTTCACCATATTAAATTAAAAAAAAAAATCCGAAACTCGCAAACAATATTCTCTTAAAGCCGTGCTTACTTTGTTTTTAAATTTTCCAAGTAGTTTTAGAGATATCGTTCAAGTTTTGAAAAAAAAAATTAAAATTTAAAAAAAAAAACATTTTTTTTGTTCTTTAAAAATTCCTAAAAAATAAAAATGAGACAAAAATCACAGTTTTGGTCTACAAACAGTTAGCTAAATATATTTCGAATAAAATGAGCTTTATTTCATTGCAATCGGTGCACAACTTTTGATTTTGTTCACGATTTACTGAATTGATATAAATCGCGATTTCCATACAAAAATAACATTTTCTAATGTGTAAGTGTTTGTATGTAATAAGTTAGTTTTTTATGATTCTAAGAATTAAAAAAATTGAGTAATAAAAAAAGTTTATTTCATTTTTATGGTCAGCTATACTTTTTAATTTAACACAAAAAGAGAATTTTAAAGAAAAATAAAAAATTTTAATACACAAATATTACAATGTAATAACAACTCATCGAAAAATTTTCTTTTATAAGATTTTCTTAAATAACCTTGTTTAGAGGGATTTGTTTTAATGCTCCAGCAATAGTCCGCCATCATATGATTATCCCAGTGACCCTGGTACCGCTCCTCTATAGTGCGGATATCTTGATGGAAACGTTCACCTTGTTCTGCACTGAAGTCTCCAAGATTTTCAGGGAAACAATCCAAATGACTGTGTAGGTAGTGCACCTTAATGCTCATATTACAACCAAGCTGCTTGAAATGTGACAACATGTTATCCACGTGGTCCGAATAGTGCTCACCCTTTTTGTTTCCCAGGAAATTGCGCACTATCCAAACAAATTCATTCCAAGCATTTCTTTCAATATCTGTCATGGAATTACTAAAATTTTCATCATTGATTAATTTTTTGATTTGAGGGCCATCAAAAATGCCAGCTTTCAGTTTCTCCGAACTCAAATTGTTGAACTTTTTACTGATATATCTAAAACAATCACCGTCCTTGTTGAGAGCTTTGACAAATTGTTTCATAAGTTCTAGCTTGATATGGAGAGGTGGCAGTATTATGCGATCCCTGGACACAAGTGGTTGATTAACTATATTGTGGTTTCCTGGAACCATAGCTTCCCTCGAAGGCCAGTCTTTCTTACTCCAGTGTTCAGATCTGGCTCTTCTATCCCATAAACAAATGAAACACGGATATTTTGTGTAGCCACCTTGTTGGCCTAGAAGAAAATTCACCATTTTTAGATCCACACAAATTAGCCAGCGGTGTTCGTTGTACTTTACTTTATTTATAACTGAGGCAATTGTAGAATATTCTTCTTTAGCTTTAGTTGAATGTGCAATGGGCAACGAACCCAATTTATTACCATTATGCAGAAGTACACATTTTAGGCTGCGTTTAGAAGAATCTATAAATAGTCGCCAGTCATTTGGATCATACTCCTCTAATCCCATCGCTGTTACTAAACCAGGAACATCTGAACAATAAACAAATTCATCGTCTTCGGAAAAGAATGGGAGTAAGTTTTTTTCTCTGTTACGGTAGTATGAAATTGTTGTTCCTTGGGTTAACAGATTTTTTTTGCTTTAATCGAGAAGCAAGAATTTCAGATGCTTTTTTAGAAAGTCCAAGGTCTCTCACTAAATCACTAAGCTCCTCCTGATTAAATTGCTCGCGTTCAGAAAAAATATCTAAATGCAAGTCATCTGATCCAAATTCAGAAATTGGTGAAGGAACATTTTGTCGTAAGTCGTGGAAATTGTGTGTAGATGTAGATGGTTGTGGTTCTGAATCCTCACTAGAGTACAGGACTGGTTGGGTAATAGACAACACGTTAGGATAAATCCATTTAGACCCGTTTGTTTTATTAATGCCTGTTATGTTGACAGCGCAAAAATAACAATCATCATAATGATTCGAAGGTTCCCGCCAGATCATTGGTGTTTTATACTTGAAGTGGGTCCGTTGCTTGTTTGCCCATAACCTTAAATACTCTACACAGTTTTTACATACAGTATTAGGAATCCAGTACTTGTCACGGGTTTCCATGGTAAATCCGAAGTAGTCAAAATAAATTTTTTTAATAAAATCTGACACACTTTTTCTATTTTTTATAAACGTGTATTCGCCACATATGTTACAAAAATAGTTGGGATTGATTTTACAGGTGTTTCTTGACGTAGCCATTGCACAATTTTGAAGTATATATCAAAGTAACACAATTTTCAATAAATAACACACGGGAACAAAATTGAACTTTTTTGTGTTGACTGATTAAATGTTCAATGTAACATGATTTATATTTTTTGTCGTTATACTTTTCGCTTTCGTAAACACTTGTTGAATGAGAAAAATTGGTTGAATGAACCCATATAAATACTTAGTAGTTTTTTACTGAAGTACCAAAAAAAAATTATATCCACAATTTTATTGACAGTCACTTATGAATGAACACATGTGTTCAGGGGAATTCCTTTAAAAAATCATCCGTTACCAACGGTAAACCACACATCAATAAAAACAAGTGGACTTTTCTTTTTTCTCTTTAATTGACTGTGAACTGACTAGGTGTCATAAAGGGACACTAAAATTTATAGGCGTTATGAGTTTGCTACCACAACCATAAAAATGAAATAATCTTTTTTTATTACTTAATTTTTTTAATTCTTAGAATCATAAAAAACTAACTTATTACATACAAACACTTACACATTAGAAAATGTTATTTTTGTATGGAAATCGCGATTTATATCAATTCAGTAAATCGTGAACAAAATCAAAAGTTGTGCACCGATTGCAATGAAATAAAGTTCATTTTATTCGAAATATATTTAACTAACTGTTTGTAGACCAAAACTGTGATTTTTGTCCCATTTTTATTTTTTAGGAATTTTTAAAGAACAAAAAAAATGTTTTTTTTAAAAAAGTTTTAATTTTTTTTTCAAAACTTGAACGATATCTCTAAAACTACTTGGAAACTTTAAAAACAAAGTAAGCACGGCTTTAAGAGAATATTGTTTGCAAGTTTCGGATTTTTTTTTAAATTTAATATGGTGAACCGTTTTCAAGTTATTCCAATATATGTAGCGGAAGTGCCTTAATTTTGAACATAACGGTATATCTCGAAAAGTCGAGCTGATAGAAAAAAACCAAGGGCAGATTTGGATTCAGCGTCCCAAATAACCTTAAAAACAATATTCAGTTCTTAATCAACGGAACCATTGTTCCCTTGTGATATTGCAGTTTAATATTATCCTGGTCTTCTTTGGTGTTTAATGTTTTTTGTATTTTTTGTTGTATACGTAAACTTTCTAGTGTATATCGCTTTTGTTCGTTTTTCTCCTTATCTAATATGCGTACATCGTTAAAATTTGGTTTGTGTTTACTCTCTTTTATGTGTTGAGATAAAGCTGTGCTTTCTTTGTTTTTATTTTCATCTTAATATTTAATTGACCATAATTAGCCCGAAAAAATAAAAAAATCTCACAAATAATATTGGTCACAAAATAAATCTTAATTTTAACTTTTTGTTTACTTTTTTACTCTCAAAAATATATCTTTTTACTATTCCGATAGTTTCCCTATCAGCTGATAATAATATTGCTATTATTATATTTTAATTTTACTTCAAAAACATTTGTTGGAAATAAAAATTGTTTTTTTTTGTAAATAATATTTCAGTCACTTGCCCTTGGGTTTTTTCGAGATACTGAGCACAACTACGATAATCGTTTGTTCAGAAGAAATTTGCGAGATGCCAGTTATATTCCTGAGATACCGGAAAAGCGGTAAGTTCATTTATTAAAAAATTTTCTTGTACTTCAATAAATGTTGTCCTTTAGATTTATAGCAAATTTTAGAAGTTTATAGCAAGGAGTTGTTTCTTGTGTTGCTTTAGGAAGTGGGGACAAATTTGAAAATTGCCCACCGAAATACCCACATTCCTGCTACAATCAAACTTGCAACGTTTTTAAATTTTCTTTCAACAGGAGGATACCAATCTTCTATTGGGAATGACTGTGTGTCATCAATGTCTAAATAACAAGTATCTAAAGTCATAAGTGAATGCATAGACATCTTTGAAGAACACTTGTTTTCAAAATGGATCCTGCTCGATAAAAAACCTGAAGATGAAATTAATTAAAAGAAAGTTTTTATACTACTGCCGGCATACCGGGTATTTTAGAGTGCGTCGATGGAGCTCATGTTCGCTAAAAATCATCAGGAGACAGTTTGAAACATTTGTATTACAACCGAAAAGGATTCTGCAGTAATAACGTAATGATCAATATCTTGTTCGGGTTTCGTAAGGTTGTTTACTCGGCACGGCCCACCACCAGTTTCACGCAAACTTTTGTTGTTTTCCGAAATTTTTCTCTTCGTTCTGCACTTTTGATCTGCCATATCTGTAATTAAACGTTATGCTTAGCCAAAGAAAATACAATACCCTCTTCCACTTCAAACCAGTTCTTTCTGGAGGACCGACAGCGTTCAGTTTTTCCGCCACAGTCATCATCATTTCAGCTCTACTGCTACCGAACATTGGACTTCCAGTACCCAAATGAGGATGTGGTTTTCTTTACGCTGAAGTTTTAGAAATTTGTTTGTTAATAGTAAAATTTGATTTTATATTTAATGAATACTTACGTTTTTTTTTTTTTTATAGAATTATCCCTTTTTATTAAAAATGTTGTTAAAAATATAAACTTTTATGGTCTTTTTAATTGTATTTCTCAAAGACGATGAATTTTTTGCGATTGCTTGTTTTTGTTGTTTCGAATTGCTTGCGACGTTTTGTATTGCAATACAGAAACCAAAAAAAAAAAAAAAAACTATTTGGACAGCAGCTTTACGTTTTTTACACAAATACTTTTACATTTGTTTTGCAGAACCGCAAAATGACTATTGTCAGGACTTTTGACAATTTCAAAACAAGAATTGTCTTCTGCAAACATTCTATAAGTCAAAAAAAATGGACCGATCATGACCATAGTTAGATATATCACAAATTTTTTTCAAAAAGATAAATTAAAGATATGTATGGAGTGAGATAGAAAATATATTTCCTCTTAGCTTTTGACTCAAGTACAGTATGAATTTTTTAAAGAAGTTACCTTTAAAAAAATGTCAGCTATTATGTTTAATGACAACCCTGTTCATGTGTTGTTAGTTTGATTAAAATGAGTGACGAAATAAAAGTGCGTGATAAAAATTATTAAATATTTTCAACAAAATCCCACTTGGTCCTACAAAAATTTGGACAAAGAATCAATGGTCTGCCGTAAATTTGTTTCCAATGATATCAGAGAATTTTATCAGTGATAAGAAACATGGTTCGGAAATTAAGCAAGGTCCACATAATGTCCTTAAAGCCAAGAAAATAGCAAGTATATTGAAAGGAGCTCCTAGCACATCGGGCAGCTCGGTTAGCTTACATCTCGGACTATTTGGTAGCAAAAGTTAAAGCAAATTGACTAGATTTTGACGTAGTTTTTCAGACATATTGCAGTTAGTACTGTAATTAATATGCAATTTTTTGATTTTGTTAAAGCCAATGCAGGTGTGAAAAAATAGAAAGTCAAAAAATTTCCAGACAAGAGCGCTGCAAGAAATTTAGAGGCCAAAATTCTCCCGTTGCATAATGGACGACGAAATGTACTGGGAGGGTTTTTGGAGTCGACGGATCAAAATTTTTTTAATTCAAATTCTTGTGGAAAAACAAAAAAAAAAAAAAGTTTCTGGTATGACAGATGCGGCAAAAGAAGCATTTCGTTTGTTCCACCGGGTCTATAAATACCGAAATTTTTATTAAGGACTATTTGCAAAGCAGACTACTTTCTTTCATAAGTCAAGACAATGTGTCCACTACGGTGGCCCTTCGTTATATGGAGGAAAAAAAAAAGTGTTCAAACTGTCGGTCTCACCCCTAGAAATATGCGAATAGCAAAAAAAACTGAGAAATACAAAGTTTTGGGCCAATCAAAAAACGTTTAGTCGTGGCGCAAAGCGATTGAAAATTTCAGGTGTGTTTATATGGGGAAAATATGACTTTTTTTTTCAGATTTTACGAAAATTTCGTTCTATAGTTTAATTTTCCGACAAGCTGTTATATAATTCAGGATCAGTATTAAATTATCTCTTCAAGAGGCTATAAAACTTCAAAATCGAATAAAACCTCGCCAAGAAATAGCAAATGCCCCAGACCACTTTTGTGCCAAAAAAACTAGGTCATGAAATTTGATGGCATTTTTTTCAACTTGGAGAAATTGATTAAAGCCATCATTCTTTTTTGGTCTCTATACTTATAGGTACTCAGATATGAAGTATTGTTTTATTACCACGTTGTTAACCTATTGCGCATTGAGACCGAAAATTGGAAATTTTTTTGATAAAATTTTTAAAACTCCTTTTTCAAGTTTGAAAAAACTTTCTTAAACAAAATTTAAAAAAAAGAATCTATCACTTTAAGGTTTTATTACATACATGTTGCAGATTAACTGTGTGAATTTTTAAGTAAATCCCTCTACCATAATTTTTTTGACAATGATTTTATTTTTGCGGATTTCGAGATAAATTGGATTTCTGTGAAATATTCTGTAGATGTACTCTTTCTAATACTTTGTATCAAAAATTCTTCACTTTTCTACTTTTAAATGTTATATTTTATCTTAATAGCCTAGGGTTTTGGAAAAAAAATAATATGACTCCATTAACCCTTTTGGAATTGGGGTCACATATGACCCCAAGCTAATAAAAGACAATTTATTCAAAAAATCCAAATATTTTGTAAGTGCTGTCCAATTTTTAGATGCGACACTTAAAATATAATTACCAAATGTGTAGAAGTTCCGCTCCAAAAATTTGGGTAAATCCGACAACGTTAACCCATTATTTGCCAAGGCCAGCTTTGGATTTTAATATATATTTAAGTAAAAATTACCTAAAACGAGTTTTTCTATTAAACCCGTTGATACCACTATTTAGAATTTAAGAAAAATAATTCGGTTAATTTTTATTTATTTAAGCCTTCAGTGCTCCTGAGATCAAAATTATCCATTGTGATATATCTCTGGTGCAATTATCTGCTTATTGCTCGCGAATATAAATTAACACAACTTTTAACCAATTTTGTTATAAAATTACTTTATGTAATAAAGTAATAGTTGAATTTCTTGCTGTCTCACCCACCAATTTGGTGGATATTGATAAAAAACGCCAACAAAATTTTTCAGGTCAATCGGTGAAGAGCCATTACTTATAATGGTTGACATTTTTTGATTTTTTATAATCGGTCGCTTTATATTATCTTCAATGTCACCTACATGTTTTGAAACTTCTACCATATTATTTCCTAGTTTTAAATAGTTTATTAAATAAAAGTAAATTTCAAATATAATAATATATATAAAAGGTAATATTAAATTAATACTACTCTTAATGGAATAAATTACAAAATTAAATCAAAGTGAATTTCAAATAACGTTCTATTTTTTAGACATATGACCTAAGTTGTTTTAATTTATATTCGCGAGCAATAAGCAGATAGTTGCACCGGAGATATATCACAATGGATAATTTTGATCTCAGGAGCACTGAAGGGTTAAATAAATAAAAATTAACCGAATTAATTTTCTTAAATTCTAAATAGTGGTATCAACGAGTTTATTAGAGAAACTCGTTTTAGGTCATATTAATTTTAAAATATCTTAAAATCCAAAGCTGGCCTTGGCAAACAATGGGTTAACGTTCTCGGATTTATCCCAAATTTTTGGAGCAAAACTTCTACACATTTGGTTATTATATTTTAAGTGTCGCATCTAAAAATTGGACAGCACTATTAGTTTGGGGTCATATCTGACCCCAATTACAAAAGGGTTAAGGAGTTACATTATTTTTTTCCGAAATCTTAGGCTATTAAGATAAGATATAACATTTAAAAGTAGAAAAGTGATGAATTTTTGATACAAAGTATTTAGAGAGAGTACATTTACAGAATATTTCACAAAAATCCAATTTTTCTCGAAATCCGCAAAAATAAAATCCTTGTCATAAAAATTGTGGCTGAGGGATTTACTTAAAAATTCACACAGTTAATCTGCAACATGTATTTAATAAAACCTTAAGGTTATAGATTCAAGTTTTTAAATTTTGTTTAAGAAAATTTTTTCAAACTTGAAAAAGGAGTTTTAAAAATTTTTAAAAAAAAATTCCCAATATTCGGTCTCAATAGGCAATAGGTTAACAACGTGGTAATAAAACAATACTTCATATCTGAGTACTTACAAGTATAGAGACTAAAAAAGAATGATGGCTTTAATCAATTTCTCAAAGTTGAAAAAAATGCCATCAAATTTCATGACCTAGTTTTTTTTTTTGGCACAAAAGTGGTCTGGGGCATTTGCTATTTCTTGGCGAGGTTTTATTCGATTTTGAAGTTTTATAGCCTCTTGAAGAGATAATTTAATACTGATCCTGAATTGTATAACAGCTTGTCGGAAAAATTAAACAATAGAACGAAATTTTCGTAAAATCTGAAAAAAAAAAAGTCATATTTTCCCCATATAAACACACTTGAAATTTTCAATCACTTTGCGCCACGACTAAACGTTTTTTGATTGGCCCATAACTTGGTATTTCTCAGTTTTTTTTGCTATTCGCATATTTCTAGGGGGTGAGACCGACAGTTTGAACACTTTTTTTTATTAAGGGCCACGCTAGTGTCCACACATGTTTGGCGCGATTTGGCAGCCTGTTACTACTACCAATGGAGACTTAGGCCAATAATTTGGTCTTTGTACCAAGAGGTAAATCCTCCATAATAGCCGCAGCTTTGGCCATTTGAGGGATATGGGGCTCCTATGAAAATGGTAATGAAGAAAACCAAAAATGTCCCAAAATTCGGATGATATTAAACCTGTTCCCAAAAAGTGATAGAAATCACTATAAAATCCCCAGTGAAAGGGTTACCGGATAAGGTCCATAAGTTCATAAGAACTCTAAACACTATCTCATTTGATCAGCTTAAATATAATTCCAATTAAATAAAAACATCAAAAGTCTTGATTCAATGGTTTCCTTATTCATACATTTTGTGTAAATTAAGATTTTTCAATAACCGGTGAGTTATGTGATATTTTTGTTTTTGAAGACCAGAAGCAGTTTCATATGGAGACTGTGACTAAAATTGGTGCTACCGTGTTTATTTTTGGACTGCTGATTAAAGTGTAATACCAACACATGAACAAATTTTGACCACGAGATCTATATGAAAGACTGGATCTGGAGGCTTAAGTCGATCTCATATGTGATAAAAGTGTAATACCAACACATGAAAAAAAATGACCCCCGAGATCTACTATATAGATAGATATATGAAAAACTGGATCTGAAGGCAATTTAAGTTGATCTCATATGTGTTATTTTTGTAAGGTCTAGGTATGAACATGCACCGATTTTCAGCAATTGCATTTCATTTAAAAAATGCGTATTATTTTAAGCGAATTTTAGTGGGAGCATCCATATAAAGTTAAATAAAACTATTAACAATACAAGATTTATATTTTACTTCAAATACTGATTTAATATTAAGGATACATAAAGTTGCCTTAAAAAGAAAATCATGTCCTACATGAATATTTTATTTATTTTATGCGATATTTTCTGCCTTAATTCTCAAAATTACTTCGTTTTGCGCCATACAAAAGTACGTACATTACTTACCATAACATTAATACATAACGCATTTTATTTAAAGATTTAAAAGCTTTTCCAACCAAGAATCTCAAATGGCCCAATTTAAATGAAATTATAGTTTTGCCAATAAAACTCAACAATTTTTAAGAGGCTCCAAAATAATTGGAAAGTTTTGACTTCTTAACAAGCACCATGCAACCAAACAGCCAACTAGTCTTCCCATTTGCCTGGCAGCGAATACATCAATAACATTAAATGGCCAAAACGTGGGCGACATACAAGTTGACTATAACGCCTCTTGCTAACTACAACAATCTTTAAATGCGAGTATACATACAAATATTTGCGTACATGTAGGGTTTGCAATTTTTACTTTTTCCATGCTAGTTAATAATATAATAATTTCGGTAAAACCGACAGCTTTGAAATTAAGTAAAGGCCGAAATGACTTCAAAATAAAATAATTATTGTATAGCACAAATTTCGCACTAATTTTTTTATTTATTTTAAACTTCAGAATACCAATTTCTGAACGTCTATCTGCAAACCCTTCATAGTAGTGTACCATGTTGTAACTACATACAAGTTCAACTACAATATGACGACAATAACGTTGCACAAGTTGTAGGCAACTGAAACAGAGCACCACAATAGTTATTAAAGTTTAAGAAAGGGAGTCATTCGGTAGGCACAGAATGTAACCAAAACAACATTAAGGAACACGTTCAGTTCCTTTTAATAAAATACTAAATGTATATGTAAGTATGTTTATGCGATGTACAAGACAACGATGTTCATACATGGTGTTGCATTTATTGCCTTGCAGCAGATATTCTGCGATAATTACATTTAACGGTTTGCGACACATACACCATAAAGTGATAGATATACGAGCTACATTAAGGTAGTGCGAATTTAAATAAATTTTCGATTCCAGAAACGGCTTATTAAGGATACATGCCATTCGAGATATTGTTATGAAAGTTATAAATTCGGTAAACATGCTTTTGAGTTCCGTAAAAGTTTAAGTCACTCTTGCTTTATCTTCTTTGGTTACCCAGCTAAAAAATAAGTAATTCTGATGGGATCAGATTGTTGTTTCGTTCAACGTAACGACTACTTTGGATATGGCTTAAAAAAGATTTCAAAGCGTTCCTATAAAGTTTTAGAGATAAAAAAAAGTTGTGCTTTTAAATCCTAGAAATATCAAATTGAACCGTTTATTATTCAATTATTAATTTTTCCAATTAAATGGGGAAAAAGACTTACAAATATTTCCGATCTTTATCATCTTAATGAGTGAGTTACAAATTAATCAACCTCAAGATCAAAAGTTTTTACTTTAAATAAAGCAAAAAACATTGCCAGATTTGTTTCAAAAATTTATCTATATTCTGCACGACAGGCTATACAGTAGAACGTATCACCTTACAGGCACAAAAAAAAAGTTCACCGTACACCAGCGAATATAAAGTATTGTTCCAAGGACATTTGAAAAAAAATATTTATTTTTTTTTTGCCGAACGTAAGGGTCGCCTTTTTAGTTTTTTCGTTATATCTTCCATATTTACAGTCCGATCTTAAAGTTTGATATAGTTTGAGGCCAATAATTTTGCTCTTAGGTCCATTGACCTCAAGTGTACCGTTCTAGTACCTACCCCCCAAATCTCATTTCCTACCACCCAAATGTGACACCCTAATGTTAGAAATTTATAGCTCGCGAAAAATCATAAAACTTTTGCTCAGAAAGTATTTCGATAATTACAGCACAACTATTTAAAAAATGCTTTTATAAATTCATTGTTGCAGACCGTAGGGGCCACCTTTTTAAATTTGTCATAGCTTCAGTATTTACATTCAGATTTTAAAGTATGGTATATCGATGTGTATATAACACCGTTACTTCTCTCTCTTACTTTATTTTGACAGTGATATTCGGTTTACCAGTGCAATAACTGTCACCGTAATACGTGTTACGTCTTTACTTTGCTAAAATAATTAATTGTGTTTTGTTTATTCTAAATAAAAAACGTTAAAAAAAGAGCTAAAAAATGTCTTTCAATATCAGTGAATTAAACAACACTAAATTGCCGACGAAGCGCGATGTAATTAGTTACTTTTTGTATTGTATTGTTGTACAATACAATACAATACTTTTTGTAACTGTGACATAACTCTGACCGAAACCGAAAGCTGGGTGCTTTCAAAGACTTTTGAATTTAAAAAAATTGGTCTGCCACAGACAAACCCATCGATATATCATACTTTAATATCTGAATGTAAATACTGAAGCTATGACAAATTTAAAAAGGTGGCCCCTACGGTCTGCAACAATGAATTTATAAAGCATTTTTTAAATAGTTGTGCTGCAATTACCGAAATACTTTCTGAGCAAAAGTTTTATGATTTTTCGCGAGCTATAAATTTCTAATATTAGGGTGTCACATTTGGGTGGTAGGAAATGAGATTTGGGGGTAGGTACTAGAACGGTACACTTGATAATAGCAAAATTATTGGCCTCCCTGAGACAAAAAAATTCGCTATATCAAACTTTAAGATCGGACTGTTAATATGGAAGATATAACGAAAAAACTAAAAAGGCGACCCCTACGTTCGGCAAAAAAAAAATAAAATTTTTTTTTCAAATGTCCTTGGAACAATACTTTATATTCGCTGGTGTACGGAGAACTGTTTTTTTTTTTCGATACGGTCTACTATACAGTTGTCTTTGGTCGAGTCATGTAGCATGTAACCAAAACTAGCGTCGAACCAGTTGGCTATGTTTTATCTCAAGTTACAGTAACTGCAGCACTTAACTAAATTCCGGCCTCTATCTCGTTGGCAAATGGGGACGATTCTTCAACACCTCGCCTGAGAATCACTGAAAGAATTACGCTAGGAAAAATTTTATATGTACGTGCTTGAAATGGAGTAGAAATAGAAAGAACCAAGGAAAAAAGGACCCGAATTATTTAGTTATGGATGCCACATCCAATGACCATAAATCGGGAAGCCACTTTTTTACATGGTCCCAAAAAAAAAGGACTCCATCCGAACAGCTTACCACTAATCAAGACAAAGACATTCTATCTCTTCGTTTTCAAATAAGTAATTTATTTAAAGGAGAAAAGAAAATTTAAGATCTAGCTTAATAACTACGAGATAATTTCAGCTCATGAGAAAACAGATGAGATGAGGGCATGGAAATATTTTAATTAACATATAAAAACAAGTAAGAAAATTATAGTCAGTCTAGACCGACTATAGGATACCCTATACCATGCGTGTAGAGACCCTACCCCATAGGCCCAGCTAACTGGACATAGAAAATAAGCATAAACCAAATTTGAGTGGGATTTTTATAAATTTTTTTGTCTGCAGATATGAAGAAGTTCATATCGGATGCTATATCTATATGGGGACTAGGCCAAAAAATGGACCGATACTGACCATGTTTGGTAAGGTCTCTTGTATTTTGCAAAAATATATACAAACAAAATTTGAGAAGAATCAGTGCATTATTTTTGTTTTTTAATAGATTTAAGTGAAGATCGGGAAGCAGCTCTATATGGGGCCTATGACTAAGGGTTGTCCCAAAGGGATCATTTTTGGACTACCGATTAATGGATGTAATAAACACATACAAACCCAATTTGACTAAGATTTATATGATAATTTGGATCTTATGGCAATTTAAGACGATTTCATAGGGGTCATTTGTATGGGGGCTAGGTCTGAACATGGACCGATTCTCACCAAATTCAACAGCGTTCATCCTATGGCTAGTGGAAGCTTACACACCAAATTTCATCAAAACATATTCATATTTGCGACCTGCAGTTTGATTAAAAGGTTTACATAGACACACAGACGGACGGACGGACGGACGGATGGACGGACACACGGACGGATATCGTTAAATCGAATCAGTTAGTGATTCTGATTCGCTCGGTATAATTAAAGATGGGTCTAGGTCAAATATTTTTGGTAGTTACAAACAGCAGCACAAAGTCATTATACCCAAGCCACATAGTGGTATAGGGTATAATTATAGTCGGTCTAGATACCCTATACCATGCGTTTAGAGACCCTATCTCTCAGGCCCAACTAACTGGATATAGAAAATATGCATAAACCAAATTTGAGTGGGATTTTTATTAATTTTTTCGGCTGCAGATATGAAAAAGTTCATATCGGATGATTTTTCTATATGGGGCCTAGGCCCAAAAATAGACTGATCCTGACCATGTTTGGTAAAGTCTCTTGTATTTTGCAAAAATATATACAAACAAAATTTGAGAAGAATCAGTGCAATATTTTTGTTTTTTGATAAAGTTTTGATAAAGTTAAGTGAAGATCGGGAAGCAGCTCTATATGGGGCCTATGATTAAGAGTTATCCAATAGGGACCATTTTTGGACTACTGATTAATGGATGTAATATAAACATACAAACCCAATTTGACTAAGATTTGTATGATAATTTGGATCTTATGGCAATTTATGTCGATTTCATAGGGGTCATTTGTATGGGGGTTAGGTCTGAACATGGACCGATTCTCACCAATTTCAACAGCGTTCATCCTATGGCTAGTGGAAGCTTACACACCAAATTTCATCAAAACATATTCATATTTGCGACCTGCAGTTTGATTAAAAGGTTTACATAGACACACAGACGGACGGACGGACGGACGGATGGACGGACACACGGACGGATATCGTTAAATCGAATCAGTTAGTGATTCTGATTCGCTCGGTATAATTAAAGATGGGTCTAGGTCAAATATTTTTGGTAGTTACAAACAGCAGCACAAAGTCATTATACCCAAGCCACATAGTGGTATAGGGTATAATTATAGTCGGTCTAGATACCCTATACCATGCGTTTAGAGACCCTATCTCTCAGGCCCAACTAACTGGATATAGAAAATATGCATAAACCAAATTTGAGTGGGATTTTTATTAATTTTTTCGGCTGCAGATATGAAAAAGTTCATATCGGATGATTTTTCTATATGGGGCCTAGGCCCAAAAATAGACTGATCCTGACCATGTTTGGTAAAGTCTCTTGTATTTTGCAAAAATATATACAAACAAAATTTGAGAAGAATCAGTGCAATATTTTTGTTTTTTGATAAAGTTTTGATAAAGTTAAGTGAAGATCGGGAAGCAGCTCTATATGGGGCCTATGATTAAGAGTTATCCAATAGGGACCATTTTTGGACTACTGATTAATGGATGTAATATAAACATACAAACCCAATTTGACTAAGATTTGTATGATAATTTGGATCTTATGGCAATTTATGTCGATTTCATAGGGGTCATTTGTATGGGGGTTAGGTCTGAACATGGACCGATTCTCACCAATTTCAACAGCGTTCATCCCATAGCTTATCAAAGATAAAGTACCAAATTTCATCAAAATATATTCATATTTGCGACCTGCAGTTTGATTACAAGCTTTACATGGACACACAGACGGACGGACGGACGGACGGACGGATGGACGAACGGATGGACGGACGGACGGACGGACATCTTTAAATCGAATCAGATAGTTATTCTGATTCGATCGGTATAATTAAAGATGGGTGTAGGTCAAATATATTTGGTTGTTACAAACAGCAGCACAAAGTCATTATACCCAAACCACATAGTGGTATAGGGTATAAAAATTCGTTAACGCAAGTAAACATAATCGATATTAAAAGAAATTGAAATTTGAGATTACAAACCAAATTTTTTTCTCTAAATTAAAAAAATTTTACAAATCCTAATTTAAGATTGCAAAAATCCAACTAAAACGCTAGAAAAGAAAATTAAAATAAAAGGTCTGCATCCAGTTCGGTTGCCAAGGTAACAATCAAAACACTATAAAAAACGTGTAATATAAAAAAAGGATCTACGAATAAAATTTTCTAAGATAACAAATTTAAGTTGGAAACACAACTGGGACGAACGACGAATTTTTCGTTCCGAATTTTTTCTTGCCTCTCTCTCTCGATTTTACGTCGAAATTTCATTTAATACTAACACTTCAAACGAAATGCAAAAAAAAAAATAGATTATTACAGCTCGATCTGGCAATTACAATCACATACAACTTCTTATAGAGCTTTAAATATTTTTTTTTTCGTTAATTTGTTTTGCTCCTGATCTTGATATACGAATGACAGAGCATTTCATTAGCAGGTGGAAACTGCGATTAGAACTTTCATCTGGTTGACTAGGGTAAGTAATTAATTTAATTTTGGATTAAATCATTTCTTTTTCTTTTTTTTTATGTTGTGAGGACCCAATTTCGTACGGACTGAAATTGGCCATACATCGATAGTCCAGAGGAGAGAAGCCACAGGACGGATATGTGAATTACATTCACCATGACAAAAGGACGGACCTGTGAATTACATTCACATGACCAACAACAATGGACCGGTGAATTAAATTTACCACGACAGGAAGTGAATTATATTCACTAATATAGTGAATTACATTCAACCACACACAGCTACACACACTTAACATCAAACCACAGAAACAGTTAGACACCCTTCTCATCAACCATCCAACCATACACACAGAGACAAGCGCTAACCACCAAACCATACACGCAGCTACAAAGACTTCCCATCAAACATAAACAACACAATAACACATAGCTACACCCACATACCATCAGCCATCAAACCCACACCAACCATCAAACATCAAACCCATGAGAAAGCGAAAGAGCACACAGGCGAACCACCAAACATTAAACCCACACACAACAAAAGAGCACATCACACACATCGGCTACACAGACATACACAATCAAACCCATTACCTCCGCTGAGTGGTGCTATCTTATCAAACCTTAGGTTCAAAGCGTGTGGTTTTACAGACACCACATAAGCAGTGATCGACGTTCTCTTACAACTATTGAGAGCATGTGGTCGCGACAAAGCGACATGGTTGTGGGAGAACGAGCTACGTGGATTCATACTTTGGGAACCGGCAAAGGGTACGCATCGACCAGGAATGACGACATGCAGAGGGATTGTGAAGCAAAAGGAGATCGGTAAGAAAGCCAGGAGAATTTTAATAATTTTAAAGTGCGGTTTTATCTAAATTTTCGAGGGTAACTGGTTTTGTGTAGAAAACCGAGAACCGGCATCGACCAGGAAAGACAACATGCAGAGGGATCGTGAAGCAAAAGGAGATCGGTAAGAAAGCCAGGAGAATTTTAAAATGCGGTTTTATCTAAATTTTCGAGGGTAACTGGCTTTGTGTAGAAAATTTAATAAATTACAAATTTTTAAAACTTTTCTATTTCTTTTTCTATTTTGGTTGAACTTTGGACTTTCACTGGACGCTTAATAAATACAAACTTTTAATTTGCGATAGAACTTAGCACTTTTCATTTAATATATTCTCACTTCCAAAAGTATTTTTCGCCGAAATTTTGGGCTATCTGATAATTAGGATGGTGGTGGTGACGAAATTGGAGTAAGTGGTTTTGCGGTGATAAGGCTGGAGGTGCGGTTTTTTCTTCCTCTCGAAACATGTCAGGCTTGCGCTAAGGGTTTGCCGTTCCCAACGGAAATTACTGGTCTTACGAGCTGAATACCTCCAACTCATACAACCAGATGGTGCTGCCAAAGAAATTAGATTAGTGCTGAAATTTTAAAACTGAAATTTAAGTCTGTTTAGGAGTGGTGTTACTTTTATGTGCTTGTATATGTTGTGTTACCTCTTACTTTTCTGCCAAAGGACTCTCATCCGAGTCAGTGAAATCTTTTCTCTGATAGCCACTTCTTTTATTTAAGGTTAAAATGCAAAAAAAAAAAAAAATAAAAAAGATGTTTTGGTGTTACCTTACGTTTTTCCGCAGAAAAAAAATTTTGTCGCACGACGTTAAAACTTGATAAAACAACAGAAAAACGAGGCGGGTTTCAATCTTGAAACCCCCTTTTATGCCGCCTCAACAGTACACAAGAACTGGAAACTGTTGGAAGATTCCGTTTATTCAGCGGTAACTTATATACACACATAGAATACCCAATACCTATACAGTCCCACAGACGTCGAACTTTGACAGGCACTGCCTTATCCATCGTTAGTTAAGTTAAGGAAAATACACAAGGAAAATAAAAAATTCACAATAAAAAGCCGTTAAAATAAATAAAAAAAACCATTTATTAAGGCCTCTTTACAAACTTCATAGAAATGCTACATGCGCCTCTACAGCCATCAACGCTCAGCAGTAGAAAGTTTGTTTAGTAAAACGTTAAATTCAGACACCTTTGCTGAAAGCAACCTAATGAGAATCCAAGCAAAGAGTTGTAATATTTAAACCTTTTCCAATGTAAAAAACTAAAATATAAAAATAATCGTACCCATAAAAACAAAATTTTTATTAAAACTCTTTTTTTCCTTACGCATATTAGTTTTGAATATCTCCGTGACTGTTCGTGACTGTGTGTGACTGCCTTAAAATGAATAATTGGTCACAAGAAGTCTATCGATAAAGTTTAAGATCGATCGGATGAGGGGAAGTGGGGCTTTAATCTCTCCATGACTGTGCGTGACTATGCGTGACTGTGCGTGACTATGTCGAAGTTAATCTTTCTTTACAGCAAGTATCTCGACCAAGTTCCAGATTGATTGGATTAAATGAAATCCGTTTTAAATCTCTCCTTGACTGTGCATGACTAAGTCAAAGTTAATATTTTTTTCACAGCAAGTGTATGAACCAAGTTTCAGATCGATCGGGTGAGGGGAAATGACATTTACATCATAAAAATAATCTAACCCATAAAAACAAAATTTTTATTAAAACTCTTTTTTTTCCTTACACATATGGGTTCCCAAAATTAATCTGTAGTCACAGCAACACTATGGGGACCAAGTTTCAGATCAATTGGATAAGGGGGAATGGGGTTACCCCACGACAGACAGACAGAGAGTTTGATTTAAAAGAAAGAGTTTAATAACTTTGAAACACCTATGTTCGTATATGAGTAGACATTACTACAATATATAATATAAGTGAAAAAAGATCAGTGATATTAGAATAGGAAGAATTGATATTGAGGTAATAAAAATATGTACACGTCTAAAATATTGAAAATTTATAAAAAAAATTTATAAAATGCCATCATCTTGAACTTATAAAAATTGTTTCCACAAAATACTCGTACGATTTCAGAAGACACTACATAATATGTCTCTTACAATATCAACACACAAATTTTGGACATATTGCTTGTCGTAAAAGAAAACGTATAAAGCAATTAGTTATCACAAATAAATATTTGATTTAGTATTTTTCTTAATTCGAAGTTCCCATTATATAAAAAGGAAGGAGGCGTTTAAACCAACAACTTTATTCGATATTGTAATGCTCACAGGTGACTTATGGAATGTAATTAAAGTTATAAAAAACAAGTAAGAATTTTAAATTCGGCTGTTCTGAATCTTTTATACCCTCCACCTGTGTCTTAAACTCAATATTATAACAAATGTTGGAACGGTAACCATTTTAATAAAGTGGCCGATACTTAACTTTAAGTTTTGATACCATTTGAATTTAATTATAATTGTTTTTCTTTTTTGACCAGAATTAATTATAATTTCTTATTTATTGCCATTTTATAAAAACATTAATGGTTTTAACATTATTAATATAATTTCAGAGAGTAATACCTTTTGAACGCAGCCGGCGCACAGTGGGACGAATAGCAACTGTTCCGTTCAAATTACTCTACACCTCACAAAGTTGAACTATTTGAGCTGGGGTTTTCTATGAAATGGTCGCCTTGAATTCGTCCATCGATCTCTCTTTAGGAATTTTTGATTTAGGCTCACATTTTTCTGTAATTTTTCTCCAAAAATTGGTTTATACGAAAAAAAAAAAATTATTATTGGCGCAAATGCGCAAGAATGGGTTTTTTCCAACTGTCTGCGTGAAACTGCGGAGATAAATTTTACATTTTTAATTTTTCCCAAAAACGGCCATTATGTTCCAAAACGTTTCGTTCTATGCGGACTCAAATATATGGCCTTGGGAAAGCTGAATATATATATTTGGATAATAAAAAAATTTTTACATTTATATAAACATGTTTATAAAATTTTTCGTTACTGTTCTATTTTTACTAAAAAAAATCAAACTTATAGCAAACATATTTAAAAAAGCACTTAAAGGAAAATAGTGATGTGTCTAAAATTGGAACAAACCGGGATGATTTGAGGTGATTTAGAAAAAAAAAACATTTTTTTTCGTCGACGAAGCATTTTTTCTGAGTTATTTACCAAAATTTTGACATTGATTTCTATATAACTCTGTTATTTAATATCGTATATATCTGTGACCACAAGCCGTAACCTAATTTTCAAATCCTCACTGTAAATCACACTTAATTCTGTAGTCAGAAGATATTAGGAAAAAAGATACTTAGACACTTATGACTTATTGAACTAAAAAAAAGTTAAAAAGATTAAGTTAAGTTAGGCTATTATTCCAAATTGAAAAAAAAATTCAAGTGCGTCTAAATCAATTTAAATCGTTATTCTATGTCAACATTTTTAAGATTTGATCTCCAACGTTGAGTTAAGTTCCTACTAATAAATCATGAACTTTATCGACTTAGGCTACATTTTCACTTTGAAGGCTTTCAATGAAATAAGAATTATAATAGTTCTTTAATCAGAACTAGCAGATTCCAGCCCTCGAAATTCGAGTGCAGATTATTTTTTCATTAACCCATTTACGGCCGCCGTGCCAATTTGATATTTAAAAAATGTAGAACGAATAAATTTGATTTATTTTTAGCGGCATAATAATCTAAGCAATATGGTTAATAATATAGATTTGAAGGTAGGTTTTGGTTAACAATAATTAAAATTTCTGTGTACAGTTTAAAGTCATAAATTCTTTTATTTGATCAACTCAATACATAAAGAATCACACAAAATGACTTTTAGTTTGACATTTTATTTATATCTGATTTTAAAACACATAAAATTGTGCTGTGCCAATTTGGGTACAATGGCTACAAGTATTCAAATATATGCAAACGCACGAATGAGTAAACGACTAGAAAACGTCAGATGCGTTGTTTTGCTGACTACGTAGTCTTAGTTGTTAAAACGGTGGCAGCACTTTATGGTGAAACAAAGTTATCAATTTATGTCCATAAACAAGGAAATCCCCAAGTAAAATCTAAGTGTATTTTATTGTATGTATTACATTCATTAGTTGCTGAAACGTTGAAATATTAGTTGAACTAGTATATTAGAGCTTTTAGGACGCGTATTAACTTTACTAAGATGAACCGATAATTTAGCTCTAGTAATCGCTTTCGCGGCTTAGAAGAAGCTGTTAATACGATTATAGAGGATAACACCGATGGATTTGAATATAATTTGACCATACTTCCACCAGGACCTAGTGTTGTTTCTGATGAAGAAGAAGGGTTTGATGCCAATATAAATTTGTCGATCTTGACAAATGACGTTCCTGGAGAAGTCGAGGTTTTTGTTCGCAATGTTGTCAATCTTTTGGATGATGCCGAATATTCCAGTGATGATGAGCCATTATCTGCTAAAAGAGATCGGATTAGAACTAATACGCCACGGTGTGGAGAGCAAGAGATTTCATCAGCATTTAAATTTCCATCTTGGTGAAGATCAGCTCCGAATTATTCGGAGATTTATGGGGAAACTGAAGAACGGTTGCTAAGTGAAAACCGCATAAAAGACACAGTAAAAGTGTTAACACCAGTTCAAATATTTGAAATATTTTTCGACGTAGAAGTTTTTGAAATGATCGCTAATTTTAGCCAGCTGTACGCGACTCAAAACAATCGACTTATTCTATCTGGATACCACAAACTTCCAAGGGAAAGCATGTATTTAGATAAAGATATAGGAGTAGAAGTTGTGTCAAGTTCTATGTCCAGAAATAGGTTTAAAGAAATAAAGAGAAATTTGCACCTTGTCGATAATAATGAGGCTTCAAACACCACTGCAAAATGTTCAAGTTACGCAAACTTTCAGATGTTCTTATCAAAAAGTTCAACCAATTTGGCATTTTTCATGAAAATATATCTGTCGATGAGTCTATGGTTAAATATTGTGGTCGTCATGCAGCAAAGCAGTTTATTAGAGGCAAACCAGTTCGGTTTGGCTATAAAAATTGGGTCGGAGCAAGTTCTTCTGGATACTGCTACTCTTTTGATATTTACTGTTGCAGATCAAATAACTCTGTTTCTGAGCCATTGGGTACCAAAGTTGTCAAAATGCTTCTTGATAAATTATCGACAAACCCCGCCAATCACAAAATCTATTTTGATAACTTTTTTACAAGTTGTGAGTTGCTAAATGATTTACGTAATGTAGGTTATCGTGCTACAGGAACAATAAGAGATAATCGCACTAAGAAATGTCCCCTGACAAATGTAAAGGAGATGATGAAAAAACCAAGAGCAGAGTTTGATTATAGGTTTGATAAAAATAACGAGATATTATTGGTCCGCTGGAAGGATAACACTATTTGCACATGAACCACCAGGATTTGTTAAAAGATGGTGTTCCCAAAAAAAGCAAAAAACTGATATGCGGATCCCATACATGTTTCAAAATTACAACAAGGGCATGGGCGGAGTTGATGAAATGGATCAATCCATATCATTATAAAGAATCGGCATTCATGGCAAAAAATGCAAATGCAATGCATGGCGCTGCATGTATGTAGTAAAGAAAACAGCATGGACCAGTTACTATTTCGACGAACTATTGCTAGATTTTACCTAAAGCAATCACCAAAAAAACGCGCCGCTTCTTGTCATTCGTCATCAAATATTGAAGGCTTACAACTAGACGGCGCCGATCACGTTCCCGAAAAGCTTCCGAATCGTGTACGTTGTGTCATCTGCCACAACAGAAGCCGTTGGAGTTGCAAAAAATGCAAGAAAATACTTTGCATTGACAAAGGGTGCTTTTCAAAATTTTACTCATAAGTAGCCACTGTGCATATTTGGGTACACCTCTTTTATGCCCTGAAAAAAAAATTTTTTTAATTTTTAAATTTTTTAATTTTTTTTTGTTTTCCTGTCTTTTTGTACTCCTAATTTCATATAAATAAAGAATTTTTCAAAGTTTTCCTTGTCGTTTTGGTTTGGCTTTAAATGGGTTAAATAAAGACCCTAAAGATATACTAATCAATTATGGCCTATTCACAAATCAACACAAAAAAAAAAAAACAAACACATTAACAAATTTAATAAACACACACATAGCATTGTATAGTTTTATGTAACGGGTGATTTTTTTGAGGTTAGGATTTTCATGCATTAGTATTTGACAGATCACGTGGGATTTCAGACATGGTGTCAAAGAGAAAGATGCTCAGTATGCTTTGACATTTCATCATGAATAGACTTACTAACGAGCAACGCTTGCAAATCATTGAATTTTATTACCAAAATCAGTGTTCGGTTCGAAATGTGTTTCGCGCTTTACGTCCGATTTATGGTCTACATAATCGACCAAGTGAGCAAACAATTAATGCGATTGTGACCAAGTTTCGCACTCAGTTTACTTTATTGGACATTAAACCAACCACACGAATGCGTACAGTGCGTACAGAAGAGAATATTGCGTCTGTTTCTGAGAGTGTTACTGAAGACCGTGAAATGTCGATTCGTCGCCGTTCGCAGCAATTGGGTTTGTGTTATTCGACCACATGGAAGATTTTACGCAAAGATCTTGGTGTAAAACCGTATAAAATACAGCTCGTGCAAGAACTGAAGCCGAACGATCTGCCACAACGTCTAATTTTCAGTGAATGGGCCCTAGAAAAGTTGGCAGAAAATCCGCTTTTTTATCGACAAATTTTGTTCAGCGATGAGGCTCATTTCTGGTTGAATGGCTTCGTAAATAAGCAAAATTGCCGTATTTGGAGTGAAGAGCAACCAGAAGCCGTTCAAGAACTGCCCATGCATCCCGAAAAATGCACTGTTTGGTGTGGTTTGTACGCTGGTGGAATCATTGGACCGTATTTTTTCAAAGATGCTGTTGGACGCAACGTTACGGTGAATGGCGATCGCTATCGTTCGATGCTAACAAACTTTTTGTTGCCAAAAATGGAAGAACTGAACTTGGTTGACATGTGGTTTCAACAAGATGGCGCTACATGCCACACAGCTCGCGATTCTATGGCCATTTTGAGGGAAAACTTCGGAGAACAATTCATCTCAAGAAATGGACCGGTAAGTTGGCCACCAAGATCATGCGATTTGACGCCTTTAGACTATTTTTTGTGGGGCTACGTCAAGTCTAAAGTCTACAGAAATAAGCCAGCAACTATTCCAGCTTTGGAAGACAACATTTCCGAAGAAATTCGGGCTATTCCGGCCGAAATGCTCGAAAAAGTTGCCCAAAATTGGACTTTCCGAATGGACCACCTAAGACGCAGCCGCGGTCAACATTTAAATGAAATTATCTTCAAAAAGTAAATGTCATGGACCAATCTAACGTTTCAAATAAAGAACCGATGAGATTTTGCAAATTTTATGCGTTTTTTTTTAAAAAAAAGTTATCAAGCTCTTAAAAAATCACCCGTTATATATGTTAGTAGCAACTTTAAATGCAATTTACTAAAAACAAAGAAAAAAATTTAAAAATCTGTAAATCTGCAAAACGGCTAAAAAGAAAAACCTTTCAAATAATACACGTTCGATAGAAATTGGGATAAAACGGTAGAACAAAACATCGGTCACAAGATATCGTCTAGCCTATTAATATTGTAATAATACAGAAATCTCGTACGAAGATATTTTATTTATGAAATCGTTTTATTTAATTCAAAATGAGAGTTATATAAATATATTTTATTTTTGTTTAAATAACATCTTAGCTGTCATACTCTGTCGAATCGGTATTGGTGTTTGGCTGTTCCGTACTTGTTGAACTTGTTGAAAGATTGTCATTAAACGAATGAACTCAAGTTAGGAAAATAAAATATTTTCTTAATTTTTCGGAAAAATTACTAAATTTTATTTCGCCAATAGAGAAAAAAAAATAGTCGAGTTAGGTGGTTATTCCAAACCAACAACAAATTGGAATAAGAAAACTTAACTTGAGTTAAGAAATTATCGTCGAATTAGGCTGTTATTCCAAGACAATCATTTGGAAACATCACTTAAAATATATATATATAACGGGTGATTTTTTAAGAGCTTGATAACTTTTTTTAAAAAAAAAACGCATAAAATTTGCAAAATCTCATCGGTTCTTTATTTGAAACGTTAGATTGGTCCATGACATTTACTTTTTGAAGATAATTTCATTTAAATGTTGACCGCGGCTGCGTCTTAGGTGGTCCATTCGGAAAGTCCAATTTTGGGCAACTTTTTCGAGCATTTCGGCCGGAATAGCCCGAATTTCTTCGGAAATGTTGTCTTCCAAAGCTGGAATAGTTGCTGGCTTATTTCTGTAGACTTTAGACTTGACGTAGCCCCACAAAAAATAGTCTAAAGGCGTCAAATCGCATGATCTTGGTGGCCAACTTACCGGTCCATTTCTTGAGATGAATTGTTCTCCGAAGTTTTCCCTCAAAATGGCCATAGAATCGCGAGCTGTGTGGCATGTAGCGCCATCTTGTTGAAACCACATGTCAACCAAGTTCAGTTCTTCCATTTTTGGCAACAAAAAGTTTGTTAGCATCGAACGATAGCGATCGCCATTCACCGTAACGTTGCGTCCAACAGCATCTTTGAAAAAATACGGTCCAATGATTCCACCAGCGTACAAACCACACCAAACAGTGCATTTTTCGGGATGCATGGGCAGTTCTTGAACGGCTTCTGGTTGCTCTTCACTCCAAATACGGCAATTTTGCTTATTTACGAAGCCATTCAACCAGAAATGAGCCTCATCGCTGAACAAAATTTGTCGATAAAAAAGCGGATTTTCTGCCAACTTTTCTAGGGCCCATTCACTGAAAATTAGACGTTGTGGCAGATCGTTCGGCTTCAGTTCTTGCACGAGCTGTATTTTATACGGTTTTACACCAAGATCTTTGCGTAAAATCTTCCATGTGGTCGAATAACACAAACCCAATTGCTGCGAACGGCGACGAATCGACATTTCACGGTCTTCAGTAACACTCTCAGAAACAGACGCAATATTCTCTTCTGTACGCACTGTACGCATTCGTGTGGTTGGTTTAATGTCCAATAAAGTAAACTGAGTGCGAAACTTGGTCACAATCGCATTAATTGTTTGCTCACTTGGTCGATTATGTAGACCATAAATCGGACGTAAAGCGCGAAACACATTTCGAACCGAACACTGATTTTGGTAATAAAATTCAATGATTTGCAAGCGTTGCTCGTTAGTAAGTCTATTCATGATGAAATGTCAAAGCATACTGAGCATCTTTCTCTTTGACACCATGTCTGAAATCCCACGTGATCTGTCAAATACTAATGCATGAAAATCCTAACCTCAAAAAAATCACCCGTTATATAAATTTTTTCGTAACTCGAGTTCGGGCGGTATGGTTTGTGACTTTTATCAGGTATCGAAGTCCATATTGTAACACTTTTTTATCGCATTAAACGCTTGGAAAGCGCAGACTGAAATAATATATTTTTTAAAGTTATGTTGGTTACAAAAATGCTTGATTTGTTCTATTTGATTTTCATTTCTTTCTAATTTCATATATTTTTAAACGAAATTTCGCGCGATTTTTTCTAAAAAAATTTCAATTTCTATGCGTTTTATAATTATTTTTCTATGTATTTTACGGATATATTTTTATGTTGCTGTTGTCTATCATAGCAATTTTTTTTATTTTTTATTTTGGAATCATTTTTATGTTTCCTTCCTGTAAATATTAAAGAAATAAGTTTTTTTTACATATAAGTTTTATAATAAATACCTCTGTTATTTAAAGGGTTAAAGTTCTAAAACTTTCTCTTAAATGGAAGATCCGTCTTGAATTTAGGTATATGTATATTAGGAAACTATAAATTTATTATTTTATTTATAATATTGATCTGCTCCATATGGGTTAATGATTTTCAAGATTTTGATTGCCATCGTCATGAAATATCACGAAAATTTTTTCAGCATTAACAAATTGTTTAAAACCATAACCATAACCTAGATTTTTTGGCACAAAAGTGGCCTGTGTCATTTGTTAGTTCTTGGCGAGTTTTATTCGATTTTGAAGTTACAAAGCTTTTTAAGTATTGAAATCCATTCATATAACAACTTGTTGAAAAAGTTAAACTAAAGACGCAATTTTCGTAAAATCTGAAAAAAGTCATATGTGCCCATATAAACACACTTGAAATTTTCAGCCGATTTCCGGCGCGACTTCTCTCTATCCGATTGTCCCCGAACTTCATATTTATTAGTTTCATATATAAAGGAAACAAACTAGACCCCGATACTTCCTAAAATCGCAATTTCATTTTTAAGGACCACTTTAATGTGCATACATACTCATCAAGCAAATGCCACAAACATAAGGACCACTAAAACAACAACAGCTATGACAAAAAAAGAAAAAAATTAGAATAACAACGATAACAGGAACAACATATAAAGACCAAATTTTTTCAACACTTTTTTACTTTTTTATTGATTTATTGTTCAAACCGATTTTGATGCTTTTAAACAGCAACTACTCAACCATTTGAACTAAAAGTTAGCAATCCAGCCGACCTATTGAGGGCGCGATAGTTAGTTTCACAGGTGGTCATCGATGTATCAACTCCGCTTGTTATAGGAATCACGAATATATATATGTATTGTGGGGTACAGATTTTTTTTATAATTATTACAAATGAAATGTCAAACTTATATATACCGCCAGCACACTTGTTTGGCTGTATTAATGAGATTTAATTCGGTCTACTCTAGTGGTCATAAGACTACACTTACGTTTGTATTAAGGTTTCATTAGTTTCAAGGCCCGATAGGGCATTCCTATGAAAGTTGTTTTCTATTTAAAAATTAATAATGGACAGAAACAAACTGTTTCTATTTATCACCAGCCACCGTTAATATAATAGTTTTTATTCCAATTAGTATTTCAAATTGTAGTATGAAATTTGCATACCTTGAAAACGAATTTGTTCCTAAACCTATGTCTTCATACTATAACTTGCTAAGTCGATTTAGTATCCGATCTAAAGTTGAAGCAAAATTGTATCTACTATTATGACTCTCAAAATATATTGCCGTGCGTAAGTCCCGCAAAATCCTGAAAATAGTTCGTTTAATTTTGGTGCAATCATTTGTGTGTTTGAGTGGATTATAAATTATAAATTTCAAATTGACCTATATAAATACAATGGTCGTGGCATCGTACTTATACCTTCCATACATATTTCTAAGCTATATCGGACTACTATTATAGTGAAAGTCATCACTGAACATGCAAACATATTTGGTGGAACCAGCGCCTTCAAATCGATCAATTGGCATATCTGTAGAACCTTAGCCATTGCGACACTTTTGGCGATATTTTAAACTGGTGTCTTGTCCATTTGCTTGCTTAAAACTGTGAAATTTGTAGTGGCGTGTGAAGATGCTCTGGTTGATGACTCTTATCAAGTGTGTTTGTAATTAGATCGAAGAGCAGATATGTTTTTGAACAATTGTTGCACATTGGTTATGGAAAATTTGCATTTGATATCTCGACTAGATTCGTGAAATTGTTCACCGATTTATGTCAGTTGACCAAATCGCAAGAGGTGCTCATCCAACCTGCATTTCCGAACGTAGCCTAGAATTTCATAATTGGCTGAGCGAACGAGCCATATTGACGGCACACAACAATGATTTCGATAATGTCAACATGATGAATCAAAATTATGTTTGTTTTCCTTCAAGTCAGTGGACAAAGTTATTAACCGCGATGAGTTATTATTTTTTAATTATTATTTTTATTTATAAATTTAATATCTATCACAACAAGAAAAAATCTTGTAAATTAAAAAAAAGCTTTCAAGTTAATATTATGTCAATTGAAATTCAAAATACAATTTGTATATAAAGCTTAAAAATACCAATAGTACAAATTTTTTTGGATCGAAACATATAAATTGAAACACAAATACATAAAATTAGAAACTGAAAACATTTAATATACTTGAAAAAAATTTAAAAGTTCCTTTTTAAAGCATATGTTGCTAAGAAATTGACTATATGATGGTAGGTCGTTCCAAAGACCGATTGTGACGTGGAGATTTGGCAAAAGTAATTCTCCTATAAAGATCAATGGTCTCACAATTTGCACATATTTCACACCCATACAATAAAACAAGAATTAAATATGTTTTAGCCAGGAGCATCCGAATATTAAAGGCCATCGATGCTTCAACAGCCCACAGGTTTCCCAGCATATCATGAGCTTTTCCAGCCGAAATATGTATTAATGTGGTTCTTCCATGAAAGTTGGGCATTGAATGTTATTCCTTGATTTGATGATGATGATGGAACTAAATCGAAAATATTGTTGTTTATTTTCAAAAAGTCGGTATTTTCATCGGTATCATCTGCATACAATTGAATATCGCAGTGACTTAAAAAAGCAAGATCATCAATGTACATACAAAAAAGTAATGGGCCAAGAATTGACCCTTGTGGCACACGTCTATCAACATCAACAGTGTTTGAAATCAAACCATTGAAGGAGATAACTTGTTTTCGGTATTAAAGATACGACGCATTAAGCTTATAGCTAAATCAGAAAAGTTAAAAAGCTTTTGGAGTTTGGTCAGCAGAATGGAGTGGTCAACTGTATCAAAAGATTTACTATGATCTAACAGCACAGATACCATATCCTTATCAAGTTTGGACCTAAGTTCTTCGACCACAGCGGTTAACATCGTGATGCTGCTTCTTCCCTGTCTAAAACCAGACTGTTTTTCTGTTAGAAGATTGCGCTCTTTAAAATATGGATTAATTTGTATTTGCATGATATTTTCCGTGACTTTGGACAAAAATGGTAGGATGGCAATTGGTCTAAAGTTACTGCTGTTCTTGGGGATGAGTTAGTCAACTAAAATACATAAGTTTTGTATTCGTGGGAATTGCCTGGATTACAACCTCAGAATATGCAATTAAGTGTGGGCTCAAACATTATCACGCTGCGTAACATCAATCAACCTCAACTATGCAGTGGAACGGGACTACATATGAAAATGCTTACAAACAACGTTATCGACGCTACGGTTATCAAGGGAAATTACAAGGGAGAGCAGAAGATGTCCACGATGTAGCAATAAGATATCAAAAGGGTACAAGTCCTCCCTAGGTATTTTCTTAGCGATGACCATCCACAAGTTACAAGCCCAGCCATTAGAAGTTTGCGGAATTAACTTGGAATTTCCGTATTTCGCGCATGTACAACTGTATGTCGCATGTTCGCATGCGCGGCGGAAATCAAAACGGAAAATGTAATTTACCAGAAGGCTTCGCATTGAATGTTAACTGCAATTACCTTTCATGTAAAACAAGACATTGAATTCATATGAATTATAATCGAGTTTCATTTAATAACCAAACAAAAAAATAACCGTCCACGGTTTCTTTATTTTTTTTTCTTTTCAAAATATCATTTCTTATAAAACATTAAATATAATACTAAAGGGAGATGTTAATTTATCTTACATCTATTACACTAGTTTTCAATTTATAAATACGCAAATAATCAATAATGAATTGAATCGGAGAAGGAAATATTTAGTTTTGAAACCTCCAATATGCTATAAACTGTCAACGGTGCGGCCAATATTATCAGTTTCAATGGATTGGAGTTGGATGGTTGATTTGGATTGATAATCGCTTCGGAAAAGTTACAATCAAAGCTTTTTCAGAAATAACTCAGTATCTCAATCAGATTTCCTAAATAATTCGTTGCAGACCTTGAGCCAAGTCGGTCGCCTAATATTTGTTTAGAGAACTGAAAACCTTCTTCATCTTAAGGGAACAGTGATTAATAAATAAGTGACACCCAAGTGAGAATACTTATGTATAATGAATGAATGATTACAAAAGTCTGCCAACAACACATATTGCAAGTAGGGAGTTCTTGTTTTTGTTAACCCGCCACCATTATAGTCGTGATGAGGACGTTAATCGATTACATGTAGTATGTAGTTGTTGTTGTTACAGTAATGTTTGCAGTTTCACCCACAAAACTGATTCTAGGCATCTTTATTTTTATGAGTTTTGTTTGTGCTTTGGATCACACTAATACCAGTCGCTTTTAAATGTTCAAGAACATTTCCTTACACTAGATACTGTAATATAATATATACTGTAGGATGAGGATTTTACGCTGATATGTATAACACGATGATTATGCTACTTAATATCTTTAGCTCCATGCATCACTTAATTATAACTAATTTATTAAATTTTCCTTATCTAGAATGAAAAAGCATTATTCAGATGAGGTCAGCATACAAACTAGATCATTACAGACAGACATTTGCCATGGGTATGTTAATTGCAGAGAAGGACTTAAGAGTACCAAAGAAGAAAAACTTAAAAGTGAGCATGTTATACATAGTAAAAGAAAGAATTAGGAAAGCTAAGATCAGTCTAGTTCGACTTTCGCTCAATTTAAAAACAAACAATAAGAAATTATGTTCAGTGGAAACTTTAAAGTTTATTTTTAAGTTTAATACAAATGCAAAATCATCAACGGTTGAAAAGTCTGACGTATCGTTTTTAAATGTTTTTCGAATATAAGTAGTAAGATCGAAAAAATCTTAACACGTGTTTTTTTCTCTTAACATTTTTCACAAGAAATATTTGATACATTTTTGATCAAGTTATATAAGAAGTAAGAAAATTATAGTCGGTCTAGACCGACTTTACGATATCCTATACCATCCGTTTAGAGATCCCATCTCTTAGATCCAACTAATTAGATATAGATAATAAGCATAAGCCAAATTTGAGTACATTGATATTAATTTGTTACTTTCGGATATGAAAAAGTTCATATCGGATGGACTGACCCTGACTATATTTGGTAAGGTGACTTATATTTTTGCAAAAATATCTACAAACCAAATTTGAGAAAAATTTGTGAAATATTCCTTTTTTTTGGTAGATTTAAGTGATAATCGGGAGTAAGCTTCATAAAAATTGTGCTATAGGGTCTATTTTTGGAATAATGATAAAATAATGTAATAAACATACGAGATCTATATGATAATTTGGATACCATTGCAATTTAAGTCGATCTCAAAGGGTTCATTTGTATGGGGACGCGGTCTGAACATGAACCGATATTCACTTTCTATGGGTACTAGGTCCGAACATGAACCGATTTTCACCAATTTTAATAGTGTTCATCCTATGGCCGATAAAAGCTTGTATACTAGATTTCATTCAAATATATTGATATTTGCGACATGTAGTTTGATTAAAAGGTTTACATGGACACACAGACTGACGGATGGACAGACGGCCATCTTTAAATCGATTCAGATACTGATTCTGAGTACATCGGTATAATGAAAGATGGGTGTAGATAAAATATTTTTGGTAGTTACAAACATCAGCAGAAAGTCATTATACCCTGACCACATAGTGGTATAGGGTATAAAATTGAGTTTTTTTTATGACTACACCACAGGACTGATCATCCTGAAATTCCTACAGTGGGTAACTGACTATCCGGAAGGAAAAATAGCCTAAATTTTTTTTAGATTTTTCATATAAATTGAATTTTTAACATCTAATTTTAACATATAATATCTGGAACACTATGACAGCAAGAGTTCTGAAACTATGTACAATTGACATACATGTACATTAGGGTGACAGCGGTTTGTATGAAAAAAAATTGTTGGTCGAATTTTACGGTGTGCTGGTAGGATTATTACTATTAGTACTGGATCTAAAACTTTAGTTGCGCAAAATTTTAGCCAAATCGGACATTGCTTTCTGGACGCGCATTGAGTTCAAAGTTCTAATGTGCATTTATATGTAAAAATTATCAAAAAAAAATCATTTTTCATAAAAATTGATTTTGTACCACTTATTAAATGAAAAGAAAAAAATTTTTTTTTAAATAAAATACTTTATTAATATAAAAACTAATTAATCTACATATCTTAATAAAATAACGAATAAATTTAAGGAATTTTATGAATACATTAAATTTGTTTAATTTAAAAAAAATACTGATGAAGAAAATATTTATAGATTTTAATTGCAGAAAATAAGCCGAGAATATTATTTTATTAAAATTAAAATATTATAAAAATATTAAAATATTATCAACAACTTTTATCGAAATCCTTCCACAAATATATAATTTTTCAATATTTTGTTTTAAAAAATATAAATCTCCTTAAATTTGACTTTGACCTTAAGGAGGGACAGTTAATAGTGTTTCAATTTAACCTTAATTTACAAAATGGAGAGCTTATATCAAGCAGTATAACATTTTGACAAAAGATATTTGGAATATGACGACACCAAAAAGATATAGCCTAAAAGTTGAAAAGTACGCTGAAATAAAGACGCTGCCCTCGCCAAATTAAGAGCAGGATACCTACAATATTTGTCATTTTTAATCACATATATTTTTCTAATAAGACATTGAAGTCCAGTCGTTGGCTTCGATAAATTTATTCAACAAAACTTTCGAAAAAGTAAAATTAGAGATTTTTAAATAGTGCTAAAAATACGTACCGTTTTGACATTAATTTAGAACGGCATAACAATAGACGAGATACAAAATACTTTATATTAGATCATTTTGGGACCAGAAGAATGCAAAAATGTTGTTGTTGTAAATTATTTCAAAATTTGAGCTCGATTTTCTTAATCAAGTGGTCTGCGGCGCATATATTGCCTGGGGAACTTGATATAACTTGGCTGATTTTCAACCGTTAAAAGATTTTTTTGTTTTATTAGAAAGATAATTTACTCTAGATTATGATTTATTAATTAATTTAATTCAAACGCTATTATTAATATCAAATTTTTTTTTTTAATGATTTTTTTTATATTTTTTACATATAAATGCCTATTTGAACTTTGAACTCAATGCGCGTCCAGAAAGCATTGTCCGATTTAGCTCAAATTTTGCGCACTAAAGTTTTAGATCCAGTGTCTTAATAATCCGACCCGCACGCCCCTTATGTACATATTAGAATAATGTGAATATTTGCGGAAGGAATGGGCGGGATCGACTAGTGGGCGTGGCATCCCCATACAAAGTAAATATTTAATGTCATATAACTACTGTAGTACTATAATAGAGAATGAATATGAGTAGTCGGACGAAAAATTGGCTGGATAAAATCAATGGGCGTTGCACGCTCTATAATAAAAGAGTGCTATGAAAAGGACAGTTTTCAAACTTTTGACTTTTGACTTTTACCAATTTGAGTAGTTATGGAAAATATGGGCGGAAATGTCAACATCAAAAAATACCAGAACCGAAAATCGCGGGCAACAAAAATCGCCAAAATCAAAAATTGTCAATATCAAAAATCGCCAAAAATAAAAATCACCAAAATCTAGAATTACAAAAATAAGAAAATCGTCAAAGTCAAATATCGCCAAAATCAAAAATCCAAAAAAAAAAAATCAGAAACTTCAAAACCAAACATCAAAAAATCGCAAAAAGCAAAAATCGCCAAAACCAAAAATTGCTAAAATCAAAACTCCCAAAAAAATTAAAATAGCTAAAGCCAAAAAGCGCCAAAATCAAAAAAAAAACCAATAAAAAACGCCAAAATCAAAAATAACAAAAAAAATAAAAAACAAAAATCGCCAAGTCAAAAATCGCCAAAATTTAAATTAGAAAAACAAAAATCGCCAAAACTAAACAAAATAGTTTTCTACACAATGTATTCAATTTTTTTATTTCGTTACGATGGGTGTAGAATACAGTGTAGTTATGAATTTTAAAAATATTCATCGTTAAAAAAAATAAATTAAATTTATGTTTCACTTACAAAGTAATATATAGTTTTATTTTACGACAAAGATGTTCATGGATAATTACTTTACATCCGTGGAATTACTTTGTCATATATTAAGCAAGGGTATTTACACATCTGGTACTTTTAGAGACTTCCGTACTGAAAAGTGTCCACTTCCCCATTTCCGATATGAAGACGCAAGAGAGATGATCTACCGACTTCCATTTTTCAGATAATGAAAATATACTTTAGTAAGGTGAAAGGATAACAATGCTGTCACTATTGGAAAAAAATTCGACAACAACGAAATTGGATCTTGCAGACGTTCTGCAGTAGGCCAAGATGCGATGCAAATATCACAACTGAAATTATTTCAGCGTTATAATCAAAAAATAACTGGCATTGATAAAATGGAGAGTTCATCTAGAAAAAATATCAACTCAGAAGTACGTTGGTTGGAAGCACACTGTAGACTACTGCGAATTGGAAAGGCGATGTGCATTTTGTAAAAAAAAAAACAAATAGTATTTGTGTTAAATATAATAGAGGAATGAATACTGCTTCAAGCGGATAGTGTCTTTTCTGACAAACACAAAAGTTAGCTGTTATTTTTTTTAAAAAAATATAAAAAAAAAATAGTTCCAAAAGTTGTTGGGAATATTTATGCTAAAATGGATTAACCTGAAAGCGAATTTTTCAATTTGAAGTTTCACCAATTCCCCAAATAGCTAGATCTTTGACACGTTCAACATTTACGTAAACTGAATGACAACACAGCATATAATACTGCGGTTATCTAGAAATCATATAAAAGAATATCTTAAAACAAGTAAGAAAATTATAGTCGGTCTAGACCGACTATATGATACCCTATACCATGGTTTAGAGACCCTATCTTTCGGTCCAACTACTTCGATATAGAAAATAAGCATAAACCAAATTTGAGTGGGATTTTTATTAATTTTTTTGGCTGCAGATATGAAAAAGTTCATATCGGATGCTATATCTATAAAGGGACTAGGTCCAAAAATGGACCGATCCTGATCATGTTTGGTAAAGTCTCTTGTATTTTGCAAAAATATGTATAAACAAAATTTGAGAAGAATCAGTGCAATATTTTTGTTTTTTAATAGATTTAAGTGAAGATCGGGAAGCAGCTCTATATGGGGTCAAAGGGATCATTTTTCGACTACTCATTAGTGGATGTAATGAACGCATACAAACCCAATTTGAATAAGATCTATATGACAATTTGGATCTTATGGCAATTTATGTCGATTTCATATGGGTAATTTGTATGGGGGCTAGGTCTGAACATGGACCGATTCTCACCAATTTCAATAGCGTTCATCCCATGGCCGACAAAAGCTTATATACCAAATTTCATCAAAATATATTCATATTTGCGACCTGCAGTTTGATTACAAGCTTTACATGGACACACAAACGGATGGACGGACGGACGGACGGACGGACGGACGGACATTGTTAAATCAACTCAGAAAGTGATTCTGATTCGATCGGTATAATTAAAGATGGGTCTAGGTCAAATATTTTTGGTTGTTACAAACAGCAGCACAAAGTCATTATACCCAAACCACATAGTGGTATAGGGTATAAAAAATTGGTTTTTATAGGGTATAAAAAATTGGTTTTTATACCCTATACCACTATGTGGTTTGGGTATAATGACTTTGTGCTGCTGTTTGTAACAACCAAAAATATTTGACCTAGACCCATCTTTAATTATACCGATCGAATCAGAATCACTTTCTGAGTTGATTTAACAATGTCCGTCCGTCCGTCCGTCCGTCCGTCTGTGTGTCCATGTAAAGCTTGTAATCAAACTGCAGGTCGCAAATATGAATATATTTTGATGAAATTTGGTATATAAGCTTTTGTCGGGCGTGGGATGAACGCTATTGAAATTGGTGAGAATCAGTCTATGTTCAGACCTAGCCCCCATACAAATTACCCATATGAAATCGACATAAATTGCCATAAGATCCAAATTGTCATATAGATCTTACTCAAATAGGGTTTGTATGCGTTCATTACATCCACTAATGAGTAGTCCAAAAATGATCCCTTTGACCCCATATAGAGCTGCTTCCCGATCTTCACTTAAATCTATTAAAAAACAAAAATATTGCACTGATTCTTCTCAAATTTTGTTTGTACATATTTTTGCAAAATACAAGAGACTTTACCAAACATGATCAGGATCGGTCCATTTTTGGACCTAGTCCCTTTATAGATATAGCATCCGATATGAACTTTTTCATATCTGCAGCCAAAAAAATTAATAAAAATCCCACTCAAATTTGGTTTTTGCTTTTTTTCAATGTCCAGTTAGTTGGGCCTAAGTGATAGGGTTTCTAAACGCATGGTATAGGGTATCGTATAGTCGGTCTAGACCGACTATAATTTTCTTACTTGTTTTATAACAGTATAAAGTATATATTCTACTTACTTGTAAATCGGGTTAAATCAGATGATTTGCATAAAATGAGATGAATATTTATGAAAACAAATTCAAGGTTCAAGAAAACAAAAAATACAATAAATGTAAATCAAACCCTTACCGATGACCTTCCTTTTATTTAACATATTATGCCATTTGCACTCATTTGAATCGGCACAATCATTATCATTATAATACGCAGCAACAACAACTATATATAATCTAATCGGATAAACAGCAAAGGCAATATTTTGTTGTGTTGTTTGTTGTGTTTGTTGTGTTTGTTGTCTTTGGTTTTTTTTGGATGCTAAACGAGTAGTGTCACTTGACACACCATCCAAAGTACTTATGCAAAATGTTTTCAAAATTAAGTTGGCACTCGACTTAAGTAAATACAACTCCTTTATCTTGAGCATAACTACTAGCCTCACTTCTCTACTTCGGCAAACTTATTCGTTTACCAAGACCCAGGGAAAAGTATGGGGTCTGAGGTTGACAGACAAACAGTCAAATGTTAAAGATACTTTACCGTATTTTTATACTCGTATATTCAAATGAACTTTTTAATTAATTTTCTTTTTTTTTTTATCACAAAGTGATGATGTTGGGATATTATTGTTGTTTACTGGTGGCAGAAAAGTTGTTGTAAAGTGTACGACCGACATTCATTTGTTCATTCTTTCTCATCGCACTGATTTAATGGTTTTCATTTCACTCCCAAGTAGTCTTTAGAATGCAAATTTGGGATACACACAACCCCAAAAATGAACGAAAACAATGAAATAAATAATATAATGAAAAGATGCAAAGGAAAACTTTGTTTGGTGCTTGTTTATTTTTTTTTTGTTTTGTTTTTAAATAATACCATGGAAAAACAATTTATGCTTACCAATTGAAAACTTTGTTTTTCATTTTCTTCTTTGTGTGAGAGAGTGTGAAAATTGGTAAAAGTTAATTACAAATATTGTTAAAACACGGACCTACAAATATAATTTTCCATTAGAAAAGGATATGTAAATTGAAGGAACAAGCACTTAAGGTGACCGTTTTCTTTTGACTTGAAACTGATATGCATATTTTAGCCAGTATACATATTTATCACAATAGTAAACATATTTTAAAAACAGATTTCGAAAATGGAATTTATATTAAGCTCGTTGATTTAGTTATTTCTGAAAAGAATCGTACCTAGAGGAGGGGTAATATTATTTCATTAGTTATGGCGTTGTGATTTTATAACTGAATAATAAACCTTATATGTATTAGAAATAGAAAAAGGATCGTATTCAATATATAGCCAGACTATATACGTGTCGATTAAAGTTTAAATATTTTAAAAAATTCATTCATGAATTTTATTGATGGGTATTTAATATAAAAAATTATATGAATGCGTTAAAAATAATGAGATATTGAGAGAGTATCAGGCTGGATTCAGAAGAAGATATTCGACAATTGATAACATATATTTGCATTCTCTGTAGATATCAAATCAGTATTTGATAAGATAGTGCGAAAATCGTACATATATATATATATATATATATATATATATATATATATATATATATATTTTACTTGATCGGAATTTCATATAAATATTAAAAACAAGCATACTTGTTATCTTCTTTTAAATTTTCAATGAATATAAATGATTTACTTGACAGTTTTGATGGTGGTATGAATGTGGAGAATATAAATATCAAACAGCTAATGTACTCTGACGACATCGTCATTTTAGCAGATGATGTAGATACTCTTCAAAAAATTAAAATTAACTTGGACGTTTATTGCGATTTATGGAATCTCGAAGTGAATCTTCACAAGTCTGAGATATTGGTATTTAGAAATGAGCTATTCTTTCACCAAAAACGAAATTTACAAAACATATTGAAATAAAAACAAGTAAGAAAATTAGAGTCGGTCTAGACCGACTATACGATACCCTATACCATGCGTTTATATACCCTATATCTCAGGCCCAACTAACTGGATATAGAAAATAAACATAAACCAAATTTGAGTGGGATTTTTATTAATTTTTTTGGTTGCAGATATGAAAAAGTTCATATCGGATGCTATATCTATATGGGGACTAGGCCCAAAAATGGACCGATCTTGACCATGTTTGGTAAAGTCTCTTGTATTTTCTAAAAGTATATACATACAAACAAAATTTGAGAAGAATCAGTGCAATATTTTTGTTTTTTGATAGATTTAAGTGAAGATCGGGAAGCAGCTCTATATGGGGCCTATGACTAAGAGTTGTTCCATAGGGATAATTTTTGGACTACTGATTAATGGATGTAATAAACGCATACAAACCCAATTTGGCTAAGATTTATATGATAATTAGGATCTTATGGCAATTTAAGTCGATTTCATAGGGGTCATTTGTATGGGGGCTAGGTCTGAACATGGACCGATTCTCACCAGTTTCAATACCGTTCATCCTGTGGCCGATAAAAGGTCATATGTTAAATTTCATCAAAATATATTCATATTTGCGACCTGCAGTTTGATTACAAGCTTTACATGGACACACAGACGGACGGACGGACGGACGGACATCGTTAATATATATATATATATATATTTTACATGCTCGGAATTTCATATAAATATTAAAATCAAGCATACTTGTTATCTTCTTTTCTATTTTCAATGAATATAAATGATTTACTTGACAGTTTTGATGGTGGTATGAATGAGGAAAATATAAATATCAAACAGCTAATGTACTCTGACGACATCGTCGGGTTTCTTTACAGAAGCCCAAACATAGAAAGGGAGCATACCTATAATGGCTTCGATGCCCTTTCTGAATCCGTAACTAGAATCCTAGAGAGTGGCCCGAATAGCGAAATCGTAGTTGCCGGCGATTTTAATATTCACAACTTTTCTTGGCTTCACCATTCGAGTCAAACAACTCCCGAAGGCCGTTACGTTGAGCTTTTCGTCGCGCATAACCACTTAGCGCAACTAGTGAATAAACCAACGCACATTTCATGCATTGAAGGGCAAAGACAGAATACTCTCGACGTTTTTCCACCTTCACACCCTGACAAGTATGAAGTGAAAATACTTGCACCTCTTGGTAATTCGGATCACTGTACCATTTCCCCTTCTTTTTCGTACTCTCTACTTCACAGTGTTTCAACACCAGCTATGAAATGCTCAGTTTTCATTTACGAAAAGGCTCGTTGGGCCGAGCTCAACGATTTCTTCAAACATTTCAACTGGAAACTTTGTTTCCTAGATAATAATGTTGATGCTGCTGCGATAATGGACAATGGTGGAAAAAATAATAGTGCTTGGTATGAGATTATTCATTCCATCAAAGCGCATTTCGGCTAAACCTAATCAAAAATCTTGGTTTAACCAGACTTGCAGAGATGCAGTCAGATCCAGAGAGGAAGCATTCAGACTTTGGCGTGAAAATAAAAATTCCGTCACTGAACTGCTACGCAAACAGGCGAAAAATGAATGTGCCAAAGTACTAAGGCGCGAAAAGTTTCTTCACGATCAGCGTCTTCGTGCTAAAGTTCTTTCTGCTCCTCGGGGCAGCAACAGCTTTTGGTCATTTGTTAAAAGAGTAAACAATAATGCTAGTTCTGCAATCACAACTCTTATAATGAATGACCAAATATTCACTGACCCGGTTGATAAGGCTTACCTTTTAGCTGAACTTTTTGCAAAAAATTCATTTTTGCCGGATAGCGATCAACCACTGCACGAACTGCCTAAAATATTCTTCCGAGCACGTGCAGTTAAAAGGGTTCTTTCGGATCTCAACATTAATAAGTCTCCGGGACCGGATGGTATACCAGCACTGGTACTGAAACAGTGCTCTTCGATGCTAGCCAGTCCATTGGCCAACCTTTTCAGCCTTTCGTATCGTGCGGGAGTCTTTCCCTCTTGCTGGAAGGTTGCTAATGTCCAGCCAATCCCTAGAAAGGGTGCGGCTAATAACCCTGAAAACTACCGTCCAATTGCAATCTGCTCTGCGCTCTCAAAGGTGATGGAGAGCATGATCAATTTCCACCTTGTGAACTACCTAGAGGCCAACTCACTTCTTAATGATCGACAGTATGGCTTCCGTAGAAACCGTTCCACGGGAGACCTGTTAGCTCTACTTTCTGAGCGCTGGAGTCGATCCATTCGCAATTTTGGCGAAAGTAAAGTGGTTGCTCGGGATATTTCCAAGGCATTCGATCGTATATAGCACGGTGCATTGATATCAAAACTTATTGCATTTGGGGTCGGTAATGACTTCTCTCGATTTATATCGAGTTTTCTCAGAGACTGAACAATACGTGTTGTTTTTGATGGGGTCTCATCTAATGGGTTTCAGCTTAATTCAGGGGTACCCCAAGGTTCCGTTATTTCTCCTTCTCTTTTCCTTATCTTTCTGAACGACCTTCTTGGCCAAACTTTTAACTCTATATACTCTTTCGCAGATGACAGCAGCATTTGTCATTCATTTTCCTTTAATTGTAGGCCAAGCCTCTTGGAGGTTGGGGGGCAAAAGGCGGACAATGAATGACACACTCAATCTAGACCTCTTAACAATCTCCGAGTGGGGTAAAGCGAATAGGATTGATTTTAATGCGCTGAAGACTCAATGTTGTATGTTGACCCATAGGGCCATGGAATCAACAATGTCATCTGCATATATGGGTGGTATAGGTATTGAGGAATAGGATACTCTTGATGTTCTGGGCATAAGAATTCAATGTGATGTTCGTTGGAACGAGCATGTTTTTCAAGTGTCGAAAGAAGCATTCAAGTGGCTTGGTTTTCTAAAACGGTATATAAATAAATTACTTCACTCCTTCTGATCTCCTTAAAATCTATACCACTTACATCCGACCGAAAATGGAATACAACTCCCATAAAAGGGCAGGGGCTTCAAAGTTTATTTTGGAGCTTCTTGACCGTGTGCAAAGGAGGGCGTTGGCGCTCATCAATGACAGTAGGGTATCCAATTCTATTGATTCATTGGAACACCGTCGGAATGTGGGTTGTGTAGCACTGTTCCATAGATATTACCATGAGAAATCTTCTTCTGAGATTAGCGAACTTATTCCAAGTGCCCGAGTTTCGGTTCACTCTACCCGCTTCTCCAGTAAATCACATCCGTTTGTAGTCTATTGTTCAATTGACGGCACAACGCATTACAGAGAGAATTCGTTTATCAGTAGAACTAGCCGTATGTGGAATAAACTCCCCGCAGAAGTCTTTCCTGACAGTTATAATCTAATAAAACTTTAGTCAAATATCCACAAACACTACTCCCTCTCTCCTCCTTCCCATAACCTATTTTCCTGAAATAACAAAAAAAAAAAAAAAAAAATGATGTAGATACTCTTCAAAAAATTAAAGCTAACTTGGATGTTTATTGTGATTTATGGAATCTCGAAGTGAATCTTCAAAAGTCTGAGATATTGGAATTTAGAGATGAGTTATTCTTTCACCAAAAACGAAATTTACAAAACATATTGAAATAAGAAATATAAGCTAAAACCGCTATAATGAACTTCTACTCGAGATGTCTAATCGGAAATACCTGACATCAATGATATAATCTCATCATAATATATTTGTAAGAACGTTTTTATATAAAATTCAAAATCCCCCCCCAAAAAAATATAACAAAAAAAAATTAAATAAAAATGAAAAAAGAAAAAAAATATATATTTAAAAAACAAGTAAGAACATTATAATCAGTCTAGACCGACTATAGATGCCCTATACCATGCGTATAGTTCCAACTAATTAGATATAGAAAATAAGCATAAACCAAATTTGAGTGGCATTTCTATCAATTTTTTTGGCTGCAGATATGAAAAAGTTCATATCGGGTGCCATATATATATGGGGACTAGATCGATAAATGGACCGAACCTGATCATATTTGGAAAAGTCACTTATACTTTGAAAAAATATATACAAACCAAATTTGAGAAAAATCTGTGCAATATTTTTGTTTTTTGATAGATTTTAGTGAAGATCGGGAAGCAGCTCTATGTGGGGCCTATGAATAAGAATTGTCCTATATGGATAATTTTTGGACTACTGCTTAATGGATATAATATATACATAAAACCCCAATTTGACTGAGATTTATATGATAATTTTGATCTTATGGCAATTTATGACGATCTCAAAGGGGTCATTTGTATGGGGACTAGGTCTGAACATGGACCGGATTTCATCAATTTCAATAGCGTACATCCTATGGCTAACAAAGGCTTATATACCAATTTTCATCAAAATATATTCCTATTTGCGACCTGTAGTTTTATTACAAGGTTTACATGGACACACAGACGGACATACGGACGGACGGATGGACGGACATCGACTCAGAAAGTGATTCTGAGTCGATCGGTATAATAAAAGATGGGTCTGGGTCAAATATTTTTGGTAGTTACAAACAGCAGCACAAAGTCATTATACCCAAACCACATAGTGGTATAAGATATAAAAAAATGTAACAAGGTTTTTGTTACAAAATTGTAAAATTATTATTTAGTTAAAAACTATGTACATAACAAGGAAAATGTTATTTAAATTTTTAAGTAGAAAAGGAACAAGCTATCCTAAACTCTTGTTAAATTATTGCAATCAAAATGTTCTTTAAATAAATAAAATTGAATTGAATTGAAAACCCGCTATAAATCATATACTATATCGAAGTTAAAATTTATATATACTATATCGAAGTTAAAATTTACAACAAATATATCGACCAAATTTCAGATTGATTGCATAAGGGGTAATCCGTTTTAAGTCTCTCCGTGCCTGTGCGTGACAAAGTCAAAGTTAATCATTTTTTCACAATAGACTCTATATGCTTACTAGGAATTGATTGTTCAGAGCATGGAGATATGTAGGAACATGTTATGTAAATTTTAGTTTGCTTTACCTTTATTAGGACACCAGTAAATTCAATTGAAAGGGGATAATAAATTAAAATTTCTTCAAACGAGAATAAACTAGAGACAGCAATGAAAACACCACCGCCAGCAGTTTTACTTTTTCTATCTAGTCTGTAAATGTGATATCTATTACATAAAATTTCAGTATTAAAGATTTTTTCGCTCAGCCAGGTTTCCGTAAAAATAATAATACGTTGTGAAAAATCGAAGCTTTCAATAAAAAATTTACATAATTTAGAATTTATTCCTCGGACGTTTTGGTACACAGTAGTTATTTCATTATCAGAAGTATTATTCAGTTTTTTTATTGTTTATTTCACGAGGTGGAAGATGAGCTATATTGTTTGTTCTGTGGTTTTCTTTATATATATAATCTCGAACTAATGTATTGTTGGGCCAAAAGCCAGGATCGAGCAGTTGTTCGAAAATATCAAGCGGAACAGTTATTTTAAAAGATGTTATACTTCTCGGTTGCGATTAGGTAAACTTTTTCGTTAAAATATTCGCATCAGACTTAAGCTTTTCTTTTATATAGTAATCGATATCTTCAACAGCTGTCTCAGGAGCAAAACGAGAAATATAATCGATTTTTATTTAACGGTATAAAACGTAATGGTTTGATAGCGGTAATGTTGTTCGCAGCAGTTGATTGAACTTGATTAATTACAGTTTCAGTGTCATTACTATTATTATTTTTGAGGATCGCAGAAAACGAAGTAGCTGGGGGAGGAACGGGATCAATATTAGCTCTGTATTTATAGCCACTATTCCTAAATACGGATGACACCGGACTCTGCGGCTAATTCGCCCTATTAGCATTTATAGCAGATTTCCGACGTTTTGGAGATGATTGCGGTGGAGATTTACAGTTATCCAAGGTAATAAAATTATCAAACAATTTGCCGTATTCGGAAACACGAGTAGATAGTTCAGAAATCTCCTTTTGAATTGCCAGAAAATTAGATTTTCTACTCTTCAAAAATTTGTAAAATTCAACAGCAATTTTTCTGCAGAGAATACAGCACCAGTGAAAACCAATATGTTTCGGTATTGCTTCAGCAGCCAAAGTAGGTAATGTAGTTGAAGAGAAATATTATATAAGACAGTGAAAATGGAAGAAGTATTTTAATAAATTTCGGATTTACATTATCACAGTCTACAGTGTTTAGCTTTACGAGAGAATTGCATTTTATAACATCAAGTTTGGTAACGTATTTAAATTCAAAGGAGTTTTTCTAGATAAAATTTTGAGTATTTCGCATATCATGGTAAAATTCATGATTTTAAAATTTTAATTATCAGCCTCTACCGCACAGCTAATATTATTGCATCTTTCAATGCCGATATCTCTAATTATCTTCCACGTTTCTTTAGTGTCAATGGTGGAATTAAATTTCATACAAAAGAAATTGCACTTTGCTGTTTTGATTTTTCGGTTAACACCTCTCCTAGCCGTATGATATTCCTCTTTTAGCTCAGGAGTTTTAAACCTTTTCCATCTGGAGTATGCAATAGCCCTTCGATTGAGATTGAGTCTCTTATAGCAGCAGTAAACCAAGGTTTAGTATTAACTGTTTTAGATTTAGTTTTTGGAGGTACCGTTTCATGGAAAAGCTGTAAGAAATTTTCTTGTGGAAAGCTTAATTGATCATCAACACACGTCATATAGTAAATGCAATCCCAGGTAATTTGGAAAGAGTTGGCATAAAGTAATGCGTAGTTCAAATTTTAAAAGTCACGGTATGTTTAGGAAATAGCTTGTTGAATCTGATAGTTGGCAAAACATGTTTTGAAAAGCATATTGCTGAAATTTGATCATACAACAACAGGTAAATCACTGACCAAGAAAATATTGAGCAGACAATAGCTTGAGATTGTATAGTGTGTAGGATTATAACGATTTACAGGTTAAAGTCCATAAGTTATCATTATTATCAATAAGGGCTGATTCATTAATAATGTTGGAATTAAAATATCCAGATATAATAATATCATTATAGTCATTTGTCAAGATCTCAAAATTGCAGCGACATTTTATGAAAAATGTACTTCCTGAAAATATAACAAATTACTCTCTTATGCTAGAACCTTTTGCCGTGAATAATCATCTTCACACTTTGGAACTTAATTCGCAATATATAACTCGAGTATTTCAATACCAGTCCAATATACTACCATCTCAAATAACGCGTATACTTATTCGAAATGATTTGTTGTTGGTCTGAGAATTAAAAACCATTGCCTTCAGTCTCAATGCATCATGGTTCAGTACATAGTCTGACGATTATCAGTGGATAGGTCAAAGTAATCAACTTTTAAAAGGTATAACTCTACATCTACAGTATATATATTTATAAGGTTAAGTAGTTTGTTCTAGGGTCTACAAACATTTAGATCATACAAGAGGTAAACGTTATTTCACCGACAATATGAATCCAGCTATAATAAAGCAAGGTGTGGGTTTATTAACTTAAATTATAACAAATGAAGAAAAACTTTGTAAAATATTTAATATGAATGTCATGGAGACTTTAGAATATTTCTTATGTGCATGTCCGGTTTTACGGTGTTACGGCAATCTAGATTGGAGAAGACTATTTTAAAAGAAATTGTGTGGTTAATCAACGTTACTAACTCAACCGATTAGGAAAACCGGGCTCAATATTTAAAAATAACGTTACAATACAGATACTTCATGGTCCAAGAATTTAACTAAAATTCATATAAAATATTAATTTTTTACGCTTTTATTTAATTGAAATACTTGTTAAATCAAAGTTTAATAACACGGTGCTACAGTGAAAAAAAAACTTGGAAAACGATCTATCGTGGGTTATAGGTCTCCTTGAGTAAATAACAAATTGTGTAAAAAAATTTCAGAAACACCTTCAAATTCAGAAGTTATTCTAAAAAAAACCATTTTCAGCCATGTCCGTCAACTTATCGACCTGTAACCCAATCAGTTTTTGCCCGATTTTAATTTTTTTAACGGCTTTGGGGAGAAAACTGATTACGATCTAAAGTGACATGCATTTTTTATACATTTACAAGTTATGAGTATCATTCTTGTTAAGAATATATTTTAAAAAAGCGAAATTTATCAACTATTTTGATTTTATTAGCTTTTTATCGCTTATTTTGATATGAAAGATTAAAAAAACTTATACCAATATATAAACAAAATGTAGTTCTAACAAAACATGTTTTTCTTTTTTTAAATTTGATTAAAATCGTGAAAGTTATTCAAGTTTTCTTTAAAACCTTTTTTAGTATTTTCTCTCCCAGTGCCAAAAATATGAATAAAAAACAAGGAAGAAAATTATAGTCGGTCTAGACCGACTATACGATACCCTATACCATGCGTTTAGAAACCCTATCTCTTAGGCCCAACTAACTGGACATTGAAAATAAGCAAAAACCAAATTTGAGTGGGATTTTTATTAATTTTTTTGGCTGCAGATATGAAAAAGTTCATATCCGATGCTATATCTATAAAGGGACTAGGTCCAAAAATGGACCGATCCTGATCATGTTTGGTAAAGTCTCTTGTATTTTGCAAAAATATGTACAAACAAAATTTGAGAAGAATCAGTGCAATATTTTTGTTTTTAAATAGATTTAAGTGAAGATCGGGAAGCAGCTCTATATGGGGTCAAAGGGATCATTTTTGGACTACTCATTAGTGGATGTAATGAACGCATACAAACCCAATTTGAGTAAGATCTATATGACAATTTGGATCTTATGGCAATTTATGTCGATTTCATATGGGTAATTTGTATGGGGGCTAGGTCTGAACATGGACCGATTCTCACCAATTTCAATAGCGTTCATCCCATGGCCGATAGAAGCTTATATACCAAATTTCATCAAAATATATTCATAGTTGCGACCTGCAGTTTGATTAAAAGCTTTACATGGACACACAGACGGACGGACGGACATTGTTAAATCAACTCAGAAAGTGATTCTGATTCGATCGGTATAATTAAAGATGGGTCTAGGTCAAATATTTTTGGTTGTTACAAACAGCAGCACAAAGTCATTATACCCAAACCACATAGTGGTATAGGGTATAAACACAACTAAATAAACAAATTGATCAAATTAATTATGAAAAAGTTTTTTGTTTGTTGTAATTTTACAGTTACTTTTTGTATTTACTTAATAAGTGAAGTTATTATATTCGGTATTGCATTAAATATACCCTTCTTTATTGACGAGGAAATTTTCAAAGCCAGTATTGGTAGCGATGACCTTGTATAGTGCTCAAATATAGAAGATTTGTTTTGTACCTTAATCACCGACTTGAAGCGAATGAATGGAGGTTGTTTTTGAACAATCGTGTAAAAGTAGGTAGTAATGGTTTTTCTAATTTACAAATAACTGACACATTTTGAAGGCCTTAAGGCAGTGTTATTGTGTTACACTGTGGAACAAATTCAGGTTAGCAAAAGTTAGGTCGATTCCGAGAGTGAGGGGTGAACATAAAGGCTAAATTAGAAGACCCGTATCGCGGCGTTTGTTTATGAAATTTGCAGTCAAATGCCGATTTTCAGCATATTGTGTATATGGTTTTTTGGCTATAACTTTATTATTGCAAGAGACCTGTGCAACAATTACAATTTTTTAAAAAAATAATTTAGAAAATTTTTGTGGTGCTTATGAAGCAAAATGATGGAAAAATTATTTTTTTTTTCATGCTTTTTGAAAATATTTTCCACAAAACTAAGTCTTTTTTGTTTTCTGTTTGATCTCTACTATGCTTCTCAGTTTCTTCAATAAATTTCATTTGAAAAAAAAATGATCTTAGTCGATAATTTGCGTTAAAAATCCCAAAACCATTAAATAAATAGCGATTTAGGTAGAAGTAATTAAAAGGAATTAAGAATTAGTAAAACAACTTTTTTGTTTTCAACCACCGCACAGGTAGCGATTTTATTTATTTCGTACAAGCGAACTAATTTCAAAAATGAAGATTCAGTTAAGACTCGAGACTCAGCCGAAGCTGATGTCTTTTAATTTTCGCTCGGTCGTGATAAAAATCGCTATTAATTTTTTTGGAACTTATTTCATTTTTTGAGTGATTTAAGTTAAGTGCATCGGTTTCATAAAAATAACAAAACAAAAAACATTGTATAATATATATTGTATTAAAAATGGCGGAACCAAAATGTAAAATGGACCATTTTTGAAATGTTTGTGGACGTTTCATAGCAAGCGATGAAAAATGTGGCAATGCGAGTGATTTTTTTTGGAAGCCTATAAACAATATTTCTCGCAAGAGTTTATCACTGACGTAAACTATGCCCCTAAAAAAGTTTGCTTTAATTGCTATTCAACTCTTATGCAATGGAAAAGTGAAAAGAAGAAGGCTATGCCTTTTGGTATACCAATGATGTGGTTAGGCAACAGCCGCATCAAGAAGAAAATTGCTATGGATGTATCATCTACCATAAAACTTTGAATAGAAGGAAAGCAAAGAATAAAACTTATGTAGCAGTGCCAAGTGTCCAATTACCATTACCGCACTCAGAATTCGTTCCAGTACCAACATACTGAAGTATTGATCTTCAAACAGATATCAGTACTACAACCGCCCCTGCTACATCCATGGATTTCTTCTCAGAATACGACCCTGGTCAAGGGACATCCTATGAAACATCAAAGGAGTCAGAAAAAATCAGAACTACTGGCTTCATTTTTGAAAGGAAATAATTTGCTGGCGAAAGGCACCAAGGTTAGGTTAGGTTAGGCTGAAAGTGGCTGCTAAACCAAAGGAAAAGCACACTTAGACTCTGGGGTCCATTGTGATACCACGAGACGAATCGGTGTTCCCCTCAGTCCCCACCGTAGAACCAGTTTGAGCTCCTGATGAAGCCCCTGATATGTGAAATGTCCACATTTGAGAGATCAGAGAGATCGTGAAGAAACGGCGATCCCAATGTACGAAGTCTCGTTCTGGAGAGCGCCGGGAAATAGCAAAGGAACTGCTCTATGCTCTCCACCTACTCCACATCCATGCAGCTACGACAGAAGTCTTTTGACGAGACCCTGAGGCGTTCAGCGTGTCTCCCTATGAGGCAGTGCCCAGTGACAACTGCAACTACTGTTGAAATCTCCCCACGGGAGAGTGATAGTAGAGCGCTAGTGCTAGTGATTTAGAGCCGGCCAGATCTGTCTCGTGATCCTGCACGTTGATCCATTAGCCCATCTGTTGTCGGTTATGCCGGTGTGAAGCCGAAGTTCCATTCTGCAAGATTCCAAGGGTATACCAACACATTCCAAGTCCGCTGGAACCCGTAAGGTAGTGCCCTGTCTTGCCAACTCCTCAGCTTTACAGTTTCCCGGTATATTCCTGTGCCCTGGGACCCAAATGAGTCTGATGTCGAACTGGTTGGCCATCTCATTTAAAGACGTGCGGCAGTTAAGGGTGGTTCTTGTTTTCAGGAACATTGATTCCAAGGACTTTACCGCGGCCTGACTGTCAGAGTAGATGTTGACTGCGGTTGTAGACAGAATGTTCCGACCCAACCAGTCAGCAACTTCCTTTATTGCCAGTACCTCTGCCTGATAAACACTGCAGTTGTCTGGCAACCTGCGAGTCAGATTTACTCCAAGCTCCTTTGAATAGACTCCGAAACCAACTTGACCACACAATTTCGATCCGTCAGTATAGAAATTTATCGAACGCCTGCTACTTGGAACCCCCCCTGACCAGGATTCCCAGGTCGGTATCAGAGTTTGGTAGTGTCGTTCGAATACACTCCTCGGAGTGGTGTAATCCACGTTCAATGGTAAGTTCCTGTTATTCAGGATCACTCCATGGCCACAATTATGACCACGCCATTGTGTAGTGCTTCTTAGTCGAATGGCCGATGAGGCCGCCGATTGCTTTCCTAATATGTCCAACGGTATTAGGTGTAAGACGATGTTCAAGGCATCCGTAGGTGTGGTACGAAGGGCACCAGTGATACACATGGAAGCCATTCTCTGTACCCTTGCAAGAAGGTTAGTATTAGAGGCCTTCTCTAGAGCAGGCCACCAGACGATGACCCCGTACAGCAGTATTGGGCGAACCACCGCTGTGTAGATCCAGTAAGCAATTTTCGGACCGAAGCCCCACCGCTTACCAATGGCCTTTTTGCAGGAGTATAAAGCTATAGTCGCCTTCTTCGCCCTTTCCTCCAAGTTCCGTCTGTAGTTCAGTTCCAAGATACATGGCTCCATCAGTGAAGGCGATATCAGCACCGTAAAGATAAATAGGGTCGAAGGTAGGTATCTTATACTTCCTCGTGAAAAGAACAAGTTCCGTTTTGGTAAGATTTAACCCCAGACCGCAACTACTTGCCCAGCTAGATAGCATAGTGAGAGCCCTCTGTAGAATGTCTCTAAGTGTGTATAGAAACTTCCCATTTACGGCTATGGCCACGTCATCAGCATAGGCGACTACGTTGCAGCCTTGTCTCTCCAACGAAAGTAGCATTGAGTTCAGCGTTAAGTTCCATAGAAGTGGTGACAGAACGCCTCCTTGTGGCGTTCCCCTGTTCACGAATCGGGATATTAGAGTCGTTCCCAATTTATATACTATCCGCCTGTTGGCAAGCAGATTTCCGATCAGTGAGATGATCATGGAGTTCATTCCTAGACTAGATAGTGCCGCTTATATCGAGTCCGGTGTGACATTGTTAAAAGCCCCTTTTATATCCAAAAAGGCCGTCGTGGTGTATTCTCCTATCGAGAGCGATTTCTCGATGGTACTCACAAGCTCATGAAGAGCTGTTTCGGTTGACCTTCCCTTGCAGTTTAGGATCAATAAGTCTTCGTAAGTGAGAATCTATCAAGCGCTCCATTGTCTTCAATAAGAACGATGATAGACTTATTGGTCTGAAGTCTTTTGGGACGGTGTGTGAACTTTTTCCAGCTTTTGGAATGAACACCACTTTCGTCTCCCTCCACTTCAGGGGTATATAAGCTAACCTGATACAGTGAAAAGCCTACATAGCCAAGGGGAAATGTAGTCCGACACAAAGTCCGACCGAAAGGTACCAAAGTAACAGCATATCGAAAACGCCAAAAAGAGTTAGAAAAGTTCTTCAATGTGAATTATGCAAAAAATTTCGCTTATTGCAACGATATTGAAAAGTTAATGGAGACGATAGGGTTAACATATAAAAAAGATGATTGGCGTTTATTCATTAATAGTTCACTAATCAGCTTAAAAGTTGTGCTTTTGCACAAGACAAATAGAATGCCTTCTGTTCCGATTGCGTATAGCACTGGCACTAGTGAAAATTTCGATAATTTGAAAAACGTTGTCAAATATAACGAACACCAGTGGCGCATTTGCTGCGATCTCAAAACAGTTTCATTGATTACAGGCTTAACAGCATCTGGCCGTCCAAAATATCCGCGTTTTTTGTGCGATTGGGATTCACGATACGGAGAAGGTATTAAAGGAAGAAACCAGTACAAACAGCATAACTGGAATAGTCGCATTGGACGGAAATGGCGTAAAGACAATAGGCTACACGAAAGTCTTGTTCCTGAAATGAAAATTTTGTTGCCGTTGCTCCACATTAAATTTGGCATTGTTAAAAATTTTTTGAAATGTATCGCAAAAAGACCAGCAGTATTCAACCGCTCAAAATACATTTTCCCAAGACGAAGTAACGCCAAAATTCAGGAAGGGGTTGTTAATGGTCCCGATATACGGAAACTAATGAGTCGTCAAGGTTTTGACCAAGTTCTGACAGACCGAGAATGGCTCGCATTGAAAGCAGTCATTAAAGGACTTTTGGGTAAAGAACGCAAAGACAACTACAGGCAATCTGTTGCAAACATGTTGGCAGCTTTCGATGAAATTGGGGTTAATATGTCGTACAAAATTCATCTCTTGCATCAGCATCTTGATCAACTCGCTCAACAGTTGCCAACTGAATCTGATGAGCAAGGCGAACGTTAACACCAAACTGCGCTTCCATTTGAAATAAGGTAACTATAGACTGTGCATATTTTAAATTCCTAGATTTTTCTAATATCTTTGTCAGAGTGCACAATTTAAACATGTTAACGATTGAAAACAATTTTCGTTTCAGCTACAGAGGAAAGAAATCTCCAGATGCAATACTCGCTGAAATTTGTTGGTGGTATAAAAACACCTTTGAAGAAGAGGAAGACGAGGAAAAAGAGAAAGAAAGGGAAGACAAACATGAAATTCCAGAATATCTGTTGGACGAAATTATCGACCTTTCTGATGATGATGACGATGACCAAGATATTAGAGAGAGCAGTGATGTTGATCCACAGCCGCCTACTAAACGGCAACTGGCCAAATCATTAATTTAATTTATTTAATTTTTTTACTTAAAACTTTTCATAACTAATATTTAAAAAATATATTTTTTTTTACATATTTTTATAATTTATTTTTCAATGTTTCTTCAAAACCAACACTGAACAAAATTGGTACATAAAAAATGAAAACGCAAGTTTTGTATTATGATTGTTTTCTTTTCAAATGAATGAAGAAACTGAGATGCATATTATAGATGCATATTATTGAAGAAACTGAGATGCATATTATAGATCAAAGAAAGCAAAAAAGACTTAGTTTTGTGGAAAATATTTTCAAAAAGCATGAAAAAAAAATAATTTTTCCAACATTTGCTTCATAAGCACCACAAAAATTTTCTAAATCCATTTTTTAAAAAAATTTAATCGTTGCACAGGTATTTAGCAATAATTTGAATTTTACAGGTTGAAAAAATATCAATTAGTCGACGAGCTATAGCCAAAAAGCCATGTAAACAATATGCTGAAAATTGGCATTTGACTGCAAAGTTCGAAGGTCGATTAAAAAAAAAATTCGAACTAACATAAACAAACGCCGCGATACGGGTCTTCTAATTTAGCCTCTATTTTCACCCCTCACTCTCAGAATCGACCTAACTTTTGCTAACCTAAATTTGTTCCACAGTGTTATTGTACAGCAAAAATGAATTACCATCAGTGCCGATAGCTTACGCCACAAAAATGAAAGACATATGCTAAAATGGAAAAAATACTCCATTTAATAAATTATAGAAAATGTCAGTGGCAAATTGTTGCATATTTAAAAGTGCTGGCAATATTGTTTGGAATGCAACGAGGTAATACTAAGTTCCCTGGTTATCTCTGTGAAGGGGACAGTCTTAGCGATAACCTACACAGGCCAGAAAAACGTTCAGAATATTCCTCTTGTGCATTCAGATAAAATCATTTTACCGCCACTGCATTTTAAAATACAAAAAAAATGGAATAACTTCAATAGGTTCATAACGGGTCAATGGATTTCGAATTTTGTAATATACAATAAAAGGCGCTCAAGTAAGCTTTTTATTCATATATACGCTGCTGAAATCCGATGATAAGTAACAATGTTATATACAAATCAATCTCAAAACTTTGGAGGTCCATAAATAAATTATGCCTCCTAAGTCACCCCGAAAACCCCTAACCTCTCCAAAAAAAAAAAACTCTGGGTGTCGCCCCCCTCAACTTGACTAGGGCCCAAATTGGCGATAAAAATTGTCAAAACTAGGTACTTCCACTTTATCGGGAGTGAAATACGACTTTATCCATGGATTTTAATGAAACAAAATTTATTTTATTTCTGTTAAATGGAGCTTGAAGATCAACTGCTAAAACTGGTAAGCATTTGTTGGTTTATATTTTTATGAACTTTTTTAATTCAAAAATTTTATAATTAAAATTTTTTAAATTTTTTCTCCACTTGTGCCTCAATAACACAAGGGAACAATGGTTCTGTTGATTAAGAACTGAATATTGTTTTTAAGGTTATTTGGGACGCTGAATCCAAATCTGCCCTTGGTTTTTTTCTATCAGCTCGACTTTTCGAGATATACCGTTATGTTCAAAATTAAGGCACTTCCGCTACATATATTGGAATAACTTGAAAACGGTTCACCATATTAAATTAAAAAAAAAAATCCGAAACTCGCAAACAATATTCTCTTAAAGCCGTGCTTACTTTGTTTTTAAATTTTCCAAGTAGTTTTAGAGATATCGTTCAAGTTTTGAAAAAAAAATTAAAATTTTTTTAAAAAAAACATTTTTTTTGTTTTTTAAAATTCCTAAAAAATAAAAGTGGGCCAAAAATCACAGTTTTGGTCTACAAACAGTTAGCTAAATATATTTCGAATAAAATGAGCTTTATTTCATTGCAATCGGTGCACAACTTTTGATTTTGTTCACGATTTACTGAATTGATATAAATCGCGATTTCCATACAAAAATAACATTTTCTAATGTGTAAGTGTTTGTATGTAATAAGTTAGTTTTTTATGATTCTAAGAATTAAAAATATTAAGTAATAAAAAAAGATTATTTCATTTTTATGGTTGCGGTAGCAAACTCATAACGCCTATAAATTTTATTGTCCCTTTATGACACCTAGTCAGTTCACAGTCAATTAAAGAGAAAAAAGAAAAGTCCACTTGTTTTTATTGATGTGTGGTTTACCGTTGGTAGCGGATGATTTTTTAAAGGAATTCCCCTGAACACATGTGTTCATTCATAAGTGACTGTCAATAAAATTGTGGATATAATTTTTTTTGGTACTTCAGTAAAAAACTACTAAGTATTTATATGGGTTCATTCAACCAATTTTTCTCATTCAACAAGTGTTTACGAAAGCGAAAAGTATAACGACAAAAAATATAAATCATTTTACATTGGACATTTAATCAGTCAACACAAAAAAGTTCAATTTTGTTCCCGTGTGTTATTTATTGAAAATTGTGTTACTTTGATATATACTTCAAAATTGTGCAATGGCTACGTCAAGAAACACCTGTAAAATCAATCCCAACTAAAAAAAAGTGTGTTAGATTTTATTAAAAAAATTTATTTTGACTACTTCGGATTTACCATGGAAACCCGTGACAAGTACTGGATTCCTAATACTGTATGTAAAAACTGTGTAGAGTATTTAAAGTTATGGGCAAACAAGCAACGGACCCACTTCAAGTATGAAACACCAATGGTCTGGCGGGAACCTTCGAATCATTATGATGATTGTTATTTTTGCGCTGTCAACATAACAGGCATTAATAAAACAAACCGGTCTAAATGGATTTATCCTAACGCGTTGTCTATTACCCAACCAGTCCTGTACTCTAGTGAGGATTCAGAACCACAACCATCTACATCTACACACAATTTCCACGACTTACGACAAAATGTTCCTTCACCAATTTCTGAATTTGGATCAGATGACTTGCATTTAGATATTTCTTCTGAACACGAGCAATTTAATCAGGAGGAGCTTAGTGATTTAGTGAGAGACCTTGGACTTTCTAAAAAAGCATCTGAAATTCTTGCTTCTCGATTAAAGCAAAAAAATCTGTTAACCCAAGGAACAACAATTTCATACTACCGTAACAGAGAAAAAAACTTACTTCCATTCTTTTCCGAAGACGATGAATTTGTTTATTGTTCAGATGTTCCTGGTTTAGTAACAGCGATGGGATTAGAGGAGTATGATCCAAATGACTGGCGACTATTTATAGATTCTTCTAAACGCAGCCTAAAATGTGTACTTCTGCATAACGGTAATAAATTGGGTTCGTTGCCCATTGCACATTCAACTAAAGCTAAAGAAGAATATTCTACAATTGCCTCAGTTATAAATAAAATAAAGTACAACGAACACCGCTGGCTAATTTGTGTGGATCTAAAAATGGTGAATTTTCTTCTAGGCCAACAAGGTGGCTACACAAAATATCCGTGTTTCATTTGTTTATGGGATAGCAGAGCCAGATCTGAACACTGGAGTAAGAAAGACTGGCCTTCGAGGGAAGCTATGGTTCCAGGAAACCACAATATAGTTAATCAACCACTTGTGCCCAGGGATCGCATAATACTGCCACCTCTCCATATCAAGCTAGGACTTATGAAACAATTTATCAAAGCTCTCAACAAGGACGGTGATTGTTTTAGATATATCAGTAAAAAGTTCAACAATTTGAGTTCGGCGAAACTGAAAGCTGGCATTTTTGATGGCCCTCAAATCAAAAAATTAATCAATGATGAAAATTTTAGTAATTCCATGACAGATATTGAAAGAAATACTTGGAATGAATTTGTTTGGATAGTGCGCAATTTCCTGGGAAACAAAAAGGGTGAGCACTATTCGGACCACGTGGATAACATGTTGTCACATTTCAAGCAGCTTGGTTGTAATATGAGCATTAAGGTGCACTACCTACACAGTCATTTGGATTGTTTCCCTGAAAATCTTGGAGACTTCAGTGAAGAACAAGGTGAACGTTTCCATCAAGATATCCGCACTATAGAGGAGCGGTACCAGGGTCACTGGGATAAGCATATGATGGCGGACTATTGCTGGAGCATTAAAACAAATCCCTCTAAACACGGTTATTTAAGAAAATCTTATAAAAGAAAATTTTTCGATGAGTTGTAATTACATTGTAATATTTGTGTATTAAAATTTTTTATTTTTCTTTAAAATTCTCTTTTTGTGTTAAATTAAAAAGTATAGCTGACCATAAAAATGAAATAATCTTTTTTTATTACTTAATTTTTTTAATTCTTAGAATCATAAAAAACTAACTTATTACATACAAACACTTACACATTAGAAAATGTTATTTTTGTATGGAAATCGTGAACAAAATCAAAAGTTGTGCACCGATTGCAATGAAATAAAGCTCATTTTATTCGAAATATATTTAGCTAACTGCTTGTAGACCAAAACTGTGATTTTTGTCCCATTTTTATTTTTTAGGAATTTTTAAAGACCAAAAAAAATGTTTTTTTTTAAAAAATTTTAATTTTTTTTTCAAAACTTGAACGATATCTCTAAAACTACTTGGAAAATTTAAAAACAAAGTAAGCACGGCTTTAATAGAATATTGTTTGCGAGTTTCGGATTTTTTTTTTAATTTAATATGGTGAACCGTTTTCAAGTTATTCCAATATATGTAGCGGAAGTGCCTTAATTTTGAACATAACGGTATATCTCGAAAAGTCGAGCTGATAGAAAAAAACCAAGTGCAGATTTGAAATCAGCGACCTCAAATTAGTAAAAATTTGCTATAAATTTCAAATCAACACAAAAAAAGTTCAATTTTGTTCCCTTGTGTAATTTCAAAGCTAACGTAATTTAAAGTTTTTTTTTTTTGACATATCGCATAACAAAATCGAATTCGTCATTCAAAAGTTGCGACAAGATGTATGGAGCAGCCTTTTAAGAAATTTTAAATTTTAGAAAAAAAATTTTAGGATATAATTTTATATAATGATGATTTTGCAGTTCGGTGACGGAGGCAAATTAAACAAAAAAAAAATCATTAAAATCGGTCCAGCCGTTCTTGAGTTATAAATGGTGTAACTAAGCCGACCTTGTTTTATGTACATGGAGTTACTAAAAATAGGAACTGAAATATTTTTGTTTTCCTATTATTCTTGTAGTATTAAAGATGAAATAAAGCAATTTACCAGTTTTTTAACATTAAAAAATATTAAACGATTTTTTTTCATAAAAAGTAAAAGAAAATTACGATTTTACACATTATTTTGTCCGATAGTGTACATGAAACCTTTAATGTATAGTGTAAAAAGCCACCATCTGATTGAAGCAGCCTAAAAAATGTAATATTTTTCTTAATGACAAAATATCTGCACAGTACCGATTTAACAATAAAAACTAATTTAAAACTCTCCTTATTGTTTTTTCTTTAGCGACAATAATTTTTTATAAATGCGTTATAAACAAAAACACAGACGCCAGTGTATGACAACCATAATTCATGCATGTTTCAATTTTTCACCCATGTAAAGTAAATCTTCTAATTCGTAACCAATAAGGCTTGAAAAGGACATATGGTACGCATACAATCCAATTTTACAACAGCAAAAACAAACCTAAGACCATAAACTATCATTAACACAGTTATTTATGTAGTTCAATCTACATGCTCATCTTAATCATTGAGGCATTAATATTTGCCTCCGCAATCGTTTAGCGGCAAAAATTCTTTTTTGTAATGATGACGACAATAATGATGATGATGCTGATGATGGTGATGATGATGCGGTGATAGTACAGAAAGAAGCCGACATAACTTGTCCTGGTGGTTAGTTTGTTTCTCTCCGGCTGTATAGTCTGAAGTTAAAGATTAATGGAGCGTGGCAATATGTCTGTTTGTTTTACCGTCTTCTGCCATTTTTTTTGCCTTTTCGCATTCAGCAAATATTTATATGATAAAAAGTAAATAAAAATGTCGACATAAAGTAAAATAAATAGGGGGAAATGGCTTTAATAAGAAATAAGTAGTTTTTAGTATATTGTTGCATTGCAAATATATTTTTATTGTACATATGTATGTTGTTCATGCCTTTTTAAGTCCACAATTCAATTTAGTTCACGTTAATATTAATTTAAATTGCACAGTTTCACAAAGTGATTTGAATGAAAATCATTAACATTAAGAATATACAAAAAAATTGTCAATACTTATGAGAGTGCAAACGACGAATTCAGTAAAATAAATCATAAATAAATGCTATTGAAAATTTGTTCTCTTCCGTAAATACTCGAATTTTACAAAATCTAAGATGTCAGTACTTTTGGAACCACAAGTAAAATAGAACAGCTTACTTTTATTGTTAACTACGAGAATATCATGTTTATCACAATTCTATTTAGCATTTCACGTCTTATAACATCCATGTACAGTGGCCCGATTCGTATAATAAATTAGTTCAATGGTCTTGCTGAACTGATTTTCAACCTTTATTGTGGTTACTGTTGTCCTGGATGAGGTTAATTAAACTTCTGGTGTATTGGTAATAAAAAATCGAAAACAAATTCTACATCTGCCCCATTTTCAATAAAAATGCTTTATACTTAAGCTCATAACACCTATATTGGCCTTCATTAGAACTATTTAAAAAAAAATCAGGTTTAAATATTTTATTCTATAAACTATGCTTTTAGTTTAAAAACTAAATTTTGAATATTTACACAAAAATCTCGGTAATAACTTCGACAAATAAAACTGTCTACTGTTTTAATTTAAGCTCATTTTTATTTAATATCGAACGAAAGTTAGTTAGAATAGTTGTTTTTTATGAGTATGTATAATATGACTACATCGACGCACTGTGGGGAATTTTTCTGGAATCCGTGGTAAAAATCAAAAATTGTATAAAAGCTTTTGGAAATTGAATGATTCTAGTGGATATAGAACTAATTGTGTATCAAGAATCCGAAACCCGTTAAAATATCCAATAAAAACTTTTTTTTTTTTCTTCATTCTTTATTTACAATCTATTTTACAATATTAAGCAAATTTGATAAAATAAAAATAAACTAACATTAGTTATTGATCTTCATTAAGATCAATAACACTATAAGTACATACGAGAGATCATAGTTCATTTATTTCTAATTAATATTTTTACAATAGTATATATATATATATTATTTTTACAATATGTACAAAAATCTTTATGTAATATATTACGTTTTTTGAAATTAAAAATTAAGTCCTGAATGGCGGATCAAGTACATGATGTCTATTTAGTCTTCTGACTTCTTCGCTTTCATCTAACAGCTATAATATAGTTGGCTATAATTTCCTATTTCAGTTTTTACTTTCGGGATATCAAGGTCATTGTGTATGGTATTGTTAGAAACAAACCAAGGAGCATTCGTGATCATTCTTAAAGTTTTTGATTGAAATCTTTGAATAATTTCAATACTGGAATTACTTGTAGTTCCCCAGAGCTCAATCCCATAAGTCCAAATAGGCTTCAAAGTTGTTTTGTAAAGCACAATTTTATTTTCCAAACTCAATTCTGATTTTCGACCAAGAAGCCAGTACATTTTTTTCAATTTGTTGTCAACTTGAGTTATTTTGGCTTTCACATGATCCTTCCATGTTAGCCTTCTGTCTTTTGAAAAAGTATATTGAAAAATTTGAGAAAAATTTGTGCAATATTTTTTTTTTTTTTGATAGATTTAAGTGAATATCGGGAAGCAGCTCTTTATGGTGCCCAATGACTAAGAGTTGTCCTATAGGGATTATTTTTGGACTACTGATTAATGAATATAATAAACACATACAAACCCAATTTGACTGAGATCTATATGATAATTTGGATCTTATAGCAATTTATGTCGATTTCATAGAGGTCATTTGTATGGGGACTAGGTCTGAACATGGGTCGAATTTCACCAATTTCAATAGCGTTCATCCTACTGCTGGTAGAAGCTCATACACCAAGTTTCATCAAAATATATTCATATTTGCGACCTGTAGTTTGATTACAAAATTTACATGGACACACAGAGGGACGGACTGATGGACGGACATCGCTAAATCGACTCAGAAAGTGATTCTGAATCGAACGGTATAATAAAAGATGGGTCTAAGACAAATATTTTTGGTAGTTACAAACAGCAGCACAGAGTCATTATACCCAAATCACATAGTGGTATAGGGTATAAAAAACACTATATTTGGACCATTTTCCAACTTTGATAGAATAGAGTTCAAAAAGTTTCCATTCGTTTCGGAAGTTATTACTTCAGGGTCACTAAGTACTCATTGCTCTACGTATTTAATTCAACTTGGCTGCATATTCTTGCCTATTTGCATGTTATTACGATAAAAGTGCGACAACCCTAAAATAAAACAAGTAAGAAAATTATAGTCGGTCTAGACCGACTATACGATACCCTATACCAAGCGTTTAGAAACCCTATCTCTTAGGCCCAACTAACTGGACATTGAAAATAAGCAAAAACCAAATTTGAGTGGGATTTTTATTAATTTTTTTGGCTGCAGATATGAAAAAGTTCATATCGGATGCTATATCTATAAAGGGACTAGGTCCAAAAATGGACCGATCCTGATCATGTTTGGTAAAGTCTCTTGTATTTTGCAAAAATATGTACAAACAAAATTTGAGAAGAATCAGTGCAATATTTTTGTTTTTTAATAGATTTAAGTGAAGATCGGGAAGCAGCTCTATATGGGGTCAAAGGCATCATTTTTGGACTACTCATTAGTGGATGTAATGAATGCATACAAACCCAATTTGAGTAAGATCTATATGACAATTTGGATCTTATGGCAATTTATGTCGATTTCATATGGGTAATTTGTATGGGGGCTAGGTCTGAACATGGCCCGATTCTCACCAATTTCAATAGCGTTCATCCCATGGGCGATAAAAGCTTATATACCAAATTTCATCAAAATATATTCATATTTGCGACCTGCAGTTTGATTACAAGCTTTACATGGACACACAGACGGACGGACGGACGGACATTGTTAAATCAACTCAGAAAGTGATTCTGATTCGATCGGTATAATTAAAGATGGGTCTAGGTCAAATATTTTTGGTTGTTACAAACAGCAGCACAAAGTCATTATACCCAAACCACATAGTGGTATAGGGTATAAAAATTAGTCCAGGTGCACAGAAACAAAATAACGGGTGATTTTTTTGAGGTTAGGATTTTCATGCATTAGTATTTGACAGATCACGTGGGATTTCAGACATGGTGTCAAAGAGAAAGATGCTCAGTATGCTTTGACATTTCATCATGAATAGACTTACTAACGAGCAACGCTTGCAAATCATTGAATTTTATTACCAAAATCAGTGTTCGGTTCGAAATGTGTTTCGCGCTTTACGTCCGATTTATGGTCTACATAATCGACCAAGTGAGCAAACAATTAATGCGATTGTGACCAAGTTTCGCACTCAGTTTACTTTATTGGACATTAAACCAACCACACGAATGCGTACAGTGCGTACAGAAGAGAATATTGCGTCTGTTTCTGAGAGTGTTACTGAAGACCGTGAAATGTCGATTCGTCGCCGTTCGCAGCAATTGGGTTTGTGTTATTCGACCACATGGAAGATTTTACGCAAAGATCTTGGTGTAAAACCGTATAAAATACAGCTCGTGCAAGAACTGAAGCCGAACGATCTGCCACAACGTCTAATTTTCAGTGAATGGGCCCTAGAAAAGTTGGCAGAAAATCCGCTTTTTTATCGACAAATTTTGTTCAGCGATGAGGCTCATTTCAGGTTGAATGGCTTCGTAAATAAGCAAAATTGCCGTATTTGGAGTGAAGAGCAACCAGAAGCCGTTCAAGAACTGCCCATGCATCCCGAAAAATGCACTGTTTGGTGTGGTTTGTACGCTGGTGGAATCATTGGACCGTATTTTTTCAAAGATGCTGTTGGACGCAACGTTACGGTGAATGGCGATCGCTATCGTTCGATGCTAACAAGCTTTTTGTTGCCAAAAATGGAAGAACTGAACTTGGTTGACATGTGGTTTCAACAAGATGGCGCTACATGCCACACAGCTCGCGATTCTATGGCCATTTTGAGGGAAAACTTCGGAGAACAATTCATCTCAAGAAATGGACCGGTAAGTTGGCCACCAAGATCATGCGATTTGACGCCTTTAGACTATTTTTTGTGGGGCTACGTCAAGTCTAAAGTCTACAGAAATAAGCCAGCAACTATTCCAGCTTTGGAAGACAACATTTCCGAAGAAATTCGGGCTATTCCGGCCGAAATGCTCGAAAAAGTTGCCCAAAATTGGACTTTCCGAATGGACCACCTAAGACGCAGCCGCGGTCAACATTTAAATGAAATTATCTTCAAAAAGTAAATGTCATGGACCAATCTAACGTTTCAAATAAAGAACCGATGAGATTTTGCAAATTTTATGCGTTTTTTTTTAAAAAAAAGTTATCAAGCTCTTAAAAAATCACCCGTTACAAGCAAACATTTTATTTTTTGTCGTGTTTTTGTACCCTCCACACCTCAGTGGCAGAGGGTATATATAGGTTTCTCATTCCGTTTGTAACCATCGGAAAACCAATTTCCGACCCCATAAAGTGTATATATTCCTGATCCTTATCACAGCTCGAGTCGATATGGCGATGTCTGTCTGTCCGTCTGTCTGTTGAAATCACGCTCATTCACAAAAAAAGCCATCCAACTGGATAAAGTTTCAAGAGTATCATTTGCCATTATTCCCCGCAGGTTGGTATTGAAAATGGGCTAAATCGGGCACCACTGTAATTTGATACGAGCAAAAATATGTAGATACCTCTAAAAAAAACATAAAACCCAGTGTGTTTGTTGTAACAGTTTCGTGGTTGAACATAACAATTGTACAACAACATAAAAAATGCCACAAAAAAAATATGCATATATAAGCAATACCAAGAACACAATAACATAGCTCATGTTAGTAGTATTGCCACATATTTTTTTATCGTTATCACGTTATAATAAAAAAAATCGCCAATATGAAAAAAAAACAAGTAAGAAAATTATAGTCGGTCTAGACCGACTATACGATACCCTATACCATGCGTTTAGAAACCCTATCTCTTAGGCCCAACTAACTGGACATTGAAAATAAGCAAAAACCAAATTTGAGTGGGATTTTTATTAATTTTTTTGGCTGCAGATATGAAAAAGTTCATATCGGATGCTATATCTATAAAGGGACTAGGTCCAAAAATGGACCGATCTTGATCATGTTTGGTAAAGTCTCTTGTATTTTGCAAAAATATGTAGAAACAAAATTTGAGAAGAATCAGTGCAATATTTTTGTTTTTAAATAGATTTAAGTGAAGATCGGGAAGCAGCTCCATATGGGGTCAAAGGGATCATTTTTGGACTACTCATTAGTGGATGTAATGAACGCATACAAACCCAATTTGAGTAAGATCTATATGACAATTTGGATCTTATGGCAATTTATGTCGATTTCATATGGGTAATTTGTATGGGGGCTAGGTCTGAACATGGACCGATTCTCACCAATTTCAATAGCGTTCATCCCATGGCCGACAAAAGCTTATATACCAAATTTCATCAAAATATATTCATATTTGCGACCTGCAGTTTGATTACAAGCTTTACATGGACACACAGACGGACGGACGGACGGACGGACGGACGGACGGACGGACGGACGGACGGACGGACGGACGGACATTGTTAAATCAACTCAGAAAGTGATTCTGATTCGATCGGTATAATTAAAGATGGGTCTAGGTCAAATATTTTTGGTTGTTACAAACAGCAGCACAAAGTCATTATACCCAAACCACATAGTGGTATAGGGTATAATGAAAACGAAAAATGGAAAATGGAAAATGAAAATTGGAAAATGGAAAATGAAAAACGTAAAATGCAAAATGTAAAATAGAAAATGAAAAATGGGGAATAGAGAATCGAAAATGGAAAATGAAAAAGAAAATTGAAAAATAAAAAATAAAAATGGAAAATGAAAAATGGAAAATAGAAAACGAAAATGGAGAATGGAAAATGGAAAATGAAAAATGGAAAATGAAAGACGGAAAATGGAAAATGAAAAATGTAAAATGGAAAATGGAAAATAGAAAATGGAAAATGAAAAAAGAAAATTGAAAATGAAAAATGCAAAATGAAATTGAAAATTGAAAAATGAAAAATGGAAAACGCAAAATGGAAAATGAAAAATGAAAAATGGAAAATGAAAATTGAAAAATGAAAAATGGGAAATGGAAAACGCAAAATGGAAAATGAAAAAAGGGAAATGGAAAATGAAAATTGAAAAATGGAAAATGGAAAATGGAAAATGAAAAATTAAAAATGAAAAATGTGAAATAAAAAATTAAAAATTAAAAATGGAAAATGGAAAATGGAAAATGGAAAATGGAAAATGGAAAATGAAAAATTAAAAATTAAAAATGGAAAACGAAAATTGTAAAATGGAAAATGGAAAATGAAAATAAAAATTAAAGAATTCAATATGGAAAATGCAAAATGGAAAATGGAAAATGAGAATTGAAAAATGGAAAAATGAAGAAAGGAAAAGGAATATTAAAATTGAAAAATTAAAAATGGAAAATGAAAATTGAAAAATGAAAAATGAAAACTGAAAAATGAAAAATGGAACATGAAAATTGAAAAATGAAAATTAAAAAATTAAAAATGGAAAATGAAAATTGAAAAATTGAAAAATGAAAAATTAAAAATGGAAAATGGAAAATGAAAATTTAGAAATGAAAAACGGAAAATGGAAAATGAAAATTGAAAAATGAAAAATGGAAAATGAAAATTGAAAATTGAAAAATGAAAAATGAAAAATGGAAAATGGAAAATGGAAAATGAAAATTTTAAAATGAAAAATGGAAATTGAAAATTGAAAAATGGAAAATGAAAATTGAAAAATTAAAAATGGCAAATGGAAAATTAAAATTGATAATGAAAAATGGAAAATGAAAAATGGAAAATGAAAATTGAAAAAAGAAAACTGGAAATTGAAAAATGGAAAATTAAAAATGAAAAATGGAAAATAAAAACTGAAAAATGAAAAATGGAAAATGAAAATTGAAAAATGAAAAATGAAAAATGGAAAATGAAAATTTAAAAATGAAAAATGGAAATTGAAAATTGAAAAATGGAAAATGAAAATTGAAAAATTAAAAATGGCAAATGGAAAATTAAAATTGATAATGAAAAATGGAAAATGAAAAATGGAAAATGAAAATTGAAAAAAGAAAACTGGAAATTGAAAAATGGAAAATTAAAATTGAAAAATGGCAAATGGAAAATTAAAATTGAAATTGAAAAATGGAAAATTAAAATTGAAAAATGAATAATAATAATTTTTAGACAAGAATCATTTGAATTTTGGTATTCGGATTTAATGTTTCAGAGTCGGCAAAAGTTTAAAAGTGGTAGCCGTACTCAACATTGGGTGTAATATAGAGTTTAAGACTCAGGTGGAGGGTATCAAAAAATTCGGCACAGCCGAACTTAACACTCTTACTTGTTTGTTTAATTGTTTATGTGTTTTGTTTTTAAATGAATCTCTGAAAACAAAGTGTGCTTAGATTTTAACACTATTGCTTTTGTTTTCGAATTCTGCATTATTGGTACATTCGATTTTCTTGTGCTCGGACGTTTTTTTTTTTTTATTTTAATTATAGTAACGAAATTATAGTACCACTTCAAATGATATCAATTATTTTGAAGAAAATTTTTAAATAAAAATATCTATTTTAACAAAATAAATATACAGTTAAATATAATTAATATATGAATTGGGGAAGAGGTTGGGTTGAGGCCATAGTTAGGTTTTCGGCTTATAAATTTTCACCAGGTGCAAATTATTCGGACAACTGGGTATCTATGGAAAGCTAGAGACATTGGCTAACTGCTGGTGAAGGAACTAAATCAATTTCGTCAAATAGAAATTTTTTTTCTAAATTTTGTGAAGTGGCCATTTTTGGGGCAAATTTTTTTTTGGTTGGGTTGTGGCCACCCTTGGAAAATCTGGCAAAAATAGGAAAATATGAAGAAAAACCACTTCGAATATAGAAAAACTTAAAGTTTATTTATTTTCAAAGCCTTCATTGGCATTATTATTGAGAAAAACTTAAAACTAAATAAAAAATAATAATGATAAATAAATGGCATTATTCGTCTTCTGACTCACATAAAAACACCATTAAAATACACAGTAAGCAGTTTTATAAACTTTAGTCGACTATCGCACTCACATCTGCCCTACACACCGAGTTATTGCTTATATGTGTTATATTGCTTACTGGGTAGCTATTTTGACATCTACGACGATATTTCGCCATTAAAAAAAAAGGGTGGCCACAACCCAACCAATTTTAGTGGCCACAACCCAATTTTGCAGCCATCTTGAGATGTGGTGAAAATTTTTTTTGGTGTCAACATATTGGTTGCAATCGATATTTACTCACAAAGTACAATGAATTTACTGAATAAAAATGCATTGCACTCACATTTTTGATTGATTCACTTCGATTTATAACTCTATTGAAAAGGGGTAAATTTATATTATTGGTCTTTTTCAAGCACAGAAAAATAAATTTGTTCCCAGCACAAAGCAGACGCCTCTGCCCGTTTCGGTACTCGGTACAAAAAGAACATGTTGCCATGACACACAAATGACTTTTGCAAGAAAAACACATACGCTTTAGGTCAAAACATACGCTGTGGTGGCCACAACTCAACCTCTTCCCCTACATTTGTTATGTTAATTCAATTTGTAGTACTTAATTTTTTAGTGAAAACGTGAAGACTTTCGGATTTAAACAATATGTATTATGAAATTATATGTCCTTTGAGTGGTTAATTAATAAAATTTCATTGCGAAATATTTGAGAACTTTGGGTGTTTTTCTTTATAAAAAAAATCGGGAAAATAGGTCAAAAAGTGGTCTGATTTCATTAATTTTTTTTTTAAAGACAATAAAGAAATTAGCAAATTTGGCATTTTTGGTGGCATTTTGACCAAATTTTGAAGAAAATTTGTACGGGGACTAGGTCCATACGTGAACCGATTTCAAAGATTTTTTATAGATCTCTAATAAACCCTTACGACTCAAATTTAATCGCAATAGAATAACAGTTGCAACATTCAGTGGCATTAGAACCAATTTTTAAGGAAAATTTGTATGGGGACTAGGTCCAAACATCGATCGATTCCAGCAAATTTAAGTAGGTCTTGTATATGGATTAAAAACACTTTAAGTTCCAAATTTCAGCACAGTATCTTTATATTTGCAACATGTAATATTACCACCAATAATAATATTGAACTTTGATAGGACATATTGAAGCCCTCTGTGCATCCACCACCAACCAGCACTCTTTTTAAAGGCAAGGAAGTCATCTTTCAAAGTCATATCTAACTTTTAAAATATCTTTATTATTTTAAAAGTTATGATTTCTGAAATGAAAAAAGTGCTTGATTATGCTTACTTTAAATTGTTTGACCAAAATTTCAAAAACTTATTTTTAACTCCAATGCGTGCTCACATTATTCAAATTGCTTAAACTTTTTATATCCTACCAGCTGTAAGAAAATGCTCTTCGCTATACCCATCGTAGCGAAATAAAAATCTGTAAAAAAATATTTTTTTTTTTTTTTTTTTTTTGAGATTTTTGATTTTGTCGATTTTGACTTGGCGCTTATTTATTTTTACGATTTTCGGTGTTTTTTTATTGGTTTTCGCGATTTTTTTTTGACCGCGATTTTTGGTTTGGCGATTTTTGACTTAGGCAATTTTTATTTATTTTTGTTGTTGCTATTTTTGATTTTGGCGATTTTTGTTTTTTGCGATTTTTGATTTTGGCGATTTTTGATTTTAGCTATTTTTGATTTGGCAATATTTGGCTTCAGCGATTTTTTTTTTTTTACGATTTTTGATTTGGCGATTTTTGTTGCTCGCGATTTTCGTATTGCCGATTTTTGATTTTGGCAATTTTTGATATTGGTGATTTTTGATTTTAGCTATTTTTGATTTGGCAATTTTTGGCTTCAGCGATTTTTATTTTTTACGATTTTTGATTTGGCGATTTTTGTTGTTCGCGATTTTCGGATTGCCGATTTTTGATTTTGGCAATTTTTGTTTTTTGCGATTTTTGTTATTCGCGATTTTCGGTTCTGGTAATTTTGTTTTTGGCAATTTTTGTTATTCGCGATTCTCCGTTTTGTCTATTTTTGACTTTGGCGATTTTTGTTTTTTGTGATTATTGATTTTGGCGATTTTTGTTTTCTGCGATTTTTGATTTTGGCGATTCCATATTTTCCACGACTACTGACATTGGTAATTAATGTGTTTATAAAAATTGCAAGACTGTCATTTTCATAGTACTTCATATTTTCCTGTACAGGATGTGCCACGCAAATTGGTCCGATCCAGCCCATTTTTTGTTAGGCTATTCACATTAATAACTTATGAACTCACACGATGTCCCAAGATTTTTGAAGTTACAGTACTCCAGATATATGACATTATATATTAACTTTATATGGGGGGGTGCCACGACAATTAGACCTATCCCGTCAGTTTTTTTTTCGACTACAAACACTAATAACCCATGAATTCAGACAAAGTCCCAAGGGTTTCTTTATTACAGTAATTTATATATAGTCGCTCAAGACTGTCAATAATTTACTTAATTGTTTGGTATCTATTCTGGATAGCTTCTCACAAATGACACAACGGTTAATGCGGGTAGGCTTTAAACTTTTGTGTAACTTAATTTTTATTTAGCTCGATACATCATACAATGCTTTTCCACTTTGATCCCTTCCCCAACCCTCCAAAATAGTCGTTCATTTCAAAAAAAATATTGGTCGTGAACGGTCCATTTCTGGACCATATAACGATAGCATCCAATATAAACATTTTCTTACTGGCGGGGACCAAATTTATTATAATGTCAATCAAATTTGGTTAATACTTAAATTTTAAATCCAATTAGTTACCCCTAAGACGTTTTCTATAAGCTCATGGTATAAGGTATAGTCGGTCTAGACTGACTATAATTCAATTGTTATATATGATGAATGTTTGTTTATGGGGATCTAAAATTTCGATAATGCAATTTTTCCAAAATAAAAACAAAGAGATTAAAATATATCGATGCCCTCTCGACTATATAAGTCTGAGGATTTTCTGGATACGCTTATTATTAGCATTATATGGAACTGGATGTCGATGTAATTTGACGAAAAAAAATATTCTATTTCGACACGACATCGACAAATTTTGCATACTGGGTATACAGTAACTGCAATTGTTAAAATTATTCTATAAAACTATTACTTTGTTTCTTTGGTTACTCTTCCAGGAACTGTTCTTGGCCATATAAAAATTGATTATACAATCTTTTGGCTTATGGAGCCAAACTTCGCTTTAATAAAATTGGGTATGATCTCTCTACTGAATTTTTTTGCATTTCTGTTAATTTTTTTTTTTTTTTGTCATTTAAATGCAAATCTGTTGACAAATAAAATAAATAAAACCCTGTATCTGTTGTGGTTGTAAAAAGTAATGCCGGAAAAGTATACAGCATTTTATATGCACATAAAATTTATATTTGTAATGATATTCAGCACTTAATAAACTTTATTCTTATTTTTTATTTTCTTTTTTTTTTTCCCAAAATAAGATTGACACTTGAATCTGTGGACAAGGTTGCAGTTATTTTAATTTTAGTTTAAAGTTTTTTCTAAATAAAAATTTTCTAATTTCTACTCTGGGAATACAAGTTTTTGCTTGATGTACATCGTTGAATCTACATGTATTGTCCTGCTTTAGTGTAGTACTTAACCCTGGGCTTAAGATAAATAAGCATATTTTCAATGTTACGAGTATCATCTTAAATTGACGAAATGGGACTTTAAGTGAAGATGTTGCAAGACGGTCATTTCTTTGTTCAATTAATTATTCATCGTCTTAATTAATTGAATCAAATTTTCTCATGACAAATTTAAACTAAAAGCACTTTAAATCGTAGAAAGTGTGTATGGTATTTAAAATAATATCGCCCCATGATGTCAAATTAAAGAGGCTCTTAATTAATTTATGTGGACGACAACATGTAAGAGCAAATTTCATCTGTTTTATTGTAAAGAAAAAAAAGCAAGTTGGTTAGGTCGCACACAGTTTTATTTGTTGCAGTAAATAAATACTAATAAATACAAAACCAAGTGTCTTAAATTCAATATTGCAATATCCCTATCCCCATTCTTTAAGAGGCTCCCATGCAAAGTTTAAAATTTTATGAAATTGTCAAATGAATGACATACTCCTATTAGTTTTCTACCCACAACATTTTTTAGATGATATATACTCCTTCTGTCATACATGGACTCGCATACAAAATTTACATTACAGTCTAGAAGTATACAGAAGAAAAAGTCCAATAACTGCCTCCATTAGATTTTTGTCACAACATTTTCCGAAAACATATCTGAACTTTATCTCTGCAATGCAATGCAATATGGTACTTTTATGAAACTGTTGAATGTAGCCCCTGCAGCACCTAGGATGCCAATAGACGGGTAAGATATATGATCAACCTCACTTAATTTTTCCTCCCAAACACGTTTTTCTAACTTACCTACCCATTATTTCCATTCCTTAAGGAATGTAAATTTTTTTATAGAATGTAAATTTTTTTATGAAATCGGGAAGTTTAATTCGGTTTTTAATTTATTATGTAATTGAATCTTTTATTAAGCGTATGTTTTTATATATCAAATTAATTTGTCTCTATCATGGGATAGAAAATTTTTTCGATTTTCAGCTCCGACCTGAACAATAAAATCTGCCGATAAAGGCTTATATACATACCAAATTTCATCAAAATATATTCATATTTGCGACCTGTAGCTTGATTACAAGGTTTACATGGTCACACAGACGGACAGACGGACGGACATCGCTAAATCGACTCAGAAAGTGATTCTGAGTCGATCGGTGTAATAAAACATGGGTCTAGCTCAAATATTTTTGGTGTTACAAATAGCAGCACAAAGTTATTATTATACACATATGGTGTAGTGTATAAATAGAGCAGTGGTGGCCACCGAGAGAATTGAGTTAGTAGTAGTGTTTACGAGCATGTGTTAGTTTTACTATACTGATCGAAATCCATAGACGTAACACAATGCCGATATTAAATGGGTTTGTGTACATTTTGTATGAATGTGTTTATGAATGACTAAAAGGGAAAATAGTTGAGTTCACGAAGAATATGGTAAAATTTTAAATATATTTTGTTTTAAAATTTTAAATCTTATATTCTGAAAATGTAAAAAAAAATGTGAAGAACATTTAATCTCTTTTATCCATAAGTTTGAAGTTTATTAAATCAAATAAGTAATAATAAGTAATTCATTTCTTTAAAAAACAAAAAAAAAAAAAAACAAAAAAATAGCAAAACTTAAAAAGATAAGAAAATTCAAAAGTTAATAAGTGGTATGTTACCAAAAACTAAAAAAACTTACCAGCCTGCAGTAACTGGATATTTTTTAAAATAAAAAAAAAAATGCATAAAAGACAGATATAATGTTGTCAAATGGAGGCGACGTATGTAATTTATAGAAAATGTTTAATTTATAGCAGATTCAACTGCTTTGCGTAATTAAGTTTATCAAGTCTTCGAAATTTTCTCAACAAATATTCTCTGTGTACCTATTAAAAAAAATTATATATGTGACCTTCTCCGAGAAAAGGGACCTAGTGTCTGAAAATTAAGTATTGAGAAAAAAAACGCATTTAAAGTTTCTACACCCTTTTAGGTACTATAATCCACCGTTTTTGACACAACCCGTTTTTTGACACACTAGGTCCCTTTTCTCGGAGAAGGTCACATATATGAATTTCAAAACACAATGCGACATAGACCTGCTTTGGTCAAAAGCTTTCATAAGACTGAATGAAATTGTTGTTACTTTTACTCTTTGGTGAGTATTTTTGTTTTCGTTCGACTGTACACATATCTGTGGTTTTCTGGAATAACCACGTATGTCCATTTTTGTCAGTTTTGAGTTAACGATGCCAAATATATTAATTTTTAACGCTCTTTACATGTGTTAAATTTAAAAAAAAAATATTGGACATTTCTAAGCTTTTTCTTTAAATAACGACGTAACTTAAATGTTTATTAAATTAATTTGCAGCACTAACGACTTATGTCAACCTACATTTGATCGCTGACAACGACACATAGCGACATACGTTGTTATTAATGAAAAAAATTAAAAATAATTTTGGATTAGTTTTCAGTTTATAACCACTTATAAAAACTTGTGTGTTTATTTCTGTTATTTTTTGTCACTATTATTCTTGATTCGTTGTTATATTCTCATCCTAAGTCCCGTAAACTTTTTGTTGACGAACAAAAAAATCCATTTTTCAAGCAACAACAACTTATGTCTACATGGGTGGTTGCATTGGTAGTTTTCTTTTTCAAAGAAAACGACATTTGTCGACATAGGTTGTTTTATATTCACACAGTTTAAGTGTTATTTACATATTGTTTTTTCGTCCTTCTCTAGGATCAATTCCTCTGAAGATTTTTGACACAAAATTTTATATTAAGTATTTATTGCCCATATCTACAGGACTGTTAAATAAAAAGCTCTAAAAACTTTATATCGAGCCCATAATTTATAATATAACGTTTTTTGGCTCCCCTTAACATTTTGATTTTATGACATACGCGGTTATTCTAGAAAACCACAGATATATGAAGCCGAGCACAATCGTTCTTGGTACGGCCTTCACTGCAATAGAGGGTAAGGAAGCTTTTCAATTATTTTGGAGTAAAGGTTTCCATTGTTTTGTAAAAAGCATACAAATGACTACTTTTAAGTTTTGTTATTTTTTAACCTCTTTCTTTTAACTCATTCTCTCTGTCTGTCTGTCTGTCTGTCGTGGGGCAACCCCATTACCCCTTATCCAATTGACCTGAAACTTGGCTCATAGTCTTGTTGTGACTACGGAATAATTTTGGGGTAGTCACGCATAGTCACACAAAGTCACGGAGTGATCTAAATGTCATTTCCCCTCATACGATCGATGTGAAACTTGGTCCATACACTTGCTGTGAAAAAGATTAACTTTGACTTAGTCACGCACAGCTATTTCAAAATTAATAAATTAATAAAAGGTTTTTAGTTTTATGATCCAATTACGATTCCAGTCGTCAAAAATATATTTTGTAGTAGTTTCCATTGTGGTTCGTTCTACTTATCGTATATTATCCATTGATCGATTGTAAGGCAATTTATTAAGAACTTAATGTACATTTTATAAATATTCTTTATTAACTTTACATTTGGGAGAATCCATACATATCTATTTAGTGGTTAAAAGTGACGATATTCTTACTCTGAGATTTGTTAGAAAAGTGTAATTTAAGTAAAAACTGAGATGTTACGTGCATTTTTAAGTTTATTAATTTTAGCAATAACAATTTTTTTTTGTTCATTGTTTCAGTAAACTAAATAAAAATTTCTTTAAGCAGACCATACCTTGACATTTAGTAAACACTGAAATTGACAAATATTTTCATAAATCCACTTAACGGATGATGCTATCTTAGCGGATAAAGTTATAGTCTAGAAAATTGATTGCAAGTGTGAAGCAGGCCTCAGAGCTTATTTCTTAACTTTATTTGCAAGCTTTAAAGAAACTGTAAAAACATACATCCAAGGAACCTACACTAATATTTTTAGGCCAGCATTGTTGTAAAATATAAGCTAATTGGTTTACACCTCATTATAAAAAGTATACACATTTATGTGAAAATGAACAGATTCTTACAAGCGGCACTTATATACTTTTCTATGTTATATGTCTCTAACAACAAATACAGTCAAAATTTAAGATTTTATGAACAATTTTTTTTTTTTTAATTTGGGATTTTTGAAGACGATTATCCACCGATTTTGTCATAACTTAAACACAACTTGACCAATTTGGTTATAAAAATCATCAAGAAATTTTCATTTAAATTATCTAGGATCTATGCTAATACAATTTTTTATATAATAAACATTTTCAGAGATATTCAGAATGAAATAACGAACAAAATTTTCTTTGTGCGAAAATGAAATATTTTTATTGTTGTAAAAGGAGTTTCCAAACGGGCTAATGATGGTCAAATTTGGTGTAAATAAAAATCAATTAATATCCATTTTTCACTTAAAGTTTCGTCTGTTTTTTCAGACTTCTTTCAGGAGTGTTTTCTAATTACTTCACGACACAGAAAATATAAATAAATAAATTAATAATAATAACAAATTAATCTTAACGCTAGCATCATTTGATCATCATTATCCCGTAAGGTAACTCCTTTTACAAAAATAATTCCACATTTAATGAAAAGAAAAAATATCACAAAATATTTATTTATTTTTTTTAGTGCATAAAAAAACAATTTATTCTCAGGTTTTGCTTAGACAGTGGCTGAAATTTTGATTTCATTGGCAAAAAGTCTATTTTTTTTTGTCACCGATTTTTAAAATTTTAACGCCTTTTTTATCTAATATATCCAGATTAAGGTAGCTAAAAAATTAATTTAAACTATTGCTAATTGAGTGCGTGGCATGCTGTCAAACTCAACGGTTTTTTTAATTTCAGAAAAAGGTGATTTTTTTGTTTTTTTTTTATCAAAAACTAGCTGTTTTTACCCGGTCTTGCCCGAGATAAAAATGCCTTTGACTTGAAAAATGGTTCACTATGCTTACCAGGCGCTGAGTACTTAGTCCCCATTGAACAAATTCCCCAATAAAATGAACTTTCTCCCCAAAAATTTGTATGCGCAGTAAATCCATTTTTTATTTCAATTCAAAATTTTTTGATTTTTTAGTTTAGAAGTTTTTTATAAAATGCTTTAAAAATAAGTTGCCAAACCGCTTTAACTTTTTTTTAAAGTTTATTTATAAACATGAAATATAACGGAATCGTTTGCAAATTAAAAGAATCAGAACTTTTAAAAATTGAATTACTTCATTCAATGAGTGATCATCATTGAGCAGAGACGTCAAATTCAAGTTTCAGAAATGAAAAACTAATGCGACGTTTAATACTGTGTCGCAAGGTTTCTTTAAGCAACTGCTTATAGTATATGTGTGGCTTATTTTGATCAACAGGTAATTATTTCACATACGTAGATAAAATTTATCATACGACATTTCACTAAGCTGTGTTCCGCGAGCGAGTCGCGTCCGCTTCCGCGCGTTTGGCAGCCACACACGTGCTGCCGCGCAGTTGTTGTCAACTTATTTTAATCGCCAAAATATAGTTTTCAAATCATTGCGATATTTTAGCTGAGCTACGTTCCGCGAGCGCGTCGCGTCCGCGCGCCGCGCGCCGCTTCCTCGCAGCTACTACCCGTGCTGCCGCTTAGTTCTCGTTAACTTATTTTAATCCCTAAAACATATTTTTCAGAGCATCCGTCGCGTCCGCTCGCCGCTTTCGCGCGTTTGGCAGCCACACCTGTGCTGCCGCGCAACTGTTGCCAACTTATTTTAACTGTCAAAATATATTTTTCAGATCATTCCGATATTCTAGCTAAGCTGTAATCCCCGTGCGCGTAGCTTCCGCACAAAGAAATGATGCTATTGAAAAGAATACTAATTTTAAATGCATTTATTGTAGGACATATATTGAGAGCAGTATGCAAATGTTCACTAAAATAAATATTTAACAAAATTCATTAAAAAAAAATATGTAAAAATTAAAGAATGAATTTGGGGAGTAAGTTCATTTTTTATTTCGATTAAAAAAAATGGGGAATTCGCTCATTTCTTTTGGGTACCTTCTTTTACGTTTGGGAAATTTGTTCACCGTGTAGTTATTCCCGTGTAAACCAAATTTCAGAGAAATCCGTTGAAGACTACAAATTTGTATAGGGAAGAAATATACCACACAACAAAATATGAATTTTATATGAAAATTGGGCGTAAACGTAGGCGTGGTCGGTAAAAAGCATATGGCGACCTTCCCTGGAATATGTACTAAATTTCGGAGAAAGCCATTGAAAAATAAAAGTTTGTATAGCAATCAAATAAAGAAACAAACGAAAGGAAATAATCAGTTTTATATACATAGAAGTGGGCGCAAAGTAGGCGTGGCCTGTAAGAAGCATATGGTGACCTTCCCTTTAGTATAGAGATCGTGTGACCAAATTTTAGACATCCCTTGAAAAATAAAAATTTTTATAGTGAACAAATATACCAAAGAACAGAAAATTAAAAAGTGGGCGTAGAAGTAGGCGTGGCCGGCAAGAGTCATATAGCGAGCTCTCTGGAGTATAGAGATCGTGTGTAGCAAATTTCAGAGAAATCCGTTAAAAAAAAATTGTGTATCGAACAAATGTACCAAAAAACAGAATATTAATTGTATACTAAAAGTGGGCGTAACAGTAGGCGTGACCGGTACGAAGAATATGTCAACCTTCCCTGGAGCAGAGAGATCGTGTGTACCAAATTTCAGAGAAATCGGTTGAAAAATAAAAATTTGTATAGCGAACAAATATACCAAAAAACAGAAAACGAATTGTATACAAAAAGTGGGCGTAAAAGTAGTTGTGGCCGCAAGAAGGACACGGTGACCTGTCCTGGGGTACAAAGATCGAGTGTACCAAATTTCAGAGAAATGCGTTGAAAAATAAAAATTTGTATAGCGAACAAATATACCAAAAAACAAAAAAATTTTGTATACAAAAAGTGGGCGCAGAAGTAGGCGTGGCCGGTAAGAATCATATGGCGACCTTTCCTGGAGTACGGAGATCGTGTGCACCAAATTTCAGAGAAATCCGTTGAAAAATAAAAATTTATATAGCGGTCAAACGAACAAACAAACAAACAAACAGAAAATGAATTTTATATATATAGATTTTAGGTAGTAATGCACTAATGCCATTTTTTAAACTTTTCATTTTTCCTAGAAACATAGTATGATGGTTATGAGAAGGCTTATAAGAAAGCGACATTTGAATACAAACTCAATTGCTCTAATATATTTCAGCAATAACAGCTGCAAATAAAAATATTCAGAAAAATATGGAGAGCTTCAGTTATAAAGAACTGGCCGAAGAGTATTTTAGAAACTAAAACCAGGAAGATGTTCTGAGTTACGTTAAAATAAAATTAAACTTAAATTAGTGTAGCACCGAAATACAAGAGCAATTATCTAACTTCGTCAAAGCACTAAAAAAAACGCCACAAAGAAGTTAGCTACAGTAAACAGCATCTGAAATAACAGGACTGGATTTAAACTTATTTTCAGTTTTAAAATAACCCTAAAAGTACTTGCGTCAATGGAGAAATTGACTCTAGAAAATTTGGAGATTATGCTAAGGAAACTGCAAAAATATATACAACCAACTACCCATGGAGAAATATGCCTGCAACTGTTCACAAAATCCTGTATCATGGAGAGGATGTCATTCAATTTCATTCGGTGCTACTTGGAGATCTATCAGAGGAGGCTCAAGAAAAAAGAAAGGATTACAGATTTTATAGAGAGTACAATACTAGAAAAATTTCACGAAATTCCACAAATGAAGATCTATTTAATATATTATTGGCAACGTCAAATCCGTTCATCTCCAGTATTCGAAATCAATGGGAAGTGTAACATCGGGATTTAGATGAAGAAGTCAAAAAACTACTAAAGAACAGAAATAACACAGAACAAAATATGGAATAATTGCAATTAATATTTGAGTCAAATGAATAATAATTATAATTGCGTTTCATTGTTATTTAAGTACGAAAAACATAGTATTAGTAAAAAATAATAATAAACAGAACATACCATGATTACAAATGCAATTAAAATCTATTGCAGATTTTATTTTAAAAATGTTTTTTAAAATGATCAAATTTGAGAACAAAAAAAATAATAAATATTTCTGTAGTAATAGCAAGATTTTTAGATAATATTATTAACGTTTTTCTTTTTAAGTGTAAATATTCTTTGAGTGTAAACAAATTAGCAAATTTGACAACAAAAAATTTTTAATTTTTCAGTAATAATAGCAAAATCTCCAGTTGATTTTACTATTTTTTTTGAGTGTAAAAATTTTTTTGAGTGTAAAATTATAAAAATCCCATTATTACAAAAAAAGTTTGTAATTATTATTAAAATCCAAATATTATATTTTTTAATAAATAAAAAAAATAAGAAACACAATTTCACTCTAAAAGTTAAAAAAAATAAAAAGTTCAATTTTGACCTAGAATTCCTTAAAAAGACCTTAATCAATTTTAATGCAATTAAATTCCATTAAGAAAAAAATTACTTAAATATTTTGAGCGGTTTAAAAGTTACAGAATTTTGGACAAAGTAAAACAATTTTCAGCCACTGTAAAAACCTCTTAAAAAATCCAAAATTTTAGGAAAGACTTAAAAAAACTTATCCAAAGAATATTAAGTTATGACTCTTTTTGTTACTAGAAGGCCATAACACCTTAAAAAAATATAGTGGTTATCAGGTGTATAAAAAAACTTTCATTTTGTTGCATACTGTTAGTTTAACCAAAATTCAATAAAGAGCTTTACAACAAGTTCTCTACATTCAAATAAAGACAGCAACAGAAAAAAATATATTTATATTTTGGTCATATTCATATTCTCTACTAGCAATATTCAAATGTTTTTTTCTGTACATTTATGAATTTCATAAAAACAGAAAAAACGAAGCAAAAATAACATGACATTTTAAATGTCCCATTATAACTTTTAACTTAAAATTCTTCGGATGCACATGTAAGTATGTGAATGTATGAATATGAGTTTGTAGTTGTTAAGTACATTTACCATTTTATGGTGTAAATTATTATTTTTAAATGTTGCAGATAAAATAACTGGCAACTTATTTACCTTTTAAGCTATGAAACATTTGTAACTTTTTACGAGAAAATGTCTGAATATAATTCTACGCAGTTTGTTTGACAATTATCTAGCCACAATAAAGAAATAAAAGTGTGAATCAATTTAGCGACAGTTTATTTATAAGATAATATGGCATAAATTAGAAACTTAATACAATACAAATTTTTACAAAATTCTAAACTTGGACAATTTTTAAAAATAAAATCAAGTATTTTTTCTTTGCGAAATCAATCTTTGATGTGTTATCTATCGAAATATAACAAATTTGTTGCAAAAAAAACCTACAAAAAAATAGAAAAAAGTATTTTATGGAAACTTTTGTACTTCTGTACCAGAGTTGATTAAAACAATAATAATGGAATATGGTTTAAAAAAAATTTATAAAATCTTTGAAATATTTACAGTTCCTGACCTCTTCTTTTAACTTTTTTATAAACAGAGTTTTATTTTTCAGTGCTATTATCTTATAATTAATTATTAAAAGTCAATGGCAAGAATAAAGTTGTGTAAAGCATTAGAAACCAGAATAATAGATAATTTTACTGCTTTCCTTAAGCCAAAGAAAATTTGTGAGAAATGTTCTAAATGTTCTATAAATATATCTACATTTTCAAAAAGACAGGATAGTTTAATATAAAGAGAGCTTAAGAGATGTTCAAAAATGCTACCTAAAGAGGTTATAAACAATCTAAAACTAAAATAACAAGTAAGAAAATTATAGTCGGTCTAGACCGACTATACGATACCCTATACCATGCGTTTAGAAACCCTATCTCTTAGGCCCAACTAACTGGACATAGAAAATAAGCAAAAACCAAATTTGATAGGGATTTTTATTAATTTTTTTGGCTGCAGATATGAAAAAGTTCATATCGGACGCTATATCTATATGGGGACTAGGTCCAAAAATGGACCAATCCTAATCATGTTTGGTAAAGTCTCTTGTATTTTGCAAAAATATATACAAACAAAATTTGAGAAGAATCAGTGTAATATTTTTGTTTTTAATAGATTTTAGTGAAGATCGGGAAGCAGTCTATATGGGGCCAAAGGGATCATTTTTGGACTACTCATTAATGGATATAATGAACGCATACAAACCCAATTTGAGTAAGATCTATATGACAATTTGGATCTTATGACAATTTATGTCGATTTCAAAGGGGTAATTTGTATGGGGGCTAGGGCTGAACATGGACCAATCCTCACCAATTTCAACAGCGTTCATTCCAAGACCGATAAAAGCTTATATACCAAATTTCATCAAAATATATTCGTATTTGCGACCTGCAGTTTGATTACAAAGTTTACATGGACACACAGACGGACGGACGGACGGACGGACGGACATTGTTAAATCAACTCAAAAAGCAATTCTGATTCGATCGGTATAATTAAAGATGGGTCTAGGTCAAATATTTTTGGTTGTTACAAACAGCAGCACAAAGTCATTATACCCAAACCACATAGTGGTATAGGGTATAAAAATATATGCTCGAACTGCTCCCTGACGGGCAATTGAGGCTGACCTAGGTTATTATCGTCCCATGAAGAAACTAATGATTTCAGAAAAAATCACACATGAACAGACATGAAAAAGAAATGGTTCCAATTCATGTAGTAAAAAATACTATAACTAGAACTGGATACAGGGAAATTCAAAATATGTAATGTATCGACGAGCAAAGTAAAATATGCCCCTGGTCTGGAAGTTCCAACATGACAATGACCCAAAACATACCTCCAAAAGTTGTAACCAAATAGCTAAAATCGAATATAGTTATTGTTTTGGAATGGTCAGCCTAATCACCAGATCTCAATACCATAGCAAATCCATGGGAGATTATAGATCGAAAAATACTGACAAAACATCATACAAACAAGACAGATTTCATAGAGGCAGTTAATTCAGAGTGGCAAAAAAATTCTATAGATATCATCAGCAATTTAATTGACTCCGTGCCTCGGCGTTGTAAAGCACTACTACACAAGTAAAAAAATTATAGTCGGTCTAGGCCGAATGTGCGATACCCTATACCATGCGTTTAGATATCCTATCTTTTAGGTCCAAATAAATAGATAAGAAAATAAGCATAAAACAAATTTGAGTTTGCCTTCGGATATAAAAAAAATTCACCTCGCGTACTATATTTAGGAAAAAAGGAACGATCCTGACTATATTTGGTAAGGTCACTTATTTTTTGTAAAAACACATATATTTTTGTTTTTTGATAGATTTAAGTGAAGATCGGGAATCAGCTTCATATGGGGGCTATGACTAACAATTTTGCTATAGGGTTTATTTTTAATAAAAACACAAAAATTCGATTTGACAGAAATCTATATGATAATTTGGATAATTCGTACACTAAATTTCTTCAAAATATATTCATATTTGCGACCTTTTAATTAATTAATTAATTAAAAATTATTACATGGACACACATACAGACGGACAAACAGACATTGCTAAATAGACTCAGCTAGTGGCTCTGAGCCGATCGGTTTAATATAAGATGGGCCTAGTTCAAATAATTACAGTTAGTTAGTTGATAGTTACAGACATCAGCTCAAAGTCATTATACCCTGAGCACATAGTGGTATGGGGTATAAATATTGTGCCCAACTAAATATTGAAAACAAAAATAGAAGGAATGTTTTTAATTATTGTATAGTAAAGTGTACAATATTTTTCCAACAGCATCTATAATTTTAATAGGCAATGCGGTTTCATTTGGCATATTCTACACCTTCAATTACCAACCGATTTTGACAAAAATATACCATTTGAAAGGTATTTTTTTGCAGATGTTCACTATATTTACAGATGTGCACCGTCTGGTACATTTTTTTGAGTAAAATTAAAGTTGCTACTAACGCATATATTTAAGCTTCAAATAACAAACTATACGACGCTATGTGTGTGTTTATTAAATTTGTATTGAATTGTGAATTGGCTAAAAATTTTTATGAATGAAAGGATAAAATTTCTTAGAATTTCCACTCAAATTTCGCATGCTCAACACAACTGCACAGAGGGTATATATCAGTTTGTCATTCCATTTATAACGCATCTTAAAACAAGTAAGAAAATTATAGTCGGTCTAGACCGACTATACGATACCCTATACCATGCGTTTAGGCGCAACTTACTGCACATAGAAAATAAGCAAAAACCAAATTTGAGTGGGTTTTTATTAATTTTTTTGGCTGCAGATAAGAAAAAATGCATATCGGATACTATATCTATATGGGGACTAGGTCCAAAAATGGACCAATCCTGATCATGTTTGGTAAAGTCTCTTGTATTTTGCAAAAATATATACAAACCAAATTTGAGAAGAATCAGTGCATTATTTTTGTTTTTAATAGATTTAAGTGAAGATCGGGAAGCAGTCTATATGGGGCCAAAGGGATCATTTTTGGACTACTCATTAATGGATGTAATGAACGCATACAAACCCAATTTTAGTAAGATCTATATGACAATTTGGATCTTATGGCAATTTATGTCGATTTCATAGGGATAATTTGTATGGGGGCTAGGTGTGAACACGGACCGATTCTCACCAATTTCAATAGCGTTCATCCCATGGCCAATAAAAGCTTACGTACCAAATTTCATCAAAATATATTCATATTTGCGACCTGCAGTTTGATTGCAAGCTTTACATGGACACACAGACGGACGGGCGGACGGACGGACATTGTTAAATCAACTCAGGAAGTGATTCTGATTCGATCGGTATAATTAAAGATGGGTCTAGGTCAAATATTTTTGGTTGTTACAAACAGCAGCACAAAGTCATTATACCCAAACAACATAGTGGTATAGGGTATAATTATCCTGCGATCCTATATAATATATACAACAATAAAGCGATATACGTCTGTCTGCCTTTCTGTTGAAGTCACGCTTGTTCACAAAATAAACCATTTTTCTGTGTTAACTCAGGATGGTATTGTTTGCCATTATTTCGAGCAGATTGGAATGGGACATCATTGGCCTAAAATATAGAGACACCTCTAAAAATACTAAAAATTCAGTATATCATTTTAAATAAGTTATTAAGTCCCGATATTAGTGTAAAACCCAGGTGGATAGTATCAAGATTCGGCATAGCCGAAATTAACACTCTAACTTGCTTTTTTCTGAAGTTAAGCTATTTTAGTTAATATCTTTTTCTTTTTTAAATAAAGAAAATATACAAATTTTTAAATTTATAAAAGAGATCCAATTTTTTTTTATTCAAAACTCAATTCGTTTCCATTGTATTGCCACTTACCTTCTATTTGGTATGATTCACAGAAACTGTGAAACAAATTCATAACCGAAGTTATATTAATGTCATGGATGGCATAAGTGGTTTGATCTTTTAAGGGTTAATCTTTTTTCTAATGGTAGAAGAAATTGTCAATATAAACGCAGCCTGTTCTATTTTCTTAAATAAGGGTGATGATATTTTTGGTGCTGATCGGGATGGCGATTGAGCACAAGAAATGTCAGAGAAGAAATGATCCAAGCTTGTTAACAAAAAGTCTGGTATATCGCTGCCATCATCGACCTTTGTCAATACTTGTTGTATTAATTGTAATGCCCAAATGATATATAACAACCCTCGCAAATAAGTATGTTAGTAAGCAATACTTACTTACTTTACAACTTTAAATGTTACAAATGTTTATGGAATATAAAGAAATATGAATATTCGTATATTACTTCTACAAAATTCTTTTTTAGTTCAAACGAGCACATCCATAAAACGTGTGTTACTTTTTGTCTGTATGTAGTACCTGCGTTGTAAGTTTTGTATGTGTTAGTTTGTGTGGTTCATACTCTTGAAAAGTTTGCCATTTTTTTCTTTCTTTACATTTTCTTTCTGTTCCTCTTTTTTTTTTTGTAGCTACAGATAGCATTGCAACAATGAATTATGTTGGTCCTACATATTGCAGTAGTAGTCACTATGAATCTTTATGATGCACCACACAAATATACATAAATACATCTGCGTAGTCATTCATTTAATAGTGGATGGATTCCGGGGTATACCAAGGAATGGTTCAGTTTTGTATTCGAAATATGGAAAGGGCAAGTAGTTGTGGCTGTTGTCGGAAATGATTGCAGTTGGTTTGCATTTTGCGGCAAAGTAATTTGTTATATACATATATTTAAGTTAGTAGCATCAACAAATTGTATATGCAACACAACAACAGGATACAAAGATAAATGCAACAAAAAAAAGTTTAAAAAAGTTAAATTGTTTTAAATTGTGTGCTAAAAATAATGTTTTATTTCCCTAACAGAGATAAAAAGTCTTAACTTTATGTTTTCTTTAAATGTGTGTGTTTCATTTTGTATTATTTGTCTCGATTTAATTCAAAAATCCAATTTAATAGGACTACTTGTTAGTCCAAGACATTTGAATGATATCAAAGGGAAGCATTATTTTAATTAGAGTTTATTTCTTTTAGTTTTTATATCCTCAAAGCAGAATTTTAAATACAGCCTTAGCTTGCTAGGCTTCCCCAAATAAATAATATTGTTTCGGATCGACACCAGCATTGCCAGCTTGGGGGCTTTGTTCTAAATTTCGGAGGTTTTTGTAATAAAACTTATAATTCAAATGAAAATATTGTTTACCAGAATGCAAATGGGATAAACACTAACCTCCCCAATATAGTTTCAATTTTGAATTCCATATTGTAGCTTACGAACACACCTAGCAGAAAATAAGAATAATAATGAAATGTTCATTTAATCCTGGACGAGATGGCATTCCCAGCTGCATCTGGAAAAATCGCGCTACTCTGGTGACTCACTCATATAATAACTGTTCCAACTATGATTTCTTCCCAAGATATTGGAAAGATTCCTTTATTATTCCGCACCATTTGCAAAACTAAATGTTATACCGGAACTCTTTGAGAAGATAATAACTGATATGCATTCTATCACACGAAATGTCATTAATTCTATCACCAGCTCTACATAGTTTTTGCAAAGAACGGAATAAAACTACTTACTTAAGAGACTTGACTTCATTATATAAACACTGGACTGTAGAAAACTAAACAAACCGATGTTATACACACTTTACTAAAGCTTCTGATAAAGTCAGCCATGATCTACTGACAGCGAAGCTTGGTATTATTCGGTTTTCCGGCAATATGTAATTTTCAATAACTCTAAATCGAAATATACAGATGTTAATTCCGGTGTCCATCAAGGGAATCACCTTGGACCTCTTCTATTCCTGCTATCTATAATTTATCTCCCAAAGTCTATCCAATATAGTAACATCCTTATGTACGCCCACGATGTATAAATCTACTCAACCCTCATAAAAAATGAAACAGTTCTGACCCACTCATATATAGCTTCTACCAATGGTGTAAAATCAGCTTTATGGAATTTAATCTTTAAATATGTCAGTCTATGACTTTCTCTAGAAACAAAAAGAAGCTCATCAAAAACCTTGAATCAGTTCAGAAACAATTTTTACTAATTTGACTTCGATATGTTCGGTGGAATACCAAATCTCTCTGGAATACCAAATCACCGCATCGCATTTGTTGGGCTCTAATAAAACTTCCAACTTTGAAAAAGTAGAAGAATCATTTTTAAATTAACAATTTTTCTCAAATTAATTCAGTGACTCTGAATGCCTTCTTCTAAAAGCATGTACATATGTTCCTAATGGAGATAATGAATTTCCACAGATCAAATTTTATCAATTTCGATCCATTCCGAAGAATTGTAGCCGAAGTGAACTGACACTGTAATTTTATTGATATATCCGTTGCTGTTGGTGCGATTAAGGAAGATTGACGATTTATTTAGTCTGTATTATTTATGAAAATATGTTATATTTTTTGATAGTTTTTAATATATTGTAGCTGAATTAAAAAAAAAACAAGTAAGAAAATTATAGTCGTCTAAACCGACTATACGATACCCTATACCATGCGTTTAGAGACCCTATATCTCAGGCCCAACAAACTGGATATAGAAAATAAGCATTAACTAAATTTGAGTGGGATTTTAATTAATTTTTTTGACCATGAAATTGGCCTTACATCTGAAAATATCATTGGGCTTTACTTCTTCGAAAATAAAGATGAAAGTGCTGTCACCGTAAATCGAGAGCGGTATCGTTTTATGATAGAATATTTATTACGTCCTGCTCTTTAAAACAGAACTTAGATGTGGTGCCAGCAGGATGAAACCACTTTTAAGGCAAATTTTTGGAGAGCGAATAATTTCCAGAAATTCTGAAATTAATTGGCCAGCGCGTTCGCCAGATTTGTCAGCACCCGACAATTCTTTAAGGAGTTATTTGAAGGAGCGAGTATATGTGAACAAGACCGAGACAATCTTTTAACTCAAGGCCAATATTGTTTCAGAAATTTGAACATATTTTGAAAAATATTATAGAAAATGCTCTAAGACGAGCCCATCATTGCGAACCTGAAAACGGGGGTAATTTAAATGACATTAATTTCTATACATTAATTTCTTTACACTTAGTAAACAAATTTCCACTTTGCATATTTTATAATCTAAAAAAAATGTAAAAAAGTATATAAACGAAAAAGTAATTAAATTTTTAGACCTCATGGTTACTTTTGGCCCGCCCTGTAGTAGCATAAGAAGCCCATTACCATATTCAAATTAAAAATACTTTCCTATTCTAATGAATTTTTAAGTCATCTCTGGACTGACTGCTGCATTTGTTTACAGTCATCAAATAATACTTTCGAATATAAATTTCTCTTTATATTTTCTAAAAAAATTTCATTTGATCGTAGTTGGGTAAAATTTGGAGAGTTGATTTCTTTTGACACAAATTCTACATTTTTCTTTTTAAGTTTTGAATTATAACCTTATCGTAAAGTGAAGACACTAAATTGGTCTCAGGATATAATTTATAAATTTCTGAAGAACTAGTATAGATTTTTTATTAGAAATTTTTCATATTGACAGCTAATCCTTCTTGGCAAAATACTGATTCACTGACACCACTTGTACATAAGGCCAAACTTTCCTGCGAATATATATTTATAGAACTGAATAAATATTTACCTTAAATTATCATTCTTATTGTATTTGAATATAAAATACTTGAGTTTTAAACTTTAGTAAAAATCCTTATTGTCTAACAAAAAAAAAAAAATCTCCAGCAACGTTGTAAACTATAATTGTGGCAGATAGAAAAAAGAAAACAAATATTGTGAACTTTCAATTTATCTTTAAATTATTATCCTATTTTAGAAAATTGTATTTCAAGTGTTCTATTTGCAATACTTGTACTCGTTTGTACCCAGAGGAATTGTTTTTTGCCACTTCCTCTATGGTTTTCTTGAACAAACATTATATTTTTTTTCTTCTAATTTTACTTGATTTTTTTTTTCCTATTTTGAAGAAGCTGGGATAAAAACATTACATTTTACTCTTGATTTAATTTTGATATTTTTTCCCTTAACGCCGAATGATAAGAAGACATGCTATCCTTCGGGCCAACACACACAAACGCATCATAAGATTTTATAAATGTATATTAGGGGTGCATTAAATGAAAAGCGATTACAATATCAGGAAGTTGAAGCGGCTACTTAATGATGTCGATAATAAAACTTTAATTGCTTAATAATCGTAAACATCAAATCTTTCAAAATTCACATTTTTAAACAATCATCAATATAGGTATGCCTAATAAATCTGTACGACATAATTGTTATACTTTCACACCACTGTTCAGAGGGTATATATCAGTTTGTCATTTCCATAATATACATATATATTCTTGATACTTATAACAACTCGTGTCAATATAGCGATGTCCGTCTGTCTGTTGAAATTCACAAAATAAACCATTTACCTGGGTTAGGCTTAATTCCATAATTTCGAGTAGGCTGGTATTGAAAATTGGGAAAATCGGGCATCACTTTGGTGAGATATGTTTAGTAATATGAAGACACCTCTAAAATATGTTAAAAATTCCGTGTGTCTATTATTTTTTTGTTTCCATTTGTTATAAACAGTGCAATAAGTCCAGACAACGTAAAACCGATGTGAAGGGTACAAAAAATTCGGCACAGCAGATTCAACACTCTTACTTGTTTTTTTTCCTAATTTTAACCAGAGTTCAGAAAAAAACACACACTGAATAAACAACACTGTAAACAAACATAGTTCAGACCAACAAACACATATTTTTATTTTCATATCAATTATGTGTGTTTCTAAATTTTGTACGGTGTCCAACACAATCATGACTGTGTTTCGTTTTAATATTTCGTTATCTATCACGTATTTTTTGTTTTGAACACACACGAACCAGACAGATTCGAGTGTAAATTTATTTTAAGTTCGATTTATTGCACGTGTACTGCTAAAAAACAGAACATGTTCTTCAACGCGTACATCTAAATTTAAACCATTATCCACTCGCGATCTTGAAAATCTGAAACACCCCTATAATAACGACAACAATTGTTTCAACCAAATTTATTTAAAAAATCTAAAATGATTCATTAGCAGATGTAAAAAAATAAAAATAAAAATAAAAGGATAATAATAAAAAAATAAAAATAAAAAGATGGTAATACAATAGAAAAAGGAGAAATTTTATATGTTGTTTATGACTTAATTTAGTTCTTTTTTTTGATCGGGAGTGGGCAATGTTTTAATTTTTAGATGTACGCGTTGAAGAACATGTTCTTTTTTTTTAGCAGTACACGTGCAAGAAAACGAACTTAAAATAAAGCTACACTCGAATCTGTGTGGTTTATGTGTGTTCGAAACAAAAAATTCGTGATAGATAACGAAATATTAAAACGAAACACAGTCATGATTGTGTTGGGCACCGTATAAAATTTAGAAACACACATAATTGATATGAAAATAAAAATATGTGTTGGCTGATTTAGAACAGAACATTGTGTGTTTCATGTGTGTATTTTCTGAACCTTGATTTTAACGTAGATATTATGATAGTGAAAAATGTATTTTCTTTAGTTTGACAGTATTTTCATGGAAAACCGAACAGTTATAAATAGGTTATAACTTCAGGACAACAACAACGAAAGAAATTGACAAGGGATTTCTATTAAAATTTCTATTTCAAAAATTCTTGATATAAAATAAATGTCACCCCAATATCCAGAAACAAAAACAACGTTTGATTTTATTTGATTTTGTATGTTCGTCTTTACTTCTTTGATTTTTCTCTAAATTTGTTTCTACTTTATAGCTGGTTATTGGATTTTACCTCTATTTGAACTATTTGATTTTGCCATGTTTACTTTATTTCTTATTTGTTTTTATTGGTTTTAAATTATACTTGTAATCCAATTTTAAAAAACCAAATTAAAAAAAGTCTTAGAGTTTTGATTGAGTCCCTCTAGAGTGGCTGTGTATAAATACGTTCTTTCAATGATTCAAAATATGTTGGTATGTTCATCTGTTTCAGAAGGAACAAGTAAATAATGAAATCAAGTATAAATAAATAAAATATTAAATGAAGATTATTAGAGAAGATAAAAAAACAGTATAATTTTAAATTTAATTTTGACAAAAACAAATGTATCAAAGTGATTTTGTTATATAACGAAATAAATTTGTGTTTCATTAATAATAATGAACATTATTAGAGACTTATAGATTTTTACGTAACGCAATTGTTACACTTTTTTTTATTTATTTATTTATTTTGTAACTTCTACAACAAAACTTTGTCTTAAAAAGTAGAAATCTTATGGTGTTATAATGTAAATTAACAAGTAAAATAACAATTACAGACAAAATAACACTTTTAACTATTTTGCCAAAAACATAATGATGTTAGCAATTTATAAACAAATAATATATTATAGTAAAACATATTCTATTGAAAAAAAAAGTTATCTATGAATAAAATTCAAATAATTCTTTTTAAATTCTAACGCGTTGCTGGTTTCTTTAATTGTTAGAGGAATGATATTCCAAAGACAGATATAAAAAATTGCAATTCGGATATCAATGTACGATGACTAAATTGAACTAAATTTCTACACATTTCTTCTGAGTTGAGTAAATCTCAAACGCACTGTGGCTGAAATTTTGATTTCATTGAACAAAAGTCTAATTTTTTTGTCACCGATTTTTAAAATTTTAACGACTTTTTGTAGCTAATATATCCAGATTAAGGTAGCCAAAAAATTAAGTTAAACTATTGCTAATTGTGGGCGCGGCATGCTGTCAAACTCAACTGTTTTTTTAATTTCAGAAAGGGGTGATTTTTTTTTTTTTTATCAAAAATAAATGGTTACTACTCGCAAGCTATCATCGACAATGACCTGCGGTCTTTTTTATAATGTTGGCAGGAATATAGCCTTTAGTCGTTATAAGTAGTCACAGCTCTACCGTTTAATATTAGGGGCGGTATGAAACATTTATGAAACTCCTATATTTTCCTTAAATTTCAACTTTAGTGGAATAGAACTTCTAGGAAACAAGAGGCAACAAGAAACGTATGCCATCCGGAGAAAGGTGAAAGCGTCCCCTTTAACCGTATATATACCTTTGTACCCGTGACGACCCGTGGGGTTCAAAAAAATTCAAATTACGATAATTTCAAATAAGTTCAAAAAGAAACATTTTCAAGATGAATAACGCAAATTTGGATTGATTATAGATCAGCCAAAACAAGGGTCAGTCAGGCAATACAAATGATGGCAATACCGCAAGAAGATTCTTTTCAGATCCAGAACAGCATCTGAAATAACAAGAGTGGATTTAAACCTTATTTTCAGATTTAAAATAATCCTAGAAGTACTTGCGTGCAATAAAGAAATTGACTCTAGAAAATTTGGAGATTATGCTAAGGAAACTGCAAAAATATATACAACCAACTACCCATGGAGAAATATGTCTGCAACAGTTCACAAAATCCTTTATCATGGAGAAGACGTCTTTAAATATCATTTGGTGGCCCTTGGAGATCTATCAGAGGAGGCTCAGGAAAAAAGGAATAAGATTTACAGATTTTATAGAGAGCACAATACTAGAAAAATTTCACGAAATTCCACAAATGAAGATCTATTTAATATATTATTTGCAATGTCAGATCCGTTCGTCTCCAGTATTCGGAATCAATGGAAAGTGGATCATCGGGATTTAGATGAAGAAGTCAAAAAACTACTAAAAAACAGAAATAACACAGAGCAAAATATGGAATATTTGCAATCAATATTTGAGTCAAATGAATAATTATGATAATTGCCTTTCATTGTTATTTAAGTACGAAAAACATAGTATTAGTAAAAAAATAATAATAAACAGAACCTACCATTGCTACAAATGCAATTAAAATCTATTGCAGTTTTTATTTTTAAAATGTTTTTTAAAATTATCAAATTTGACAGCAAAAAATAATATATTTTTCTGTAGTAATAGCAAGATTTTTAGATAATATTATTAACGTTTCTCTTTTTAAGTGTAAATATTCTTTGAGTGTAAACATATTTGCAAATTTGACAACAACAAATTTTTAAGTTCTCAGTAAAATCTCCAGTTGATTTTACTATTTTTTTTTTGTGTAAAAATTTTTTTGAGTGTATCATTAAAAAAATCCCATTATTACAAAAAATGTTTATAATTTTTATTAAAATCCAAATATTATATTTTTTAATATTTCACTCTAAAATTTAAAAAAAAACAAAAGTTCAACTTTGAGCTAGAATTCCTTAAAAAGTCCTCAATCAATTTTAATGTAATTATTGCAACTGAGTCAAGCTTTACTAAATATCTATCCACTAAAAAAAATTACATAAATATTTTGATCCGTTCAAAAGTTACAGAATTTTGGACAATGAAAAACGATTTTTAGCCACTGTGAAACGATTAAAAAGATGACATGGCTCTCGGGTTATTATAATTTTATGAAGAAATATTAAAGTTCTTATTTTTAGTATGTCTTCTCTTAGAGTAAGGAATTATATTGAGGTAATCTCCATTAGTTCTATAATTACTGAGACCATAAACGTATCTTGCAATCTTGTTATAAGTAACGTTTAATTTTGATTTGATAGCGCCATCACAACTTGCAAAAATCTCACATCCGTAAGTTAGAGCAGGAATCGGATACGTTTTAGCAAGCAGTAACCTTATTTTTATTGGTGTGTAATATTGCGTAGGCCAAAATTTTCTGAACATCCCGTATGTTTTGCCATAGGCAGCTATTACGTGATCTGACCAGGTGAGAGTGTAATTGATACTATTAAAAATTTTATTTTCAATTATATTTACGGCGGACATTAAAGGTGAAGGCACATAACATGCCAAAAAAAAGTTGAAGTAGTGTAAATTTCTACTTTTTCAATCATTTTTCACTTCATGTTAGCTAATCAGAAATTGTTGTTTATTTGTAAATTTCTGGAAGTATGAATGAAAATATAAAATACAAAACAAAGTTGTTGTGTGTGCAAAAGAAAATATTGATTATAGAAATACACAAAAAAAAAGGCAGAGAAAGAAAAATAAAATAAGTTTATATCGCATGCTATAAAACTTGCCGTGTATAAAGCGTAATAAGCTTGGATATCTCAAAATACGTTGCCGTCGAAACGCATATAAAATAATTATAAACCAAATTTAAATTAGACGTTCCCGTTTTTATTGCCTGCGGATATGTCGGCTACACCGATTATAAGGTGCATTGCTGAAGTCAAAATAGTGTACAAAAATTACATATGAACCAAATTGGAGTGGCATTGTTATAAATTTGTAAAAGTGTTATCGGTTACTTTTTTATATGGGGACAAGACCAAAAAAGAGTCACTTATTTATCTTAAAAACATAAATACGAAGGCGAATCAATATTGTTTGAGCAATAATTTCATCGCTGGACTTAAATCTCTTTCCACCGAGCCATTTCTTTTCGTTTGGAAATAGGAAATTGTCACTCTGCGCTAAATCCGGAGAATATGGCGGATGAGGTACCAATTCGTAGCTCAATTCATGCAATTTTTCCACTGAGAATGCACACGTGTGCACCCGTGCATTATCTTGATGAAAAATAAATTTTTCTTGGCCATATGGGTCGTTTTTTTTTTCAAATCCTCGTTAAATCGGTCCAATAAGTTAGCATAACATTCGCCGTTTATTGTTTTTCCCTTTTTGAACGTAAATGCTGCCAATACCTTATTGGCCGACAAACTTACCTTGGCCTTCTTCGGAGCCGGTTGACCCGGAGAAACGCATTGTTTAGACTGCGGCTTTATCTCCGGAGTGTTGTAATGGATCCATGTTTCATCCACAGTTACAAAACGCCGCAAAAAATCATTCGAATTGCATTTAAACAACTCCAAACCATCCTTTGAAGTTGTCACACAATTACGTTTATGGTCAATTGAGAGGAAACGCGGCACCCATCTTGCAGACAGCTTTCTTAAACTCAACTAATCTTTTAAAATGGAAACCAAACTGTTATATGAAATGCCTATGGCATCGCCAATCTCACGCATTTTTACTCTTCGATCGGCCAATATCATTTCGTGGATTTTCTCGACATTTTCGGGTGTATTGACCTCAGTTGGCCGTCAAGAACGTTTAGCGTCATTTGTCACCATTGAAATCGATGGTACAGAGCCCCCATAGTATTTATCAAGCTTTTCCTTGGTTTGATTAACGGTTTTTTTTCGCAAAAAATAATGTTTAATGAGCACTCGAATTTCACTTTTTTCCATCTTTAAAAAAAACCACGAGACCGGAACTTGATCAAAATTTTACAGTAGTCTACTAACAGCTGGTACTTGATGGGAACAGTTGCATTCATATAACTACGAGGAAAGTTCGAAAAGTCACGGACTTATTGATCCGCCCTCGTAATCTAACTCATAAAAGCAAAGTTTCTATTAAAACTCTATCTTTCCTTAAGCATATGAGTTTTGAATCTCTCCGTGACTATGAGTGACTTTGCGTGACAATTTTAAAATTAATCTTTGGCCACAATAAGTCTGTGGACCAAGTTTCAGATTGATTGGTTTAGGGAAAATGGGGTTTAAATCACTGCATTACTGGGCGTGATTTTGTGTGACTATCTTTAAGATAATATTTGGTGACAACAAGTCTGTGGACCAAGTTTCAGATTGAATGGATAAGGGGAAATTGCAGTTTAAATCACTCCGTGACAGTGCGCGGCTGTGCGTGACTGTGTGTGACTATCTTAAAATTAATCTTTGGGCACAACAAGTCTATGGACACAATTTTAGATCGATCGGATGAGGCGAATGGGGTCTATATCACTCCATGAATGTGTGTGACTGTCTTAGAATTAATCTTTGGCCACAGCAAGTCTATGGACAAACTTTCAGACCGATTAGATAAGGGTAAGTGCAGTTTTAATCTCTCCATGACTGTGCGTGGACATGCATGACTATGTCGAAGTAAATATTTTTTCACAGCATGTCTATCGACCAAGTTTCAGATTGATCGGATAAGGGGAAATGGGTTTTAAATCACTCCGTGAATGCGAAATGTGGTTAAAATCACTCCGTTATTGGGCGCGATTTTGTGTGACTATCTTTAAGATAATATTTGTTAACAATACGTCTGTGGACCAAATTTCAGATTGATTGGATGAGGGGAAATTGGGGTTTAAATCACTCCGTGACTATGCGTGACTATGCTTAACTGTGTGTAACTATCTTAGAATTAATCTTTGGCCACAGCATGATAAACTATTAGACCGATCGGATGAAAAATATTCCAACTTGAAATCCATGCCGATATCCATAAACGCAAGTAGCACTAAATTTGTTACATACTACGCCTAACTCAAGATAACACTGATAAAGTTGCCGCCAATATTACTCTGAAGTCAACCAAAGTGATATAATCGGTCAGGAATAAAATTTCAACATGAAGGCAGACCCAATAGAGAGATTTTTTTTGTGGCACTTGGTCCTTATTGGAACTATAGGATGTAAAATAAAATGCATTCGTATGTATATCGAAACTTCCTTATTGAAATATCATTCCAGTTCACATAACTACCAAGATGTGGCATTATTATTATCAATTATTCTATTTTATTCGCCCCAGTATGCTCTGTGCTCTCATCAATTATTAGATAAAGAACAAAACCCAACAAATAGTGTAACATTATGCAGTCATGTCTGAGCGTGTAAAAGACAATAAGTGCACATAATTGATTTAATCTCTTCAAACTTCATCTAACAGAACTACTTGAAGATGTGTAATTGTAAACAAGAACAAAATTGGCCGCTTATGCAATACCCTATAATAAAAGTTAGCGGAAAAGATATTTCATCGGACAATGGTTTGGTCACAACCATACGGGCTGAGTGCATTAGTGGATCCAGAAAATAGTCATAAACTAAAATAGAGCTAGAATTTTTAGTATTCTTGTATTACCGATTGATCCAAAAAGTGGTCTATCGGTAAAGATGGATCTAGGTCAGGTATTTTTGGTACTTACAAATATTAGGCCAAACATATTATACATTGACCACATATTGGTATAGGGTGCACAAATAATATTCAACTTAAGTGTTGTGGAAGTTGCCCCAGAAGTTGCTTTAACCATCAATCACGCAATGGGAAAATATCGCGTTGAAAAACACAGACCAAAGAAATCAACAACTTCGTCTCATTTTTTTTTTGTTTGTTTATTCTTTCGAGTTATTTAATAACATAAGAACATAAAGTTGAAGGTTTTAAATCAAAACTTTTTCGTACCACATACATATATATGTATGTACGAATTGTAGTAAATAGTAAACTTTTCATTCATTTTGACATTCATGTAATTGTTTAGTATACACTATATTCAAAAGTTATTTATTTTTATTGTGGCATGACAAAATATGACGGCAGTGCAATTTATTTATTTTGCTTTCTTTGAACTAAACTGTGTACCTATAAGAGTTGGTACATTTTGTTCTCTGTATCAATTTGTTTCTTTAGGTTATTCTTAGAAATTCAAAAATGCGAAAGAGGTCCGGACTACCATTTGTTGTGGAATATACATATATTCGAATTAATTTCTGTTAATTTTTGTGGAAACCTTTAGACTGCACTTACATTCTGGGTCTCTAACATTACAGAGTAATGAAGGGAGATGTGGCTTTACTGTTTTATTTATTGAGTCAGTAGGGTGGCCTATAATGCATTTTGATTTTCCTATAAAGAAATAATTCATAATATTTTTTCATTTGGGTTTTTTTTATCCGAAGGTACATAATCCTCAGAGTTAATTATAACGTAGTATATCATTCAAATGACCTACTCGGATGGCCTTGCATTAGCCCATACGATCAACCCAATTTTTCAGTACATTTTCGACATTATGAAGTTGTAATTTGCCGATGACTGCCCTAATTTATTTTTTCAGTTCCTCAATTGACATTCGGTGATTAGCTCCCTACACATAACAGTCAAACGGTGTTAAATCGCACCGCGCGGTAGCTAATGCCCATTTCCAAAACAGCTAATAACATGATTTTAAAACTTGCCAAGCAAAAGATCGATTGTTTCACAGCTTTTGTGACACGGCGCACAGTGGACCATTTGACGAGAAGGCGGGCAAAAATTTATAACTTTTGATCGGATTGGAATTTTGATATGCGGTTTTTTTTTAGTTTGGTAGGTGAGACTTTAGCCTTTAAGTTTTGCTATAAAACGTAATTCTCGACCGAAAATGAAAAAAGTTACGGAAGGTTAAAAATACATTTTCATTTGTAGTTGAATTTTAGTACAAAAGTGAAGTGTTACAAGGTAAAAAAAGGTTTTTTTTTAATATAATGTCTTATTTTTTCAGTTAATTTTACAACTAATACTTTTTAAAAATTGTTTAAGTTAATTTTTTCAGAAAATGCCAAACTTTGGCCCCCGTAAACTTTTTAGTCCTAATGTGCACAAGGGCCAAAGGTTGTTTTTTTTTTTTTTTTTAAAGATCCCGAGTTAAAATATAATTTATTAAGCAGCGAACGTAAAAGTTACCTTATATTGGTTCAAGATAGAGAAATTTCAATGAAAAACTCGCATGTTTTTGCTTTAGTTAAATTTTTTTTTATTGTCTTTTTAAATATTTCTATATCAATTTTTATGGTAAATTTATGAAATATTACAATTTTTATTGTAAATTTACAAAATATATAAATTTTTAAATGAAGAAAATTTTTTAGCTATATAAAAAAAATGTAACTTATTGTTAGTATAATGAAAAAGTACTTTAAATCAACCAATTTTAGTAAAAATTTCTTCTAAATAGCCTTGATTTTCATCTTCTAGAAGTTGTTTAGCTTTTTCGTCTAACTCAATTGAGGTAGTTTTCCATTTTTGACGAATGTTGGACATATATGGATCTGAAGTGCACAAGAAAATAGTGATAAGGTCTTCATTAGTACAACATCTGGACATTTTCCTTGTGTTGTGCTCGCGAAAGAATCTGTAGTCATTGATCCTTTTTTCTTGAGCTTCTTCAGATAGATCTCCTATTGGTAGCATATTGTTTTGAATTATTTGTTCCCTATGGTACAAAATTTTACGAACTGTGGAAGGCATATATCTCCAAGAGTATTTTTCATTATAAAGTATAGCTGTTTTATTGGCGTACTCTCCGAATTTTTTTGCATTTATCTTTCTGCTGCATGCTAGAACTTGTAATATGATTTTGAATCTTCTTATTAATTCATGATCTACACCTGTGATAGATGCTGCAGTTTCCGGATCGGAAAAAAATCTCCTTGCAGTATTTCCATCATTTGTGTTTCCTTCCCCTTGTTTTGGTTGGTCGATTACGAGGCCTAACTGTAGATATTTTTGTTGAATTTGTTTTTTTTTGCTTTCTTTTTCTTCATTTTCTTTGTTTTTTTTTTCACTGTTTCGCCTAACTGACCAAATTGCAAATCATAACCCAATTTCAGAATATGCTCCATGAAACGTATTCTAGCATGAAGAGGGGACATTCCAAATTCGTAGGCTTCCTCAAAACTATTGTCTTCTGGTGCGGGTTGGCTTAATTGACTTGATGTCTTTTGGCATATAATGCAGCTTGACGGTGACTTTGTTCCAGTTAAAGCTTGTGCAACTTTTCCATCAATCATTGTGAGACACATTTTAAAATGTAAATATTACTGGTTGAAGTTCCTTAATTTGATCTTTTATTTTTTGAACTTATTCAGTTATGACATCTTTGGTTTCCTTTTTGAATGCAAATTTTATTGGTCTGCAATACTTTATTGAAGAAGGAATTTCATTTTTCCATATATCTTTTTCTGTTGCTCTACTAGTTGACGGCTCTAAAACGCTATACCTTTTTGTTAAGAGCAATGGAATGAAAGATACCATAAATAAATTAGCATCTGATGAATTTTCGGCATTAAATTGCTTGTATTGTTTCTGACCAGAGGATCCATCACTTCCCCATTTAGAAATTAAAGTAATGCTGCAATTACCAATTTTTTTTAAATGATCAGTATCAAGCGTATTTAGCAATCCTTCTGCAGTATGTTCAAGGAGATCTTGCAATTTTATTTCTGCTGATGTTGAAGTGACACTAATAGCAGATTGTGAAGGTAAGCATCCTTTTTTGGTAGAAACTAAGTCTCGATACTCTGGAAAAATGTCACAATTCTTTTCATTGGTTCGCTTCCGAAATTCCTTATATTGATTTTTGGTCAATTTCAAATCCAAAAATAGGGCGAACGCTTCTTCCGGCGTAAATTTCTTATCTTCAATTGGTGTAGAAATGCTTTTCAAAATCTTCTTTGTGCGCCTTGGGCTCGCTTCTACTATTTTTTCAATTATTTCAATTTTATTTTTTATTTTGTGTTGGTTGAATTTGGTGCAAAAATGAATCCTTAATAATTCTTTGAGAAATTTCTTCATTGATATTCTCCAGGTTGCGCCTTCGAGATCTTTCACTACATCCGTCAATTGGTTTTGCTGTTCGACCCTTTTTTCCACTTTCGTTGGCAGTTGTAGATGCACTCTCAAAAATAAGTTCCTTTATTAACCAGTCTTGGTAACGTTTGTACATCTTTGCCTTGCTATGAGAGCATTCAATGTACTGTCTTTTCAAATTCGATGCAAAATTAGTAATTTTTCCTTTGTGCATTTCAATGTCTTCTAGGTTACAATTCTTAAAGAAGTCGTTGCTCACTATATGCAAAATTACATCGTCTCCATCACTTCGTTGAAAATAAATATCTGCCAGATCTCTGTAACAGTACTTAGCCATTGCACAAATTGTAATGAATAATAATTGTGGAAACATTATTATAAATACTCTTGCAATTATGTAAAATAAAAATTTGTATCTTTTATTACCACTTTTAGAAGCATAAAAAACCAACACCCTAACCCCTCTTAAAAGGTGAAGCATACCTGCTCATATCTTAAAGGGCTATGTCGCAATAGTTTTTTTTTATTTTTACCATTTACCTGTTATTTAAATTGTTTCCCATTTTGTCAGGTATTTAAACTATATAACTCTAATTCAAACTATTAATGTTTTTGAAAGAAGATACCTATGTAAATGTACCTGTAACAATTAAGCGCCTTATATCTCAACCCTTTTTTATAAGTATATAACAACTCCTGACAACTCCACCGACACGCAAAAAAATATACCGCGGTGCACCGGTATGACCAACTTTTGTATTCATAACACTCAGACGGACGGACGGACATCGTTTCATCGACTCAGAAAATGTTTTTGAGTCGATCCGTATAATAAAAGATGGATAAAGTTCCAATATTTTTGGCAGTTACACACATCACCTCAAACTTAATATATCCTAACCACATAGTGGACAACTTTTGTATTCATAAATTTTACAGAAAATATCTAACCTTGGGTCAGAAAAATTGTTCTGGTGCACACGGGCGCAAACTGGCGGGTACATAATAGGGTATAGAAGTATAGGGGAGGGTTTGGACTATAGAAGAGTGCAAGATTTTCTCTGACTGCTTTTGACTGGCAGGAGTTATGCTCTATTAAGTAGGAGATTTTCGGAAAATTTGGACCTCTTTAAAAATTTTTTTTTTAAGTTTCGGAATGACTCAGTGATTTTACATTTTTAAAATTAATAGTATGGAAGCCACAAAATTATACAAAATTTATTTCACTTCAAAATCTTTTAAATCAAAAAAGTTGCAGTCATTCAAAAATAAAAATTTACAAAGAAATTTTTAATTTTAGCAAAATACTGAGAAAGCCCATTTTCGAAGACCCTGTTCGCTGTGATATGGTTGAGATAGAGTAGCAATTTTTTGGCTCCCGAGGTTTACTAGTATTTACTTTCAAATGAATAACATAACTTTAAAATCGGTAACAAAAAAAAAATTTTTTTTTGGCCGCCTTCTCAAAATATGGTCCGTACTGCTGAAACCAGATCCATATCTTCTAAAATGGGTCACAAATAATTAGATATCATTGCACAATAGCACCCATTGTTAACTGTAGCGGTTTGAGGTTCCACTTCTTCGATGAAAAATGGACACTGATACCGCCGGCCAAAAAACCACACCAAAAAGAGTTCACGGTACATTTACTTTTCAAAATTCATGTGTGGATTTTCTGTTGACGTAATGATCTCCGTCAGAAAAAATGATTTTTCGTTAAAAATTTGCATCTTCTTCCAAACGTCTCGTAGACTAATAAGACCAAATAGACCGAGAGCCAGCATCAGCTCTTGCACTATATGAAGATCGTGTGGCATCAGACTATGCAAAATTCGCATCAAAGATGATTTTAGTTCCTGAGAACGATGACGACGTGAGGTGCTTAGTTGCTCTTGCAAACTCTGGGGAACAGAGTAGTTCAAAATATAGGCTGCAAAATTAAGGTGCTTCTTTTAGAGTCTCACAATTTTGAGTTGGTAGCACTGCCTTATTTGGCAACCGATTTAACACCTGTTAGTAGCTTTTAGTGCAGTATGGTTTGCCATTTCCTTATAATGCACTAAAATCAGAGCAACGCTTTCAAACTGTTTAAATTAGCTATCAATATAAAGGTTCGTTCCTCAAATTTATCGTGAACTTCGTTAATTTTACCGTAGTCATAATCATCCATCAGAGCGACTAATTCCAATAACTATGGACCGTTCTTGAAACACGTTTACTTTTAATGATAGTGTGCATTCCTTAATATGGACACATCCCCATTTGCTGAAATCGGCGCCGAATTCATTGATGTTGCAGCAGACCAACATCAACGAATTCGTCGCCCTTTTCAGCAAATGGCGATGTGTCCATTCACTTGTGGAAGATTTTGTAAAGGGATCTTTGTATAATAGCTTTTAAAATTCAACTTGTGCAAGAACTAAAGCCTTGTAAACCATCGTATACGTCGCCAGTTCTGCCAATGGGCTGATGCAGATATTGATATTGATTTTCTAAAAAAAAAATTTGTTCAGTGAGGAATCTGATATTTTCTTGAATGGGTGCGTAGATAAGCAAAATTGTTACAATTGGAGTGAAGATAATTCTCAAGCTTTTGTCCAAACACCATAAGTTCGAAAGGGGTCATTGGTCAATATATTACGAGCATGTGGTTCCAACAGGATGGAGCCACATGCTCATACTGAAAGAAACTTTTGATGAACAAATTAATTCCCGTATTGGTCCTGTTAATTGACCACCACGGTCGTGTGATTTAACCCAATTGGATTACTTTATTTGGGGTTATGTAAAGTCACTCGTCTATGCCGATAAACGAGAGATAATCGAATACGCGGAAATCAACATTCGACGAGTTATTGGCGAAATACTACCACAAATGCTGCGAAGAGTATATGAAAATTGGAGTTCCAGATTGCAGGCGTGGCCACCACATGACCCAAATCATATTTAAACATTAATGGCATAAATTTATCTATCCAACAAAGCCAGTTTAATTAATATTAAAAATGTGTTTGTTTCTTCGCTTTTTTTAGTTCCAACAGAATAATGAACCAAACATATGAGGGATAATGTCATGCTGTGGTTGCTCCACAATACTAAAAATCAACTGAAATCATGAACCGTATTACACGATCTTAATCTTGTAGCATTTTTGGGATTTAGTGGAGCGCATCTGGATAAAAAAACCCCTTAAAGATGTTGAAAAGCGTCATTTTGTATGAGTTGGATGTAAAATCAGTTCACTGAGGTCCTAAAACGCAAGGAGTATCTTACAGGTTACTAACTTAAGCAATATTTAATGTAAATTTAGTTTTTTGTATTCATATTTTAAATGTGCGAATAGTTTTTTCTGCCTAAAATTTGTTAAAGGCAATAAACCTTAAATAACAATAAATAGCTTCTTAATTTATTCAAAAACAAAATTCTATTTTTTTCTTATATTTATCGTAGTATAGGTCAGTTTACACTATCACACTATATAATACGACCTGCCAAAATTTCGAGAATTATGAAAAAGTGGTATCAATTAAAAACGTTATGTTATGAAATTGACAGTCTGTATGATTTTATTTTCGAAGTTCGATGGTTTTTAATTTTTAGAAACATTTCTAAAAATTTGTCATTTCCGTCGGACCAGAGTTGTTTTTTTTTTAGTAATATTAAAACAAGTAAGTAAATTATAGTCGGTCTAGACTGACTAGACGATACGCTATACCATGCGTATAGGTCCAACTAATTAAATATAGAAAAAAAGCATAAACCAAATTTGAATGGCATTGTTATTAATAGTTTTTGGCCGCAGATATAAAAAGTTCATATCGGATACCATATATATATGGGGACTAGGTCGAAAATTGGACCGACCCTGACCATATTTGGCAAAGTCACTTATATTTTGAAAAAATATATACAAACCAATTTTGAGAAAAATCTGTGCAATATTTTTGTTTTTTGATAGATTTTAGTGAAGATCGGGAAGTAGCTCTATATGGGGCCTATGAATAAGAATTGTCCTATAGATATTATTTTTTGACTACTGATTAATGGATATAAAAAATACATAAAAACCCAATTCGACTGAGATCTATATGATAATTTGAATCTTATGGCAATTTATGTCGATTTCATATGGGCCGTTTGTATGGGGACTAGGGCTGAACATGGACCGAATTTCACCAGTTTCAATAGCGTTTATCCTGCGGCCAATATAAGCTTATATACCATATTTCATCAAAATATATTCATATTTGCGACCTGTAGATTGATTACAAGGTTTACATAGACACACAGACGGACAGACGGACGGACGGACATCGCTAAATCGACTCAGAAAGTATAAAAAATGTGTGTCCATGTAAACATTTTAATCAAACTACAGGTCGCAAATATGAATATATTTTGATGAAATTTCATATAAAAGCTTTTATCGGCAATAGGATACAAATGACCCCTATGAAATCGACATAAATTGCCATAAGATCCAAATTATCATGTAGATCTCATCAAATTGGGTTTTTATACGTTCTTTATATCCATAAATCAGTAGTCCAAAAATATTACCTATAGGACAATTCTTATTCATATAGCTACTTCCCATATAGAGATACTTCCCGATCTTCACTAAAATCTATCAAAAACCAAAAATATTGCACAGATTTTTCTCAAATTTGGTTTGTATATATTTTTTCAAAATATAAGTGACTTTGCCAAATATGGTCATGGTCGGTCCAATTTTCGACCTAGTCCCCATATATATATGGTATCCGATATGAACTTTTTCATATCTGCGGCCAAAAACTATTAATAACAATGCCATTCAAATTTGGTTTATGCTTTTTTTCTATATTTAATTAGTTGGACCTATACGCATGGTATAGGGTATCATCTAGTCAGTCGAGACGACTATAATTTTCTTACTTGTTTTTATTAAATTCGTTTCTTATTCTAAACAGCTGTTTTCATAAGACTTGAGTGTGATGGTTTAAATGGCCCAAGTGTGTAGAAATAATGTCGGTACGACTTGACGACAGTCCGAAGAATTTCGTCGGATCCTTATGTCGAAAAATCATACGACTGAGTGGTATCATGTAAATGGGGCTTAAGACAGTATCAATTTTAGATATACGGATACTTTTTCTAGTAAGTGTGTAAGTGTATAATTTTTATTGTTTCGTTGACTGCAAAATTATCAACGATTATTAACGTTTTGAATGAATTTTTTTTTTTTTTTTTTTATAAAAATATGTGAATAAACTTCATAGATAAATTCAATGTTCTTCGAAATGTGACTTGTATTACTATCACGTCTTATACCGCTTAAACCCTTCATAAGGTGTATGTCTTAGCTACAATTTCTTTGTTATCTTCATCAAACATATTCGAATCTCTTAGGCTTCTGCGTAAGAAATAGTGCTCTTGATATTTAGTCATTATTGGTATAAATTAGAATTTTCTAGTTATGGTTATTTTTATTTTTATTTTTATTTTTATTTTTATTTTTATTTTTATTAAAAAAAAAAAATGGTTATTTTATTTTATTTTCGGGAAGTATGTGAAAATTCAATTACAAAAATCCGCACCCACCAAAAAACTAACACAAAGAAAGTTTATTAAAATCAAGCAAACACATTAAAAATTTTTCTTACATGTATTTCGAAATTTTTTATACTTTATGAACATTATGTTCATTTTTTGTTTGTACATGTATGTATGTGTAAATAAACACATTCAATCAGACATAATCTTTGTCCCCAAGCGGAAATTGATTCTTAGTTTGTAAAAAGTTTTTGAAGAGTGTCGCGTGGGATAATGTTTTACATTTTGCTGTTCGTCGTGTGTTCTTGTTTATATATAAGTGGGTGAACTTAAAAGTTGTCCGAACTTCAGCTTATTTAGCTCTGAATTAGATATTAAGAGACTTTTGAAAACTCTACGACCAGCCATCGTGTACATACCTACATAATAATTGTTTAGATTGTTTAACTATAAAAATGTTAAGCAGTAAGTATGCCGAACATATCTCTAGAAAATCATATTCCCTTTTTGTAGGATAGTTACGCCATCAATTTTTTAGTCCCATAAATTTTCAACTAACTCACGTACACCAAAAAAACACACATTAAAGAGCCATCGTTTCCTTCCATTACTCAAGTAGACAAATTTATATGTGTTTTTGCAAAAATTTATTTTGTATGAGTGTTGTTAACCTATAACATTGAAAATATGAGCAAGTCAACTAGACTGTCTACTAAAGCTTCGAGTTTTGTTTTTCTGGAATTCACTTTATTTTCAGTCTTTGTAAGACTTGAAGTGTTCTTTTGGCTTATTTGGAGAACTGAAGCGGAAATAAACTTTTAAAACGCAATAAAAGTTTACATAGTTATATGTAAAATAAAAAATAAATAAATACTTAGTTCTTTCTTTATAAACATAAGTGTCCGTGTTAATGTACACCCGTAGAAAAATATTTGATAAAAGTTTAGTTCCATTAATATGTATTAAATATATTTAGTTTGAAATTTTAATTTTTAATTTGAAATTTAGAAAATTTCCTTTGAAAATTACAAATGGGCTTTAAATGTAAATTCATTGGTATTATAAATAGATTTTATTGACAAATGATTATATTCTATTCTATTCTGTGATCAAAGTATAATGTGCTGATGGGTACAACTTCCAAGGATCGACTCGGAATTTATTATATATTTATTTATTTTTTTATTTACTAATCTATGAAATTAATCCTTACAGACTATTTACAAAAATATTTAACAATGAATGAAAAAAAATTTAAAAATTTAATTTAATGTGTTCAGATAAACTATTATTTTACTTTTTATGACATTTGTATTTGAAAATATCGATTTAGCTATGCCAGTCTGTCGGTCCGATTGTCAGTTTGTAATCAAACTATATGTCGCAAATATAAATCTATTTTTATGACATTTACTATATCTGTGGTTTTCTGGAATAACCACGTATATCCATTTTTGTCAGTTTTGAGTTAATGATGCCACATATATTAGTTTTTAACGCTCTTTACATGTGTTCAATTTTTTTGAAAAAAATACTGGCCATTTCTGAGTTTTTTCTTTAAATAACGACGTAACTTAAATGTTTATTAAATTATTTTGCAGCACTTACGACGTATGTCAACCTACGTTTGATCGCTGACAAATAATTTTCTCAGAAAACATAGCGAGATACGTTGTTGCAAAAAAAATGGAAAATAATTTTGGATTAGTTTTCAGTTTATAACCACTTATAAAAACTTTTATGTTTATTTCTGTTAGTTTTTGTCACTATTATTCTCGATACGTTGTTATATTCTCATCCTAAGTCCCTTTAACTTTTTGTTGACGAACAAAAAAATCCATTTTTCAAGCAACAACAACTTATGTCAACATTGGTAGTTTTCCTTTTCAAAGAAAACGACGTTTGTCGACATAAGTTGTTTTATCTGCACACACTTTAAGTGTAATTTACATATAGGTTTTTTCGTCCTTCTCTAGGATCTATTCCTCTGAAGATTTTTGACTCAAAATTTTATATAAAATATTTATTGCCTATATCTACAGGACTGTTAAAAAAAGCTCTAAAATCTTTATATCGAGCCCATAATTTCAAATATAACTTTTTTTGGCCCCCCTGAACATTTTGATTTTATGACATACGCGGTTATTCTAGAAAACCACAGATATAAGCTTCTGTGGACCATAGCATGATCGCATTTAAAATAGATGAAAAGCATGCTATCTGGAAGATATATAATTTTTGCATTTCGAAATACTGCTTATTTTAGGTATGGTAACACTAATGTCAGCTGTGTTATATCAACATATTAGTATAGTACATGCGCTTTACGAAATTACCCGACTTACGCTTGTAGAACATTGGAAAATATTAAAAACTTATTTCACACTACCGAAAGTGTGAGAAAGTTACGTTCAAAATTCAGTAAAAAAAAGATGCGTATTCGAGGTAGTATGTGAACAATTTTGTCAAACGTGTTGACAAAACTGGATCATTGTTGGAGAAAGCAACACGTTGTCGTGCTCGTACAGAGCATACAAATGAAAGCATTGCTGCTGTTACCGAAAGTGTGAAGAACAACCAAGTACCTCAATTTGCCATAATTCTCAGGAATTGAACGCATTACGCGAGAAGGTCTAGGTATGACGCCGTACAATGCTCAATTAGTGGAGGAGCTGATGGCACGCGAACATCCGGAACAGTAAGAAAAAGATGACCATTTTTAGCGAAAAATTTCTGACGAAGCTCATTTTCCTCTCGGTGGTTGCGTCAGAAAGCATAATTTTCACATCTGGGGCACAAAAATGAACACATCTTTGGCGGGGCAAGTTGGAAAATGGCCTTATTAGCTATCTGGGGGATATGAATTGGCCATCGCCGGTTGGGCTGATATTTGCGGAGTAGCTGTTAAGGATGAGTGTCAAGCTAATCACTCAGCATCGACTGAGGCCCGGAGAGAAAAATTAGTGCAGTTATTGGTACATAGGTACTGAAAAATTGATTTGATCATATGGGCTACTGCAACGCCAGCGCAGCAGTCATTTGAATGAAATTGTCGGCATACTTATTTTGAACTAACGGCACACGGGTTATGTTCAAAATAAAATCCATATTTATAGCTATACGCGTGCCCAATATTTTGTCGTTTACCCTTTGCATTCCCTTTCTGCTGGTAAGAAAGCAAGCAAACAGCGAATTTTTCCGTGGCATAAGTATTTTGACAAAATCTTTGTGGCAGTGTTCGCGCATGGTTTAACAAGTGAGAATCAAATAACTTTGGTATTTAAATTTTATTGACATTTTTTGATAATATTCAAATAAAATCTATATATATATATAATTAATTTTCTGTTTGTTTGTTTGTTTGTTTGACCGCTATACAAATTTTTATTTTTCAACGGATTTCCCTGAAATTTTGTACACACGATCTCTATACCCCAGGAAAGGTCGCCATATACTTTTTACTTTTTACACTTTTTATGTAAAATTCCTTTTCTGTTTTATACATATTTGTTCACTATACAAACTTTTATTTGTTAACGGATTTTTCTGAAATTCGATAAACACGATCCCTGTCCTCCAGCTAAGGTCCCCATATACGTATTATCGGCCACGCCTACTTTTACGCCCACTTTTTATATACAATTCATTTTCTGCTTTTTGGTATATTTGTTCGCTATACAAATTTTTATTTGTTAACGGATTTCTTAGAGATTCGGTACACACGATCCCTGTACTCCAGCTAAGGTCACCATATGCGTCTTATCGACCACGCCTACTTTTACGCCCACTTCTTATATACAATTCATTTTCTGCTTTTTGGTATATTTGTTCGCTATACAAAATTTTATTTGTTAACGATTTCTGAAATTTGGTACAAACGATCTCTGTACCACAGGGAAAGTCACTATATGCTTTTTATCGGCCACGCCTACTTTTGCGACCACTTTTTTAATTTTTAATGGGTTTCGCTAGAATTTACTGCACATTATTCTCAAATCCCAGGTAAGGTCGTCATATACTTTTATCGGCCACGCCCACTTTTTTTAATTTTCTATATACGCTTTTAGTGTTTGTTCATATTTTAACTTTTCAATGGACTTCCCAAAAATTTTGTACATAAATCTCTTTACTTACTACTCTTGAGTTTACACCATTATGAAATGAAGATTTTAAATCAACCTATTACAAATTTTCCCGTCTTACCTTTTTTACTATATGAGTTGCAACACCCGAAAATTAGTGCAGATTTATTTCATAGGTTGACTACCGCTACAGGATTTTTCCGATTATAAATATTTGCATCTCGCATTTTTAAATACAATGGAAAACAAAATATTACATTTATTTCCATCTTGCCTCTTGGCTACATTGGAAAGCAAACTATTACAAATATTTCCATTTCATCTTTTTCACTATATGAATGAGTTGTAAAGGTGGAAAAATAACTATTTGCAATTGTGCCTTGCACATGAAAGCATAGCGCATGGGCCGTACTACGCCAAATGCAAAAAGGCTTAAACAAAACAGAACTCTAGAGAACCTGATCAGACCCAAATTCGTATCGAGTCTCAATGAGTCAGACAATCTGAGTCGAGAAATGCTGAAACATCTAAGCAAACCAAATAACGTCTTGAAGCTCAAAGATCAAGACAAGCTTTGTAAGAGAAGCGGAAATGTCTGAATCTACTCCAGTGCGTTTAGAAATCCAGCAACTAAGCCAAGCTTAGTCGAGGGAATCTGAAACTCCGGAAACGACTCAACTATGTCTTCAGGCCCAACGGATAAGACAAGCTAACTCCAGGGAATGTTAAACTCTTGAAACGACTGTAATATCCCTACCAGAAGACTTTTGTAAGTTGGTTTTTCATTGCAAGAGATGGTACAAAAAGTTGTTCCTAACATAACGTACATAAGAGGACCATCTCTTACGGTAGCAGGTATCAACTTAGAATCTCCCTGTTTTTTCATAGACAATTATTTGTCACCTGCTCCAGAGTTGGGAGCCAGCACAAGCTTTTCGTATATACACTAGAAGGAAAACCCAGAAGCTCCCCAAGCTCTAACTAAAATTCGTAACTTTTAGACATAATACACTCAAAATAATCCATGCTAAGTTGTAGTGGTAAGCATGCGCTCAACACTTAGCCCCCAATGCACAAATTTCCAAAATTTTTAAATAAAGGTCCCCAAAAGAAATGAACAAAATCTCCATACTGCTCTCAATAAACCTATTTAAAATCTGTATTCTTTTCAATAGCATAATTTCGATACGCGAAAGCGGCGCGCGGACGCGACGTGATGCGCTCGCGGAACACAGCTGCGCTCAAATATCGGATGATCTGAAAAATAATATTTGGCAATTAAAATATGTTGACAACAACTGCGCGGCAACACTGGTGTGGCTGCCAAACGCGCGGACGCGACGCGATGCGCTCGCGGAACAGAGCTGCGCTCAAATATCGGATGATCTGAAAAATAATATTTAGCAATTAAAATATGTTGACAACAACTGCGCGGCAACACTGGTGTGGCTGCCAAACGCGCGGACGCGACGCGATGCGCTCGCGGAACAAAGCTGCGCTCAAATATCGGATGATCTGAAAAATAATATTTGGCAATTAAAATATGTTGACAACAACTGCGCGGCAACACTGGTGTGGCTACCAAACGCTCGCGAACACAGCTCAGCTAAAATATTGCAATGATCTGAAAAATATATTTTGGCGATTAAAATAAGTTGACGACAACTGCGCGACTCGCTCGCGGGACACAGCTCAGTGAAAAGTCTTATGATAAATGTTATCTACGCATGTGCAATAATTACTTTACATATACTATAAGCAGTTGCTTAAATCAACATTGCGGCACAATATTAAACGTCGCATTCATTTTCTGTTTTTCTGTGACGTCTGTGCTCAATGATGATCACTTATTGAATAAAGTAATTCAATGTTTAAAAGTTCTGATTCCTTTAATTTGCAAACGATTCCGTTATATTTGATGTTTACAAAATAAATAAAATTAAAAAAAAAAAAACTTAAGGCAGTTTCGCAGCTTATTTTTGAATTATTTTTGCTGTAGCGTCTTATAAAAAAAAGGTCTAAATTAAAAAATCACAAAATTTTAAATTGAAATAAAACATGAATTTGTTCCCCCTAAAAACGTGAACATAGGGAATTTTTTCCCATGTACAAATTCCCCAATCCCATACAAATTTTTTGGGAGTAAGTTAATTTTTTTGAGGAATGGTTCTTCGGGGACTAAGTACTTAGCACCTGGTTAGCATAGTGAACCATTTTTCAAGTCAAAGCCCTTTGGATCCCGGGCAAGACCGGGTAAAAACAGCTAGTATTGAATAAAAGTTATTGGAGACTATGGGAAAAACGGCTGAGTTAAGCCGTGTTCCTAGAGCTTCAAGATTGGCAACTTTAATTTTGGCGTCGCTGTAAAAGACATTGAAATTAAACTTAATTTTTCGCGAAAAAGAGTGTACTATCAAATTATCCAATAAAGGAATATAATGACATCAGAAACTTACCTAGATAAGGCGTAAACTCACATAGATCAGGTAACAACGCTAATTGAAGACCGAATCCTTCTGCGAGAATTTCACAAAAATATTCAACTATCTGCAGCCCTATCTCCAGCAAACCAATGGAATCAGTCGGCCAAGAATCCAATCAGTGAGGTTAGTGTTCGGTGGCGTTTAAAAGACAGAGATTTTAATACATATAAAGCAAGAACATACGACCATATCAAAATTTTAAAATTTTTTAAAATTATATTTATTTATTCAGTCTATGGAATCATCCTTACAGACTACTTAAAGTATACATTTATATTATAATTTATATATATAATTAAACATTTAACAAAATTGATATATAACTTTATTCAATTCGGTTAATTTAATGCATTTAAGTGTAATATAATATCTCTTCTCACAATATCCAAACTTTTATTAAAATCAATAAACTGATACAGCATATTAAACTCATCACAAATTCTATGTTGTGGATTAAAATAAGCATAGTTTGTACAATAATATTTGATAGTTAGAAAGTTATAATTTCTTGATGATCGAAAAGGATTATTTATATTTATTTTGTTGATAAGAAATTCAGATTTAGGACTACCATTTAACAGTTTTAACAGGAAAGTAACATTAAGTATATGTCTGCGACTTTTCAATGTAGGAAGCTTAATTAGAGCCAGACGATTTTCATAAGATGGGAACCTCATATTAGGATCCCAGCTCAAACCACGACCCATATTCGAATATTGGTCTTACCAAGGTAGTAAACAATTGTTTTCTCATATACGGATCCGAAAACTCTTTAGCGCACCGTTTAATGAATCCAAGTACACCAGTAGCTTTATTTATTGTTAGCGAAATATGACTTCTAAATTCTAATTTTTTATCCAGAAGTACGCCAAGGTCGTTGAATGAATCCACTAAATCAAGCATAGCATTATTCATGATATACCGACCATTAATTGGAATTGATCTTGTAAAAATCAAATATTTGCATTTTTTTAACATTTAGGTCCATTAGATTAATATTACACCAAGTAGTTAAACGATCAATATCATTCTGTAAAAGTGATTGTTGATCAAGATTGTTGAGGGTAAAAATTAACTTTACATCGTCTGCATACATTAATGTAGTTGAGTATTTAATTACAGAAGGAAGATCATTTATAAATAGCGTAAATAAAAGAGGTGGGACCTCTTGTGACTACCTTGAGGTACACCAGATAATAATTTTATGTTGTTGGAATACGAGTTACGAAACTTAATACATTGTGTTCTGTCTTTTAAATATGATGCGATCCATTTTATCAGCAATATACCAAAGCCCATACGGTCAAGCTTAAACAATAATAGATCACGATTTACTTTATCGAATGCCTTGCTAAAATCATTATAAATAACATCTGTTTGTTTCATATTAATAAAACCATCATTTACCAAAGTTGTAAGCTCCAAAAGATTTGTTATTGTAGAGCGTGATTTGCAGAATCCATGTTGCGTTGGAGATATGATAGAGGACGCATGATGTGACAACGTGTAATATATAAGTTTTTCAAATAGTTTTGGAATAGCACTTAATTTAGCAATACCTCTATAATTCGAAATACCAGCTTTAGATCCAGACTTAAGGAAGAGAATAATAAATGATTCTTTCCAAATGGGAGGAAAGTAACCCAATGTAAGGGATATGTTAAACATATAAGTCAAAGGAATATACAATAAAAATGCGCAGCGCTTTAAAATGCAACTAGGAACACTGTCAGGACCAGCAGCATACGATAATTTCAATTTCGTCAGTGCATTCAGAACTGTATGTTGATTGATGGATGGCATATTAATAATTGAAGATTCCCATATTATGTATGGATACAGATTATTAAATACTGTCGAAGAATAAGTTGATACAAAAAAGTCTGCAAACATATTACTTATGGAGTTATCATCTGAAGATTCTAAATCACCGTACTTCATAAGCGAAGGAAAGTCCGCAGTACGTCTTTTAGAATTAATAAATTTATAAAATGATTTTGGATTATTTTTTAGATTATTCCTTACTTTAATTAAAGAGTTATTATAGGCCAATTGATTAGCAATAAATAAATTCCGATCTTGATAACGATTATTTCATATGATCTATCAATGTTTCATATTTTCTATAATGAACAAGCTGAAAATATTGGCCTTCCGAAGCCAAAAGAGTTTTGGAGAAGCGTTCTATGGACAGATCAAAGCTCCTTTGAGTTCAACTCATCAAAACGAAACATTTTTATAAGGCTGCCACAGATACGAAGGCCAAAAAGTGAGCCATTGTGGAGGCTCTGTCATGTAGTGGGGATACAATGCGAACAATGGGTTAGGTGACTTGGTTCCCATCGCCGGCTCGATGAACCAAGGCCAATATTTGAGCACCCTAAATGGTAACGCTTTCCCTTTCGGTGACAGGTTGATCAGAGAATCATTTATCCTGCAACAGGACAATGGCCCATGCCATAAAAGCAGGATGATATCAAACTGGCTATCCCAAAGTCCAGACTTGAATACCATTGAAAATGTGTGGTCTCATATCAAACGTAAAAGAATTGGTTATTTACATAAAATCAAAGAAGAGACAATTTCCCAGGTCACTTCCCTTTGGAATGATATATCCTCAAGGGTCCTTCAAAATTTACTGGACTCAGCTCCAAGACGCCTTCAAAAAGCTATTGAAGCCAAAGGGGATATACATTTTATTAACTCTTAATCAAATTTCTATACATTTGCTAAATATTAAGCTTATTTTTTAAATAATAATAACTTGTCAATATACTTATGCGAACACCACAAAATTACTTTCATTCATATCTTTTTAATTTTTTATGAAAGAAACTCTATTGAGTTATTTTTTAGTTTATATTAGCAATATCTAAACAAAACAAAAAAAAAAAAGATAATTATATTCTATAATGACAACTAAAAATTTAATACAAAAATGCAAAATTTTGTTTTTGTCAAAATAATTATGCCGACTACTGTAGTTAACCCCTCAGATAAATGAATCCAAATTAAGAAACAATCATGAGTTTTTTATTTATATCAAAATCAAAATGCAAAACTATATAGTTCATCGTGTATATTGCATGCGTAAATAAGTACTAAAAAAGTGAAGCCTGTATGACTATTCTTCGGTATAAACCCCATATAAAACTGTATCCGGAATTTCAATTAAATCTATAAAAACACAAAAGTATGGCATAGATTGTTCTTAAATTTAGTTTATATATGTTTTGAAAAAAATAAGTAACGGTCCATTTTTCGACCTAAGTATCGCTATGAGTGTTTTGATATCTGCGGCAACGAATTAATAATAATTCAGATTTGGTTAGAGTTTATTTTATATATCCTATTAATTCCACCTACAACAAAGTGTACAGTACAATTCATGTTCCAGTTTAATATAAAAATTCACTCTTTTGTGTTTTTATACCCTATACCACTATGTGGTCAGGGTAGTATAATGACTTTGTGCTGATGCTTGTAACCACCAAAAATATTTGACCTAGACCCATCTTTTATTATACCAATCGACTCAGAATCACTTTTTGAGTCGATTTAATAATGTCCGTCCGTCCGTCCGTCCGTCTGTCTGTGTGCCCATGTAAACATTTTGATCAAACTACAGGTGGCAAACATGAATATATTTTGCTGAAATTTAGTATATAAGCCTCTGTTAGCCATAAAATGAACGCTGTTAAAATTGGTGAAAATCGGTTTATGGTCAGACCTACTCCCCATACAAATGACCCTATGAGATCGACTTAAAAATTTCAAAATTATCATATGGATTTCGAACAAAATAGGGTTTGTGTATGTTTATTACATTCATTTATCAGTAGTCCAAAAATAAATCCTATAGGACAAGGCTTTTAAGCTAATTCCTGACCTTCACTCAAATCTATCAGAAATCAAAAATATTGAATAGATTTTTCTCAAATTTGGTTTGTATATGTTTTTGCAAAAATCAAGTGACTATACGAAATATGGTCAGGATCTGTCCATTTTTCGACCTAGTCCCTATATTAATATAATATCCGATATGAACTATTTCATATCCGTAGGCAAACATATTAACAACAATGACACTCAAATTTGGTTTATGCTTATTTTCTATTATTATGGTATGATATCGTATAGTGGGCCTAGCCCGACTATAAAATTCTTACTTGTTTTATTCTAACAAAATAAACCGGCAGAGCTGCCATAAATAATATTCAATTACCTCAGTTAAATTGCGAATCTAATTAAACGAAATGCAGCTATTCAGTATATTACCTAAGTTCAAGTGGAACTAGAAGTAAAGCAACTCAATTTAACCTTACTTCTTCATTAAGAGAATATGACATTATAGTCATAAATGTAACTTGGCTAACTAATGCAATAGTGTTGAATTCTTTGATAATTTTTAAAAAGTCTGCCATTGTGATAAATGTTTTTTTTTTTCTGATGGATCAAAACAGGGTAGCGATATGCTCTTGGCGCACGATATATTCACCCTTTCAGTGTCTTTAAATAATATTTGTGATATTGGTATTGGTAAATCAATATCACCCTAAAACTACCAAAAATATTTGACCTAGACCCATCTTTTATTAAATCGATCGACCCAGAATTACTTTCTAAGTCGATTTAGCGATGTCCGTCCGTCGGTGTGTCCATGTAAACCTTGTAATCGAACTACAGGTCGCAAATATGAATATATTTTGATGAAGTTTGTTTATAAGCTTATATCGGTCATAGAATGTACGCTATTGAAATTGGTGGAATTCGGTCCATGCTCATATCTAGTCCCCATATAAATGACCTCTATGAAATCGACATAAATTGCCGTAAGATCCAAATTATCATAAAGCACTCAGTCAAATTGGATTTGTATGTGTTTATTATATTCATTAATCAGTAGTCCAAAAATAATCCCTGTAGGATAATTCTTAGTCATAGGCCACATATACATAGAGGTGCTTCCCGATCTTCACATAAATCTATCAAAAAACAAAAATATTGCACAAATTTTTTTCTAATTTGGTTTGTATATATTTTTTCAAAACATAAGTGACTTTACGAAAAATGGTCAGGATCAGTCGATTTTTCGACCTAGTCCCCATATAAATATAGCAGCCTATATCTGCAGCCAAAAAAATTTAATAGCAATGCTACTCACACTTCGTTTATCGAATTAATTGGAGCAGAGAGATAGGGTCTCTAAACCATGGTATAGGGTATCGTATAGTCGGTCTAGACCGATTATAATATTCTTACTTGTTTCTTGTATCGTAAATACTTCTGATGATGTTTAACAAAAACATTTATTTATTCAATGTTAATTATGTAGTAAATTTATTTTTAAATAACCAAGAAGTTACTATAACTTTGAGTGATTTATTTCTTAACAAGTAAAAAATTATAGTCGGTCTAGACCGACTATACGATACCCTATACCATGCGTTTAGAGACCCTATCTCTCAGGCCCAAATATCTGGATATAGAAAAGAAGCATAAACCAGATTTGAGTGGGATTTTTATTAATTTTTTTGGCTGCAGATATGAAAAAGGTCATATCGGATGCTATATCTATATGGGGACTAGGCCCAAAAATTGACCGATCCTGACCATGTTCGGAAAAGTCTGTTTTATTTTGCAAAAATATATACAAACAAAATTTGAAAGGAATCCGTGCAATATTTTTATTTTTTTGATAGATTTAAGTGAAGGTCGGGAAGCAGCTCTATATGGGGCCTATGACTAAGAGTTGTCCCATAGGGATCATTTTTGGACTACTGATTAATGGATGTAATATACACATACAAACCCAATTTGACTAAGATCTATACGACAATTTGGATCTTATGGCAATTTATCTCGATTTTATAGGGGTCATTTGTATGGGGGCTAGGTCTGAACATGGACCGATTTTCCTCAATTTCAATTGCGTTCATTCCATAGCCGACAAAAGCTTATATACCAAATTTGATCAAAATATATTCATATTTGCGAACTGCAGTTTGATTACAAGCTTTACATGGACACACAAACGGACGGACTGACGGACGGACATCGTTAAATCGAATCATAAAGTGATTCTGATTCGATCGGTATAATAAAAGATGGGTCTAGGTCAAATATATTTGGTAGCTACAAACAGCAGCACAAAGTCATTATACCCAAACCACATAGTGGTATAGGGTATAAAAATTTAACTTGATTATTTGAAGATAATTCTCCTTTGCCATTTAAAGTGAGAGATAATATTGATGAAAATGTAATAAGTTCCTTTTTTTCTCACGATTTCAATCAAATTAGCTACTTTAAAAATGATATTGGTAGATTTCTTCATTTGTTTTTTATGTCAAATATATTAAGAAGACCTTGAAATTATGTCTGAACCCCATATCCAGCAACACTGGGTATCACTAGGTAATGATAATAGATTTTGAATTTCATGTTTTCGAAATAGAGTCTTCTTGTGGTACGAAATCTCACCATTTCTTAAAAGGTAATTAGCCAGCATTAAACAATTGCTTGGCTCTGTTGGCGAATCATTAATATTGTAGTGATTTTGTTTAAATTCTTTAAATTTTATATGATAAAATTGATTACGTGGTTTCCATGATGATGCCTGCTATGACTCGATCTCAAGGGTTTTATAGGAGGCTTAATTATTAAAAAAACGTCAAAAACAAAGCTTTAAAAGAACATAAAAAAACTAGAATGAATTCGACGTGAGTTTGATAAGTGAAGTAAAATGCTTTTTGTATAAACAATACATACAGTGGCTCCATCCAATAATCGGACAAGATTTTGTCTGATATGTATGTGCTAAAAACTAAAACTAAACTAAAATGAAACCACTAAGTATATGTTTTTTTCGATTTTGTTTACACTCCATGTCCTAGTCTTTCAAAATGATAAAAAAAACAACAACATTATTTATGGTAACGGTAAATTTACAAAGAAAAACAAAATTAACTGAATTGTTTGTGCTCAACGAATAATCGGACAAAGGAAAGTATCAATGTTAAAAAAAATGTACAGACGAAGTAAGACGAAGTTAAATTTAATTTAAAAAGTAAAAACATAAATCAAAAGTATTTAAAAAAAATCAAACAAGATCCTTTTAGATCTGCAAAAGAATTGCAAATATCTTTGAAGAAAACCGCAGTGAAAAAGATGTTTGTTTAATATCGTTCGCAGTACATTGCATAAGCGCAACTATCATGGTAGAGTTCCTAGAAAAAAGTCATCCCAAAAAATAACATTAGGAGAATAAAATATGCTAAAGAGTATGTGCTTAAAACAGAAGATGTTTGGAATAAGGTAATTTGATGTTAGAATATTATAAAATAATTGTCTTTGATAGTTCTCGTTCATTACAAGGTTATGTTCATATTCTGTTCTGTACATATGTATATGTTTAATACTTTAAATCGAGATTTTCGCAGGCAACATTTTTGAAGTCCGCAAACATTATTACTCAAATCCTTTTTAAATTTTATGCACTATTTCTACACATAAATGAGCAGGTAATCGGGAGAGTTTTTATACCCTACACCACTATGTGGTTTGGGTATAATGACTTTGTGCTGCTGTTTGTAACTACCAAAAATATTTGACCTAGACCCATCTTTTATTATACCGCTCGAATCAGAATCACTATCTGATTCGATTTAAAGATGTCCGTCCGTCCGTCCGTCTGTGTGTCCATGTAAACCTTGTAATCACAATGCAGGTCGCAACTATGTGTATATTTTGATGGAATTTGGTATGTAAGCTTTTATGAGCCATACGATGAGCGTTATTGAAATTGGTGAAAATCGGTCCATGTTCAGACCTAGCCCCCATATAAATGACCCCTATTAAATCGACATAAATTGCCATAAGATCCAAATTATCATATAGATCTTACTCAAACTGGGTTTGTATACGTGTATTACATCCATTAATGAGTAGTCCAAAAATTATCCCTATGGGACAACCCTTAGTCATAGGCCCCATGTAGAGCTGCTTCCCGATCTGCACTTAAATCTATCAAAAAACAAGTAAGAAAATTATAGTCGGTCTAGACCGACTATACGATAGCATAAGCCAAATTTGAGTGGGATTTTTATTAATATTTTCGGCTGCAGATATGAAAAAGTTCATATCGAATGCTATATCTATATGGGGACTAGGCCCAAAAATGGACTGATCCTGACCATGTTTGGTAAAGTCTCTTGTATTTTGCAAAAATATATAGAAACAAAATTTGAGAATAATCAGTGCAATATTTTTTTGATTTTTGATAGATTTAAATGAAGATCGTGAAGCAGCTCTATATGGGGCCTATGACTAAGAGTTATCCAATAGGGATCATTTTTGGACTACTGATTAATGGGTGTAATATATACATACAAATCCAATTTGATTAAGATTTGTATGATAATTTGGATCTTATAGCAATATATGTTTATTTCATAGGGGTCATTTGTATGGGGTTAGGTCTGAACATTGACCGATTCTTACCAATTTCATATGCGTCCATCCCATGGCCGATAAAATATTAAATACCAAATTTCATCAAAATATATTCATATTTGCGACCTGCAGTTTGATTACAAGCTTTACATGGACACACAGACGGACGGACGGACGGACATCGTTTAATCGAATCAGATAGTGATTCTGATTCGATCGGTATAATTATAATTTTATGAAGAAATATTAAAGTTCTTATTTTTAACAGGTCTTCGAACAAAACACCAAATATTCTCTTAGACTAAGGAGTTATATTGAGGAAATCTCCATTAGTTCTATAGTTACTGAGACCATGAACGTATCTTGCAATGTTGTTATAAGTAGCGTTTAATTTTGATTTGCTAGCGCCATCACAACTTGCAAAAAATCTCACATCCATAGGTAAGAGTAGGAATCAGATACGTTTTAGCAAGCAGTAACCTTATTTTTATTGGTGTGTAATATTGCGTAGGCCAAAGTGTTCTGAGCACCCGTATGTTTTGCCACAGGCATCTGTTACGTGATCTGACCAGGTGAGAGTGTTATTAAATATGATACCAAGATTTTTTGCTTTATTTACCATTTCAAGTTGTTGGTTGTTAATACAAACAATTGGACTTTCAATAATTTTCTTTGTCCTTTTATGTATGACGATACATTTGGATTTTTTAGGATTTAAACTTAAGCCATTCACATCCGCCTACAGATAAACACGCTGCAGGTCATTATTTAATTTCGCAGTACATTGTTCAATGTTTCCTTGTTTATTGCTTATGTGCAATTGGACGTCATCAGCATACATTCTAATGTTGCAGTGGAGCAACTGTTCAGGAAGATCATTTGCATAGATGGAAAAGAGGAGAGGACCGAGAATGGAGTCCTGTGGAACACCACTGATAACGGGAAGAAAGGTTGAGGTGGTTAATGGTTTTATTTCAATACACTGCACTCGATCCTTTAGACTCAATTAATTTGGTAGATGTTGAGGAAAAATTCATGATTTTTTCTAATTTTTGAATCAATATGATGTGCTCAATGGTATCAAAAGCCTTTGAATGATTCAACAACACCAACATTGCAACACGGCCATAGTCAATTTCCTTTCTGAGATCTTCGGCTACATCGGTAAGAGCGGTAATGCAACTATGTTTGGCTCGAAATCCAGATGGTTTATCGGTCAACAAATTATGATGATTAATGTAATTAGTTATCTGTAAATGTAGAAGTTTTTCAAATACTTTTGACAGATATGGCAATATGGCTATGGGCCGATACTCAGTGTGTGACTTTGTTATTGGAAGAATTTTAGCCTGCTTAAGTGCTTGTCATACACCCCTGATCTTGAAACCACTATAACAAGAAAAAACTCGTATATGAAAAAATTCTTAAATCTACGAGTTTTTTGCTGTTCTCTAATTTCAATAAGAATATTTTCTCTCGTTTTAATTCACATAGAAAAGGCTTTGTGAAATCAAAACAAATTTTTTTCTACTAAGCAGGTCTTAAGAGATAAAAAACTAATTGATATTTAAACTCTAACATGTTTTTTTATTGAACCTTGTCATTATTTTAAAAAATTAGACATTAATTTTATGAAAAAAAAACGATTTTAAACAAGTAAGAAAATTATAGTCGGTCTAGACCGACTATACGATACCCTATACCATGCGTTTAGAAACCCTATCTCTTAGGCCCAACTAACTGGACATAGAAAATAAGCAAAAACCAACTTTGAGTGGGATTTTTATTAATTTTTTTGGCTGCAGATATTAAAAAGTTCATATCGGATGCTATATCTATATAGGGACTAGGTCCAAAAATGGACCGATCCTGATCATGTTTGGTAAAGTCTCTTGTATTTTGCAAAAATATATACAAACAAAATTTGAGAAGAATCAGTGCAATATTTTTGTTTTTTAATAGATTTAAGTAAAGATCGGGAAGCAGCTCTGTATGGGGTCAAAGGGATCATTTTTGGACTACTCATTAATGGATGTAATGAACGCATACAAATCCAATTTGAGTAAGATCTATATGACAATTTGGATCTTATGCGAATTTATGTCGATTTCATATGGGTAATTCTTATGGGGGCTAGGTCTGAACATGGACCGATTCTCACCAATTTCAATAGCGTTCATCCCATGGCCGATAAAAGCTTACTTACCAAATTCCATCAAAATATATTCATATTTGCGACCTGCAGTTTGATTACAAGCTTTACATGGACACACAGACGGGCGGACGGACGGACGGACGGACATTGTTAAATCAACTCAGAAAGTGATTCTGATTAGATCGGTATAATTAAAGATGGGTCTAGGTCAAATATTTTTGGTTGTTACAAACAGCAGCACAAAGTCATTATACCCAAACCACATAGTGGTATAGGGTATAAAAACGTCTACATTTTGCGCTGATTTAAAAAAAAACTCGTTATAAGTGGTCGATGTTAACACTTTTTGCGATAATGCTGTTCTATAACTATAATAAAAACTTTTTATTTACACAATCTATTTTGCATTCTAATATTTTCAATTATAACATAGATTCTTTATGCACTAATTATTGCAAATACAGGAATAAAAAAAAATTTTTTCATCAAATCACATATTTTTATTTTTTTGCATATGTTCGAAACAGTAGCGATGCCAATCAAATCCAATTTATTTGAATATATAAATTTTTTTTGGTGATTCCTAACTTTTTAAAAATAGAAAAGTCATTTTTAATTGAATGAAATTGAAGAACAAAAACAATTAAAGGAACAAATAAGTTGTTATTTTAAAAGAAAATATTTTTCTTTATATTTTTTCTATAAACTTAAAAAAACAACATGCACAAAATACTTAAAAGTTTTTTGTGAAACTGAATAAAGAACCATATGGCACCTCGGTTTCTAGATAACATACGTTCTTAACTCCAACATATGCTTCTTAACTCAAACATATGTTTCCATTAAATATATAAAAAAAGTGGTTTCAAGAAACCCAAAATTTCAATTTCAAGTGATTTTAAATTTACTGTTATTCAAATAACAAGTTTCAAGAACAGGGCTGATAATTATTTTATTAAATATATTTGTAATTATTGGTAGTAGTGACGGGAGAATAATTTTTATAAGAGCGGGCTGGATACCGTCAATGCCTATAGCGTTGGATTTTATGGATAGACAGCTTTTGAATACATCTAACGGACTTACACACTCGAAATTGAATAGGTTATGCGGAAGATTGGCAGCATGATAGTTAATATATTAACTATGGTCCGCTTGAGACATGGGTATATTAACAAATTTTTTATTTATAACATATGGATCTGACATGATATTAACTATTCCAATTTCTTCAATGGTTTTACATCTATTTTTTGTAAAAATTGAATTTGAAAATATGTTGGCATAGTATTTTGACTTTACGTTTCTCATCAGTTTTAAAGTGCTTCCAGTGAGAGTAAGCATGGTCACGATCTGCTATGAGATGTTTTATTTCAGCTGTGAGCCAAGGTTTCTGGCGGTAACTTACTTCTTTCGTATGCATTGGCACTATTGTATTAAACAAAGCAAATTGATCATTAACCGATATCATATGATAAATATGTTTATACGTAAATATAGTTTATACTTTTCAAGTTACGAAATTGGATTTTTTCAGTAGAAGTTCCAAATGGAATGTCAAAAATTAGGAATATCAGATCGTGCCTAGAGAAACACGATGGTCATATAATAAGATTTTTTCTTAATTGGAGACAGAAAATAGGTCGAGCAAAGTATTATTGGATGATGGATGTGAAATGTGTGGGCGTTAGATAAATTATTAAGTTAATAAGATTTCAGGACAATATAGTTAAAAGAAAAAACAATTAATACCATATGATCAAATAATATAAATTTCATAATAATAATTCTATTTTCTTATATTTTTTAGCAACATTTTTATAAATGTGTAACGTTTCTTCTTTGCATTAAAGTTAGACGTCTTATACATTATTTCTACGTGTAATGTTTTGCAATTTATTTCATTTTTGGCATACAAAGTTTAGTCTAGTATAAAATGAAGTCTGTAAAACTTAAATATTAAAAAGGCAAAAACATAAAAAAAAAACCCTGTATAACACCTGATTATACGAGTACTATACAATAAAAAATATACAATATAAGGTTTGGTTTTGCATGCCAAAAAGAGGTAAATGAATTAGAGAAGGGTTTGTGATATCAAATATTCATGTATAATCTCTTAATCATTTTCCTATTTAGAAGATTAAATTAAATCAATTAAAAAAGGTTTACTTGCTTTTTTTTATTTTTGAACGTATATGTGACTTCCCTGACCCTGTCCTCCTGTATGTATATACAGTGTTGGAAAAAATAATAACAATGATGGTTCTTATAACAATGAACAGTACCCCGTTTCTGTATTTCTCGCATCGTAAAATTTCTCACATGAAGTGCGAAACAAAAAATTCCATCGTTTCTCGATTTGTGAGAAAAAAGTGTTTCTGTATGTCAATGCGAAAACAGACAACACTGATTCTGTTCTTACTGGAATATTTCCAGTAATAAAGTGGCAAAACGTCAAAGAAAGAAAGAAATTATAAAAAAATAAAATACCAGAATATAACAATTGTTTTATTGATTATCTATATTTAAATAAAAAACAATATGTATGGTGCGGCGCTAATAACTGCTGAACAGCTTGATCGACGAAATATGTTGCGGCTTTATCGCCAAAAACTGAGGGATGCAACTGACCCATTCAGCATTCCGGAGCAGCGATTTAGGGATCTATATCGTTTGAGCAGAGACGCAGCTCTTGGCCTGTTTAATGATATAAGTCCCTACGTGGCGAAGGGTGAGAAAAAAACGTTTATACCACAACCTATTCGAATGTGCACAGCATTACATTTTTTTTCGACCGGTTCCTACTACAGAGACATTGGACAGGATTTTACAGCTTCTGTAAGTAAAAGTGTTGTCTGCTGCTCTGTTCATGAGGTAGCAGATATTTTGGAACAAAAATTAATGCCAAAATGGATTAAGTTTCCATCAGTTTCTGAATATGAATCTATAAAACAAAAGTAAGTATTTTCTACATACATATGTAAAGGTTATGAACCACTTCGATTTTGATAACGATTTCCAGATTTTATGAAGAGACTGGTTTTCCGGGAGTGATAGCAGTCATAGACTGCACGCATATTCGTATTAAAAAACCAAAACAAGAAGTTGAGGGCTGCTATTTAAATAGAAAAGGCTACCACTCGAAAAATGTACAGCTAGTAAGGATTTTGCTCATTATGAATTTTCTTACAGTTATTAAAATAAAACAAAAAACATACATTTACAGATATGCGATTATAATTTAAAAATTTTAGGAGGTTTTGCAAGGTTTGGTGGTGCAGCCCACGACTCATATATTTGGGAAGCTTCGCGCATTAGCGTTTTATTGCAACAGCGGTACGAAAGAGACAGAAATAATAACTCTTTGTTGTTAGGTACATATATACATATGTACATATGTGTAACTTTAAATTGCAGTTACAATTTAACTTTTATTTATTTTTACTGTCTAAAATATTATTTATAATTTTGTGTCGATTTATTCAGGTGACTCTGGCTACCCCTTGCGGCCATGGCTAATAACCCCATACCGTTCATCAACTGATGATGAAAAACAATTTAACACAGTACATGCCAAAGTCAGAAATTGTGTTGAACGATTAAATGGTGTGCTAAAAAGCGTTTTTAGGTGTTTGCAAGTTGGATTGCACACCACGCCACAAACGGCAGGAAAAATTATAAATGCCTGCACGGTTCTTCACAATTTTAGAAAGGAACATGGCTTAATGGGCGATGATACTGAAATAGTTCTACAAGATGAAGGAACTATTTCAATTAACGATGAAGTAGTAGAAGAACCACTTCGTGAAGCTTATCGTCTTCGCGAAAGGCTGAAAACAAGAATCTGTAGATAGTTTTAAATCAACTTGTAATTGTTTATTGAAAAAAGAAAATAAATAAGAAATTCATGTCATGTGTACATACATACAAGTAATAAAACAAAAAATTAAATTAAATTAAAATTAAAAATTAAATTAGGGCTTTCTAAAAAACAATATTTAGGTAGATGCAGAGCTCGTAGCTAAAATTTTGCCTAGTTTTTCTAAAATTTCAGAATTTTGTTTTTCAATCCTATCCAATCGTTCTATCAGGACGTTTTGCATTGATTTTGCTGCATATAGAGCGTCGGCGTATTTTGATGACGATCTAGTTGTATATTGCAAAACTTTTTTGAACTTGATGGTGGTGACTGCTATGCTGTTTTTTAGCTGGCGGGATATATAGTTCGTTGCATTCTATAAATTCAACGGAATCGAAATCCTAGAAAAATAAGTATTATATTAATAAATTTCTATATTCATAAAACATATTTATCTACCTCTGATTCGTCCAATAAAATACCGGATTCAGGAGTACATGAGTCGCCATCAACGGCATCAACTGAAATAATATTGAGCACTCTCTCTTCCAATAGATTCAAATCACGGGGTACATCTGCCGAACTACCACCACCAGTTCTGTTCATAAACTTTCTTCTGGTGTTAATGGACTTCTTAACGCCTGATTTGAGGTCTATCCAACACTAAGAACAATAAACCAAGTTAAATCAATTACTATTATATACATACAAAAAAATGTTACCTTTTTCCATTGTTCTACACTCTTTTCACTGCCACCCATAGAGTTTAAAGAAACTTTAAGAGACTCCCATTGCTCCTTGAAATTTGAATTTGCCTTTATTTTGCTAAACTGACCTCTAGGAAATTCTAAATTGGAGGACATGTGGTCCACTAGCTTTTGCTTCTGTTGCTTGGAAATTCTTTGTACTTTCTATTAAAATTAAAAAAATTATTTACAAACACACATAATTATTTTATTAAAACTCTTTGCTACCTACCTTTTCCGATGATTTCGGTTCCATATTAATACAAGTAATAATAGAAATATCTAAATTTGGTTTTCTCCCGGCAAATTTGAATGTGATTTCTTCTGACAGTTCTTGTGAGAAACTTTTCGAAAAATATTGTTACAGAAACACTTTTTCTCACATCCTTCCAATAATTGCTTGAAAATTATTTAAATGACAATTAATTCTCGAAAAGTAACGATTTAGAAACACTTGTGTGAGAAAACCCATTTTTTGTTTCATTTTACACTGTTTTTGTTTCAATTCACTCGTTTCATGCGGAAAATTTTTGGATGCGAGAAATACAGAAACGGGCTACAGGTTGTAAAGTATTTCGAAAAGGAATTTTATCGTTACTATACTACCAATTCATCGAAAATGTGGCGAATTCTTTTTAATTTGCTTGAAAAAAAATAGTAACAGCGAAGTTCTGAAAATTAGTTTCATCAAAGTTATATAACAAAAAACAATTAAACATAACAACTTGTCTGTCATAAAAATCTGTAAACGATGTTAGGAAATTAATGATAAGCTTATAGTATATTTGCGATTCGCGGTAATATTAAGCCCGAAAAAAGACGTCACGGGTGTTTTTTTACAGTTACAGAACTTTAAATTAAAATAATGCAAAGAAAAGTATTTATGCCATATACCACTATGTGTTCAGGGTATAATGACTTTGTGCTGATGTTTGTAACTACCAAATATCTTTTATTATACCGATCGACTCAGAATCACTTTCTGAGCCGATTTTGCGATGACCGTCCGTCTTTCTGTGAGTCCATGTAAACCTTGCTATCAAAATGCAGGTGGCAAACATGAATATATTTTACTGAAATTTAGTATATAAGCTTCTGTTAGCCATAAAATGAACGCTGTTGAAATTTGTGGAAATCGGTTGGTGTTCAGACACCTATGGGATCGAGTTATATCGCCATAAGATCCAAATTATCAAATAGAATTCGGTCAAATTGGGCTTGTGTATGTCTATTACATCCGTTCATCAGTGGTCCAAAAATAAACTCTATAGGACAATTCCTAGTCATAGCCCCCATATGAAGCTGATTTCCGATGTTCGCTTAAATCTATCAAAAAACCAAAAATATTGCAGAGATTTTTCTCAAATAAGGTTTGTTTATGTTTTTGCAAAAAATAAGTGATTTTATCAAATATGGTCAGGATCGGTCTTCTTTTTATCCTAGTTTTCATATAGCTGTAGCATCCGATATTAATTTTATTATTATTATTAATTTTTATTAATGAAATGAAAATCCTAATGTAACAAGATTTAAAATCTTATAAAACAACATTAGTCATAACAAATTAATTTTTAAAAAGAGGAATGTATGTAAGTTTAATTTATAATTAAAATTAGAAGAATAATATAAAATAAAATATAATATAAAATATATAAAAAATAAAATAAAAATGTAAAAATAAAGTGTAAAAATATCCTGCACAGCAGGTAAAAATTATACAGAAATTAAAATTAAATTAACTAAAGAAATTAAAATGAAGTATTAAAAATCAGTTGAGATAAAGTTTAAATAGTTCTTTCTTAAATGATGTTGTATTTGATATTTTGTGAAGTTGATTATTTAAAGTATGTAACGAGTTCCAAAGACGTATGCCATTTACAAAAAAGTGTCTTTCGGATAGTAGTCTATTGTACAATATTGGTACAAGACAGTTATTACGGTTAGATCTTGGAAATAGTAATCGCTCGAAAAGGTAAACGGGTTCTTTAGTGAAAATAATTTTATGAACCATAAGTAAAGTTCTAAATTTAAGATAGTCTTCAAATGAAATGTCATAAATTTTATTTAGAAAAGCGGAAATGCTATCATATTTGCGTAAACCGTAAACATATCTAACTACACTTTTAAAGACGCGTGTAAGTTTACCCATGTCTGCACTATCACAACCTGACAACAATTCACAACCATATAAAAGCGTAGGTAAGATAAACGATTTTGCAAGAACAAATCTAATTTTCTGCGGTGTGAAGTACTGAGAAGACCAAAGACTACGGAGAATACTATAAACTTTTCCAGAAGCTTTGTTAATTTGATTATTCCACGTTAGGGTATTATTAAAAATCATTCCAAGGTTTTTAGCATTCGCAACGTAGGCGATATCCACTCCATTAATACTAACTTTCGGAAGACAAGTGGTATCATATATCTTTTTAAAAATAACTAGGCACTGAGATTTTTTCGGATTTAAGGTAAGACAATTCAACCTAGCCCATTCAAATACGTGGTTCAGTTCAGTATTCAGGTTCTGTACACAATTTTCCACATCTCGTACGTTACATGCTGTGTATAACTGAACGTCATCAGCGTACATGTGCATTTGGCATGAATTAATTACGCGTGGTAGATCATTTATGTAAATAGAAAACAAAAGAGGGCCAAGTATAGACCCTTGCGGAACATCCCTACTTAAAGACGCAGAGGTGGACGACTTGTCTTTAGAGACAACTACTTGCTCTCTATTCCGAAGGTAAGAGCTAATTAATTTAGAGGAGGTTTCAGAATAACCAAAAATATGTTTAAGCTTTTTAACAAGAATATCAAGGTCCACTGAGTCAAAAGCTTTAGAGTGGTCCAATAAAGTCAAAAAAGCAATATTACCACTGTCAACGATATAACGAAGATCTTCCGATACATCAATTAAAGTAGTGATACACCCTCTTTTCCTGCAAAAACCAGATTGCTTAGATGATAAAAGATTATTATTGGATATATGTTCATTCATTTGTTTGTTCGTAATTTTTTCAAAAACTTTCGAAAGAAAAGGAAGTACGGAAATTGGCATGTATTCTTTATTATATTTCGGCAAGGGAATTACTTTTGCCCATTTCCACAAATCAGGGAAAATAGATTTTGTAAAAATAGTGTTAAAAATATGAGTGATGTAGGGTAAAACCTGTGGTAAAATAGCTTCAATAAATATTGGATTCATACCGTCTAGACCAATAGATTTTGACTTTATGGAAAGAAAAGCTTCCAGAACATACTCCTGGTTAACGCAGGAAAAACTAAATAAAGAATCCATATTGCAATCTTGTAGATTTACATAAGAGTCAGAACGAAGAGGAGTTGAGTCATTTGAAGTAAATTGTCTATTCAATTCATTTAGTTCAAAAGTGGAAAGCTTTACCGATTCACTTTCATCTTTATAACCAATTTTCTTTATCTCTTTCCACATATTTTTAGTATCCATAGCCTCTGAAAATACACGACTATAATAGCGTTGCTTAGTTAACTTTACTTCCCTAGTAACACATCTACGTAGCGATTTAAAAATTTCATTTGACTGTGTAGTTTTATATCTTTTCCACTTATCGTAAGCAGAATTTCTTTTAACTATCAAAAATATTTTGATTAAACCAAGGCTTAGTAGAAGATTTAACAGTTTTCTTTCTAACCGGTACGTATGTATTTGTCGTATAGGTATGTGGTAGCATCATAAAAAAAGGATATCTGTTGGTTTAAACCTGGATTACTGTAGATACTGGTCCAATTGATCATATTAATTTCATTTAAAAGAGCATCATAGTTAATATTCTTGTAATCCCGGAAAGTAATATGCTGTGGTTTTTCATGTTTAAAATAAGGAAGGTTAAAAGTCATATAAATGACGTCATATTTTGAGAAATTAGGAGAAGAAAACTGATCATGCAAAAGACATTTTCTAATATCTGAGACAAAGAACACGTCAATAAGGGTACTACTCATTGAAGTGAAGTGAGTGGGGATAGTAGTGTTTACAGCTATAAGCCCAATCGGTTGGAAAAGTGAAATTAGATCAGAATCAATGAGCAAATTTCCAGAAAGAATAATATCACTATAAGATAAACAATTTTCATCTAACATATTAACAACCGGAGAAATATCTAGTGATTCATTAGGCCTATATAAAACACCTATGAGACATTTGCTTACGTCACAAGGAAGTTCAATAAATACAAAATCATATTCTTCATCGATAGATTTGCAAACAAATCGAGAACGTAATTGTTTCTTGACATACATTGCAACGCCTCCAGCACGTTTACCAGTATTCCTATCAGCTCGAAATAAATCAGAGCCGTCTATTTTGACCTGAAAGCTTTTTATCTTATTCGGATTGAACCATGTTTCAGATATACAAATTACATAAATTCCTGAGTTTTCAAAAATGTATCGAAATTCATCAAATTTACAAAAAAGACTTTGAGCATTTAAGTGACAAATTTTTAAACCTTCCTTTTGTTTACCAATTATACGAATCATAGAATAAGTGTTGTATTTGGAACTCGACCGAATATAAGAAGAAGTCATAATAAAATATTAAGCAAATATCAACATCAAATAAGAAATACCCAAAAAAATTTAAAATAAAAAGGAAAGATATAAAAAAAATACAAAAATAAAAATAGGTTATGGAAATAATTACGACAGTTTTAAATTTTAAAATATTACTGGTGAAACCCTTCTACTACAGATACTGGAAAGTTGTCACGTGTGTTTTTCGATGTTTCGATATTTTCCAGAAAATGCACATTCTCCACAGAAAACGCACTATCGGACTTAGAGCGTTTGGCATAAATACGGCCACGGCGAGTGTAAACTGATGAGAGTAGTTTTTTCCGTTTTAACTTAATTGCTTCCTTAAGAAGATTGTGGTTAAATCTGGTTAGAGCTTCATTTATATAGAATGGTTCATTAGAATCAAAACCAGCATGACAAAGCCGCAGAAGGTCTTCAGAGTTACGACGAAAAACAGCAGCTTTCTTCAAAATATAATTTTTCTCCTGAGCTGATGACAATTTTATGGCAATAGTAGGATCAATAACGTTATCATTTTTAGTATTGTTTCGAGAATTTTGAAGACGAGTTATTTTACTTATATTTGGAACAGTTGCATTAATGGTCTCACAAATATTCATAAATGTAGTCTGTAAGTTTTCATTTTCATAGTATGGAATGCCGTGAATTCGCATGGTTAAGGGTATTGTATAGTTGGTCTAGACCTGCAATAATTTTCTTGTTTTGTTTTGTCCAAATCCTTTTTTTTCGACATTCTCGGTATAGGCTACCGTATAGTCGGCCTGGAGCGCCCATACGTTTACTGCTTGTTATTTTTACGTCATGGCTTTATACAAAACATTTACTTTAATCTTAATTTTTTCGATTTAAATACAGATATTCTAATTTAAATTCCAGACAATTGGTAGACCATTTAAGGCTTTTGTTTAGGCAATTTACTTGTATTATTTGCTAGACTGTGAAACTACTTACATGAAGGATAACGGTGCTCAAATAAGGTTTGCAAAATAACAAAAATTAATCCTGAAGATATTAAATGATGCAGACGTAGATAAAAATAAACATATACAAAAACGTATATACAAATTAAATTCGTTCAAAACCGACCACATGCTACTCTACACTAGCATAGTGTGACCACTACCATATTTTAAGATGATAGTATTACGTAAATGCTAATATTTTAATATCTAAACATAGATTAAATTAAATGGTTGCCCTATTCCCCCATTCATTTCTCCTGTTCATTTTCGTATACCGATAACTCATAAATAAAAACCAAATCGCAGCATCATCATCAAAATATACTTCTCTTTTTAAAGTGTAAATGTTCTTTATCAAAATATACTTTCATTGACAAACATCAGCACCAGCTAATGACTCTGCGTCACAGTGTAGTTTTGTGAATACAAAACTTGAATGGTTTACGTCCTTTGCATTAAAGGTTTTTAAAAAATAGTTTGTATACCTTTGTTACCTCAACCACAGTTGAAAATCGTTGGACGGTGAAATAGGCGTGAATTACCACAAAAATCGATCACATGCATTAAACCACAAGCTAGATGTAAATGTGGCTGCAAATGACTGTGGCTTTTCCGTTTTTATTTAATATACGAGCCAGTGCTGCAAAAGAATTTATTGTTTAATTTACTACACCTTTTTCAATTCGGAAATCATCAAATGAATTTCAGAAATAATCAACTGTATTGCTAACCACTTTTCTGAAATTTAATTGATATTTTCTGAAATAAATTTAATTATTTTTAAATATCAACTGATGCTTTTGCAATAGGTACGTTTAATAAGTTACGCAAATCAATTAATGTATTCTGAAATACAAATAACTTTTTCAGAAAACCAGGAAATTATCACTTCATGAAGATGAAGAAGCGAAATACTACCGAATATCGATAATTTGGAAGAAATATTCCAACTAAATGGTTAATAATTATAATTTATTTTTACTGCTGTTTATAATAAAAATTAAAAAAAACTTCCTTAAAAAAATATTTATGATTAATTCCTTTAAACGGGAAACCTGTTCAAAAAATTATCCTCCGAATTTTTGAAAGTATTATTCACAAAAATACACATTGTCATGCTAAATGCTAAAAAAATTTAAAAGTTACACTTTGACCTTGAATTCGTCAAGAACTGCTAAAACGATTTTAATTAAATTGAAACTGGAGAAATTCTCTGTGCAATAAGAAATGAAATACAATATATTGGTTAAACTTAAATAGTTTGGGCCAAAGAAAAATTTGGCATCGTTGATTGAGTATAGCCCTTTTTCTAGCGAGTAGTTTTGTCAGTGCTTTAGCGGGGCTTCAGAAAATAATGAATTCTGCAGTCTCCTCTGATTGGATCCAAAACTGAATTCAGAAACCAACCCCATGCCTTTCGCATGAAATCCTATAAGACATTGACCAGTAACTAGCCTGTGACTGTAAAGAAACCTTTCTATAGAGTGACAGTAGGTAGCGTGTGTTATTGAGGTCGTAGCGAAGCCCCTGCTTCCTAGTGATTCTACAGGTTGTTATTTCAATCCAATATCGATTTGCCACTGATTTTAAGGCCATCTCTTAGGGTTTTTTTTAGTACTAAATCGGTACTAGTTCCAGAAGGCACAACACTAAAGAAATATTACAATTGTTTTATTAATTAAGGAAAGAAAAAAATAAAAAAAGGCAGCTGATTATTTAGAGTCAGTACTTTCATTTGGATGACTTTCGATAATGCAACAAACTTTGGCTTTATCAATTTATTGCCATTTAGCAGTTGTTTTGGTTGCACACTAGTTGACTTCTTATTCTGCCGTTAGTCATTTTACCACAAAACCCGTTACTTACAATTCAAGTGATAATTGGTAACTAGTGGGATATAATAAAAAGCTTTTAGTTGGAATGGGTGTGAAAATATTTTACATGTTAGTTTAATTATCGCAACGATTTGTTCATAGTTAAACATCGTTTGAATTTTCTCTGTCGCAAAAAAATAAAGAATTTTTCTTTTAATCCACATGCTTTTAAAATAAAAATAAAATTGCGTTGTAAAATTTTATTTACGGCAACTACAATTTGCTTTTTTTTTGTTACCGCAAAATCGTTGGTTTTAAGTCATATAACTTTAGTGTCATTATTTCATTTGTATTCAGTTGTAGAAATTGAGTCACCTGTGGGCCAATAATGACAAATTGAATATTCAATATTTTGAAAAACAAAAAAATATTTATTATACTCTAAGGAAACTTAAAAAATTATACCAAGCATACATACAGATGCTCACACACTCATAAAATTGTAATAAAATTTTAAGGTTACAGTTAATTGATTCAGTATTTTTCTTACTGTTTAAATTTTAATAAATATGTTCTCACATGAAAATAATTTTAGCGTCATATAAAATGCAATAGGCTCCTTTAGGTTTTTAGGAGAAACAAGGGAAAAATAATGTTTTTAAATCGTTCTAAGCCAACTATAATTTTCTTACTTGTTTTTCTTTAGATTTTTATATTGAATCCTAGAGTACACAAGATAGGGTAATGTACGGAACAGCACATGGAGCACATGCCCTGCACGGCATTGCTTGCACACATACATATAGTTGGCGGCAGTAGTGTGAAAATTATTATTTTGATGAAAAGTGGCAACCTTATAAGACATATGTTTAAAGTTTCTTAAAATGTTTTTGTTTTAACGTCATCAAAAATAAAGGATCACAGTGAATTTTTAAACATGGAAAAAATTGGCCACTGTCATGCAATTTACTCCCACCAAAACTAAGGACGAGCTATATTCTACCGTGGGAGAGTCTACTCCTTGATTTACGACTATAAACTATTGGATGGCAGAATTTAAAAAAGGACCTATAGGCCGCTAAGAAAAATACCGTAACGGTGGACCAATTGAGGTGGCCACGCTAGAAACGGTTAGAAAAATCCACAAAATGGTATTGGATGGTCGTCGGCCGACGCACAGTGGCGGCCGTAGAGCAAACGAGGTTGTAAAAATCAAAACTTTTGTGTGCGCCAACGAAGTTTTGAATAAACCCATATTATAGGAAAATTTTCAACGATTTCAAATATGCTACTCTTAATAATATCACATTTTTAGTTTCGAAGATATAACCGTTCAAAGTTGACCGACTTTCGGTTTTCAAAAAAACACACAATTTTTAGTCAAATTGTTGGGATTTCAGGTGTAATATCACGAAAAATAGGTAACGAATCGCCTTATTTTTTATTTGTATTGATTGATGTATTTATTAAATTTATAATGGTAAAAAAAAATTAACTGTTTGCTTTGTGTTTCTCCTGGTAAATCACTATTTAATACCTATCCGTTTTTTCACTATTTTTGACGGAAAATAAAAAATCTTTATTTTTCTATATTTGCCATATTTGCAAAACATGTTCTTTGATTATTTCTTTACATAATTCAAAAGGTTTTATCTGCCCGTACCTGCTCGTTTGGATTCTAGGGGTAAAAAAGGTTAAAAAGACATGGTTGCAGAAATTGTATTGCGTGCATCCCTTACATGTTTTGACTGACAGTAGTTTGATCTAATAGTTTGAAAATTGCATTTTAAGTTGGTTGTTACCTGTGAGCCTCTGCCAAAGTCTACTCCCAATATTCTGTTACAGACACAGGATGCACAAAAAACTACTCATTGAAATTCGCAGGTACGCGCCTCACTTAAAATTTACTTTGGAGTACAAATGGTCAAGAACAATATTGAGTTATGGTCCCTCCAGGTAGGCACAAATCTTATTTAGACACGAGCATAATATCAAAATTGCATAATTCAGCCTAAATCCACATGTATGCAGGGAACAGGTAAATTTTTGGGCATAGTAGCATAAGCCTATATATTGCAAAATAAGCATAATGCCTGGATTAGTCTACGACTGAAAGTTGGCGCAACAAGTACTGAAACCATGGCGTTAAACAATTTAAAATTATTTGAACTGATTAGAAGGTCAACCAAATACGAGGACTGGCTTAATGAAGACACCATCCTGGATATATTGGCAGTAGATAAACCCACCACATCAACCAGAGGAGCAAAAGGAAGGCCAAAAAAAGTATTGAGGAGTGTAAAATTTTCACAAGAAAGAGGAAACTTGCCGATGCCACCAATGACTTGACCACGAAGCATTTATCGGACGCGCTGTCTATTAAATATATAAAGGATAGTGAAAGAGTTAGGTCGCAGATTACAAAATCTGTTGCTGATGCAAGCCCACTGCGACTAAAAAGGATTAAGGAAAGCATTCCCACGCCCACAAACGCACACATTAAAAAGTATGGTTCCGAAGAAGCCTTGGCCTTGTTTATGGACTTACAACTATCCAAAGAAAAATATGAGATACTATGGGCATCCTTGATGCGACACGGGGCTGACGTTTTACCAGGATAGAAGCATATTACGCAAGCCAAAATAAATTCACGACCACTGCATACGGAGTTTACAGAAAATTCTTCCTGAGAAACTGGCATTGATCAGCAAATGGGGCAGCGATGGATCATCCGGACAAAGCGTTTATAAGCAAAGGATATCTTCCGATGACGCTACAATATCGGACGGAAATATGTTTAAGGCATCTGTTGTTCCTTTGCGGCTAAAATCTGGAAAAATCCACGTCCGTCATCAGTGTATTATTGCCGACCAATAATATTTCAGTTTGCAAGGGAATCGGCAGAACTCATAAGGACCACGGTGAAGGACATTGAAGAACAAATAAGCAAGCTTAAGCCTACAAGGCTGCAAATTGGAGAAGGAAAATATATTGAATGCAATTACGAGTTCCACCTGACCATGGTTGATGGAAACGTCGTAAACGAACTGACAGGAACAACCTCAACATTGTCATGCCCGATTTGCAAAAATTGTCAGAAGAAATTTGGTAATTTAAACGATTCTACAAACGAGGAGAATTACGAATATGGAATGTCACCATTGCACGCAAGGATAAGGTGTATGGAGTTCTTGCTAAAACTGGCGTATACCCTACCACAAGAGGAGGAAAACTTCGATGAAAATACATCAATAAAGGATAAGGAAAAGATCAGAAAGAAGTAAATACAGGATGCTGTTTTTAAAGAAGTTGGACTAAAAGTAGACTGTTCCAAGCACGGATACGGTAACTCAAACTATTGAAACACTTCTAGGAGATTTTTTGAAAATGATGAGGCAGTAACTAGAATCACTGGAATTGACAATCAAATCGTGAAAAGATTGGGATCGATCTTGAATGTTTTAAACTGCAAAGAAAATGTCAATTCTACAAAATATGGAGAATAAGCATCGAAAACTGCATCTCTTTTAGCAGAAATGTATCCACAGAAGAAGTTGACCCCGACCGTCCATAAAATATTGGCGCATGGCAAAGATATAATTGAGTACCAGTCTTTGCCAATTGGTGAGCTTTCTGAAGAAGCACAGGAGTCTCTTAACAAATTTTATAAAAAATATAGATTGCAGAACACATTCAAAGCATCAAGGGTAAGGCAAAAAGTGGACCTCTTCAACATGTTGGCAGCATCTTCCGATCCACTTATTTCTTTCCTGCGGCATGTGAAGTCACGAATAGAGTTAGAAAATAATTATAGTTTAGAAATGATTAGGCTTTTCTCTTAAGAATTGTGATGAATATTTTACAGAAAATTGAAAAAATAAATTTAAAAAAGAAGTAATTTTTTTTTAATTTGTTGGGTAATAGTTTAAAACATAAAACCCTAAAGAAAAAAAAATAAAAACAATCTAAAAATGTAATAATAATTTTTTTTAGTTACCATAAAATTGATTTTTCTACAAATTTTAACTTTGATAACCCATAAGTAGGCCCCTACCAAGCGTAGCACCCTTTCGAAACACTCATTTCATAGGCTGAACAGTTATCTATCATATGCTGTTTAAACTGTTCAATTATGTTATTCGGTTCAAAAGATGTGATTTTTTCAACGAAAAAACTCAAATGGCGCCACTGTGCGTCGCACAGTGGCTGAAAATCATTTTTCATTGGCCAAAATTCTGTAACTTTTGAACCGATCAAAATATTTTAGTACTGTTTTTTTTAATAGATAGATAGATAGTTGGTCTTGACTCAGTGTGAATTTCATTTAAATTGATTGAGTACTTTTTAAGGAATTCTAGGTCAAAGTTTAACTTTTGATTTTTTTTAACTTTTAGCGTGATATATGTTTTTTTTATTTATTTTTATTTATTAGAAAGTGTCATATTTGGAGTTAAATAATTATTATAAACATTTTTTGTAATAATGAAATTTTTTTAATGCTTACACTCAAAAAAATTTTTACACTCAAAAAAATTTTTACACGCAACAAAATAGTAAAATTCACTAGAAATTTAACTAGTATTACTAAAAAATTAAAAATGTTTGCTATCAAATTTGCAATTTGCTTACACTCAAGGAATATTATTATTACTACAGAAAAATTTATTAGTGTTTGCTGCCTAATTTGTTACACTAGCTAAATAAATCTGCTAAACATTAGCGCAATGATTCTAATTTTTTTTTTAATTTTGATATGAAAATATGGGTTCTTATTTTTTGAATCTTTCTTATCTATTAAAACATTGCATTCATATGTGGGAAACCTTTTAAGAATAAAAACTGCAATAGATTTAAATAGCATTTGTAACAATGGTAGGTTCTGTTTATTATTATTTTTTACTAATACTATGTTTTTCGTACTTAAATAACAATGAAAGGCAATTATAATTATTATTCATTAGACTCAAATATTGATTGCAAATATTCCATATTTTGTTCTGTGCTATTTCTGTTCTTTAGTAGTTTTTTGGCTTCTTCATCTAAATCCCGATGTTCCACTTTCCATTGATTTCGAATACTGGAGATGAACGGATCTGACGTTGCCAATAATATATTAAATAGATCTTCATTTGTGGAATTTCGTGACATTTTTCTAGTATTGTGCTGTCTATAAAATCTGTAATCCTTGTTCCTTTTTTCCTGAGCCTCCTCTGATAGATCTCCAAGTGGCACCAAATGATATTTAATGACATCTTCTCCATGATAAAGGATTTTGTGGACTGTTGCAGACATATTTCTCCATGGGTAGTTGGTTGTATATATTTTTGCAGTTTCCTTAGCATAATCTCCAAATTTTCTAGAGTCAATTTCTTCATTGCACGCAAGTACTTCTAGGATTATTTTAAATCTGAAAATAAGGTTTAAATCCACTCCTGTTATTTCAGATGCTGTTTCTGGATCTGAAAAGAATCTTCTTGCGGTATTGCCATCATTTGTATTGCCTGACCCTTGTTTTGGCTGATCTATAATCAATCCAAATTTGCGATATTCATCTTGAACATGTTTCTTTTTTGAACTTCTTAACTCTTTGTTGGTTTCGTTGTTTCTTATTGATCCTGAAGGCCCGAAATCCAAATCATAACTGATTTTTAGTATGTGTTCCATAAGTCGTATTCTTGCATGTAGTGGTGATAATCCAAATTCGAAGGCATCGGTATTATCGAATGATTTTGTCGGGACTTGGTTTAATTGGCTTGATGTTGCTTGGCATATAATGCAGCTGGATGCAGCCTTCGTGTTAGTCAAAGCCTGACCTACTTTTCCATCTATCATTGTCAGCACTAATTGGTAGCTTACTTCAATTTGCTGCCCATCTAACTGTAATTGTAATGGCTGTAGTGTTGCTATTTGGGCCTTGATATCACTAACTTCTTTGTTAATGGCATCATGACTTTCTTTTTTGAATTCAAATTTGATTGGCCTGCAGTATTTCGTAGAAGATGGTGTCTCATTTTTCCAAATATCCATTGTTTGCGTTGTACTACTCGAAGGCTCCGAATCTTCCAAAATCTTTTTCAATCGCAATGGTACAAATGATACCATGAACATATCTGAGTCCGAAATATTTTCACATACAACTTGTTTGTATTGTTTTTGTCCCGAAGAACCATCACATCCCCATTTACAAAATAGAATTAACTTTGTGTTTCCATATTTCTTTAACTCAGTTCCTGTTATTGATTGTAGCAAGCGTTTGGCTGTGTGATCAAGTAAAGATTGTAGTTGTACTTCTGCCGAAATTAGTGTGATTGTAATAGTGTCCTTTGATGGCAAACAGTCTATTTTAGCAGCTGTTATGTGATGATATGCTGGATACATATTTGAGCCTTTTTCAATCGCACGCAATCTGAGCTGAATATATTGGTGTTTTGTTAATTTCAAATCCAGAAATAATGCTAATGCCTCCTCATTTGTGAACTGTTTTGCATCGCTCGGAGTTGGTATACTTTTAAGAATTCGCTTTGTTCTCACTGGACTAGCATTACAAGTTTTTTCAATGATATCCACTTTTGTTAATTGGTTTTGTGCTCGTAATTGATGTAGAAAAGATTCTTTTATATTTGTAGAACCAATTTCCTCGTTAAAATTTTTAAGTTTCCGCCTCTTAGATCTATCGCTGCAGTTGTCCAATGATTTGCGTGGTCTTCCAGCCTTATCTAGCTTTGCTGTTTCTCCACCAACATTAAGTTGGCCTTCTAACCAGTTTGCACTTTTATTATAAAACTTTTGTTTACAGTAGTTAACTTCTTTCAATCGTTTTTTTAGTACTTTGACGAAATTAGATAATTGCTCTTGTATTTCGGTACTAGACGAATTTAAGTTTAATTTTATTTTAACGTAACTAAGAACATCTTCCTGGTTTTTGTTTCGAAAATACTCTTCGGCCAGTTCTTTATAACTAAAGTTCTCCATATTTTTCTCAATATTTTTATTTGCGTCTGTTATCACTTTTTTATCACTTTTTATCACTTGCGAATATACGTCCGTACACTTGAAGTATTAACTTATTATTGAGTAATCCCTTATAGAATCCGTCATTTTATACATTTTTAGGTACATGTTATTCACACATTGATCTTTAATTTCATAGCAGGTAGTACTTAAATTGAACAAAACTGCACTTGTTATCCAGACTTCAATATCAGGTAAAACTAATTAGTTTCTCGCCAATATGGGGTGGTTTTTTATCTTTAGTGGTTTAGTGCCGCGATTATTGACAAACTTATAAAATTGTTTATGACTTTGGTTGACCCTTAAATTTGACAACAGGTAAATTAAGAAAGAGATCATTTGTTTACTGTAGAACCTATTGTGATCATTTTATGACTTATTTTTTTGCTGATCAAAACAAAGCCAATAAACCCTTTCGCAGGTATTTTATTTAATTATTTTACTTTTACGTTGTCTAAAGTAAAAAAACAAAATTTTTTTTAGAGTAATTTTTTTAGAGTAATTTCATTAAAATGAAAAAAGTGTTCTACCGGGGGCTCGTGGGGGGTGCAAAAGTATATATAGGGTTAAACAGGATACATTCGCCTTTCTCCGGGTGGTATACGTTTCTTGTTCCCTTACTTCCTTTAGAAGTTCTATTCCACTAAAGTTTAAATTTGAGAAAAATATAGTGCTTTCATAAATATTTCATAACGCCCCTAATATCAAACGTTAGAACTGTTACTACTTACAAAAACTAAAGACTATAATCCTACTAACATTATAAAAAAGACCGCAGGCCAATATCGATGATAGCTTGCGAGTAGTAACCATTTATTTTTGATAAAAAACAAAAAAAAAACACCTTTTGCTGAATTAAAAAAAACAGTTGAGTTTGACAGCATGCCACGCCCACAATTATCAATAGTTTAACCTAATTTTTTGGCTACCTTAATCTGGATATATAAGCTACAAAAAGGAGTAAAAATTTTAAAAATCGATGACAAAAAAAAATTTGACTTTTGGCCAATGAAATCAAAATTTGAGCCACAGTGCGTCGGTCATAGTGGAGTCCATTAGTTGAGAAAGGTCGTTGTTACTAAGGTTAGCGTTTTTAAATTTATTAGTGTGGGAGCAAGTTAGAAAAAGGTGATCAACGTTTATTGGGTTAAATCCACAGAATGGACAGTGCTTTGGCAAGTTCTTATCCATTAGATGATCATTGGAGATTCTAGTGTGACCTAGTCTTAGTCTTATTATTTTAATTTGGTCTCTTAATTTATTTTTATTTTATTTATTTATTTATAAGGTCAATGTAATGAATCCTTACAGACCTGTATAAATGATATAATTACATATGTATGTACATTTATTGAAACAATTAAATGATTTACAAATAAAAACCAATAGTTACGAATTTAAAAAAATAGCGATATTATACTTAATTACATCAGTGTTCAACGAAAAATCAATTAATTGATAATTATTATTATTATAACAACAACAAATTCTTCTAAAAGGATCCGCTAGAGCATAGTTGGTTTGAAAAGATTTAACAAAGAGTGGTTGGAATTGGCGTGATACTCGTTGAGGAACATTAAAAGTTATATTGTTGACAAGAAAGTCAGAACAGATTTCACCATTAATTAGGTTGATCATAAATGTTACTTTTACCATAGTCCTACGGATTTCCAAAGTAGGAAATTTTATAATTGCAGAATTCCAAGGTAAGCCACGTAAGCAAAAGAGTAGAAATTGTTTCTGTACAGACTCGATTCGTTGAATATGAATGTTATAGAAGGGATCCCATATTATTGACCCATATTCTAAAATAGGTCTTACAAGAGATGTAAAAAGTTGTTTGGTTATGTAAGGATCAATAAATTCTTTTGCCCATCTTTTAATAAAGGCGAGTGTACCTCTAGCTTTATTAACTGTCATGGTGACGTGAGATACAAAGTTTAATTTAGGATCAAGTAGAATCCCTAAATCCAGATAGTAGATTGTGGTTTATGTTTTTAAATTGTTTGTAGGCGTTGACTTTGTTGGGGTTAATTTTTCTGTACCAGTCAGAGGTTGTGTTCCAATTGCTGTTAATTATATTTTTTGAAAGAGTTCTTTATAAAATTTTTTTATATCGTCAGCAAATAGATTTGGTGTAGTTATAAGATGCGCAGTTAAAGAAAGCTACTTTTGCGGCTTCGTCCGCCGCCTCATTGCCCTTTATTCCTGAGTGACCTGAGATCCAGAAAAGTTTAATGTTAGGCTGTCTTTCAATAATAGACTGTCTAATCATGTTTGGGTAAAATTGATCATTGTTGCAGTTCCTTATGGCATCGAGAGCAGAAAGAAATTTACCCATGAATCCCCTAACATATTTGACAGACTCGTGTATTGCTATTATTTCAGCAGAGAAATTAGTGCTGAATTCGGGTAAAATGGAATTAATTAATTGTTTCGTGTTTGTCGACAACGCTAAAGCTAATGCCTTTAGAGCATAAAGATGAATTCGTGGTCGTTAAAGTTGTATTGCATTTCTTGGAATCTTTGTTGATATATTTCTGTATTTGTTGGTGATTTTTTTAGTTCATTGAGGGATGTGTTAATTTTAATTGAGTTGATGTGCCAGTTAGGAAATTTATTCCGATACTGTAGTTTGATGTTGTATGGTATGTTAAATTTTTCACATAATTGTACTACGCGAGTAAGTGTTGATGTCATTTTGTGGAAGTATTTTTGATTGATAGATTTTTTTAAAATCTTGAATAGTGGAGATCGATCGCTGAACATTATTGTTTAAAAAGTTTAGTTGTTGCAAAGTCAAGATATTGTTCGATTGACATTACATTTGCTCAAATAGCATGTTTCTAATTCGAGCCGTTCTAAAGGCTCCTAGGGACAGTCGTCTGGCTGCGTTGTTTTTATTTTATTTAAGTTGCTCTTAGGGGAAACCACATATAAATAGATGCCGTAATTAATTTTGGATATAGTGATCAAATTGAGGATATTTAAGAGGGATGCTGTGTTACAGCCAAACTTCCTGGACGAAAGTTTGGAAAGTGTAGAGTTAAGGTTAGCGATTTGTGAATTCCATCTGTATCGGTTGTTGAAGATAATTCCAAGTATTTTCAGTTCATTGATTGCTTCAATTGTATTACCACAATGTAATTAGGTTTTCAATTTTGTTGTATATAGATGTTTACATTGCTGCGCTCCTGAGAACATGTACCAATTAGTTATATTTGAGATGAAATCGTTTAAGTCAATGTTTTGGTTTTTAATTTTGTTAAGTTTTTTTATTATAACGTAATCATCTGCGTATGCCAAAAAGTCTAGTTCCTTGTGTAATGATATAATGTTCGATAGTTTTTGTACGCTATCAAGAAAAGAATAACCGAGAGCGGTGAACCCTGAGGATGCCATTTTCTGGAGGTTTAGTCTTTGAGTAGCAGGAGTTATTCCCTACCAATATTTATCTTTTGGTTAAATAGTTCCTCAAGTTGATTTAGAATTGTATGCATTCCTACTTCATCAAACGCTTTGGCAAAGTCCAATGAGATTAGCGATAAATGATTTTTATTTCGTAGAGATTGATTGATTTTGAAATCTAAAAGGAGTAAGTTAGGTTAGGTTAGGTTGAAAGTGGCTGCTAAACCAAAGGAAAAGCACACTTAGACTCTGGGGTCCATTGTGATACCACGGGACGTATAGGTGTTCCCCTCAGTCCCTACCGTAGAACCAGTTTGAGCTCCTGATGAAGCCCCTGATATGTGAAATATCCACATTTGAGAGATCAGAGGGATCGTGAAGAAACGGCGATCCCAATGTTCGAAGTCTCGCTCTGGAGAGCGCCGGGCAATAGCAAAGGAAGTGTTCTATGCTCTCCACCTCCATTTGACGAGACCCTAAGGCGTTCAGCGTGTCTCCCTATGAGGCTGTGCCCAGTGGTAACAGCAACTACTGTTGAAATCTCCCCACGGGGGAGTGATAGTAGCGCGCTAGTGCGCATATGATTTAGAGCCGGCCAGATCTGTCTCGTGATCCTGCACGTTGATCCATTAGACCATCTGTTGTCGTTTATGCCGGCGGTGTGAAGCCGATGTTCCAGCTTGCAAGATTCCAGGGGTATACCAACACATTCCACATCCGCTGGAACCCGCAAGGTAGTGCCCTGTCTTGCCAACTCGTCAGATTTACAGTTTCCCGGTATATTCCTGTGCCCTGTGACCCATATGAGTCTGATGTCGAACTGCTTGGCCATCTCATTTAAAGACGTGCGGGGCAGCTAAGGATGGTTCTTGTTTTCAGGAACATTGATTCCAAGGATTTTACAGCGGCCTGACTATCAGAGTAGATGTTGACTGCGGTTGTAGACAGAATATTCCGACCCAACCAGTCAGCAACTTCCTTTATTGCCAGTACCTCTGCCTGATAAACACTGCAGTGGTCTGGCAACCTGCGAGCCGGATTTAGTCCAAGCTCCTTTGAATAGACTCCAAAACCAACTTGACCACACAATTTCGATCCGTCAGTATAGAAATTTATCGAACGCCTGCTACCTGGAATCCTCCCTGATCAGGATTCCCTGGTCGGTATAAGAGTTTTGTAGTGTTGTTCGAAAACACTCCTCGGAGTAGTGTAATCCACGTTCAATGGTAAGTTCCTGCTATTCGGAATCACACCATGGCCACAATTGGGACCACGCCATTATATTGTGCTTCTTAGTCTAATGGCCGATGAGGCCGCCGACTGCTTTCCTAATATGTCCAACGGTATTAGGAGTAAGAGTATGTTCAAGGCATCCGTAGGTGTAGTACGAAGGGCACCAGTGATACACATGGAAGCCATTCTCTGTACCATTGCAAGAAGGTTGGTATTAGAGGCCTTTTCTAGAGCAGGCCACCAGACGATGACCCCGTACAGCAGTATTGGGCGAACCACCGCTGTGTAGATCCAGTAAGCAATTTTCGGCTGAAGCCCCACCGCTTACCAATGGCCTTTTTGCAGGAGTATAAAGCTATAGTCGCCTTCTTCGCCCTTTCCTCCAAGTTCCGTCTGAAGTTCAGCTTCCTGCCCAGGAATACGCCAAGATACATGGCTCCATCAGAGAAGGCGATATCAGCACCGTAAAGAGAAATAGGGTCGAAGGTAGGTATCTTATACTTCCTCGTGAAAAGAGCAAGTTCCATTTTGGTCGGATTTAACCCCAGACCGCAACTACTTGCCCAACTAGATAGAATGTCTCTAGAATGTCTGTAGAATGTCTCTAAGTGTGGATAGAAACTTCCCATTTACGGCTATGGCCACGTCATCAGCATAGGCGTCCACGTTGCAGCCTTGTCTCTCCAACGACAGTAGCATTGAGTTCAGCGCTAAGTTCCATAGAAGTGGTAACAGAACGCCTCCTTGTGGCATTCCCCTGTTCACGAATCGGGATATTCGAGTAGTTCCTAATTTAGACGTTATCCGCCTGTTGGCAAGCAGATTTCCAATCAGTGAGTTGATCACGGAGTTCACTCCTAGACTAGTAGTGCCGCTAATATCGAGTCCGGTGTGACATTGTTAAAAGCCCCTTCTATATCCAAAAAGGCTGTCATGGTGTATTCTCCTACCGAGAGCGATTTCTCGATGGTTCTCACAAGCTCGTGAAGAGCTGTGTCGGTTGACCTTCCCTTGCTGTAAGCGTGTTGTCGCGCCGACAGCAGTTTAGGATCAATAACTCTTCGTAAGTAAGAATCTATCATACGCTCCATTTTCTTCAATAAGAACGATGATAGACTTATTAGTCTGAAGTCTTTTGGGACAGTGTGTGAACTTTTCCCAACTTTTGGAATGAACACCACTCCCTCCACTTCAGGGGTAATATAAGCTAAGTTGCAGTCCGATACGTGCTGCAATTCAGCTGGAATGATACCGTCAGGTCCTGGAGATTTGTAAGGTTTGAAACTTCTTATCGCCCAGTTCAGTCTTGGTATGTAGACTATCTCCGAAGCAATATCCATCGCACTAGCGTCTGAGTATTCTGACGCTTGAAGCGACGTAGGGAAGTTGCCCGAAAAATGGGTATCCAGTAGCAGGCTAAGTGATTCCCCACTAGAGGTAGTCCACACCCCCAATGGATCTTTCAGATAACCTAATGTGTGAGGGGTAGAAGCCAGAACCTTTAGCAACCTGGATGCTTCGGAAATGTCTTCTATATTATCACAGAATTTTTTCCATGGATCACATTTTGCCGTTCTAATCTCCTTCTTGTAGGTCCTAAGCTGCAGCTTGTAGGCCAACCACTCCTCGTCCGCTCTTGAAGACTTTGCCTTGTTAAAGACTTTCCTGCAAGAGTCTCTGCCCTGTTGCAGCTCGTTAGAACACCATTGTGGTTTCTTCTTGCCCTTTGGCCTTGCCGCGGAGCGTCTAAATATTTGTTAAAAACCATCGTAACATGATCCACTAGACCATATATGTCCTCGGAATTACGCGGTTCGGATAAGGGTGTTGTCGTCAATAACCCAGCAAAGGTTTTCCTATTCTTAACCCAATTTGTTCTCTTCAGATTTCTTTGGACACTTTCCACCGGGTCTTTTTCTCTAAGCAAAAATTCAATGTATCGATGGTTAGAAAAGGAGTGGTCATCCAACACCCTCCAACAATCAATTTTATCAAATAATGTGTCCGATACAAAGGTAACGTCAAGATCTTCCCTACGAATGCTAGTTACAAAAGTCGGTTCATTTCCCTTGTTACATATATATAGGTTAGTACTAAATCAAAACTCCAAAAGTAACTCACCTCTTTCGATCAAATTGCTACTTCCCCAGATCGGATGATGTGCATTGACGTCACAGCGAGCACTAATTGGTGTGTAGTCCTTTCGGCTTCCCAGATTAGCTTTGCCACACTGATTGGCGGGATAGGCAAAGGATCACACAAATAGGAGGAGGCGAGCCAGATTGATTTCTCATCTAGCTCCAGGCTGGCCGCTATTACATCCCTGTCACTGAAATTAGATAACAAGAAAATATTAAGGCTGTTCCTCGCCAAAATGCAGGTCTTTGGTGTACCTTTATCTTTAGCGACGAACAGCTTGTAATCGGGAGTCTTCAGTCCGCAAACCCTGCCTCCACAGACTATGGATGAAGACTATGTCTACTTCACCTGTCGTCAGGCGAAGTAGAAGTGCAGCCGTAGCGGCTTTACAGTGATGGAGATTTATTTGTAGGAGCCGCATCATGTGTAGCTGCCTGCACTTCCGTCTCCCTCACCGTGATTTCGGCCTCGTCCTCCTTGCTATCAAGGAGGTCATCTTCGCCACCAAATAGGCTAGAAGTGTCCCCCAGCAGTTCGGAGTCGGATGTTAAGTATCCTTCCTCCATGGCTGTTTGGGAGCTCTCCTCAGCCTGGACTTCACCTGAAGTCCCCTCCCCAGCAAATTTTTCTGCTGGTTTGGCGATCACTGTGATTGATCCTTGGTCGCCCTTGTAGACTTTTATTTGGATATGCGCAAAGCCGTAGGAAACTATGCCGTTTGTCCCGGTTAAATGCGGGAGGGATTCGACATTGAGTAGTAGTACAACCTGTCTACGGTTCCCCTCCACATCACCAAATCTACCAATCTTCCAATTGTGTGTTGAAAGGTTAGGATTGCAGACCTTCAGCATCTTTAATACGGATTCAGCGTCCCCGGGAGTTGCCGGAATCCAAGCATGCGCTCTAGGTGGGAACGGGATGTCATGCTTTTGCACGACATCCAGTTTTGCTCCCGGCCATAGCTCTCCAAGTTTGCTGACGGCAGCCTTATACAAGGCTATTGATAGTTGATCAGCAAAAGCTATCAACTTTGCGCTGCCTTGATACAAGCCTGCGTCGCGACAGGTTGGAGGTGGACCTGGCATGTCCTCAAGGACGGTGAAGAACACTTCGGCTAATTAAGCCTCCACATAACTCCACTTGTCCTTGGGGATAGTGCCATCTCCATCTCCCTGTTAATGACTGCCATTACAAGGTTGTCTCTGACAACCGGCCACCTTAGTGCGTTTAGGTAATGGTTTCTCATCTGGCGAGCGCAACCTTTTAGCCGTCTTCGAAGTGTCCTGATTGCTATTTCTGCCAGGAACACTTGTCTTAGCTAAGAGGTGCTGTTTTTCAGTGACCTTCTTAGCCCATGCGAGCGATTCTCTCTGTTTTTCAGACAGTGTCGCTGGATTTAATTTTCCCAACCTTTCGATTATTTTGAGGCACAACCTTCTCTGGTTGTACCTTACCTTAGACGGACGGACTTTGTTACCCCCTGTCTTGGCAGACATATACCCCTCCTTAGCAGCTGTCCCAACGTGTCCGGATTTGATCGTAGCCACCATGGGTTCGCTGCCAGTAAGGGCGGCCCACTAGCTCTATCTACTCGCTGAGGTGCCCAGGTATCTGCGAGGCTCCATTAAGATACAGTCGGTAACCCCTGACTGACGGATTAGGGGTGAGTACCATTTGGTCATGCACCTTCAAGGTTCTAGACATGGACCAGGTTCAGGAAGAGGTACTGAAACAGTAAAACCCATTCCCTTACCAGCCTCATATAAGGAACCGCGGTGCACTTAAACCACCGCATCGCAACAAGATTGTTACTCATGGCGGAAGTAAAATGAGTAAGGGGTCAGAAATTGATTTTCACTTTATGAAACCATATTGATTACTGTTAAGCAATTTGTTTGTGGTGACAAACCACCAGAGCCTGTTTGCTATTATTTTGTCTAGAACTTTTGAGCTGCATGGATTGAAGGAAATCGGTCTATAAGATGGTATTTTGGTTTTGTTACTATTTGGTTTAAGTATTGGTATAATAAGACTAGCTACATTTGGGGAACGTAGTTATCGAGGATATTATTATAAAGTAGGATAAGTCTTGTGTGTACTTGTTTTGATAGATTTTTTATCATGGGGTATTATATAGGATCCATACCAGGGGGTTTTTACCAGTTAGTCTGTTTATTGCAATGAAGAGCTACATCATCGTTATCTTTTCTTCTATATAAGCAGCGTTTTTACTAGGAATAAGATGATTTTTACTAGTTGTTACGGATTGTTTAAATTGTTGAAAAGTATCAGAAAATTTATTATCGCTAGATTCGTTTTACCAGTAATCACAGAAAATGTTGGCAATAAATCCGTGGTAGTATTGCTAGTATTATAACCGTTTTGAATGCAATGTATTGGAATTTTTGGTTTTAAACCTCAAAATCTTCGAATATTTGACCATATTTTTTCTGAGGGTGTTTGAGGGTTAATTTCGGATGTAAAGTCATTAACTGATTTTCTTTTGGCAATTTTTATATCCCTTTTGTACAGTGCATTTGCCTTTTTAAATTTTAAGTCGTTTTCGGTTGAAAATTTATTTCTAAACTTGTAAAATATGTGATTTTTATTTGTCTTCAATTTTTCTAATGTTCATGACCACCCAGGGACTGAAGGGTTATAAAAAACATCCACTCCTCTAATTTTTTCCTAACAAGCCAAATTTTGGGGACAAATTCCAGAAAAATGTGAGCCTAAATCAAAAATCCCAAAAGGGGGATCGATGGGTAAATTCAAGGCGAAAATTGTGTGAAAGAGTAATTTGAATGGAACAGTTACCATTTGGCCCATAGTGCACCGGTTTGATCCGATAGAGAAGTTGGCTTAAAGTCTAATCCCGTAATCAACCTTAGCAACTGTTTCGCAGCTTTGCAAAAATAATGGAGATTTCTTAGCAGACGAAGAAATTGATTTGGAAAACTATATAAAGATTTTCCACTTTATAACAAAAGTCACATTTTCATTTTAACACAGAGTATATTCCTTAACTTACCTTAACATATAGTTATAGTTAAATAGCCGCACGCTAAACAAAACACGATAAAAAAATATTAAAGCCATTAATTTCGTTAGAAAATTCAGTATTTTTAATCGTAGAAGTTTGATTAAACGCAGCACATTCAATTAATAAATAAATTATTAAACCCATTGTTATGTTTATATAATTCAGTCGGTTTACCTTTTAGCTAACCATACGAAGGTCGTTTCAAATAGAGTGACCAGATTATTCTGTTATAATATGTATATTATTATAGCAATTTTAAATCCACAACCAAAATTAAATACAATATACGTTTATGTTCTGTCTTTGACATCTCCATAAAAGTGAAACCAATTCCTCAAATAAGTTTCGCTTACTGGTGCTCTGATTTAAACATGGACCCTAGATTTGTTCTAATGCGACTTTTCAAATATGAGTGGTCACCTTAATTTGTTAAAATTTAAGAAAATATGTATTAGTACAAATATTTAATATGTCACAACACTTCTGTTTAATACATTTATTTCATTATACATATACTTGCATACAAACACACATTCATACGCTTATGTAAAACTTACAATGAGTCGTCCCTGAAACGTTCACAATGTGTGTGTCTATGTAAATAAATGACAACCGGATATTTGTCGACAATGAAGTTGTAATTTACAGCTTACCTTCAATAGAACTCACACCAGAGTTCCCCTTGGAATTATTATGGTTGTTGCTGTTTTTCTTTTAATATGCTGTTTGCAATGTAGTTCTGGATATTTTTTCTAACGCACGTTATACATTAAGGTAAAGTTTGCCTTCAGTCACCATATCCTTTTATTTCTTTTTTAAACTACATACACAGATAACACAACAAGAAAGTGATGAAAAAGAGCAAAGGAGGCATCGACATAATGTTTCCGTTTCCTTGATGAGTTTTTGACTTTTTGGTTGTTGATTTACGGGTGGCTTTACTTACCATAATGTTGTTGTACCCGTACAGAATGTTTTTTGGAGTGCGGGTATGTTTATTTTTATATGTTGTTAAGTTTAACATTGTTTATCAGTCATGCTCGTATCTGTCTTATATTTTGATTTAATTAAATTTAACGTTTAATAGAAAGTATTGTTAAACAATATTAGATGAACAGATATAATGTTAACATACATACATATGTTTAATGCTTAAGCACAAAAACTTAAACACACAATGAACTCCTGAACTAATTTAAAAGGAAGATTTAAAAAAACTACCTACAATCTATGTTTTAGAAACAATAGCGAGAAATCAAATGTAATTATGTGCTATATCTATACCGTTATGGCAAATGTTGTTATGTCCGTTTTTTTCTAAATGGGTTTTTTTATTTAATATGTCTTTTAGGACTTTTATAACAAGTTGGCAAAGGATGATATGCCTGAGATAAGTGGAATTCCATTAAATGGCTATTTAAAAAACTGAAATATTGAATTTGTAGTACGCCAGAACATGATATGTCCCATATCAACGTTTTGAAACATAGCAGAAGTTGATATGTTACATATCACGTTTTACCACACCAGCATTGAGTATTTGTAGGTTGGATAAATTGGCGGTCACTGTCAATATCAAAGTTCTTTTTGTACCATTATACCGCATATCATGATATAATTTAAATTATTTTATAATTTTATTGCAACTTAATATTATTTTAATAAAACTTTTACGCAAAAGCAGTAACCTTTTTGTCTGTACTCTATAACACGCTATTCATCTGGTGTGTCAGAACATGATATGTCGAAAAACCAAGTGAGGCAGAACTTGATATGTCGGGTATTGGGGTGAAATTAATATAAATAATGCTCTATAAAAGCATCCCAACTCTATTAATATCTCTTAATTTCATTCTTAAGACATTACAGTATCCGAAAAAAAAATACCACAGTCCAACATGAACTAGCATGTATGTTTAATGAGGTTTCAAAACTTTAAATCGCCTTCCTGTAAAATCATGAAAAACGGACATATCAACGTTTGCCATAACGGTATAGATATGGTATTCGATGAGAATCGAAACTAGTAACGAGTATCCATTTCCAGCGATGCCAACTTAGCGTTTTTCGAGTTATATATATCGCCTTTTAATTACCTAAAAGGCTAATTTATTAAAATTTGCAGTTTTTTAAAAAAATGGCGCTTTTCGTTTTTCCATTTCATTGCTTTAAGCATCTTTTAAATTTCTCTCCAAATTTAAACCTTTTGGACAATGAGACTCATAATTGGTTCTATAATTCATCAGTGAGAAAAAATTATATAACAGATATATAGCAAAAAAAAATAAAATCTGCAAAGGACAGTCGATCCTATACTTAATGTTATTTATGATATAGTTTTCAAAATGTCTGTTTTGATACAATATTAAAGAACCGCACAAACAATTATATCAAACAAAAGTTCACAAAATCTCTGATTTACGAAGTAAGAGCTGAATTATCACGTATTATCATGAAATCTAAAAAACAAGTAAGAATCTTAAAAGTTTATAAAAGTGTAAAGTTTACACCTTCACCTGCATCATTACTATTATATTATTCTCCATTACTGAAACTTTAAATTCGAATACGAATGAAATTTTAAGTTAATAGCTTTCCTTTTTGGCCGGGTTGTATTATAATTTATTATTATAAAAAAATTAACATGTCTTCTATAAAAAAAAAACTAATTACCATCAGACAAATTTCATTATTTTTCTCTTACCAGTGTGGAAAACCCATAAGTTCCCTAACTACTTCATGGAACACCAATGAAATACATTATTTAACACAGCGGGAGTTAAAATACCGGCGCACAGTGGACCATTTGAAGAGAAGGTGGTCAAAAATCTATAACTTTTGATTGGATTGGAATTTTGATATGCGGTTTTTTTTTTGTTTGGTATGTGAGACTTTAGCCATTTAAGTTTTGCTATAAAACGACCGAAAATAAAAAAAAGTTATGGAGGGTTTAAAATACATTTTCAGTGAAGTGTTAAAAGGTAAAAAAGGTTTTTTTTTTTAATATAATGCCTTATTTTTTAAGTTAATTTTACAACTAATACTTTTTAACAATTTTTTAAGTTAATTTTTTCAGAAAATGCCAAACTTTGGCCCCCGTAAACTTTTTAGTCCTAATGTGCACAAGGGCCAAAGGTTGTTTTTTTTTTTTGAAAGTTCCCGAGTTAAAATATAATTTTTTAAGCAGCGAACGTAAAAGTTACCTTATATTGATTCAAGATATGTTTTTGCTTTAGTTAAATTTTTTTTTATTGTCTTTTTAAATATTTCTATATCAATTTTTATGGTAAATTTATGAAATATAACAATATTTATTGTAAATTTACAAAATATATAAATTTCTAAATCAAGAAAATTTTTTAAATATATAAAAAAAAAAAAATCAACTTATTGTTAGTGTAATGAAAAAGTACTTTAAATCAACCAATTTTAGTAAAAATTTCTTCTATATAGCCTTGATTTTCATCTTCTAGAAGTTGTTTAGCTTCTTCGTCTAATTCAATAGAGGTAGTTTTCCATTTTTGATGAATGTTGGACATATATGGATCTGAAGTGCACAACAAAATAGTGATAAGGTCTTCAGTAGTACAACATCTGGACATTTTCCTTGTGTTGTGCTCGCGAAAGAATCTGTAGTCTTTGTTCCTTTTCTCTTGCGCTTCTTCAGATAGATCTCCTATTGGTAGCATATTGTTTTGAATTATTTGTTCCCCATGGTACAAAATTTTATGAACTGTGGATGGCATATATCTCCAAGAGTATTTTTCATTATAAAGTATAGCTATTTTATTGGCGTACTCTCCAAATTTTTTTGCATTTATCTTTCTGCTGCATGCTAGAACTTGTAATATGATTTTGAATCGTCTTATTAATTCATGATCTACACCTGTGGTAGATGCTGCAGTTTCCGTATCGGAAAAAAATCTCTTCCATCATTTGTGTTTCCTTCCCCTTGTTTTGGTTGGTCGATTACGAGGCCTAGCTGTACATATTTTTGTTGAATTTGTTTTTTTTTGCTTTCTTTCTTCTTAATTTTCTTTGTTTTTTCTCACTGTTTCGCCTAACAGACCAAGTTGTAAATCATAACCCAATTTAAGAATATGCTCCGTGAAACGTATTCTAGCATGAAGAGGGGACATTCCAAATTCGTAGGCTTCCTTAAAACTATCGTCTTCTGGTGGGGGTTGGCTTAATTGTCTTTTGGCATATAATGCAGCTTGACATTGACTTTGTTCCAGTTAAAACTTGTGCAACTTTTCGATCAATCATTGTGAGACATATTTTAAAATATACTTCAATGCCTTGGTCATCAAATTTAAATATTACTGGTTGAAGTTCCTTAATTTGATCTTTTCCTTTTTGAATGCAAATTTTATTGGTCTGCAATACTTTGTTGAAGAAGGAATTTCATTTTTCCATATATCAATTTCTGTTGCTCTACTAGTTGACGGCTCTAAGACGCTACACATTTTTGTTAAGCGCAATGGAACGAAAGATACCATAAATAAATTAGCATCTGATGAATTTTCGGCATTAAATTGCTTGTATTGTATCTGACCAGAGGATCCATCTTATCCCCATTTAGTAATTAAAGTAATGCTGCCATTACCAATTTTTTTTAAATGATCAGTATCAAGCGTATTTAGCAATCGTTCTGCAGTATGTTGAAGGAGATGTTGCAATTTTATTTCTGCTGATGTTGAAGTGACACTAATAGCAGATTGTGAAGGTAAGCATTCTTTTTTGGCAGAAACTAAATCTCGATACTCTGGAAAAATCCTACAATTCTTTTCATTGGTTCGCTTCCGCAATTCCTTATATTTATTTTTGGTCAATTTCAAATCCAAAAATAGGGCGAACGCTTCTTCCGGCGTAAATTTCTTATCTTCAATTAGTGTAGGAATGCTTTTCAAAATCCTCTTTGGGCGCCTTGTGCTCGCTTCTACTATTTTTTCGATTCTTTCAATTTTATTTTGGGTTGGTTGAATTTGGTGCAAAAATGAATTCTTAATAATTCTTTGAGAAATTTCTTCATTGATATTCTCCAGCTTGCGCCTTTGAGATCTTTCACTACATCCGTCAATTGGTTTTGCTGGTCGACCCTTTTTTCCACTTTCGTTGGCAGTTGTAGATGCACTCTCAAAAATAAGTTCCTTTATTAACCAGTCTTGGTAACGTTTGTACATCTTTGCCTTGCTATGAGAGCATTCAATGTACCGTCTTTTCAAATTCGATGCGAAATTAGTAATTTTTCCTTTGTGCATTTCAATGTCTTCTAGGTTACAATTCTTAAAGAAGTCGTTGCTCACTATGTGCAAAATTACATCGTCTACATTATTTCGTTGAAAATAAATATCTGCCAGATCTCTTTAACAGTACTTTGTAATGAATAATAATTGTGGAAACATTATTATAAATACTCTTTCTTGCAATTATGTAAAATAAAAATTTTTATCTTTTATTACCCCTTTTAGAAGCATAAAAAACCCACACCCTAACCCCTTTTAAAAGGTGAAGCATACCTGCTCATATCTTAAAAGGCTATTAGTTTTTTTTACCATTTACCTGTTATTTAAATTGTTTCCCATTTTGTCAGGTATTTAAACTATATAACTCTAATTCAGACTATTAATGTTTTTGAAAGATACCTATGTAAATGTACCTGTAACAATTAAGCGCATTATATCTCAACCCTTTTTTATAAGTATATAACAACTCCTGACAACTCTACCGACAAGCAAAAATACATAACACTCAGACGGACGGACGGACAACATTTAATCGACTCAGAAAGTGTTTTTGAGTCAATCCGTATAATAAAAGATGGATGAAGGTCCAATATTTTTGGCAGTTACAAACATCACCTCAAACTTAATATATCCTAACCACATAGTGGACAACTTTTGTATTCATAAATTTTGCAGAAAATATCTAACCTTGGGTCAGAAAAATTGTTCTGGTGCACACGGGCGGAAACTGGCGGATGTATAATGGTTTATAGGAGTATAGGGGCGGGTTCGGACTATAGAAGAGTGCAAGATTTTTTCTGACTGCTTTTGACTGGCAGGAGTTATGCTCTATTAAGTAGGAGATTTTCGGAAAATTTTGACCTTTTTTAAAAAAAATTTTTTTTTTAAATTTTGGAATTATACAAAATTTATTTCACTTCAAAATCTTTTAAATCAAAAAAGTTACAGTCATTCAAAAATAAAAAATTACAGAGAAATTTTTAATTTTAGCAAAATACTGAGAAAGCACATTTTCGAAGATCCTGTTCGCTGTGATATAGTTGAGATAGAGTCGCAATTTTTTGGCTCCCGAGGTTTACTAGTATTTACTTTCAAATGAATAACATAACTTTAAAATCGGAAACAAAAAAAAAAAAAATGATTTTTGGCCGCCTTCCCAAAATATGGTCCACTGTGCGGCGTTATAATAAACAAAGGTAAAAATTTTAAAATATTTTTATCTGAATCAACTAATAATATGTTAGTGTAAGGATATACTTAATAGAAAAAAACAGATAATAAATTTAAATCACCCTATTCAAAGTTACCCTATAAAAGCATATATTATATATATGTATGTGTAACTGCACCACATTTAATCATCTAAAAAGTGATTTAGAGTCCATCAGTATAAAAATTGAAAATTATTTTTGATAGTAAAAAAAGGTAATTTCTAAGAAAGGGTACTTTCTCAAAGAAAGTTAATTTTTAAAAAAAGGTACTTTATTAAGAAAAAGTACTTTTAAATTTAAAGTACTTTTAAAAGCAAATGTATCCTTTATTTAACAAATTTAAAAATTCTTTTAAAAAAATATTTGTTTAGTAAAAGGTAAATTTTTAAAACCAAAAAAGTAAATTTGGAGAAAATGTATTTTTTAAAGAAAGGCACTTTATTTAAAAAAAAAAATTTAGTTTTAGGGATTATTTTTTTTTTACATATTAGGGATTTTCTTTATTATATCGTGGTAATAATTAAAAATATGTGGCAAAACATGTCTATGCTATTGTGACACGTGCAGTATAACTACAATGACTACAACAACAAGAATTAAAACATATACATATTTTCAGATAAACAACAATCACACTGAACATTTTTATTTTTTCAAGAGTTTTTTTATTCATATCTCGGGACCCATTAGATCGATTTTGATGATTCTAAACAGCAACGCCTTTGGGATATCAAAAAACGATTTTGTGCAAAAACGAAGAGTCCAGCTTATTTACTGAGGGTTGGATCGTGATTTCCACAGACAGATGGACAGACGGTAAATTAACTTCCCTTGTAATAAAGATAAAAAAATATATGATTTTGGGGTCTCAAATTTTTTTCGATGCGTTGCAAATGGAATGACAAATGTATATATACAAACCTATAACAAACTGTTTACTCAGCGTGGCCAATATTTTTTCAAAAAACTCTGAAATTGTCATAAATTTTATAAAATAATTTGTAAAAGATAAAAAGGAAATAGAAAATCTACTGCACGCCAAGACTTTGAAATGACAAAAATTTTAAAAATCGAAAGACAGCAGTAAATACTACCAGTTGCGCAAACGAACAATTGGAAGTTCCTAATGGCCTTCACGCTGCCTGAAATCGATTAAAAGAGGCAAATTTATTGGCTAGAAAACCAACCAAGGAACCACTTATAAGTAAGGTCAACGAGAAAAAAAACGTCGAGAATTTGCCATTGAACAAAGGAGAAGTGGACCAAAGTGTTGTGGAGCTATGAATCCAAATTTATTTTGTGTGGCTCTGATAGCATAAATTACTTGTGCCGGCTGCCAAAACAAAGATATTCGCCAGATATCAGTTGCGAACTGTTGAACATGGTGGGGATTCAATAATGTTGTGGGGTAAGGAATAATATTTTTGCAAGAAAACTAAGCTAATTTAATTTTATACCCTCCACTCCAGTGTGCAGAGGGTATATATAAGTTCGTCCTTTTGTTATAGCTAGAAAAAAAATTTGGACCCCATAAAATATATATATTTGTGATCCTTATAACAAGCGAAGTTGATATAGCCATGTCCGTCTGTCCGTCTGTGGAAATCACGATGACAACTTCAATTAGGCAGCTAGGGTACTCGTTTACACAAAAAATGATTCATTGACTTTCTGAGAAGTTTGCTGTTTAAAATCGTCCAAATCGGTTGAATAGGGCCAGAGACGTGAATGAAGAAAAAATATGATTTTCTATGTTGTTCTTGTCACGATCACGGCCTCAATAAGATAGCTAGGGTGATCATTTTTAGTGAGAATGATTCACCAAGATCACGGGAAGTTTTCTGTTTCAAAAATCCTTAAAATCGGTGAAACAGGTCCAGGGAAATCTCTGAAAAATTAAAAAGAAATGAAAAATATGTAATATTTACATATAAGTACATACATATATATGTATATTAAATAACAAAATAATATACATACATATATTCTATACATGTATATTCATAATAACCGCATGTTAGAAATAAATCGGTATATTATTTTATTTATATAAAATTCTCCAATATGCAATCATTATTTCTATTTTAACATGAATATCAACATTTTCAATTAGATATCAAACACAACAATGTTAAGAGTATACACAGGGCTGGTCTTTTATTTCATACGTTTTTCCATTATTCTTCTACAAATATCACCATAAGTTTGGCATATTAACATTTTGTTGTGTTTACAAAACAAAGTTACCGAGTTCATCAATGAGCTTTTTTTTTTGCTTTCAAAACAGTTCTACATAGATATATAAAATTATTATTCTGTTTTACCTAAAAAATATCTGATTGCGATTACATATAATTTTTAAAAATTGTTTATAATTACTGAAGCATTACTATTGACATAAATACAAAATTGCACCTTTTAAATTTTCCTTTCAAATTTAAGAAAATATCAATACTAAAAAATGGAATTCAGATTCCCAATTATAAATTAGAAAATATCAATTGAATTTCAGAAAATCATATTAAACGTCGGAAATAATAACTTGAAATTTAGAAGACATCAACTGAATTTTCAAAATATAAATTTTATTCTTCAAACACAAATTGAAATTCAGAAAACACCAAATATGTTTACATTTTTTAAAAATCAACTGAAATTAAAAAAAAATATTGCGATTGAGGAGACATTAATAGCATTTCAGGATAAGAAAATATTAATTTAAATTCAATGAAGTTTAGAAAACCTCAAATAATATTTAAGAATTGCGAACATAAAAATTGTTACATAAATAAAGCGCAATTTGATGAGAATGTTATTTATATATTATTTTTTGGGTGAAAATTTTAAGTTTTTATATTTAAAATTTTTTAGACATTTGGTTTTTTGCGTTTGGCATTCCTAATTTGAATCAGTGTTTATGATGACTTCAAAATTTGACTTCATGGTAGGCAAGGTAAAACCCAAAACATTGAAGTTCGATATTAAATATAGTAGTTAGTAGTAGTATTTGGCGTCAATAAATGAAAATATATTTTCTTAACATAATTTAATTCAAAATCAAAAGTTGGCATCATTGGGTTAGATTTTGTATTGTATTGTGTAAATAGTGAAAACTGTAAAAAAAAATTTATTTTCCAAATATGGCAATATTTTAACAAAAAAATTTAGAGAGCTTTTTTTTGGTTATTATTTTGTTACTCGTTCCGACATATACGGCCGGAATGAAGAACTATTTGGCCAGTTAAAAGGGACTATACAGCCATTTCCAATTAGCACGATTTAATGCGTATAGCCACCCCACACAACCATTACCTTCACAATGGAGGTTAGGGTAGCTATTTAATTTGCAAAAACTTAAACTAAATAAATTAACTAATTATGTCATATAACCGAAAACGCATGCATATAGGTATATAACCGAAATGCATGCCGATCAGCAACCACGATGACCAAAAAGCAAACACCGAAACGTGTTTCCTTTTATCCGAAATAATAGAAAACGATATCTCGTCGCGAATTACTAATATGAAAGCGCGCTATATACTAACTCTTGGAATAAACAAAAATCCAGATCAAACCAAATAATTTGCTGAAATTATTTGGTATTAAGTTTAAGCCAGCCGAATTTAATATTCGTACTTGTTTTATATGTGCTTTCTCTCATAATCGTACAGGTCACAGCCAAAATTAAAGAAAAAATAAAAGCCATGGAATACTGCTCACATGCTTATTTTAAGAAAAAATGGCTACTGGAAACATATTTCAGCAGGATAATGATCCTAAGCACACAAGGCGCATAGTTCGGAAGTTTTTAATCTGTTCCGTCTTGCTAGAACCACAATTCTGGATTATTCTATACTTCTGGCCTTAAAAGCATTTCAATCTTTGCCCGATATTAAATGACATTCACATTAAACTCTACTTGGTCATAGTTTTCGAAAAAAATAATCCTTTTTTATACCCTCCACTCCAGTGTGCAGAGGGTATATATAAGTTTGTCATTCCGTTTGTAATAATTAGAAAAAAAATTTTGGACCCCATAAAATATATATATATGTGATCCTTATAACAACCGGAGTTGATATAGTGATGTCCGTCTGTCCGTCTGTCCGTCTGTGGAAATCACGATTACGGCATTAATCGGGCAGCTAGGGTGCTCGTTGACATAAAAATGATTCACTAACATCCTGAAAACTTTTCTATTTAAAATCGTCCAAATCGGTTGATCAGGGCCCGAGATTTGAATGAAGAACTAAAAAAAGTCTTGAAAAAATATAATTTTCTATGTTGTTCTTGTCACGATCACGCCCTCAATAGTGCAGCCACAGTGATCATTTTTAGGGAGAATGATTCATCATATTCATGGAAAGATTTCTGTTTCAAAGATCATTAAAATCGGTGGAACAGGTCCAGGGAAATCTCTGAAAAAGTAAAAAAAAAAATTAAAAATATGATGTTTCTATATTGTTCTTGTTGTTTTTCTAAATGTCGTGTTGTTGTCATAGCTGGACTTGTTGTTTTTGTGGTCGTTGTGGTAATAGTATAATATTTATTTATTTATTTATTGTTCGTTTAACTTATAATTACAAATTATAAGAAAACGTAGTTGAGAGCAATAGCATCGTAGGCCTTCAGCTCTTTGTATTAAAATAAAATATTATAATTTATTTAATAACTTAAAGATAATACGTATATACATATTTACATGTTTTATATTTCATTGTAAAGATTTGATGTTTTGAGAAATTTAGTCAACAGGGCAATATTATCTATAGAAGGATGGAACAGTGGATACAAAGGGTCGGAAATTTGAAATATGGCTTTACGGGAGTTATTAGTTTTCGGGCAGTCACAAAGGAAATGTGATGGATTTGTGGGATATGGGATGTTACAGTTACAGAAAGGTGTGGTATTGTTATTAAATAAATGTCCATGTGTGACTCTAGTATGACCTAGGCGTAATCGCTGGTATTTAGTACAATCTAGTCTACTAACATTCTTCATATTGTCGTTCATGTAGCTGTAAATGGTTTTCATATATCGATTAATATTTCTATACCAGGTAGACGTTGCGTCAAAAATTAGGTCTTGTTCATTATACCCTATACCACTATGTGGTTTGGGTATAATGACTTTGTGCTACTGTTTGTAACAACCAAAAATATTTGACCTACACCCATCTTTAATTATACCGATCGAATCAGAATCACTATCTGATTCGATTTAACGATGTCCGTCCGTCCGTCCATCCGTCTGTGTGTCCATGTAAAGCTTGTAATCAAACTGCAGGTCGCAAATATGAATATATTTTGATGAAATTTAGTATTTGTTCTTTTATCGGCTACGGGATAAACGCTATTGAAATTGGTGAGAATCGGTCCATGCTCAGACTTAGCCCCCATACAAATGACCCCTATGAAATCAACATATACTGCCATAAGATCCACATTATCATACAAATCTTAGCCAAATTGGGTTTGTATGTATATATTACATCCATTAATCAGTAGTCTAAAAATGATCCTTATTGGACAACTCTTAGTCATAGGCCCCATAGAGCTGCTTCCCGATCTTTACTTAAATCTATCAAAAAACAAAAATATTGCACTGATTCTTCTCAAATTTTGTGTGTATATATTTTTGCAAAATACAACACACTTTACCAAACATGGTCAGGATCGGTCCATTTTTGGCCCTAGTCCCCATATAGATATAGCATCCGATATGAACGTTTTCATATCTGCAGCCGAAAAAATTAATAAAAATCCCACTCAAATTTGGTTTATGCTTATTTTCTATATCCAGTTAGTTGGGCCTGAGAGATAGGGTCTCTAAACGCATGGTATAGGGTATCGTATAGTCGGTCTAGACCGACTATAATTTTCTTACTTGTTTTCTAAATATTTTCTGTCAATTAATGATAGCAAGTCTTTTCGATTGAAGTTTTGAGTTAAATGTAAAGGATGTTCCGCAGCAGCCTTGGCTGCAAGATCCGCAAATTCGTTTCCCTTTATTCGGCTGTGTCCAGGGACCCAAATTAGTATAATTTTTGGAGATTTTGCAGTTAGAGTGCTCCTAATGTTGGAAATATAATACCAATTATTTGAAACATTCTGTATTGCTTGTATTGATGATAGAGAGTCTGAGCATATAGCGAATTTTCCTTGCTTATTCTTCACATATGATACAGCTTCATAAATTGCTATTAATTCGGCCGAAAATATGGAGCTGTGGGTTGGTAAGTTTGAAATTTTAATAATAGTATTTTCTGTTGTAATGCTAAATGTTACTGAAAAATCAGTTTTGGATCCGTCGGTGTATAAAAATTGAAAATCCTTAAGATTATCCTTGGTCGTGCTAAACATTGTATTAAATTGAGATATATCAGTAATGGATTTTGATAGTCCATGCAGGGATATATCGATGGTCGTAGGGTCTGATGACCAAGGGGGGAGCTATTTCATCCTGTTCTTAGGAATATGGGAATATGTAAAGGGATGTCTAATTGATTACAATTTCGTATTGTCCTGTAAATGGCTGATGGTACTTTGGGTATTTTTTTTGAAATTTTAACTTTCTTTGCTATCTGATGTAGCGGAGTATTGGTATTATATAACAATATACGAACCAGTTTTGTAGTTTCAATTTCTCGTTGTGTATTTAATGGTTTAATGTTAGCTTCAAACAACATATTGTTTATTGGCGTAGAACGGAAAGCGCCGAGTGAAGTTCTAACAGCTGAGTTAATTATTGAATCAATTTTTCTAAGTTGGGATCTAGGAGCTGATCCATAGAGTGGAAGACCATAATTTATTTTTGAGATTATAAGGGCTTTGGTAACTGAAATGAGAGAGATTGCATTGCAGTTAAATCTTGTGCTAGCAAGACATTTTAAAATGTTTAGCCGGTGTGTTAGGGCAGTTGTTAGGTTGTCAATGTGATCGTTCCATTTGTATCTCTTATTAATGGTTACGCCAAGTATCCTCAGAGTATCCGTTTTTGAAATTGCGATGTTCGATGAACGAATTTCGCAATAACAGTTTTTAAGTCTACAAACATGTATATATTTACATTTTGTGGTAGAGAGTGTAGATCCAGTTGCATTACACCAATTTTTAATGTCATTAAATAGATTGTCCAAATTCAGCACAGTGTTTATCTTTTTGTCCGAACGAATAATTAAATTAAAGTCGTCGGCGTATGCACAGAAATCAATTTCCTTATGAAGGGAAATGATTGAACATAATTTATTATATGCTATCACAAAAAGAATAACTGATAAGGGGGATCCCTGGGGGATTCCATTATGTAGAGGGAAGGAGTTTGAGTAACAATTTTTGATTCATACTGTTATTTTTCTCTTAGTCATAAAATTAAACAAGTGTTGTATAATATTTGGGCCGACTTTCCACTCTATTAACTGATCCAATATTGAATGAATTCCTACTTTATCAAATGCTCGTTCAAAGTCAAGTGATAATATGTTCGCATGTTTACGTGATGAGAGGCAATTGGTGATTTGGTAGTCTAGATAAAGTAGACTATCAATTGTCGAGCTCCCTTTTCTGAAACCAAACTGCTGGTTATTAAGCAGTTGTTTTGCTGTAATAAACCACCATAACCTATTGGCAATGATTTTGTCTAAAACTTTGGATAAGCAAGGGTTCAACGAAATGGGTCAATATGACTTCATCATAGTTTTGTCATATCCGGGCTTAGGAATGGCTATAACTACGCTATTTTTGAACTGTTGAGGAATGTAATTGGAAAGTATATTATTATAAAGGTTTAAAATTCTTACTTTTAGTTGATAAGGTAACATTTTCAACATTGGATACGAGATCCTGTCCATTCCCGGGGTTTTTCCTTTTAATTTACTTAAGGTGGAACTTAGCTCAACGATATTTATATTGCCTTCTATTCTTAGTGCCTCAGCGCAAGGTATAGTTGTAGGAAGATTTGAAACCATATTTTGTTTGTTTGCTCTAAAATTATTTGAAAAATTTAAATCAGATGAATTGTCGGACCAGAATCTTCCAAATTCCTGCGCCATTTCCATGTTATCAGTAATCTTAACGTTAGGGTTATCCAGTGAAGTTATGCAGTGTATATTTTGTGATTTTTTGTAGCCCGTAAAATTTCGAATATTTGTCCATATTTTGTCAGTAGGTGTATTTGGATTGATTGTAGAAGTGAAGGAGATGATAGAGTCTTTTTTGGTTAACTTAATTTTTCTTTTATATAAAGAATTTGACTTTTTATAGTTTAACAGATTTGTTTGGTTAATGTTCCTTTTGAATATATGCCAAAGCCTATTCTTTTCTGCTTTTAGCTTTTCTAGTTCACTATTCCACCATGGGACTTTTTTAGGATTGGTTCGGTATTGGGGGATAGATAAATTGGCTGCTTGTATTATTGATTTGGAAATATTAGCGGCTTCTTTATTTATATTGGTAGAGACGGGTCTACTAATGTTGAAGTTATAACAACAGTTTTGGAACTTTGTCCAGTTAGCATATTTGGTGTTAAATTTATTTTTAGTAAGTGTGTTTTGAGTAATAGATAAGGCGAATAGCGATATAATTATTGGGTAATGATCACTACCACAAAGATTATTTTCAGTTTTCCATTCGGCCTGGGTAGCTATAATGGGTGAACAAAAAGTTATGTCTATGTGTGAAAAATTTCCATGAGTGTTCAAGTGAGTCGGTGATTTGTTATTTAGTAATACTAAGCTTGAATTATTAATGAAATCTGATAAAATAATACCTATACGGCTGTTTGAATTTGATCCCCAATTTTTGTGTGAACTGTTGAAGTCACCTGTAATAAGTGTTGGTGTGTCTGAAATAAAAACGTTGCTAACATTTCTATTGCTGAATTTAGATGGGGATGGAATGTAGGCACTAAAAATATTAAATTTTAGTTTTGATATTATCTTAACGCATATTGAGTCAAAGTCATTTGGTACCGTAATTTGTCTTTGTTGTAAGGATTTATGTGCAAGTATTGCAACTCCTCCATATCTGGTAGTTGAAGTATTATAGCATAAAGGGAATAATTAATTGGTATAGGAATATTTAGGTGGGCATGTATGTGAGTTTCTTGGATGCAAATGATTTTTGGACTGTATAGTTTAATTAACAATTGTAGCTCATTATAATTATTTAAATAACCGTTCATGTTCCATTGTACAATGTTAAGTGTCAATATATAATTTTAAAGTGTATATTGGATTTTTGATTTTCTATAAAGCAATTGTCTTTTTTTAGTTATATGCATGAACAGCCATAATGTTACATGTTGGATATAAATTACATTTATACAATATTGTATGGTATCTGATATACATACATATATTTGAGAAAAGAAAAGAGAGCTTGGTCAAGAGTATATTTTGTACTTTAAAAAGAAATAGTAAGAAAATTATATTTAATAGACACCAGTTAGAAATATGACTATAAAAATGAGAAATGGATTTACAGTTAGATATGAGATGATATACTAAATATTTGGTACCGAGAGGCTTAGTATAATACTGAAGGAGAGTTGAATATTGGTAATTAAGAGAAATGGTTTTAATATAGGGTATAAATAGTGGGAAATATAAGAGTGAGAAATTATTATTAGAGCTAAATGTAAGAAATGTTAATATTGATATTAATTTGATTATGGTTATTTTAGTATATTTTGCCATTATAGAGAGAGTTTATTATTAAAATTATTTTCCTGTGTTTAACCGTTTGGATTTTCGAGTGGCTTGTACGAACGGAGGATGTGGAGGGTTTATCGTTGTTATTGCTTTTCGTTATTGTAGAGTATAGTGCATTTTGTTGATTATGACGTTGTCTGTATATAGCGGCAGCCTTCTTTTTCCCAACTTTCTCAAGGGTAGCGATTGCTTGGATTTCCTTTTCTTTAAGAAAAATTGGACAGGATCTATCATTTGTAGCATGCTTTGAGTTTTCAATTTTGGCGTTTTTGCAATTAATACAAGAGGATGGAAGTTCACATTTTTCTTTTTATTCTTCATTAGTATGGAAACCGTTTGAGCAGTTGACACATAGTTTATCATTATTACAAAATTTGGATACATATCCATACTGTAGACAATTTTTACAATTTAATGGAAGTGGAATATACGGACGTATTTTAACTTTTTCGTATCCAATAGCTAAGTCAGAGGGAATATTAGTTGCAGCAAAGGTTATTACGATGAGACCTGTTTCGATTAAATTACCGTTAACATTTTTATACCCTATACCACTATGTGGTTTGGGTATAATGACTTTGTGCTGCTGTTTGTAACAACCAAAAATATTTGACCTAGACCCATCTTTAATTATACCGATCGAATCAGAATCACTTTCTGAGTTGATTTAACAATGTCCGTCCGTCCGTCCGTCCGTCCGTCCGTCCGTCCGTCCGTCCGTCTGTGTGTCCATGTAAAGCTTGTAATCAAACTGCAGGTCGCAAATATGAATATATTTTGATGAAATTTGGTATATAAGCTTTTGTCGGCCATGGGATGAACGCTATTGAAATTGGTGAGAATCGGTCCATGTTCAGACCTAGCCCCCATACAAATTACCCATATGAAATCGACATAAATTGCCATAAGATCCAAATTGTCATATAGATCTTACTCAAATTGGGTTTGTATGCGTTCATTACATCCACTAATGAGTAGCCGAAAAATGATCCCTTTGATCCCATATAGAGCTGCTTCCCGATCTTCACTTAAATCTATTAAAAAACAAAAATATTGCACTGATTCTTCTCAAATTTTGTTTGTACATATTTTTGCAAAATACAAGAGACTTTACCAAACATGATCAGGATCGGTCCATTTTTGGACCTAGTCCCTTTATAGATATAGCATCCGATATGAACTTTTTCATATCTGCAGCCAAAAAAATTAATAAAAATCCCACTCAAATTCGGTTTATGCTTATTTTCTATATCGAAGTAGTTGGACCGAAAGATAGGGTCTCTAAACCATGGTATAGGGTATCATATAGTCGGTCTAGACCGACTATAATTTTCTTACTTGTTTAATATTTTATTTACTTGCGTAACATTTTGTTTTCTCAGTTCATATAAAATTTCGGACTCGTTTATTCCGCGAAGATCATTTGAATATATTACTCCCTTTGCAAAATTTAGAGTTTGATGTTCTTTAATATCAACTTTGATTTCAGGAGATAAAGACGTGACCTGAATTAATTTACTAGCTTGGACGAAAGATTTAGTTTGAATAAGAATAGTTCCATTTAGTTTGAATAAGAGTAGTTCCACTGTCTACTACTTTTTTTATTAAAAAGGGTGAGACATTGGCAAGTGTGTCCGTACAATTCTCCTTGTCGTTCAGTCTTTGCATAATTAAAAATTTTTCTCCAGTAGAAATTAGCGTCGGTTTCTTTGTTTTATCAAACGTAATGAGTGGCTGACCACCACGATCTGGCGGTTCCGATAATTTATCCATTATTGGATATAATTATTTGGTTTAGTAATTTTTTTAAAATCAATTTAATTGTGTTGTTTTTTTTTTTATTAAAAGAGATATGTATATATATTTTGAGATAACACGTTTGTATTATAGTAATTGCTTGCACTGAGTTTGATTTATGCGTATTCGGTCTTGACACAATGAGAGCGGTCTATCGACTGAATAATAGTATAATAAAAACTAACCCTTTGTAAATTTTTATACCCTATACCACTATGTGGTTTGGGTATAATGACTTTGTGCTGCTGTTTGTAACAACCAAAAATATTTGACCTAGACCCATCTTTAATTATACCGATCGAATCACAATCACTTTCTGAGTTAATTTAACAATGTCCGTCCGTCCGTCCGTCTGTGTGTCCATGTAAAGCTTGTAATCAAACTGCAGGTCGCAAATATGAATATATTTTGATGAAATTTGGTATATAAGCTTTTATCAGCCATGGGATGAACGCTATTGAAATTGATGAGAATCGGTCCATGTTCAGACCTAGCCCCCATACAAATTACCCATATGAAATCGACATTAATTGCCATAAGATCCAAATTGTCATATAGATCTTACTCAAATTGGGTTTGTATGCATTTATTACATCCATTAATGAGTAGTCCAAAAATGATCCCTATGGGACAACTCTTAGTCATAGGCCCCATATAGAGCTGCTTCCCGATCTTCACTTAAATCTATCAAAAAACAAAAATATTGCACTGATTCTTCTCAAATTTTGTTTGTATATATTTTTGCAAAATACAAGAGACTTTACCAAACATGATCAGGATCGGTCCATTTTTGGACCTTGTCCCTTTATAGATATAGCATCCGATATGAACTTTTTCATATCTGCAGCCAAAAAAATTAATAAAAATCCCACTCAAATTTGGTTTATGCTTATTTTCTATATCGAAGTAGTTGGACCGAAAGATAGGGTCTCTAAACCATGGTATAGGGTATCATATAGTCGGTCTAGACCGACTATAATTTTCTTACTTGTTTTTATTAATTCTGGTAGAAAATTTTAAAAGTTTCCATTGGTTTGGCATACTAAAAAAATTTGTTAGATCATTTCTGTTATTACCACGAGCCTGCCTGCAAAATTTCAGATCGAATAGGTCACGGGAAAGGGGTAAAATCGATCCAAAATTTTTTCGACAAGCAGACACTACGAGTTAATATATGTAAAGGGAGTAAAAATTCACCAGCATCTAAAGCAAATACAATGTAAATTTAGCAAAAAAAAATTTTATGTATGTATAAATTTATTTAAAGAGAAAAACACAAAAATAACGTTTGATGTTGTATTTTTTGTGTGTAATATTTACATATACATACATGAACATATTAAATAACACATATAATATACATATATTATATATGTATATCCATAACAACTGCATGTTAGAAATAAATCGGTATATTATTTTATTTACATAAAATTCTGCAATATTTTATTATGGGGAAAATACATTTCTTTTGCATTAACAGAGTGTCACTTCATTTTGCTCAGCGTGACTATGCCACAGTAAATGGCGCCACAATTTTTGTTCTAATTAGCTTTGCAATAGTTATTTCTATTTTAACAGAACAATGTTAAGAGTACACACGGGCTGGTCTTTTATTTCATACGTTTTTTCATTATTCTTTATGAATATGAACATAAGTTTGAAATATTAACTTTTTGTTCTGTTTACAAAATAGAGTTACCGAGTTCATCAATGAGATTTTTGCTTTCATAAATAGTTCTACATAGTTATATAGAATTATTATTCTGCTTTCCCTACAAAATATCTGATTGCGATTAAATCTAATTTTTAAAAATTGTTTATAATTACTAATGCATCATTATTCACATAAATACAAAATTGCACTTTTTAAATTTTCCATTTAAATTTAAGAAAATATCAATTCTAAAAACTGGAATTAAAATTTCCAATTATAAATTAGAAAATATTAATTGAATTTCAGAAAATCATATCAAAACGTCGGAAATTATAATTTTAAATGTAGAAGACATCAATTGCATCTTTAATATATAAATTTTATTCGTTAAACACAAATTGAAATTATAAAAAATAAACACCAAATACCTGTGTTTACATTTAAAAAATTTTTACATTTAAAAAAATATTGACATTCAGGAGAAAATAATAGCTTTTCAGTACCGCGATTCAGTAACTTCTTTTAACGATAGTCGAATCGTTTAAAAAAAGAAAATAGCACAATTATCAGTAAAATTTTTAAAATATATTCGCTATTGTTAAAGTCAGCTGTTGTTGTTATCTAAACGACAACCATTTTTGTGTTGTATATTCAATCGATAAAAACTTAAATTTTTAGGTTGAAATGTCGTCATACATAAATAAAAATCATAAAATAGTGAAAATATTTTGCTTTAATTAAAAAAAACTTTTTTATATAAATAAAAAAAATTAAATAGCATATTCAATTCATTATTTCATTTTCAAATAAATAAACAGAAATATTAGTAAAAAATAGAGATATTAAACATAAACGTAAAATCATCCTGTCAAACACGAAGTAATTTGTTTTTTCTATTCTTCTTTGTGTTTTTCGCTTATTTTGACAGAGATGCCACTCGTTTACAATTTAAATAAATAGAACTGTCGTTAAGATGTATGTACTTAGTGAATCACTTAATCCTTAGTGCAAACAACAATAGCTATCGATATATTTTGCGATTGTCGGATCGTTGAAATTTACAGAATCACACTACAGAAAACATTAATTTAAATTCAATGAATTTTAGAAAACGTCAAATGATATTTAAGAATTGCGAACATAAAAACTGTTACATAAATAAACGCAATTTGATGAGAATTTTATTTATATAGAAATTTTCACAATTTTATTTGGATAAAAATTTTAAGTTTTTCAGAAAATAAAGAGAACAAATTATTTTATTTAAAATGTTTGGCACATTTGGTTTTTGCGTTTGGCATCCCTAATTTGAATATTTATTATTATAAATTTATTCTCTATGTTTTCCAAATATGGCAATTTTTTAATAAAAAAGTTGAGAGAGCTTTTTTTTTGGTTATTATGTGTTACTCCATTCGACCTACATGACCGCAATGAAATAATATTTCGCCAGTTAAAAGAAACTATACAGCCATCTCCAATTAGCACGATTTAATGCATATAGCCACCAATGGAGGTTAGGGTGAGCAATTTAATTAGCAAAAACTAAATTAAACGAGAAGTTATGTCATATAACCGGAAACGCATCCATATAGGTATATAACCAAAATGCATGCCGATCAGCAACCACGATGACCAAAAAGCAAACACCGAAATAAATCCGAAATAATAGAAAAAACGAAAACCAACCCAAAGAATATGCTGAAATAATTTGGTATTAAGTTTAACAAATTGTTTACTTTTTCATTTACATTTATTATCACGACTCAAACCAAGGTGGAGGGTGTCAAAGATTCGGCACAGCCGAATTTAACACTCTTACTTGTTTTATTTCCATTCATTGCAATATAATTATAAATATTCACATAATTTAATATCTTATAGTGAAGAGATCAATTTATACATAATTTCTCAGCTTGAACTTTAAAAATTTACCCTAGTAATATATTAACAAGGATATAATTCAGAAGATAGGGAAAAGTTTAAATAAACCAAATGATTGAGAGAAAAAAAAAAAGAAGTTTAAGAGGTAAAAGAGTTTGATACATTTTTTATCAACATAACAATATTTGTATCAATGGAGCGTGGTAGATCAGGAGAAAGCATATATTTCAAAAATTCATAACTACACTGTATTCTTAATCGGACCAGTTTCTGGCATTTCAGCCTTCATCAGCGATTTATTGAACGTTGATAATTGATTGATTGATAATTGCTGTGTTATAATTGAATGGATTGTTTCTATATGAAATTTTTCTACTTAGGGCGGCCGAGAGGTTTTGAACCTGAACCTTCACATAAACTGGTATTTGCACTTTTTGGTCAGTGCTTTAACACACTCACCTAAGGTCAGGCCTACGACCAGTGTGGTTAGAATCAGTTTTTTTTATTTATTTATTAACCAACAATCAGGGGATGCCCCCTACAGATGCAGTGCATTGTGTTGATCTCAGGAAAATAGGTTATGGGAAGGAAGAAAAATGGAGTAGTGTTTGTGGATATTTGACTTAAATTTTATTAGATTATAACTGTAAGGAAAGACCTCTGCGGGGAGTTTATTCCACATACGACTAGTTCGACTGATAAATGAATTCTATATGTAATGCGTAGTGCGGTCAACTGGACAATAAACTTCAAGCGGATGTGATCTACCAAAGAAGCGGGTAGAGCGAACCGAAACTCGGGCACTTGGAAAAAGTTCGCTAATCTCAGAAGAACATTTCCCATGGTAGTATCTATAGAACAGTGCAACACAACCCACATTCCGACGATGTTCCAATGAGTCAATAGAATTGGATACCCTACTGTCATTGATGAGCATCAACGCCCTCCTTTGCATACGGTCCAGTAGCTCCAAAATAGACTTTGAAGCTCCTGCCCATATATGGGAGTTGTATTCCATTTTCGGTCGGATGTACGTGATATAGATTTTAAGAAGATCAGAAGGAGTGAAGTAATTTTTGCGCCGTTTTGGAAAACCAAGACACTTGAATGCTTCTTTCGAAACTTGAAAAACATGCTCGTTCCAACGAACATCACATTGAATTCTCATGTCTAGAACATCAAGAGTATCCGATTCCTCAATACCTATACCATCCATATATACAGATGACATTGTTGATTCCATGGCCATATGGGTCAGCATACAACATTGAGTCTTAAGCGCATTAAAATCAACCCTATTCGCTTTACCCCACTCGGAGATTGTTTACAGGTCTTGATTGAGTGTGTCATTCATTGTCCGCCTTTCGCCCCCAACCTCCAAGAGGCTTGGCCTACAATTAAAGGAAAATGAATTACAAATGCTGCTGTCATCTGCAAAAGAGTACATAGAGTTAAAAGTTTGACCAAGAAGGTCGTTCAGAAAGATTAGGAAAAGAGAAGGAGAAAGAACGGAACCTTGGGGTACCCCTGAATTAAGCTGAAACTCATTGGATGAGACCCCATCAATAACAACACGTATTGTTCGATCTCTGAGAAAACTCGATATAAATCGAGAGAATTCATTACCGACCCCAAATGCAATAAGCTTAGATATCAGTGCACCGTGCCACACGCGATCGAATGCCTTGGAAATATCTAGAGCAATCACTTTACTTTCGCCAAAATTGCGAATGGATCGACTCCAGCGCTCAGAAAGTAGGGCTAACAGGTCTCTCGTGGAACGATTTCTACGGAAGCCATACTGACGATCATTAATAAGTGAGTTGGCCTCTAGGTAGTTCACAAGATGGAAATTGATTATGCTCTCCATCACCTTTGAGAGTGCAGAGCAGATTGCAATTGGACGGTAATTTTCAGGGTTATTAGCCGCACCCTTTTTAGGGATTGGTTGGATATTAGCAACCTTCCAGCAAGAGGGAAAAACTCCCGCACGGTACGAAAGGCTGAAAAGGTTGGCCAATGGACTGGCTAGCGTCGAAGAGCACTGTTTCAGCAACAGTGCTAGTATACCATACGGTCCCGGGGACTTATTTATGTTGATATCCGAAAGAACCTTTTTAACTGCACGTGCTCGGAAGAATATTTTAGGCATAGTACAAGATACTCTTTCGAGTTCGGGCAGTGGTTGATCGCTATCCGGCAAAAATGAGTTTTTCGCAAAAAGTTCAGCTAAAAGGTTAGCCTTATCAACCGGGTTAGTGAATATTTAGTCATTCATTACAAGAGTTGGGATTGCAGAACTAGCATTATTCTTTACTCTTTTAACAAATGACCAAAAGCTCTTGCTGCCCCGAGGAGCAGAAAGAACTTTAGCACGAAGGCGCTGATCGTGAAGAAATTTTTCACGCCTTAGTACTTTAGCACATTCGTTTCTCGCCTGTTTGCGTAGCAGTTCAGTGACGGAATTTTTATTTCCACGGCAAAGTCTGAATGCTTCCTGCTTTTCATACTATATAGCTTTTACTTCGTATTTATTTTAGAAGATTCATCTCTTTCCAAACAAACAATCGTTATTTTTGAATTTTTTAATATTTTTGCATTTAAAAAATATTTCCAACATTTATATTGCTTTATGGATCGAAACAATTATTTCTTCTTCTTGTGAAATATATTGATTGTGTTTTTGTAGGGTTAGTGGTAATTTTCCATAAATCGAAATAGTCAGTTACAATCTTTATGGATTTTTGGAGATTATTAACATCAACTGCTAAAATATCCGAACTTAGGATTGTACTGTCTTCTGCGAAAATGGATGAATTGCAGCCTACCAGAGTTGTAAAGTCGTATGCAAAAATATTGTATAAGATTGGATATAAACAGGAGCCTTGGGGACATCCAGCGGATATAGTATAAGACCATGATGCATAATTTTCAATGTGAACTTTAAATGTTCTATTCAAAAAAAGCTTTTAATCAATTTTTAGCTGATATATCTGTACCAATTATTAATAATTTATAAATGAAAGTGTCATTCCATAGAGAGTCAAGTAGTAGATTTACCAAAGTTGAAATTATTTTTTACAATATTTTTTATTCGTTTGAGAGGCTGAATGGTATTATTCCCTGCTCGGAATCCAAATTGTTGTGAAGGAAGAATGTTGGTGTCATCACTGAAGTACACAATTTTCTCTTTAACGATATTATCAGTTTAATAAACTGATTGGTTGGTCGATAAGGATCAGGACTACTACTATCTTCCCCAGGTGTTCTGCAATGGTTTTAGAATTTCTCCAAGCTAAATTGCTAAACTTTAGACATGAGTTATATACTCTATATGACACAGTAATTTTAAACCAATTAATGGCAATTCCTTTAGATAACCATTAGGGACACCTGGAGATTTCTTATTTTTCAATTTTTTAATAACTCCTTTTACATAGCTAGTATTGACAATCATAGTGTTTGCGGTTTGCTGCTGATTTTCAATTATATTAATAGAATCACTGAAAAGTTGTCTTGTGTTTTGGTCATTTAGGTTTGAAGAAATATTATGATTCAGGATAAAATTTTGAGCAAGATTTTCTGTTTTCTGGTTATTAGTTATGTAGACGTGACCATTATGTCCGAGTGTAGAAATACATTTATTTTTCTTTTTAATAATTTTTGATATGTTCCAAAATTTAGATGAGCTTTTGGCAAATAATCCATTCTGAACTCATTTCACATCATTCTGTTCAACAATTGGTCTTGGATTTTGGGTACCACATATTGTGCAATTTTGTTTATTCACGTGAACAGTAAACACATGAATAAACTTGATGATTTCCAGGCATAATTCTTGAAAACGGCAACTTTATTTAATGTGCATTTGTACATCATTTGGTTTTAACCAAGGTTCAGAAAATACACACATGAAACACACAATGTTCTGTTCAAAAGCAGCCAACACATATCTTTATTTTCATATTAATTATGTGCGTTTCTAAATTTTCTACGGTGCCCAACACAACCATGACTGTGTTCGTTTTAATATTTCGTTATTTACACGAACATTTTTGTATCACATACTTTTTGTTTCAATCACACATAAAGCACACATTTTTGAGTGTTGCTTTATTTGAAGTTCATGTTCTGCTACGTGTAGTGAAAAAAAACACAGAACATGTACAATAAACAGGTTCGAGTTCAGTTATATTTTAAGTCGTGTTGTGGCTCGTGTAGTAAGAAAAAACACAACATGTACAATAAACAGGTTCGAGTTCAGTTATATTTTAAACACGACTTAAAATATAACCGAACTCGAACCTGTTTATTGTACATGTTGTGTTTTTTCTTACTACACGAGCCACAACACGACTTAAAATATAACTGAACTCGAACCTGTTTATTGTACATGTTCTGTGTTTTTTTTCACTACACGTAGCAGAACATGAACTTCAAATAAAGCAACACTCAAAAATGTGTGCTTTATGTGTGATTGAAACAAAAAGTATGTGATACAAAAATGTTCGTGTAAATAACGAAATATTAAAACGGACACAGTCATGGTTGTGTTGGGCACCGTAGAAAATTTAGAAACGCACATAATTGATATGAAAATAAAAATATGTGTGTGTTGGTCTAAGTTATGTTTGTTTACATATATGTACGAGTTTTTTATTCAGTGTGTGTTTTTTTCTGAACTCTGGTTTTAACTAGTTAACCAATTGAATCTTGTATGGGAAAAGGTTTATTATATGTAAAATTCTTTGCAACGACTGCCAAGATATCACTGACTTAGATGATTTGTTCTGTGACGAGTCTTGCCATCATAAACTTAAGAAGTTTTTCAGATTTTATTTTGAAAAAAAAAAAAACACGGAAGAAACATTAACAAAAATTTTGTTCACTAATTATATAATAACGTTACTTATGTGCCACCCTGTATAACAAACTAAGTTCCCGTTTCCTCCAAGATCGTTATATACATTGTCGACTTTATATGCTTGAATTTGATTGAGTAAATAACCCATTATTTTAAAGCTTTTGCAATAATAATATAACACATATTAACTAGCATATGTGTTATATCGTTTGCCCACCCCTATCAACGGGATCTCAGCTTTAATTTACAGGCACAATCTATATCCAACCCAACAAATATTTTTAGACGTTTATCATTGGCTGGTACTTGTGTATTTGATTAAATGTTTCTCCGATTTCTTAAAAACATTCTTTGCTAATATATTTCCTAATAGATGCACTGCGTTTATTATCTGAATAATCCATTTTCACTGTCGCAAAACTCAGCAATAAAATTGTGCAGATCCATTAATATTTTGCAAACTTTATGTTTATGATTTATACGATAAAAATATATGATTAATTAAAGAAAACTTGCAATAAATTGTCTACCCTGAACTACACAAATCATGACTATGACAATAATTGATTAATTAATTCTTATGATAAACATAAATTGAATAATTTTCAATACCTCCATAAATTTTCAGCATTTCACAATTGTTCGAAAAACAAATTGCATATTGCAATTGGGTAATATTTATTTTTTGGATTTATTATTGGTAATGTTTTTATCCGTTCATGTGAAACATACTTATATTGAAAAACTGAAATTTCTTGTTTCCCTTGGAAGAACTATGTGCTGGATATCGAACTGACTACGAAAACAATGTGATGATTGACATTCTCTACTGTGTCAGGCCTACACCGACTTTTATTGCAAATGATAAAATGCCTGAGTTAAGTAATTAAGTTTAAAATAACTAAAACTATTATTAAGTACCAGCCTAATTCAGCAAGCAGATATTTTAAGACATAAATTCTTATTCCTAGTAATATTCTGTATGTTTTTTTTTTCCTTTTATCAAGGATTGTGGTGTTAAGAGAAAAATAAATAAATTTTAATATAACAGGTATTATCACAAGGTAAACAAACATAAACATTAACACATACTTACTATATCTATCTATGTGTGTATGTATATTTATAGTTCCATCCTTGTTATACGCAATTTTAATCCGATTAAATTCCATATTGTAAAATATTAAATGCTGCTTAGACGTATTTTATGTTGTTTATAAGACGTTGCTTTCAATGACACCTACAGTGTTGGTCATATCAAAAGCAGCCCAATTCACAACATTGTTTTTGTTAAAATTAAGTATTGAATTAATGGTGAGGAGTGAAATTGTGAAGGAAACCCTAATTGTACTTCCAAATGTCCACTCCGAATTCCATTTTAATTGCCATCAGCTTACAAAAAAAATTTAGTAAGGGTGGTACCTCGCCTTCACAGAATTTTGTATTCATAATATACGAATATGTTCAATCATATTTGTTTTATTCATTTATTAACATTTTCAATAAAAATGTAAACCAAATAAGCCGTACCCATCAGTAGAGCTGCTTTAAGATCAAATATATCAAAGTTTATCGTAACGACATAATTTCCAAACATAGTAAAAGCGCGATTATCCGGCATCCAATTAATCGAAATACTAAGTTAACCGGAATTTCATTTTTTAGGAAATTTTTTCTGTAATCTAATGGATCATTCTATTATCCGGAATTTCGGGATAACGATTGTTCCGTTTTAATTTATGGTAATTCGATTGTATATAATTTAAGCAAAATCGAAAAAACGCTAAATTAAAAACGCCGAAACTGAAAACTATGAAATCATAAAAATGATAAAACCAAAAAATTTAAAAATTCAGAAATGTAAAACGCACAAAATCAAAAACGGAAATCGCAAAATCATAAAACCGTTAATACCCAAATATGAAAAATCGTTTAATCACAAAAACGCCAATTGTAAAACCGCCAAAACAGCAAACCACAAACGCAAAATCTCAAAAATGCAGAATCGTAAAACGCTAAAACGGAATGCAAAAACACAAAATCTCAAAAACAAAATAACGCAAAATCTTAAAAACGCTAAAATGCAAAAACGCTAAATTGCAAAAACGCTAAATTGCAAAATCGCAAATAGAAAAATCGCAAAAAACATTAAAGCCTATAAATGGAAAAAGGAAAATTCACATATATAAAAACGCAAATCGCAAACGCAAAAATTCAAATACATAAAAACGCAAATCCAAAATCGCAACAGCGCCAAAACGCGAAAATGCAAAAATGCAATATCACAAAAACGCAAAATCGAAAAAACGCTAAAACGGCAAAACACGTAATATCTCAAAAATACAAAATTGAAACAAAAGGTTAAAACGCAAAAATGCAAATACACAAAATCTCAAAAACAAAATAACGCAAAATCTTAAAACGCTAAAATGCAAAAACGTTAAATTGCAAAATCGCAATTGAAAAATCGCAAAAATCATTGAAACCTATAAATGGTAAAACGAAAACATTCACTAATGTATAAACGCAGCACAAACGTTAAATCACAAAAATGCCAAATTGTAGAAACGCCAAAAGAGCAAAACACAAACACAAAATCTCAAAATTGCAAAATCGTAAAACGGAAACATGAAAAAATGCAAAATTAATAAGTCGCAAGTCGGAAAATCATAAAAATATCAAAACGTTTAAATAGTAAAACGAAAAAAATTCAAAAATTCAAATATATAAAAACGCAAATCGCAAAACCGTAACAGCAAAAGCACAAAATCGCAAATACACAATAACGCAAAATTAAAATCGCAAAATATATAATCTCGAAAAATGCCAAATAACAAAGTCATAGTAACGCAATAATTCTAAAATGCTGAGACGCAAAATTGCAAAAAACATAAAATCTCAAAAACATAAGAACGCAAAAATAAAAAAAAAACAATAGTGCAAAAGGAAAAATGGCAACAACTCAAAATCTTAAAAACGCAACATCTCACAAATTCAAAACATTATACTACAAAAACGTAAAAAAAAACGCTAAAGTGCACAAACGTAAAAATTCAAAATTGTAAAAATGTAAATGGTAAAATACCAAAACGCAAAAATACAAAAATGAAATCATTCAATATGTAAGATGGCAGCAAGCCAAAATAGCAAACACGCAAAATAAGAAAAAAATGCAAAATCATAAAAAGCAACATCACAAAAAACGCAAAAACATAAAATAGCAAATATGCAAAATCGCAAAAACATAAATAACACAAAATCTTAAAAATTTTAAAATGCAAAAACGCCATATTGTAAGATCGCAAATCGCAAAATTTTAAAAATGCTAAATAGCAAGAACGGAATACATATTACATAAAATTCATAACATAAAATGGCAAAAGTGGAAAATAGCAAAAACGCAAAATAGGAAAAACACGAAATCGAAAAAACGCAATAACGCTCTAAACGTAAATAATTAACAACACAAAATGCAAAAACATAATTATGCGAACTGCAAACTGCAAAATCGCAAAAATGCAAAATCTCAAAAACATCAAAACGCATATGTGCAAAATTGCAAAATCGTAAAAACGAAAAAACCCAAAATTGTAAAATGGTTAAAATACAATATAGGAAAAACACTAAATTGTGAAAACGCAAAAAATTTAATAGTGCAAATTACAAAAATGCCAAAACGCTAAAACGCAAATCAATTTTCAAAAAAAATGTATAAGGGCCCTGCAAGTAATACAAGAAGGAAATTTGAATTTCGCATTTTTATAATATTTTACGATTAAAAATATTTTGATTTAAACAAAAAGTTGCTTACAAATTCTTCGATACAAATCGAATATATTAAAAGATTTAAAAAATCAAACTGCTAGAAATTATGGAAAAATTTTTTATGTAAAATAATTGTTCAGAGAACATGAGTAAAATCAAATCCAAAAAAAATAATTGTTGACATTTTATTGCAAAAGACTTCCAAAGAACTGCAGTAAATTATGTTGTGAAATTAATCGCATAGTTCAAGGTTAGCTCAAATTATATTGCCTTTCTTAGGAAGCCACATGAAAATGCTTAATGTGACAATTTTAATGAAATTGCAACACAACATTGGCCTTAATGCTCCTCAATTCCGACCCGCTACTTCAGTCCTCTGTCTGGTCAGTATTTCCGCTCAAACTATGCCATGCTGAGCCATTTTGAAGATTATCTCATAATTTTAATGACCATTATAATTTATAGATTATTCTTCAAATATTAATGTTATTAAACGTAAAAAAATTGGCTTTTTGAATACCTAAAATATAAAAACAAGTAAGAACGTTATAGTCGGTCTAGACCGACAATACGATCATGCGTTGAGAGACCCTTTCTCTTAGGTCAAACTAATTAAATAGATGTAGAAAATAAGCAAAAACCAAATTTAAGTGGATTTTTTATAAATTTTTGCAATCGTCTTTCATTCTAGATAAATAATAATTAATTTATACATTTATTGAGTTTGAAGCCAATTTTGGATTTTTTTTTTTATTTATTAATAAAAAACAAAAATTTTTGGATTTTTTTGTTGTTTTTTACTAATAAATAAAAAACAAAAAAAAAATACGAAATTGGCCTCATTTTTAAATTAATAACAACAAAAAGGTCGAAGAAAACACTAATATTTATTAATTAATAATTTTTAAAATAGGGTCTATGATTTTCTGAAAAAAATTTTCATTCAAAGACGCTATTTTAATATTTCCTCGTTCAATTAGTATCTCAAACTGTTTTAATTTAGAAAAGTTTGAAATGCCATTTGCATTCAAGTGAGGCATTTTGAACTCGTTTGAATAAGTATAATCCATGGGCGTATTTCACCATTGACATTACAACTTTGATTTGTTGTACTCTTGAAGTGTACCGATGCAAATCTGTAGTGCAAATATCAATAGTGAGCTTCATCGATACTAAATAAATCGTTTGCTCTTAGCTGTTTAGCATATTTGGCTTTGCTATTATTACTGATGTTATTGTTACAACTGGTGTTGTTGTTTCTTAAATTAGGGAATTCTCCTACCGTTGATTGAAATGAGTTATTTTGTTGCTGTCTGCAGTTATTTTGATTTTTGGAAATTACTCTTTTTCTAGTTTTAAAATAGAGAGAACGTAACGGACAGTTGATGTCGTTTGTAGAGTGATCACTTCTCTCTTTTCCATGTTTTGTAACTACCAAAAATATTTGACCTAGACCCATCTTTTATTATACCGATCGAATCAGAATCACTAGCTGATTCAATTTAACGATGTCCGTCCGTCCGTCCGTCTGTCCGTCTGTGTGTCCATGTAAAGCTTGTAATCAAACTGCAGGTCGCAAATATGAATATATTTTGATGAAATTTGGCAAATAAGCTTTTATCGGCCATAGGATGAATGCTATTGAAACTGGTTAGAATCGGTCCATGTTCAGACTTAGCCCCCATACAAATAACCCCTATGAAATCAACATATGTAAATTGCCATAAGATTCAAATTATCATATAAATCTTAGTCAAATTGGGTTTGTATGTATTTATTACATCCAATAATCAGTAGTCCAAAAAAGATCCCTATTGAACAACTCTTAGTCATAGGCGCCATGTAGAGCTGCTTCCCGCACTTCAATTAAATCTATCAAACAAGTAAGAAAATTATAGTCGGTCTAGACCGACTATACGATACCCTATACCATGCGTTTAGATACCCTATCTCTCCGGCCCAACTAACTGGATATAGAAAATAGGCATAAACCAAATTTGAGTGGGATTTTTATTAATTTTTTCGGCTGCAGATATGAAAAAGTTCATATCGGATGCTATATCTGTATGGGGACTAGGCCCAAAAATTGACTGATCCTGACCATGTTTGGTAAAGTCTCTTGTATTTTGCAAAAATATATACAAACAAAATTTGAGAAGAATCAGTGCAATATTATTGTTTTTTGATAGATTTAAGTGAAGATCGGGAAGCAGCTCTATATGGGGCCTATGACTAAGAGTTGTCCGATAGGGATCATTTTTGGACTACTGATTAATGGATGTAATATAAACATACAAACCCAATTTGACTAAGATTCGTGTGATAATTTGCATCTTATGGCAATATATGTTGATTTCATAGGATTCATTTGTATGGGGGCTAGGTCTGAACATGGACTGATTCTCACCGATTTCAATAGCGTTCATCCCATGGCCGATAAAAGATTAAATACCAAATTTCAACAAAATATATTCATACTTGCGACCTGCAGTTTGATTATAAGTTTTACATGGACACACAGACGGACGGACGGTCGGACGGACACCGTTAAATCGAATCAGATAGTGATTCTGATTCGATTGGTATAATTAAAGATGGGTGTAGGTCAAATATTTTTGGTTGTTACAAACAGCAGCACAAAGTCATTTTACCCAAACCACATAGTGGTATAGGGTATAAAAACAAAAATGTTGCACCGATTCTTCTCAAATTTTATTTGTATATATTTTTGCAAAATACAAGAGACATTACCAAACATGGTCAGGATCAGTCCATTTTTGGGCCTAGGCCCCATATAGATATAGCATCCGATATGAACTTTTTCATATCTGCAGCCGAAAAAATTTATAAAAATCCCACTCAAATTTTGACTTATGCCTATTTTCTATATCCAGTTAGTTGGGCCGGAGAGATAGGGCCTCTAAACGCATGGAATTCTCTTACTTGTTTTTAATTTGTGTTTAACGGACACACACTTGTACGATGTTTTCTGCACATATCATACACGCAGCACTTCGATGACAATGTTCACCGCCATGGTAATACATTGAGCAGTTCCAGCATTGAGTTGGTTTGTTCCTGGAGTTAGATTTGTATTTTTTCCAAGAAATTATAATAATGGAAATTGTTCTTACATATTTAAGGCTATTGGATTAAAATCTTTACGAACAAATTGAAGTTTGTAAACTGCATTGTTGTTCGAACTGAATTTGGTGACCATTTCAGTTACGGAAGAAGGGGATAGGTTGTAGGTTTTTAGTTCTTCGGTGATTTCCTCAGACTTTATGCGGGGTAAACCGTGTAAAAAGGTTGTGTATAACCTATTATCTTTGGAGCCATACGAATGAAACTCCATCTTACTCTCTTTTAGAATTTGCTTGTAGCATTCGTACATTTCTTTACTTGGAACAAAAATTTTGGTACCAATTGAAGTACGTTTGAAAATACAATCCTTACCAAGTAGTTTTTGTATTTCCGTAAATAAGGCGTTAGCTTCTACAGCAATAGGTGGATGTTTGTGCAAATTTGTTGTGCTTTCTTTGTCAGGTCGGGCTGTTCTGGGACTGCCATCGTACCTTAACAAATTCTTTACTAAAATTTTTGTAAACATGTTCCAACCACAAAACTGCTGTTAATTGAAATTACACAATCCTTAGAACAAGGGAAGTTGATTTAGCAATGACCGTCTGTCCATCTGTGTACCGTTCGTTTTTGTATAAAATCGTTTATTAGCATCCCAAAGGAGTTGCTATTTAAAATCGTCAAATCGGTTAAAAGGGTCACGAGATATGAATGAGACTTTGAAAAAAACTTGAAAAAATAAACAGTTCTATTCTAATTCTCTTTTCCAACGGTCTGTAAATAGTTAAAGTGCTTAGCGAACAACTATTTAAAATTAAAAACAAGTAAGAAAATTATAGTCGGTCTAGACCGACTAGAGACCCTATCTCTCAGGCCCAACAAACTGGATATAGAAAATAAGCATAAACCAAATTTGAGTGGGATTTTTATTATTTTTTTCGGCTGAAAAAGTTCATATCGGTATGCTGTATCTATATGGGGACTAGGCCCAAAAATGGACCGATACTGACCATATTTGGTAAAGTCTCTTGTATTTTGCAAAAATATAAACAAACAAAATTTGAGAAGAATCAGTGCAATATTTTGCTTTTTTGATAGATTTAAGTGAAGATCGGGAAGCAGCTCTATATGGGGCCTATGACTAAGAGTTGTCCAATAGGGATCATTTTTGGACTACTGATTAATGGATGTAATATATAAATACAAACCCAACTTGACTAAGATTTGTATGATAATTTGGATCTTATGGCAATATATATTGATTTCATAGGGGTCATTTGTATGGGGGCTAGGTCTGAACATGGACCGATTCTCAAAAATATTAATAGCATTCGTCCCATGGCCGGCGAAAGATTAAATACCACATTTCATCAAAATATATTCATATTTGCGACCTGCAGTTTGATTACAAGGTTTACATGAACACACAGACGGATGGACGGACGGACGGACATCGTTAAATCGAATCAGATAGTGATTCTGATTCGATTGGTATAATTAAAGATGGGTGTAGGTCAAATATTTTTGGTTGTTACAAACAGCAGCACAAAGTCATTATACCCAAACCACATAGTGGTATAGGGTATAACAAGTGTATATTTTTGTTTTTGCAATTGCCTATTCTTGATCTCATTTGAACTCACGTGGCCTGTGGTCATGGTATAATAAGTTTGTGCTGATGTTTGTAACTACCAAAATTAGTTAACCTAAACCCACTTTTTGTTTTATTATCCCATGGAAAAGTTTTAATCAAACTAAAGGCCGCATATATGAATATATTTTGATGAAATTTCGTATATAATCTTTCATAGTGCATGCATGTTCAGAGCTAGTTCCCATATAAATTACTCCTAAGACCGACTTATCATATGTTTATTAGATCTATTTAGCAATCAAATTGGAAGGCGTTACTTTATAGCATGTATCATATTCATTATTACCCACAGAAACATTTTTGAATATCGAAATATAAATGGATCAACAAGTTACACACGCAATAATAAAACGATCATAAGCAAGATGTTTTTAGTAAAACTGATATAATATCACTGCAAACAATTAACTATTTTGATGTTGTGCATCGCTCGTTGTTTGTTCTTTAAATTCTAGCCAAAGGTGTTCTTTCCATTGCTGTACTTTCCTCCGTAAGCATTTTAGTACTATAAATATACATCGATTTTGTACAATAAAGACAATTATTTGCTTAACGCCACAAGAGCTCCAACTAGCTTTGTTTAAATTAAAAGTATTAACAGTTCCATCTAATGGACAATGGCAAAAACAAAGAGCTGTTCATATTACAAGACTTGTAATTGATCTGGCTATGTTAATGTAGAGAAAGCTAAAAATTAGAAAAGCTCAGCTTGTTCATACACACTCTCGTATATAAAAAGAAAAACATTTCGCATGTTCTTTTCTTTCAAATGTTGAGTTAAATAGTTGATTAAGCATGAGTTGAAGTAATAGGCAGAAGGATGCTGACGATGAACAAGTCGCTTTGTTCGAAAGTAGCTACTCCATCTAGCGCTGCCTTCAATTTTTTTCTAATATTTCTATTACATTACAAAAATTATTATCTTTCTTTCATTAGAAAAATATATACATGATCTTAAACCGAACAATAAATGACTAATTATTCCAATACAGATCAACAATACATAACAATAACATAAAGAAAAGTGTTATCAAAAGAGATCTTTCTGTATCATCTGTTCGAGAGGAAATTAGATCCGTAAGCAAGAGATATCTGCAAAGACTAAGTAATCACGATAACCCTGTGGCTATCACATTATTAGACGACACCAACGAAATTAAAACACTAAAGCGCAGCCATATCTTAGATCTCCCGTTTTGAAAATAAATTATCACTAAATATACTAAAAATCATCTTATTTATTTTGTTTTATGTTATGTATCTCATTGGAGTTACATAACCTCTGTGATGTATCTATTTAATCAAATTTGCTTATTATCCTTGGATAGATTGTAAATAAAGAATGAAATAATAATAAAAAAAAAAATATATATAAAGAAATAATAATTACTTGGCGTTGCAATTGTAACTTAAATATCAGAAATATTATATATTATGTGGCTCTTAATTTGCGCTGCACTGTACTTCCGTTTATATGTTTACAACTAACTCACACCTTAAGTGTTGATATCAACACTGTACAAGTGATAAGCTCATATACGACTTACTTACATACAAACTGCTTATAGTTATTTGAACATATTCGTACATATTCTAATATTCTTTACAACAATGTATATGTATTGGAGAACATAGAAACGCTGGCTCTGTATGACAGTATCAACACCACCATTGCCACAATATTCACATCCGTATAGTGAAACACATTTGTATATAGATATATATATATTTTAGCTAAATAAAGTTAAAATGTTATATGTAGTCTTACATAGTTATAACATGTTATATTTTCAAAAAGCATACATCTTCTTTACAATCATTTACCACACATGTACCTATACCACCGGTAGTTTTTTAATATGAGTTACTCATACTTTATGGACTCACCTTCTTGTACAATTAAATAAATGTATGTATAGTTATCGTTGGGTGAAATATAAAGTGATCATTTTTAAGAAACTAATAAAAGAAACATATAACAACATGGAAAACTTTTCGCAAAACGCGAATAAGCTTAGATGTTACGGAAAATATTGATTTTGAATAACTCGACTTCATTTAGAATCAACTCGAAATTCTGTTATAAACTATAGCTCCCCATAACTCGAGTTTCGAGCTACTCGAGTGGTCGAATATTAAATGAGCTACTCGTGCCGAACTAAAAGCTCGACCACTTTCCATCTACATGTATGAAAATATACACTCCAAGTTATATTAATAGATCACTCACCTGAAATATTAAAGCATTCCATTCAAATGTATAAAAATATGTTCTTTGTATATGTTTGATATCAATTTTAACAAGTAAGAGTGTTAAATTCGACTGTGCCGAATCTTTGATACCCTCTCCACCTCGGTTTGAGTATTGATAATAAATGTGAACAAAATATTGGAAGAAGTAAACAATTTGTTAAACTTAACATCAAAATAATTCAGCAAATTCTTTGGTTTGATCTGGATTTTTGTTTATTCCAAGAGTTGTTATATAAAGCTTTCTCATATTAGTAATTCGCGCTCCAGCGAGGAAAGATCGTTTTCGTATTTTCTATTATTTCGAATAAAAGAAAAGACGTTTCGGTGTTTGGTTTTGATCATCGTGGTAGCTGATCGGCAGGCGTTTTCGGTTATATGACATAATTAGTTAATTAATTTAGTTTAAGTTTTTGCTAGATATAGCTCGCCTTAACCTCTATTGCGAAGGTAATGGTTGTGTAGGGTGGCTATAGGCATTATATCGTGCAAATTGGAGATGGCTGTATAGTTTCTTTTAACTGGCCAAATAGTTCTTCATTGCGGATCGAGTAACAAAATAATAACCAAAAAAAAGCTCTCTCAATTTTTTTGTTAAAATATTGCCATATTTGCAATACATTTTTTTGTTTACATACTAAAAGGAAGTTTTCACTATTTACACAATACAATACAAAATCTAACCCAGTGATGACAACTTTTGATTTTGAATTAAATTATGTTAATAAAATATATTTTCATTTATTGGCTCCCGGGAATTATTATCGAACTTCAATGTTTTGGGTTTTTACCTTGCCTACCATGAAGTCAAATTTTGAAATCATCATGAACACTGGTTCAGATTAGGGATGCCAAACGCTAAAAACCAAATGGTCCAAAAATTTTAAATAAAATAAGTTGTTATCTTTATTTTCTGAAAAACTTAAAATTATCATCCAAAAAATTGTGAGAAATAATATATAAATAACACTCTCATCAAATTTTTAAAAATTCAATTGATGTCTTCCAAATTCCAAGTTATTATTTCCGACGTTTTAATATGATTTTCTGAAATTCAACTGATATTTTCTAACTTATAATTGGAAATCTGAATTCCAGTTTTTAGAATTGATATATTCTTAAATTTGAATGGAAAATTTAAAAGGTATTTTGTATTTATTGTAATAGTGGTGCTTTAGTAATTATAAAAAATTTTTAAAAATTATATGTAATCGCAATCAGATATTTTGTAGGAAAAGCAGAATAATAATTTTATATATCTATGTAGAACTGTTTTGAAAACAAAAAAAAAAAAAAAAATCATTGATGAGCTTGGTAACTCTATTTTGTAAACACAACAAAAAGTTAACATGCCAAACTTATGGTCATATTTGTAAAAGAATAATGGAAAAACGAATGAAATAAAAAAGACCAGCGCTGTGTATACTCTTAATATTGTTGTGTTCGATATCTAATGGAAAATGTTGACATTCATGTTAAAGTAGAAATAACTATTGCAAAGCTAATTAGAACAAAAATTGCGGCGCCATCTACTGTGGCATAACAACAGTGATCGAAATGAAGTTTGATATCTAATTGAAAATGTTGACATTCATGTTAAAACAGAAATAACGATTGCAAAGCTAATTAGAACAAAAATTGTGGCGCCATCTACTGTGGCATAACAACACTGAGCAAAATGAAGTGACACTCTGTTTGTTAATATAAAAGAAATGTATTTTCCCTAAAACAAAATACATATTGGAGAAATTTACATATGTAAATAAAAAACAAGTAAGAAAATTATAGTCGGTCTAGACCGACTATACGATACCCTATACCATGCGTTTAGAAACCCTATCTCTTAGGCCCAACTAACTGGACATTGAAAATAAGCAAAAACCAAATTTGAGTGGGATTTTTATTAATTTTTTTGGCTGCAGATATGAAAAAGTTCATATCGGATGCTATATCTATAAAGGGACTAGGTCCAAAAATGGACCGATCCTGATCATGTTTGTTAAAGTCTCTTGTATTTTGCAAAAATATGTACAAACAAAATTTGAGAAGAATCAGTGCAATATTTTTGTTTTTTTAATAGATTTAACTGAAGATCGGGAAGCAGCTCTATATGGGGTCAAAGGGATCATTTTTGGACTACTCATTAGTGGATGTAATGAACGCATACAAACCCAATTTGAGTAAGATCTATATGACAATTTGGATCTTATGGCAATTTATGTCGATTTCATATGGGTAATTTGTATGGGGGCTAGGTCTGAACATGGACCGATTCTCACCAATTTCAACAGCGTTCATCCCATGGCCGATAAAAGCTTATATACCAAACTTCATCAAAATATATTCATATTTGCGACCTGCAGTTTGATTACAAGCTTTACATGGACACACAGACGGACGGACGGATGGACGGACGGACGGACGGACGGACGGACGGACGGACGGACGGACGGACGGACGGACATTGTTAAATCAACTCAGAAAGTGATTCTGATTCGATCGGTATAATTAAAGATGGGTCTAGGTCAAATATTTTTGGTTGTTACAAACAGCAGCACAAAGTCATTATACCCAAACCACATAGTGGTATAGGGTATAAATATAACGACTTGTTTCTAACATGCGGTTATTAGGAATATACATGTGTATGTATATTATTATATCATCGCGGCGATGACAAAAATGAATTAAAATATTTTTTTTAGTGATGCCAAAACAATGAAAACTTAAAAATTTTTCTACCAGAGCTGTCCTATTGAGGCCTTGATCGGGACAAGAACAACATAGAAAGTCATATTTTTTCAAGACCTTTTTTAGTTCTTCATTCAGATCTCGCGCCCTATTCAACCGATTTGGACGATCTTAAAGAGCAAACTTTCCAGAAAGTCAGTGAATCATATTTTATGTAAACGATCACAAATATATATAGTTTATGGGGTCCAGAAATTTTTTTCTAATTATTACGGAATGACAAACTTATATATACCCTCTGCACACTGTTGTGGAGGGTATAACAAGTAAGAAAATTATAGTCGGTCTAGACCGACTATACGCTACCCTATACCAAGCCCTTAAAGACCTATCTCTTCGGTCCAACTAATTCGATATAGAAAATATGCATAAACCAAATTTGATTGGCATTGTTATTATTTATTTTGGCTGCAGATATGAAATAGTTCATATCGGATATATGGTAGTTGTATATGTGGACTAGGTCGAAATATGGACCGATCCTGACCATATTTGGTAAAGTCACATATAACAAGTAAGAAAATTATAGTAGATCTAGACCGATACGATACCTTATACCATGGTTTAGAGACCCTATCGCTTCGATCCAACTAATTCGATATAGAAATTAAGCAAAACCCCAATTTGAGGGGAACTATTTTTAATTTTTTGGGTGCAGATATGAAAAATTCATTTCGGGTGCTATATTTATATGTGGACTAGGTCGAAAAATAACCCGATCCTGACCATACTTGTTAGTCACTTATATTTTGAAAAAATATATACAAACCAAATTTGAGAAAAATCTGTTCAATATTTTTGTTTTTTTAATAGATTTAAGTGAAGATCGGGAAGCAGCTCTATATGGGGCCTATGACTAAGAATTTTCCTATAGGGATTATTTTTGGACTTCTGATTAATGGATATACTAAACACGTACAAACCCAATTTGACTGAAATCTATATGATAATTTGGATCTTATGGCAATTTATGTCGATTTTATAGGGGTCATTTGTATGGGGACTCGGTCTGAACACGGACCGAATTTCACCAATTTCAGTAGCGTTCATCCTATGGCCCATAAAAACTTATAAACTAAATTTCATGAACATATGTTCATATTTGCGACCTGTAGTTTGATTACAAGGTTTACATGGACACACAGACGGACGGACGGACATCGCTAAATCGACTCAGAAAGTGATTCAAATCAAAAGAGAAGTAAAAACTACCTGTAGTTGCTAAAGGGTCAATCAACTTACTTATAAGGATGCAGCGCATTGTGAAAAATGATAACGGAACTTAGAGATTTCGAAGAAGCTGACTTCGGTAGCAGCTGTTTGTATGCAGACGTGGAGGAGTACTGTGTGACTGACCAGGAAAAAACGAATGGAGCCTTAAATACCTAGGGCAAATATTATTTGATAGTCTTGGCCATCTTGTGGATTTCATACAGAGATGGGGCTGATTCTCTTTTCTCTACTCCCATTTCTTTTTCTAAAACATTCCCAACTTTGCCTTTCGAGTGAGTAAGAAAATTAAAGTCGGTCTAGACCGACTACACAATATCCTATACCATGTGTTTAGAGACCCTATCTCTTAGGCCCAACTATTTATTGGGTATAGAAAATAAGCATAAACCAAATTTGAGTGGCATTGTTATTAATTGATTTTCCTTTGAATATGAAAAACTTGATATCGGATGCTATATTTATGAGAGGACTAGATCGGGAAATGGACCGATCCTGACCATATTTGGTAAGGTCACTTATTTTTCGTTAAAACATACACAAACCAAATTTGAGAAAATCTGTGTACTATTTTTATTTTTTGAAAGATTTAAGTGAAGATCGGGAAGCAGCTTTATATGAGGGCTATAACTGAGAATTATCAATTTGGACTACTTACTAATGGGTGTAATAAATACACACAAACCCAATTTGAGCGAGATCTGTATGATAATTTGGATCATACGGCAATTTAAGCCGATTTCATAGGTATCATTTGTATGGGGACTATGTCTGAACATGCACCAATTTTCGTACATGCCATTGCTGGGAGAAGATAACATACCAAATTCCATCAAAATATGTTCACATTTGCGACCTGTAGTTTGATTACAAGGTTTACATGAACACACAGACGGACAGACGGACGGTCAGACATCGCTAAATCGACTCAGAAAGTGATTCTGGGTCGATCGGTATAATAAAAGATGGGTTTAGGCCAAATATTTTTGATAGTTACAAACATCAGCACAAAGTCATTATACCCAATCCACATAGAACATACCGAAGTATTGATCTTCAAACAGATATCAGTACTACAACCGCCGCTGCCACATCCATGGATTTCTTCTCAGAATACGACCCTGGTGAAGGTACATCCTATGAAACATCAAAGGACCCAATCCTAGTCACACAAAACCAATTGCATGGAATTGTTGCAAATTTGTGTTTGACTCAGAAAAAATCAGAACTACTGGCTTCATTTTTGAAAGGAAATAATATGCTGGCGAAAGGTACCAAAGTAACAGCATATCGAAAACGCCAAAAAGAGTTAGAAATAAGGTAACTATAGAGTGTGCATATTTTGAATTCCTAGATTTTTCTAATATCTTTGTCAGAGTGCACAATTTAAACATGTTAACGATTGAAAACAATTTTCGTTTCAGGTACACAGGAAAGAAATCTCCAGATGCAATACTCGCTGAAATTTGTTGGTGGTATAAAAACACCTTCGAAGAAGAGGAAGACGAGGAAAAAGAGGAAGAAGGGGAAGACAAAGATGAAATTCCAAAATATCTGTTGGACGAAATTATCGACCTTTCTGATGATGATGACGATGACCAAGATATTAGAGAGAGCAGTGATGTTGATCCACAGCCGCTTGCTAAACTGCAACTGGCCATATCATTAATTTAATTTATTTAATTTTTTACTTAAAACTTTTCATAACTAACATTTCAAAAATATATTTTTTCAATATTTTTATAATTTCTTTTTCAATGTTTCTTCAAAACCAACACTGAACAAAATTGATACATAAAAAATGAGAAGTAAATTAATATTAAGCTGGAAAACGCAAGTTTTGTATTATGAAATGAAATTTATTGAAGAAACTGAGAAGCATATTATAGATCAAACAGAAAGCAAAAAAATTTTAGTTTTGTGGAAAATATTTTCAAAAAGCATGAAAAACAAATAATTTTTCCAATATTTTGCTTTATAAGCACCACAAAAGTTTTCTAAATCAATTTTTTAAAAAATTTCGATTGTTGCACAGGCCTCTAGCAATAATTTGGCTTTTACAGATTGAAAAAATATTAATTAGTCGACGACTTATAGCCAAAAAACCATATAAACAACATGCTGAAAATCGGCATTTGACTGCAAAGTTCGAAGGTCGATTAAAAAAAAAAATTCGAACTAACATAAACAAACGCCGCGATACGGGCCTTCTAATTTAGCCTCTAGTTTCACCCGTCATTCTCAGAATCGACCTAACTTTTGCTGACCTGAATTTGTTACACAGTGTTATTTAAACAATAGCGTATGATATACAATATTCCACCACATGGTTGTGTAGTGTACCACACATGTCTACAATGCATACATGATACATAGAACAGACAATCAATAGTATCGATGACAATTTAAAATATCATTTACACAATGTGTATATGCAACAGACAATATCGATAATGAGTCAAACTGTTCTATGCATGGCATGTACATATGTAAATATGTAACAAATAATATGTGAGTGACTCATATTATTTGAGTGCATACCAAGCAAATAACATTGTAATTGGAATGTAGAATAAAGCAATACGATCCTTCATAGTACTGAGTGAAACAAATGTAACACTAACTATATGCTAGAATAAGTTAAATCATGACAAATTGTATAAAAAGGGTGTAAAACCCAAAATAAAACAGACTTGAATTTTAAACACTAAATCGGCAACAACTGCCTTAGTTTTATTACAAAAGTTTCCATTTGCCCTTACAATAGTAAGATCGGCAAATGCAATAGCACAACCAGTGGCAAACTCTGCCGGTTGTAAAACCCTACACTCCTAAATACATAACACAGGACACCACAAGCACAACCAGTGGCAAACTCTGCCGGTTGCAAGGACCACACCCCTAATAGTTAGCCTTTAACCACCACATATTTATAACACCACCTATTCATAACACCACATGGCGATCCTTTGGACGACGACCTCGGAACTAATTTAAACACTTTCATCTAAACATCATATATAAACACATGTCCGACGAATACGTTCCTTCATCCTTAAGTGTTCCAGCAACACCACCACCAGCATACAAACCGATGGTACAAGGACCAAAACGGCTTACAATCGAGGAATACAGGCAAAGCCTAGCGAGGAAGACAGAGAAAAAATTAACAGCAATACCGATAGTCGACACAAAGATTGCTAAGAAGAAAAGAGGAGGACGGCTAGTGCACGAACGGAGAAAATTAGCAGACCTGCTACGCATTGTAAGGGAAGAAGAAAATCCAATCCCGTGGGAAAAATCGCAAGAAATTTGGTCAAAGATTGAGGAACTGAAAACCAGCATAAAAAGGAACAAAAAAAAAGAACAAGAAAAATAAATAATTAACAGATACAAAAAGAAAATTTTTTTTTTAAATCAGAGAACATTTAAATAAATAGAAACTTATTATAAAATGTGTACAATTATACGAAGCATTGTATTTCCATTGATTATATTTATAACAATTACAATATTGTTGTTCAGGGCTATTCAGGGTGAAATCAGAGGAGTAGCATCGAAATTACATGACACTATTGAAAAATCCGATGTAATAGATAAAATATTTTCAATCAGCAAACACTTTATAAGAAGAAAATAAAATATGCCTTTCAATGACATATTAGAGATATTATTTATATTTATATTATTACAATTAGCAATTATAATATTCTTAAATTACATAAAATTAATTTTAATAATTGAAGAAAAAATTTTTTTTTTAAATGTACTATTTTAAATAAATAATTGAAAACATAATTGTTAGAAATATTGTTTATGAAATTGTCTATTATACTATTTTTAAAATAAAAAAGAGAAAAGAAAATTTTTGTAAAATTATCTAAATGGAAGAACAAATTGGAAAATTAAAAGAGTTATTAAAAATTTTAAAGAAAAGTCCAGGAAGGACATATACAAAGAAAACTATCCAAAACAAATTAGCATATATTGAGGAACTAAGAAAAGAATTTCAAATAACAAAAATTGAACAAGGAAATACAATAACTTCTGAGGAAGAGTTTAATAATATATATGAGGACATTAAGGAATATTTACTAGGAAAATCTACAGAAACGGAAACAGAAGACACTAAAATGGCAGCATTTAGTTTAGAAACAGTTTCAAAAACACTATCATTGTTCACCGGTAATTATGTAGAATTAGAAGGTTTTCTAATAACAGCAGAACTCATCAACAAAACTTTATCAGAGACAGCAAAAATAGATTTTCTACAGTACATATATCATGCTAAGCTTACCTCAAATGTCAGAACAGCAATAGGGAGCTATACAAAGCCAGAAAATTTTGAAGAACTAAGGAAATTATTAGAACAAAGATACAAAAGCAATAAGACAATACCAGAACTACAGGCTAAATTGAATACACTATTCCAAAGGAAAATGTCTATAAATTCATTCAAGGAAAAGATAACGACGACAATAGATAACCTAAACAAGTTAGGTATCGAGGAACTGGGAAATGGCGTAACAGAAGCAGAGAAAAACGTAATAATTAGACTGAATAATAAATTAGCTTTAGACATTTTTAAAAAAGGTTTGAATGAGAACTTTAAATCGACCATATACGCAGCTCGACCTAATAATCTGCAAGAAGCATCCGAGCTCGCATTGGAATTGGAAAATGAGCGAAAAGTAAATCATAACTCAGTTTTACATTTTAGAAATGAACGACCACATTACTCACAGCGGAACCAGACTAGAAATAACAACTCGTCTAGAAGTTTCAGTAGAAATGACAGTTACACCAATACTGGAAATAGGCACAACACAGATAGGAACTTTAATAGAAACAATAACGATAACAGAAATAATACTAACTTCAGTAGAAATAATAATTTTAGGAATAACAACAGAAACAATGGGGGAAACCAGAATAACAATAACAATAGAAACAATGGACACATACATACTATACAAACTTCGGGAAACGAGTCAGGCCCGGAATAGATGGATATTCTGAACGGCCAAAATTAAGAGTATTTAAAGTATCCGACAACAACACAAATTTTATATACGCCAAATACAAGAATAAACAACTAACATTTCTCATAGATACAGGCGCAGACATATCACTCTGTCGAATGCAAACAGACTTTGAAGGCGAACAATATGAACCAGATGAAAAATGTAAATTAACAGGAATAACTACAGAAGAAATTTATTCTCTAGGCAAAATAAAATTAGAATTGTCACTAACGACCGAAATATACAGACACTCTTTCCAACTAGTAAAATCAGACTTTCCAATAGAAACAGACGGAATATTAGGTAGAGATTTTTTGAGAAAATACCTTGGTAAAATCGACTATGAAACATATACAATTTCTTTGTTTAATAATGATGAAACAATTACACTTCCCATGCAAGCGAAGGCACTTGATACAATGCATGTAACAATACCACCAAGAACAGAAATTATCCAAGCAATAAAATTGAACCTCACAGAAGATTGCGTCATATTCAATAATGAATTGAAGGAAGGAATTTTTCTAAGTAATTCAATAGCACCCAAAAGCGGCATGACACATATAAAAATATTAAACACAACGAACGACGCGGTAATTTTAAAGGGTATTCAACTTCAAACTGACCCACTTAAAAACTATAACATATTAAATTACAATAGCATACACAGCGACGAACGTTTTGAAAAGATATTGGATGACTTACAATTAAATACTAATGACAATAATGAAAAAACAGAATTAGTAAAAATATTTAAAAAATATCAGAATGTATTTCACTTGGAAAACGAAAAATTAACAGTCAACAATTTTTACAATCAGAAAATCACAACCTCAGACAACACACCCGTATATATAAAGAACTACAGGTTACCACATTCACACACAAATATAATAAATGAACAGGTGCAGAAAATGCTTAATGATGACATAATAGAATCATCAGTCAGCCCATACAATGCTCCACTCCTTTTGGTACCAAAAAAGAACACGGAGAACAAAAAGAAATGGAGACTAGTAGTAGATTTTAGGAAACTAAATGACAAAATTGTTAATGACAAATTTCCATTAACTAGATTAGAAGACATTTTAGATAAATTAGGCAGAGCCAGATGGTTTTCTACACTCGATATGACTAGTTCATTTCATCAAATCAAATTGGACAAAGATTCTAGAGCATTAACAGCTTTTTCTACACAGCAAGGTCACTATCAATTTAAAAGACTGCCATTCGGACTGAAAATTTCTTCAAATAGTTTTCAGAGAATGCTTACAATAGCACTTTCGGGACTAGAATCCGAAGCATTTCTTTACGTAGATGACATTATCGTGTACGGATGTAGTTTGCAACATCACAATCGAAATTTAATAAAAGTATTGAACAGGTTACAACAGTATAATCTAAAACTTAACCCAAAAAAATGTTGTTTTTTGAGACCAGAAGTAGTCTATCTGGGACATTTAATAACAAAGGACGGTGTGAAAACAGACCCAGCCAAGTACGAAGTAATAAAAAATTATCCAACACCCACAAACACGGACGAAGTAAGACGATTCATTGCATTCTGCAACTACTACAGAAAATTCATACCAAATTTCGCTGACATTGCCAAAAGTCTAAATGCACTATTAAAGAAGAAAGCAAAATTTTTATGGACAGAAGAATGCCAAAACGCTTTTGATAAACTAAAAGAAAAGTTAATGAAACCCCCTGTACTACAATACCCAAATTTTGAACAACCTTTTATTTTAACTACCGACGCTTCAAACTATGCATTAGGAGCCGTTTTATCCCAAGGCGAAATAGGCCAAGATTTACCCATTTCATATGCTAGTAAATCATTACAAAAACATGATATCAATAAACCGATAATTGAAAAGGAACTATTAGCAATTCATTGGAGTATAAATTTTTTCAAACCTTACCTGTACGGTAGAAAGTTCATAGTAGTAACAGACCATAGACCTTTAATCTCACTATTTTCACATAAAAACCCTTCATCAAAGATGACTAGAATTAGATTGGATTTAAGTGACTATGATTTTTCAATTGTTTATAAAAAAGGAAAGATGAATACTAACGCTGACGCACTTTCCAGGATAGAAATTAACTCAGATATATTAAAACAGATGATACCACGAAACCATGAAGAGAAAGAGAGAAAAATATTAGTAACAACACGGGCCATGAAAAATAAAATTAATGAGGCAACAACTAAAGATATGTATAAAATGATAAATAATGAAGAAAACAATAATAATGAAAATAATACACGTGTAGACAGAAATAAATTGGAAACATGTAACTCTCAGAAGCCTGATCAACTTCAAATATGGGAATGCACCTCCATTAATGACGTCAAAAATATAAAGAAATTGCAATTTAATGAAATAGAGAATATAGAAGATATCGATATAAAAATTGAAAATAATATAGTGCACATAGGACGTAATGATAATTCATCGAAACCAGTTTCGACCATGAAGAAATTACGTACCCAAAATATTAATAATGGAAAATATAATGAAAAGCTAGCAAGATTCAGCAATAATTCAGCGAAACTAGATTCGTTACTGAAGAACCTGATATCTAAAATGAGAAAGGAAAATATAAAGGAAGTAGCGCTACCAAATAATGATAAAATATTTAAAGTATATACAAAAGAAGAAATAAAAGAAGCATATGCAAAGATAAAAATAAATGATAAAAGTCCTCAACTAAAAATATTAATATATAATGCCCCAAAGAGAATAACAAACGAAATATTAAAATACAAACTAATAGATGAATTTCATAATGCCACCCATGCAGGCCACTTGGGTATAAGAAAAACAGTAATTAAACTAAAACAGCGGTATATTTGGAAAAACATGAATAAGATGGTGAAGAGTTTTGTATCATATTGCGATAAGTGTAACAAAAACAAACAAACAAAACACATAAGGGAACCATTCACACTAACAAACACACCAGGCAACAGTTTTGAAGTGATTTCAATTGACACTGTAGGACCGCTTCGAATTTCAAATGATTACCGATACATTTTAACAATGCAATGTGAGCTGACAAAATTCATCGTTGCACACCCAATGTCAACAAAAGATGCAATTACAACAGCCAAAACATTGGTCGAACAATTTATTTTGAAGTATGGTCAATTTAAGGTACTTAAGTCAGACAAGGGAACAGAATTTACAAATGAGATAATGCGTAACATATGCTCATTATTACAGATAAAACAAGCATTTTCAACACCCTATCACCATCAAACACTAGGTTCAGTTGAGAGGAATCATAGAGTTCTGAATGAGTTTTTATTGACAACAGCAACTGATTATGAATGGGACAAGTGGATTCCATATTTCACTTTTGCCTATAATACAGCACCACACATTGACACAGGCTACACACCATTTGAATTAGTATACGGAAAGTTACCATGCTTGCCATCTGACATTCTAGAAAATGAAAATGAAAATAAATTCTACAACTATGACGACTACGTTAGAGAACTACGAGTTAGATTACAATTCTCGTTGAATAGAGCAAAAGAAATGACAATTAGTATAAAAAATAATAGAATTGAAAAGGATAAATATAGCAACCAACCTAAACTAGATATAGGAGATTTAGTTCTAATAAGAGTAGAGAATAGAAAGAAAAACCAAAGTCCATATAAGGGACCATATAAAATTGTTAAGAGAAATGGTGTAAACACCACTATAGATTATAATGGCAAAGAAAAAGAATTGCACAATAACAATTTAAAGAAATATATAGAATATTAAGAAATATCATAAGAATAATTGTTAATTAATACAATATTTTAATAACAAATTGTATATAAATATTTTAACCAATAAATTTAAGAAATTTTGTAACGGTATTATGAAGTTGATAAGAAAAATTATGCAGTTAAATATTACCTCCCTAATTTTTCTCTTAAGGGTAAGGGTGTAGTGTACCACACATGTCTACAATGCATACATGATACATAGAACAGACAATCAATAGTATCGATGACAATTTAAAATATCATTTACACAATGTGTATATGCAACAGACAATATCGATAATGAGTCAAACTGTTCTATGCATGGCATGTACATATGTAAATATGTAACAAATAATATGTGAGTGACTCATATTATTTGAGTGCATACCAAGCAAATAACATTGTAATTGGAATGTAGAATAAAGCAATACGATCCTTCATAGTACTGAGTGAAACAAATGTAACACTAACTATATGCTAGAATAAGTTAAATCATGACAAATTGTATAAAAAGGGTGTAAAACCCAAAATAAAACAGACTTGAATTTTAAACACTAAATCGGCAACAACTGCCTTAGTTTTATTACAAAAGTTTCCATTTGCCCTTACAATAGTAAGATCGGCAAATGCAATAGCACAACCAGTGGCAAACTCTGCCGGTTGTAAAACCCTACACTCCTAAATACATAACACAGGACACCACAAGCACAACCAGTGGCAAACTCTGCCGGTTGCAAGGACCACACCCCTAATAGTTAGCCTTTAACCACCACATATTTATAACACCACCTATTCATAACACCACAGTTGTATGTTATAAACTGAAAAGTATCCCATCGACCAGTTTTTATCACAATATCAGTTAATACAGGTTAAATTGGTTAATTCTTATGATACCAAGACAACATTTAAATCAACATTTAAATAAAAAACACATCCTTCTAAATTAAAGGTAAATCGCCCTATCACATTTCGGCAAACGATACATAGATAGTAAATGTATTATCATTCATCTGTTGTTTGTAACTTGTACCATAATACTTTTAGTTGCTACAACTCCTGCCACTATTTGTGCCGTTGACTAAAAACCACTTGGGACTTAGCAGTGAGTTTTGTAAATAACTTCCCTGAGTCGCGCTGCATGCTTTCAATCTATGTATATTAACACTGAAAATAGAAACTAGAGTAGAAAACTTCCACATTAGAAAGTAAATAGAACGGATTCATTTAACATCATACATTTTAAATATAATATGTGGGTGAATTGTTATTAAAGTTTTATTTTAGCTATTAAATATGCTTTCACCATGATCGAGTTTTTTAAACAAGTATAATAGTTACGGACATGAGGAACATTTGACATTAATGCAGATTATTATGTACCCATAGTGGTGTAATTCTTTAAATTTAAAATAGATATTTATATATTTATATATTTACTAGCTGTTTCTACCCGGTCTTGCCCGGGATCCAAAGGGCTTTGACTTGAAAAATGGTTCACTATGCTTACCAGGCGCTGAGTACTTAGTCCCCGATGAACCATTCGTCAAAAAAATTAACTTACTCCCAAAAAATTTTTATGGGATTGGGGAATTTGTTCATGGTGAAAAAATTCCCTATGTTCACGTTTTTTGGGGGAACAAATTCATGTTTTATTTCAATTTAAAATTTTGCGATTTTTTAATTTAGAACTTTTTTCTATAAGACGCTACAGCAAAAATACTTCAAAAATAAGCTGCGAAACCGCCTTAATTTTTTTTTTTTTAATTTTATTTATTTTGTAAACATCAAATATAACGGAATCGTTTGCAAATTAAAGGAATCAGAACTTTTAAAAATTGAATTACTTTATTAAATAAGTGATCATCATTGAGCAGAGATGACAAAGAAAACCAGAAAATGAATGCGACGTTTAATATTGTGCCGCAATATTGCTTTAAGCAACTGCTTATAGTATATGTATAGTAATTATTGCACATACGTAGATAACATTTATCATAAGACTTTTCACTGAGCTGTGTCCCGCGAGCGATCGCGTCCGCGTCCGCGCGTTTGGCAGCCATACCATTGCTGCCGCGCAGTTGTTGTCAACCTATTTTAATTTCCAAATATTATTTTTCAGATCATCCGATATTTGAGCGCAGCTGTGTTCCGCGAGTGCATCGCGTCGCGTCCTCGCGCCGCGCGCCGCTTTCGCGTATCGCAATTATGTTATTGAAAAGAATAGAGATCTTAAATACGTTTATTGAGAGCAGTATGATGATTTTGTTCATTTCTTTTGGGGACCTTTATTTAAAAATTTGGAAAATTTGTTCCTTTTTTGGGGAATTTGTGCATTGTTGGCTAAGTGCTGAGCGCATGCTTACCACTACAACTTAGCATGGATTATTTTGAGTGTATTATGTCTAAAAGTTACGAATTTTGGTTATTCTAGAGCTTGGGGATTCTGGTTTTTCCTTCTGGTGCATATACGAAAAGCTTGTGCTGGCTCCCAAGTCTGGAGTAGGCGACAAATAATTGTCTACGAAAAAAACAGGGAGATTCTAAGTTGATTCCTGCTACCGTAAGAGATGGTCCTCTTACGTACGTTATGTTAGGAACAACTTTTTGTACCATCTCTCGCAATGAAAAACCAACTTACAAAAGTCTTCTGGTAGGGATATTACAGTTGGAAACTCGTTTCCGGAGTTTCAGATTCCCTCGACTAAGCTTGGCTTAGCTGCTGGATTTCTAGACGCACTGGAGTAGATTCAGGCATTTCCGCTTCTCTTACAAAGCTTGTCTTGATCTTTGGCCTTCAAGACGTCATTGTCTAACTCGTTGAGACTCGATACGAGTTTGGGTCTGATCAGGTTCTCTAGAGTTCTGTTTTGTTTAAGCCTTTTTGCATTTCAGGTAATACGCCCTATATGCTATGCTTTCATGTGCAAGGCACAATTGCAAATAGTTATTTTTCCACCTTTACAACTCATTTATATAATGAAAAAGATGAAATGGAAATATTTGTAATAGTTTGCTTTCCAATGTAGCCAAAAGGCAAGATGGAAATAAATGTAATATTTTGTTTTCCATTGTATTTAAAAAGGCGAGATGCAAATATTTATAATCGGAATAATCCTGCAGCGGTAGTCAACCTATGAAATAAATCTGCACTAATTTTGGGGTCTTGCAACTCATATAGTTAAAAAGATAAGCCGGGAAAATTTGTAACAGGTTGATTTAAAATCTTCATTTCATAATGGTGTAAACGCAAGAGTAGTAAGTAAAGAGATTTATGTAAAAAATTTTTGGGAAGTCCATTGAAAAATTAAAATATGAACAAACACTAAAAGCGTATAGAGAAAATTAAAAAAGTGGGCGTGTGCCGATAAAAGTATATGACGACCTCACCTGGGATCTGAGAATAATGTGCAGTAAAATCGAGCGAAACCCATAAAAAATTAAAAAAGTGGTCGCAAAAGTAGTCGTGGCCGATAAAAAGCATATGGTGACTTTCCTTGTGGTACAGAGATCGTGTGTACCAAATTTCAGAGGAAATCGTTAACAAATAAAAATTTGTATTGCGAACAAATATACCAAAAAGCAGAACATGAATTGTATATAAAAAGTGGGCGTAAAAGTAGGCGGGGCCAATAGTACGTGTATGGTGATCTTAGCTGGAGTACAGGGATTGTGTGTACCAAATTTCAGAGAAAATCGTTAACAAATAAAAATTTGTACAGCGAACAAAAATACCAAAAAGCAGAAAATGAATTGCACATAAAAAGTGGGCGTAAAAGTAAGCGTGGCCGGTAAGAAGTATATGGTGACCTTAGCTGGTGTACAGGGATTGTGTGTACCAACTTTCAGAGAAAATCGTTAACAAATAAAAATTTGTATAGCGAACAAATATTCCAAAAAGCAGAAAATGAATTGTATATAAAATGTGGGCGTAAAAGTAGGCGTGGCCGATAATACGTACATGGTGACCTTAGCTGGAGTACAGGGATCGTGTGTACCGAATTTCAGAGAAATCCGTTAACAAATAAAAAATTGTATAGTGAACAAATAAGAATAAAATGGAAAAGGAATTTTACATAAAAAGTGGGCGTAAAAGTAGGCGTGGCCGGTAAAAAGTATATGGTGGCGTTTCCTGGGGTATAGAGATCGTGTCCAAAATTTCAGGGAAATCCCTTGAAAAATAAAAATTTTTATAGCGGTCAAACAAACAAACAAACAAAGAGAAAATGAACTTTATATATATAGATATATCTATAATATTAATAGGCTAGGAGATTTTTTGTTACCGATGTTTTGTTCTACCGTTTTATCTCGATTTTGACCAAACGTATATTATTTGAAAGATATTTCTTTTTAGCTGTTCACCAGATTTACAGATTTTTAATCTTTTTTCTTTATTTTGAGTAAATTGCATTTAAAGTTGCTACTAACACATACATAAAATTATATATATGCTATGTGTGTATTTATTAAATTTGTTAATGAGTTTGTTTTCTTCATTCACAATAATAATAAACCAAAAAGTGTTAGTGAATTGGCTCAGTTGAAAAATTAAGTTGCCTAGAAATTGCACTCGAATTTCGAGCGCTGGAATCTGCTAGTTTATATAAATATTGTACTTATAATATAACTTTTTAGCGCCCCCACAATCTAAAACCATATAATATTATTAATATATAAATAAATTGAACTAAATAAAGTCATAGGCTTAAGCTAGGCTTTAAATTTGAGATAAAAAATTAATTTGACAAAACAAGACAAGATTTTGAAATGTAGATGATCATATAGAATTAGTTCAAAAGATACCTATTATTATTTATTTTACATATTTATATTTTACATATTTTAAATTTCTAATTTTTAATTTTAATTTTTAATTTTATTTTTCATTTTTCATTTTCCCTTTCACATTTTAAATTTTTCATTTTTATTTTTTATTTTTTATTTTTCATTTTCATTTTCATTACTCATTTTTCATTATTCGTTATTCATTATTAATTTTTAATTTTTCATTTTTTATTTTTCACTTTTCTTTTTCCATATTTCATTTTTCTATTTTCAATTTACATTTTTCATTTTTAGTTTTTTATTTTTCAATCTTCATTTTTCATTTTTCGTTTTACATTTTTCATTTTTCATTTTTCATTTTTCATTTTTTATTTTCCATTTTTATTTTCATTTTCTTACCCGTTTTTCATTATTCGTTATTCATTATTAATATTTCATTTTTCATTTTTCAATTTTCACTTTTCTTTTTCAATATTTCATTTTTCTACTTCCAATTTACATTTTTCATTTTTAGTTTTTTATTTTTCAATCTTCATTTTTCATTTTTCGTTTTACATTTTTCATTTTTCACCTTTAATTTTTCGTTCTAATTTTTCAGTTTTCGTTTTTCATTTTTAATTTTTCAAATTCATTTTTCATTTTTCATTTTTCTATTTTCAGTTTTCATTTTTCATTTTTCGATTTTCATTCGGGATTATATTTTTCTTTCATACCGATATATGCATATTTATTTTTTCTTTCATATTTTATTGAACTGTGAATGTTGTTGTACAACTATTATGTTCAATCACTGAAATATTACAACAAACCCATTGGGTTTTTTTTGCTTCCTTAGAGGTGTCTACATATTTTTGCTCGTATCTAAGTACGATAACGCCCGATTTATCCCATTTTAAATATCAGCCTGGTGCGAATAATAGCAAAGAATATTACTGTAACCATATCGAAGTAAATGCTTAATTTTGCGAATGAGCGTGATTTCAACAGACAGATGGACAGAGGGACATCGGTATATCGACTCGAGGTGTAATAAGGATCAGGAATATATATACTTTATGGGATCAGTAATTAGGATTTCGATGCGTTACAAACCGAAAGACAAACCTATATATACCGTCTATCACTGAGGTGTGGAGGGTACAAAAAACTTGCTCATAATGTCACTCATTGGTTTTTAAATAGCTGCTCCAGTATCCGAAGGCATTTTTCCAAAATATAATTTTATAAACATATATATATATAACAAAAATAACCCATAAAAACCAAGTTTTTATTATACTCCCTTTCTTTCGGTACGGCTATTGACAATAACATTAGATGCCCTCTACCAATTTTCTAAGCTCTCCTTGTTACATAACTCATATATCTGATATCCCTCGAAATTCGAGTGCAAATTCTAGGAAATTTTTTTTTTTTTTTTTCATTAAAAAATTATTGACCCAAAGGTATGCTAATAAATTTTAGACAATTCACAATTCAACACAGTTTTGCTTTATGGTAAAAATAATTTTTCAATTCAACTCAATTATTATAGTGAATGAAGAAAACAGACTCATTTTTTTTGGAAGCACATAACTCCAAAAAATGATTAAAACGTTTAAGTCTGGTGGACAGCTAAAGAGAAATACATTTCAAATAAAAAACATTTGGTCAAAACTGTTGAACAAGTCATCGGTCACAAGGAATCGCCTTACGTATTAATATTATAGATTAATTCTAACCATTTATTATTGTGATAAAATATTTACTGTTGAGATAATATAATTGTAATTGCAATCAACTCAAAGAGAGAAAGACATAAATTATATTTTACGGCAGTTTTCCTCTCATGGCAATTTGGTTCAGCCGTAAATCCTTTAAAATAATAAAATTTTAATATTGGTTTTGATAGGTATAATCAAGAAAAAAGATTCAAGACAATTATCTTCTTACATAGTACAACAGCCAAAATTCCAAGTCAAATTAAAAGTTATAAGCCAGTATAGTAAAACTTCGAAAGGGTTTGGTGTTCTTATTTTCTTATCTTGAATTACGTGTGTTTAGTTTTCGAGCAACACATCAACAATTGTGATGAAATCTTAAAAATTTACCTTTTTTCTTAAAACTTGTTTGCAAAGAACATATGCAGGGTGCACAGTGGACATTTTGTTAAAAATGTAAAATTACTGAGTCATTCCGAAATTTAGAAACAAAAAATTTTAAAAAAGGTCCAAATTTTCCGAAAATCTCCTACTTAATAGAGCATAACTCCTGCCAGTCAAAAGCAGTCGGAAAAAATCTTGCACTACTCTATAGTCCGAACCCTCCCCTATACTCCTATGCCCCATTATATACCCGCCAGTTTCCGCCCGTGTGCACCAGAACAATTTTTCTCACCCAAGGTTAGATATTTTCTGCAAAATTTATGAATACAAAAGTTGTCCGCTATGTGGTTAGTATATGTATATTAAGTTTGAGGTAATGTTTGTAACTGCCAATAATATTGGACTTTTATCCATCTTTTATTATACGGATCGACTCAAAAACACTTTCTGAGTCGATTAAACGATGTCCGCCCGTCCGTCTGGGTGTTATGAATACAAAAGTTGGTTGTACCGGTGCATCGCGGTGTATTTTTTTGCGTATGAAGAAAAAAGAAAGCAAAAAAAAAAACAAATTCAACAAAAATATCTACAGCTAGGTCTCGTAATCGACCAACCAAAACAAGGGGAAGGAAACAGAAATGATGGAAATACTGCAAGGAGATTTTTTTTCGATCCGGAAACTGCAGCATCTATCACAGGTGTAGATCATGAATTAATAAGACGATTCAAAATCATAGCATGCAGCAGAAAGATAAATGCAAAAAAATTTGGAGAGTACGCCAATAAAACAGCTATACTTTATAATGAAAAATACTCTTGGAGATATATGCCATCCACAGTTCATAAAATTTTGTACCATGGGGAACAAATAATTCAAAACAATATGCTACCAATAGGAGATCTATCTGAAGAAGCGCAAGAAATAAGGAACAAAGACTACAGATTCTTTCGCGAGCACAACACAAGGAAAATATCCAGATGTTGTACTAATGAAGACCTTATCACTATTTTGTTGTGCACTTCAGATCCATATATGTCCAACATTCGTCTGACGAAGAAGCTAAACAACTTCTAGAAGATGAAAATCAAGGCTATATAGAAGAAATTTTTACTAAAATTGGTTGATTTAAAGTACTTTTTCATTACGCTAACAATAAGTTACACTTTTTTTTTATATAGTTTAAAAATTTTCTTGATTTAAAAATTTATATATTTTGTAAATTTACAATAAAAATTGTTATATTTCATAAATTTACCATAAAAATTGATATAGAAATTTTTAAAAAGACAATAAAAAAAATTTAACTAAAGCAAAAACATACGAGTTTTTCATTGAAACTTCTCAAGCAATATAAGGTAACTTTTACGTTCGCTGCTAAATAAATTATATTTTAACTCGGGATCTTTAAAAAAAAAACAATCTTTGGCCCTTGTGCACATTAGGACTAAAAAGTTTACGGGGGCCAAAGTTTGGCATTTTTGAAAAAATTAACTTAAAAAATTGTTAAAAGTATTAGTTGTAAAATTAACTGAAAAAATAAGACATTATATTAAAAAAAAACCTTTTTTTACCTTTTACCACTTCACTTTTGTACTAAAATTCAACTACAAATGAAAATGTATTTTAAACCCTCCGCAACTTTTTTTATATTCGGTCGAGAATTACATTTTATAGCAAAACTTAAGGGCTAAAGTCTCACAAAAAAAAAAACGGCACATCAAAATTTCAATCCAACCGCATTCTCGTCAAATGGTCCACTGTGGGGCGTATGATTATTTTTTATTACTACAGTTGAAGTTTTTTTTTTATTCTTCCTTTAATTACAGATTTTAACAAATCTGATATTTACATATGAGATCTTATCTTTACATATAGATATTGCAACAAATAATATATAGGATCTAAAGATATTAAATAGCTTTTACATAATTTTTTAATGATTTTTGAAGGAAACTGGGAGGAAAAAAACCTTTATATGATTTAATAGATTCAAATACTATCTAAAAATATTTATGTGCTTAAAGGAGGTTTATTAGAAATAATAGACCTCTGTAAGCATATAATATTCAATTTGGAGATTTCTTTTAAATTTTACGTTATTTCTCTATATTCTCTTATCAGTGGGTAAGAGGAAATTTTAATATCGGCCTTATAACACTTTTGAAGAGCAGATTTTTGTTTTTAGGGTTTCGAAATGGCCTTCTATTTAGTAGTGGCCATTGTTCACACCGTGAACAAATTGTGTCATCATCCCAGCACTGGATACACTAACGCCCCATAACAAAATAAACGAACGATCACAGCAGCCACCATACGAACAAGAAACAATTCAACATAAAAATAGTCATCAAGTGATCATCAGAGCAAACACAACATCAGCGAACTCAACAAAAACAGCTTAAAGTTTGCTGACCCATAAACCGTAGACCCTTCCCTTTCTAACCCGTTTAAACAGATTTAAATAATTTTATAGCTTTATGGCACGTACCCATAATATTTTGTTTAAATCAGAGTTCAGAAAAAAACACACACTGAATAAAAAACTCGTACACATATGTAAACAAACATAACTTAGACCAACACACACATATTTTTATTTTCATATTATTATTCACATAATTGATATGAAAATAAAGATATGTGTTGGCTGCTTTTGAACAGAACATTGTGTGTTTCATGTGTGTATTTTCTAAACCTTGGTTTAAATGTAAGCTTTTTGTCCAAGAAAACTCCGAGCTATTTGAGATCGCTAAGTACATTTATGATATTATTTCCAATTAGAAGATGACGTCTTGGCAGTCTTTTGGGAGATTTGTTGAAAGGGAAAATTATTGCTTGGATCTTGTTAGGATTAATTTTGATTTTCCATTTATAAAAATATTTACTGGAATTTACAATTCCCTTTTCCATTTTCTTCAGGAGTGCAGTCGTAATAAGCAATTTTCGTATATTTTGGGACTGTAAAATCGGATGTATATATCGAGTAAAGCAATGGAGACGAGACTGATCCTTGAGGTAACCCCTGGTAATGGTTTTTGGATATGATGTTTCGTTATTAATCGCAACTTTTAAGCTTCTGCCGTGAATGAAATCTGAAATAAGTTTGCATAAATATTTTGGTATATTTGTATCAAGAAGTTTTAATACTAGGCCAATATGCCAAAGGGTGTCAAACGCTTTTTCATTATCTAACAATATCAAACCCTTTTTTTTAAAGCTTCTTCTTAGTTTAATATATTTCGCAGAACTTTCTGGTAATGTGTAATTATTTTGTTTAGTTATTTTGGGTCACTTGCTTCGAAAACTATATTTATATATATATAATTTTTGGTTTTCCTGATCAATCACTACTTTGGTTTTGCATATATTTAAATATAACGTGATTTTATTGTCTCAAAATTTCCTAAAAATGTTCCAGTTGGTTGCTCTATAATCATAATAATTGAGGTCAACCTGCAAGGCCATTGATCTTTTAAGTGCACATATAATGGGGCGATGGTCTGATGGTATTTCAGAATCCGTTGTTTTTACGCCTGTATTTAGAGAGAACGTAACGGATAGTTGATGTCGTTTGCAGAGTGATCAGTTTTCTCTTTTCTATGTTTTTTTGCAATTAAAGCGTGTAACGACAGCTGGTCTTTTTTCATTTGTATTAAATGGACACACACTTGTATGATGCTGTTCTGCACATATCATACACGCAGCATGTCGATGTCAATGTTTACCGCTATGGCCATACATTAAGCAGTTCCAGTATTAAGTTGGTTTGTTCCTGGATCTCGAATTGTGTTTTTTCCAAGAAATTATAATATTAGAAATTGTTCGTACATTTTTTGAGGCAGTTAGATAAAAAAAAATTTACGAATTTTGTATACTGCATTATTGTTCGAACTGAAGTTGGTGACTACTTCAGTTACGGAAGAAGGGGTTAGATTGTAGTTTTTTAGCTCCTTGATGATGTCCTCAGAGTTTATGCGGGGTAAACCCTGTAAGATATAATCTATTTTCTGTATAATCTATTTTCTTTGGAGCCATAATAATGAGACTCCATCTTACTCTCTTTAAGTATTTGCTTGTACCATTCGTACATTTCTTTACTTGGAGCAAAAATTTTGGTATCAATTGAAGTACGTTTGAAAATACAATTGTTACCAAGTAGTTTTTGGACTACTAATTAATGGATTTAATAAACACATACAAACCCATTTTGACTAGGATCTACACAACAATTTGGATTATATGGCAATTTATGTCGATTTGATAGGGGTCATTTGTATGGGGGCTAGGTCCGAACATGAACCGAATTTTACCAATTTCAATAGCGTTCATCCTATGGTCGATAGAAGCTTATGTACCAAATTTCATCAAAATATATTCATATTTGCGACCTGTAGTTTGATTACAAGGTTTACTTGGACACACAGACGGACGGACATTGTTAAATCGACTCAAAAAGTGATTCTGATTCGATCGGTATAATAAAAGATGGGTCTAGTTCAAATATTTTTGGTAGCTACTAACAGCAGCACAAACACATTATACCGAAACCACATAGTGGTATAGGATGTAAAATTATACACTTGTTATAAAATTATACACTTGTTATACCCTATACCACTATGTGATTCGATTTAACGATGTCCGTTGGTCCATCCGTCCGTCTGTGTGTCCACGTAAAGCTTGTAATCAAACTGCAGGTCGCAAATATGAATATATTATGATGAACGTTATTGAAATTGGATTCGGTTCATGTCCAGACCTAGCCCCCATACAAATGACCCCTATGAAATCGACATAAATTGCCATAAGATCCAAATTGTCATATAGATCTTACTCAAATTGGGTTTGTATGCATTTATTACATCCATTAATGAGTGGTCCAATAATGATCCCTATGGGACAACTCTTAGTCATAGGCCCCATATAGAGCTGCCTCCCGATCTTCACTTAAATCTATCAAAAAACAAAAATATTGCACTGATTCTTCTCAAATTTGGTTTGTATATATTTTTGCAAAATACAAGAGACTTTACCAAACATAGTCAGGATCGGTCCATTTTTGGGCCTAGTCCCCATATAGATATAGCATCCGATATGAACTTTTTCATATCTGCAGCCAAAAAAATTAATATAAATCCCACTCAAATTTGGTTCATGCTTATTTTCTATGTCCAGTTATTTGGTATAGGGTATCATAGAGTCGGTCTAGACCGACTATAATTTTCTTACTTGTTTTTAATTTTTAATAGTTGTACTCTAAGCGATTTAATTATTTACACGACCGTTCGTAAAGAGAACTGACTACAGTAGAAGTGATGCATACGTATGAATGATATTTTTAATAAATATAAAATCAAACATACATCAATATTTGTTATTCTATTTTTTACGTGGTTATATTAATAAAAATTGTATATTTAAGCCTTGGATACAATTTTTGCTGTAGAACGAAATGGGAAATCATCAATGGCTCTTGAGTTGTAGCTAAAAAAAACTGAACAAACAAACGTTAAGACAAGGAAAAATATAAAAGGATATTAAAAAAGTTTGGCCAAAGAACGCCACTTAACTAACCTAACACTTTATCTTGATTTTAACCCCCCCTCCCCCCTCCCCTAAACCAAACAATGTTCCCTCAAAAAGATTCCACAGTTTTATTTTTATATTTTTTTAATATCTAATATAAAAAAGTTTTCGTACTCTACATAGTTATCTTTTCATACATATGTACATCTGAAATAAATGCGAATAATTACTTAAAAATTCTACCAATTCCGTAATATTTCCTATAACGATTATTTTTCTTTTTACTTTTTGTCAGAAATTACAAATAAAAATTTATTAAAAACTGCAAATAATATAAACTAGGAAATACTTATGTGTTTATGTGTAAAGGGAGCCATTTAGTTTTATTACAATAACAAAAAATTGCTTGGTAGAAACCTTTAGTTTTATATATGTAATAGGCATGTATATATATGTAATTTATTTTTATTAAATTTTTGTTTTCAAATCAAATTTTTTAGGATTTTTACGATATTGAAAAAATAAATCCTGAATTTAAAAGCCGACACATGCAATAAAACTTACACACACTTTCCCAAATACAAATGGAAACAAGACAAAAAAATGGCAACCAATTACGAGATTTCAAAAATTGAATTTCAGTTGTCATCACCAGAAAATCTCTGATGTTGTTGTATTATATATGTGTATGTAAAACATACTAGGAAATCAAATATAAAAGAACCTAGCAAAAACATATAAGGGCGTTAAATTCGGCTCTGCCGAATCTTGGATACCCTCCGCCTGTGTCACAAACTCAAATTTATAAACAATTGTTGGTACGGTTAACTAAAATGTAAATACAGTTGCCGATTCTGGCTTTTTAAATTCTAACACCATTTAATATAAAAGTCAATTGCATTTCTATTTTGAACAGTATTTATGATAATTTTGTTAAGTTTTTTATATATAAACAATTATGGCTTATGTTTGGAATGAATAACAAAGAAAGTGAAATATTTTTTAATGCAACCGACGCACAGTGGAGCATTTGACGAGAAGGCGGTCAAAAATCTATAACTTTTGATTGGATTGGAATTTTGATATGCGGTTTTTTTTTGTTTGGTAGGTGAGACTTTAGCCTTTAAGTTCTGCTATAAGACGTAATCCTCTACCGAAAATAAAAAAAAGTTACGGAGGGTCTGAAATATATTTTCATTTGTAGTTGAATTTTAGTACAAAAGTGAAGTGTTAAAAGGTAAAAAAAAATTTTTTTAATATAATGTCCAATTTTTTCAGTTAATTTTACAACTAATACTTTTTAACTATTTTTTAAGTTAATTTTTTCAAAAATGCCAAACTTTTTGGTCCTAATGTGCACAAGGGCCAAAAATTGTTTTTTTTTTTTTTTTAAGATCCCGAGTTAAAATATAAATTATTAAGCAGCGAACGCAAAAGTTACCTTATATTGATTCAAGATAGTGAAGTTTCAATAAAAAACTCGCATGTTTTTGCTTTAGTTAAATTTTTTTTTTTTATTGTCTTTTTAAATATTTCTATATCAATTTTTATGGTAAATTTATGAAATATAACAATTTTTATTGTAAATTTACAAAATATATAAATTTTTAAATCAAGAAAATTTTTTAACTACTTAAAAAAAAGTGTAACTTATTGTTAGTGTAATGAAAAAGTACTTTAAATCAACCAATTTTAGTAAAAATTTGTTCTAAATAGCCTTTATTTTCATCATCTAGAAGTTGTTTAGCTTCTTCGTCTAATTCAATAGAGGTAGTTTTCCATTTTTGACGAATGTTGGACATATATGGATCTGAAGTGCACAACAAAATAGTGATAAGGTCTTCATTAGTACAACATCTGGACATTTTCTTTAATCTGTAGTCTTTGTTCCTTTTTTCTTCCGCTTCTTCAGATAGATCTCCTATTGGTTGCATATTGTTTTGATTTATTTGTTCCCCATGGTACAAAATTTTATGAACTGTGGATGGCATATATCACAAAGAGTATTTTTCATTATAAAGTATAGCTGTTTTATTGGCGTACTCTCCAAATTTTTTTGCATTTATCTTTCTGCTGCATGCTAGAACTTGTAATATGATTTTGAATCGTCTTATTAATTCCTTTGATCTACACCTGTGATAGATGCTGCAGTTTCCGGATCGGAAAAAAATCTCCTTGCAGTATTTCCATCATTTGTGTTTCCTTCCCCTTGTTTTGGTTGGTCGATTACGAGGCCTAGCTGTAGATATTTTTGTTGAATTTGTTTTTTTTTGCTTCCTTTTTTCTTCATTTTCTTTGTTTTTTCTCACTGTTTCGCCTAACGGACCAAATTCCAAATCATAACCCAATTTAAGAATATGCTCCATGAAACGTATTCTAGCATGAAGAGGGGACATTTCAAATTCGTAGGCTTCCTTTAAACTATCGTCTTCTGGTGGGGGTTGGCTTAATTGACTTGTTGCCTTTTGGCATATAATGCAGCTTGACGTTGACTTTGTTCCAGTTAAAGCTTGTGCAACTTCTCCATCAATCATTGTGAGACATATTTTAAAATGTACTTCAATGTCTTGGTCATCAAATTTAAATATTACTGGTTGAAGTTCCTTAATTTGATCTTTTATTTTTTGAACTTCTTCAGTTATGACATCTTTGGTTTCCTTTTTGAATGCAAATTTTATTGGTCTGCAATACTTTGTTGAAGAAGGAATTTCATTGTTCCATATATAAATTTCTGTTGCTCTACTAGTTGACGGCTCTAAGACGCTATACCTCTTTGTTAAGCGCAATTGAACGAAAGATACCATAAACAAATTAGCATTCTGATCAGAGGATTAATCACATCCCCATTTAGAAATTAAAGTAATGCTGCCATTACCATTTTTTTTTTTAATTATCGGTATCAAGCGTATTTAGCAATCGTTCTGCAGTATGTCCAAGGAGATCTTGCAATTTTATTTCTGCTGATGTTGAAGTGACACTACAGCAGATTGTGAAGGTAAGCATTCTTTTTTGGCAGAAACTAAATCTCGATACTCTGGAAAAATCCCACAATTACTTTCATTTGTTCGCTTCTGCAATTCCTTATATTGATTTTTGGTCAATTTCAAATCCAAAAATAGGGCGAACGCTTCTTCCGGCGTAAATTTCTTATCTTCAATTGGTGTAGGAATGTTTTTCAAAATCCTCTTTGTGTGCCTTGGGCTCGCTTCTACAATTTTTTCAATTATTTCAATTTTATTTTTTTTTATTTTGGGTTGGTTGAATTTGGTGCAAAAATGAATCCTTAATAATTCTTTGAGAAATTTCTTCATTGATATTCTCCAGCTTGCGATTTCGAGATCTTTCACTACATCCGTCAATTGTTTTTGCTGGTCGACCATTTTTTCCATTTCGTTGGCAGTTGTAGATGCACTCTCAAAAATAAGTTCCTTTATTAACCAGTCTTGGTAACGTTTGTACATCTTTGCCTTGCTTTGAGAGCATTCAGTGTACCGTCTTTTCAAATTCGATGCAAAATTAGTAATTTTTCCTTCGTGCATTTCAATGTCTTCTAGGTTACAATTCTTAAAGAAGTCGTTGCTCACTATGTGCAAAATTACATCGTCTACATCATTTCGTTGAAAATAAATATCTGCCAGATCTCTGTAACAGTACTTAGCCATTGAACAAATTGTAATGAATAATAATTGTGGAAACATTATTATAAATACTCTTTCTTGCAATTATGTAAAATAAAAATTTTTATCTTTTATTACCACTTTTAGAAGCATAAAAAACCCACACCCTAACCCCTTTTAAAAGGTGAAGCATTCCTGCTCATATCTTAAAGGGCTATGTCGCAATAGTTTTTTTTTACCATTTACCTGTTATTTAAATTGTTTCCCATTTTGTCAAGTATTTAAACTATATAACTCTAATTCAGACTATTAATGTTTTTGAAAGATACCTATGTAAATGTACCAGTAACAATTAAGCGCATTATATCTCAGCCCTTTTTTATAAGTATATAACAACTCCTGACAACTCTACCGACACGCAAAAAAATACACCGCGGTGCACCGGTACGACCAACTTTTGTATTCATAACACTCAGACGGACGGACGGACATCGCTTAATCGACTCAGAAAGTGTTTTTGAGTCGATCCGTATAATAAAAGATGGATAAAGGTTCAATATTTTTGGCAGTTACAAACATCACCTCAAACTTAATATATCCTAACCACATAGTGGACAACTTTTGTATTCATAAATTTTGCAGAAAATATCTAACCTTGGGTCAGAAAAATTGTTCTGGGGGGTATAGTAGTTTAGGCGAGGGTTCAGACTATAGAACAGCGTAAGACTTTTTCTGACTGCTTTTGACTGGCAGGAGTTATGCTCTATTAAGTAGGAGATATTCGGAAAATTTGGACCTTTTTTAAAAATTTTTTTTTTAAATTTCGGAATGACTCAGTGATTTTACATTTTTAACATTAATACCATGGAAGCCACAAAATTATACTAAATTTATTTCACTTCAAAATCGTTTAAATCCAAAAAGTTACAGTCATTCAAAAATAAAAATTTACAAAGAAATTTTTAATTTTAGCAAAATACTGAGAAAGCCCATTTTCGAAGACCCTGTTCGTTGTGATATAGTTGAGATAGAGTCGCAATTTTTTGGCTCCCGATGTTTACTAGTATTTACTTTCAAATGAATAACATAACTTTAAAATCGGTAACAAAAAAAAAAATGATTTTTGGCCGCCTTCTCAAAATATGGTCCACTGTGCGACGTACAGTGGCGCCACTTGAGTTTTTTCGTTGCAAAAATCGTAACTTTTGAATCAAGTAAGATAATCAATATATATAAATATATATGATAGATAATTGATGAACGTATGAAATGAGTGTTTGAAAAGGGTTCTACGCCTTTTAGGTGCCTACTTATGGGTTAGCAAACTTTAAATTTGTGGAAAAATCAATTTTATGGGAAGTAAAATAAAATATTTTTTAAAATTTATGATTTTTTGTGTTTCTTTTTAAAGGCTTTTATGGTTTAAAATTATTCCAGAAAAGATTTAAAAAAAAAATATTTTTCATTTTTTTTTTTTAATATTACTCACAATCCGTAAAAGAAGGTATATCTAAAAGACTAATAATTTCTGAACTATAATTATTTTCTAACTGTTTTCGTAACTTTACATGCAGCAGCGATGAAATAAGTGGTTCGGAAGATGCTACTAACATGCTGAATAAGTCGCTCCTGATGATTTGAAAGTCTTCAACAATCTATATTTTTTATAACATAGGGATTCCTGTGCTTCTTCAGAAAGCTCTCCAATTGGTAAATTCTGATATTTAATTACATTTTTGCCATGCGACAATATTTTATGAACTGTCTGTGGATAAAATTCTGCTAAAAGTGATGCAGTTTTCGAAGCATTTCTTCAGAATCAACTTTTTCCTTGCAGTTTAAAACATTCAATTTCGTTTCCAATCTCTTAACGATTTGATTGTTTATTCCAGTGATTCGAATTACAGTCTCATCATTTTCAAAAAATCTTCTCGAAGTGTTTCCATCGTTTGAATTTCCATATCCGTACTTGGGGAGTCCAACTTACTTGAAAAACGCATCCAGTATTCGATTCTTTCTGATCCTTTCCTTATCTTTGTTTGATGTATTTTCATAAGTGTGTTCCTCTTGTCTAAGCGTATACGCTAATTCTAACAATAATTCCTTACACCTTATTCTTGTGTGCAATGGTGAGATTCCATATTCATAATTCTTTTCGTTTGTAGAATCGTTTTAATTGTCAAAGTTCTTTGGCGTCTTTTTGCAAATTGGGCATGACAATGTTGAGGTTGTTTTTGTCAATTCGTTAACGACTTTACCATCAACCATAATCAGGTGGAATTAGTAACTAAATTCAATGTATTATCCTTCACTGATTTCGAACTTTGTGGGTTTAGTCTTGTTTATTTGTTCTTGAATGTCTTTCACTGTGGTCTTTATGAGTTCCGGCGATTCCCTTGCAAACTGAAACATTATTAGTCGACATGTTCACCCCCATTTGATATTTTTTGCAAATAGTTGACCCTTTTCCAAAGAAAACAAGCCTCCAATTATAAAAATCCATGGACATTTTAAGAAGTTATGATTTTTTTAGTAAAAGACTAAAATTTCGCTTTTTAACGATTTTAAGTTTTTTTAGATTTTTGTTGCTTAAGGCGAAATAGGGAAGCATTTTTTGGTTAGATTTTAAATCTAAATGAATTCTTACCATAAATATGAACACAAGGAGAAAATTTTCAGAGTTTCAAATTCTTATTTAAAAGCGAAAATTTTGTTTTATTTTTAGTACGTCTACTTAATGACTTTTCAAATACAAAGCTGATTTAATGACATATGCAGGTACTTAAAAGGTGTTTTGCATTTTACGGCAACACTTTCAGTCTGTCGTATAAGGTACCACACGTAGTCACCCATCATTGCCGTGTCATAAAAGCCGTGATACCGTCGTTCTATTTCCTTTAATTGCTGATGGAAACGCTCACCGTGCTCATCGCTAACGTCTCCTAAGTTTTCAGGAAAAAAATCCAAATGCGAATGGAGAAAATGATTTTTCAATGACATATGTATTCCTATCCAATATATAAAATAAAAAATTTAAGAAATCTAATTATAGCACCCTTTGTATAAGAAATAAAACATACCTATAGCCGTATAATTCTTAATTAGATCCTCAACTATTTGCTTGAAATTCGAGCTTTTTCGGTTACCCAAACATTTTCTACGACAAGCTTGAATAAGTTCCAAGCTGCTGCTTCGATGGACGATAAAAATGTTGGAAATATTTCGTCCTTTAAAAGCGTCTTTATCTCGGGACCAGCAAAGACTCCCTCTTTGATCTTAGCCAACGAAAGTTGAGGGAAAATCAGCCATAAGTGCGCAAAAGCCTCTCCATCTTTATCCAATTTTTTGCAAAGTTTTTGATTAAGCCCAATTTTATATGCAACGGTGGAAGTATAATATTTTATTTTCTTACAAGAGCATTGCGTAGAATATTGTCTTCGCCAACTACTAAATTTGTACGCAGCGGCCATTATTTTTGAAGATAGTGCAGCTTGTCGGCGCGGATATTCCAAAGGCAAAGAAAACAACAAAATCGCGTATACCCTCCATCTTCCACATCTTCCACTTAAACTTTTCATACTTAATGCATTGGAGTATGGCTTTCAGTGTTTCCTAATTTTCTTTTGAATTGACGGTATGAGCGACAGGAATAGAAGGCTTTTCATTCCCATATGTAAGAGAACGGCCTTTAAGCTTTCTTTATTGCTGTCAATGAGCAACCTCTTGTATTGTGGATTTCATTTAGCTTTTCAAATAAACCTAAAATGTCACTGCAATAACATATTTTTTTGGTTTTCGTGTAGAACTTTGCAAACTATTCATATCGCTTTCTATATATTGATGTTTTAACACCAGGGGCTAAAAATCCTCGCTGTTTCATGCGAGACGCAAAAAGTTCAGCCTTTTCCTTGGTCAGACCAAAGCCGCGCACCCAGTCGTTTAATTCGGCCTGCGTTAATACCTGTTGCTCAATAGCAGGCTCAAATTCCCTTGATCCAAACGAGTCATTTGACGTTTCCGCAATTTCAAGACTTGGACACGCTGGATAAGGAAAGTCATTCGAATGTGGCAATGGAAAACTAACAGACGTCACATTGGGCTAAGTCCATTTCAAATGTTTTCCAAAGCCAATCTTTTTACTTAGGCAAAAGAAATAATCAGTTGCGTGGCACAACGGCATCCTCCAAATCATCGGCGTGTCGAAATTCATATGACGGCTATGGTTAAAATACTTAACTTTTTTTACTATGTTCGATGCCTAGTAACAGAATATAAACATTTTTACCTTGCTCCAGCAACCCATTTCGTCAAATTTGCACAGCACAAAGTATATAGCACCTTTGGTGTCCATGGCTCAGTGAGGTTAGGTAGAACACCGAAGTAGTTATAATAGTGTTGTTGTAGCGTTTTCACAAATGTGCGCGCTCCAGTTTTCTTTATTACCGCCCCGCAAACATTGCAGGAATCGTTTGGATTATTTGAGTACTTGAACACATGACTTCTTTTACTCAGTCTCCCAACTTTCGCCAGTAATTAAAATTAAGAAACAAACTTATTAAAAGAATGCTGCTTTTATTTTAATAACAATCACAAAAAGCACTGCAATATATTGCACGTGGTATTTGTCAAAGGTTGCAGGATGAGTCGATAAATATATTTATATGTCGAGTGACAGTTATTTATCTATACTAATATAATAAAGAGGTAATGTGTGTTTGTTTGTTTGTTTGTTTGTTTGTTTGTTTGTTTGTTTGTAGGAGGTAATCTCCGTAACTAGCCATCTGATCTTCCTGAAATTTTCACAGAGTCTTACTGCGGATATGGGAAGTGCTATAGGCTATAATTTTTTTAATATTTTTAGTGGGCGGGGCACCTCCCACACAAAGTAAATTTTTAATATCATATACATATATTGAGTACTATGACAGGGAGAGCTTTGCAAATTTGTGTGAGGTCACCTATTGTTAATATTAGTAGCTATGCCCAAAATGGGCGGGATCGGAAAAGTGGGCGTGGTACCTCCCATACAAGTAATAATTCAATGTTATATATCTCGAGTACTATGATAGAGAGAGCTTTTCAAATTTGTCTGATGGCACCTATTATTAATGTGAGTAGTCGGACAAAAAATGAGCAGTATCGGACCAATAGGCGTGGCACCTGCCATACAAATAAAATATAAAATGCCATATATCCGGAGTACTGTTATAGTGAGAGTCTTGGGACTTTGTGTGAACCCATAAGTTATTCATATGATAAGTTAGACAAAACATGGGCGTGATCGGAGCAGTGGGCGTGGCACCGCCCGTACAAAGTAAATATATGATATCATATAACTGGTGTACTAAAAGAGGGAGGCTTTGGCACTTTGCACGACACCATCAGATCTTAGTATGAGTAGTCGAACAAAAAATTGGCGGGTTCACTCAAATGGGCGTGGCACTCCCCATGCAAAGTAACTATTTAATGTCATATATCTGGAGTACTGTAAAAGAGAGAGCTTTGTGGCTTTGCGTGAGCCCATAGGTTCTTTGTGTGATTAGTCGAACAAAAAATGGGCGCGATCGAAGCAGTGGGCGTAGCACCGCCCATGCAAAGTAGATATCTAATATCATATAACTGGGAAAGACTCGACATTTTGCACGAGTATATCAGATATTAATGAGAGTAGTCCAACATAAATTGGGCGGGATGGGAGAAGTGGGCGTGGCACCTCCTATATAAAAATATGATGTACTACTGTTGTCTTTTGACAAGTACATTAGTTATCAATGTGATTTGTCGTGGAAAATATATCGTCAAAATCAAAAATCGCCAGACCCAAAAATCGCGAAAAATAAAAACCGCCCAAAAAACAAAAATCTTCAAAATCAAAAATGGGCCAAATTAAAAAGCGCTAAAAATAAAATTTGCCAAGTGATATTTTAAGTTCAAAGCCAATAGTTGAGTGGTGCCAGATCTAATTTGGAAAATCCATATTCTTCTCATGGGCAGCTACATGTACCTCCAGGGCAGGAATACCGAAAAATCTGATAATTGTTGTACCGTATTAAAAAAACAAAAAACATTTTATATCAGCAAGTATCAAAATAAAAGAATCTATATTAATAATCCATACTTAGCATAATAAAGAGGTAATGTGTTTGTTTGTTTGTAGGGGTTAATCTCCGTAACGACTTATCTGGTCTTCCTGAAATTTTCACTGATTCTTACTGCGGATATCGGAAGTGCTACAGGCTGTATTTTTTAAATATTTTGAGTGGGCGTGGCACCTCCCATGCAAAGTAAATTTTTAATATCATATATATTAAGTACTATGATAGAGAGAGCTTTGAAAATTTATCTCACGTCATCTATTATTAACGTGAGTAGTCAGACAATAAAATGGGCGGGATTGGACAAATGCGCATGGTACCCCTATACAAACTTAATATTAAATGTGATATATATGAATTACTGTATTAGTGAAAGCCTTGGGACTTTGCGTGAGCCCTTTCATAACGATTCGGAAGGGGGGGGGGGGAGGGGGAGGATGTAGCGAAGCACACCGTGTTACATCTAGTTATCAATTAAGGCACAATTATCGAGTGGAAGTGATTTTTTTTTATCGAAAAAGGACAACTTTCTGTTATGTTAATGATGGTTTCGCTCTTCATGGTTTCGCTCTTCAATTGCGAATTTGAAAACTCTGAAAATTTTCTCCTTGTGTTCGTATTTATGGTAAGAATTTGTTTAGATTTGAAAACTAACCAAAAAATGTTTCCCTATTTCGCCTTGAGCAACAAAAGTCTAAAAAAACTTAAAATCGTTAAAAAGCGAAATTTTAGTCTTTTACTAAAAAAATCATTACTTCTTAAAGTGTCAATGGATTTTTATGATTGGGGGCTTGTTTTCCTTGGAACAGGGTCAGCTATTTGTAAAAAATATCAAATGGGGGTAAGCATTTTGTTTCTATTTTTCCTACGACAATATATAAATTTTTCACGCCAATTTTTACAGAAAAAACGACGTTTTTAAAATATTATGTCGCTGGCATCAAAACTGTTTAGCCAGTTTGAAAACTTTCAAGGAAAGGTTTGTAATTATCTTTAATTTGTGTGAATATTTATGAAGATCGGTCGGGGGATACCCAAGATATACCCAATTTTGTAGGAGCACCTCCAAAAATGTGAAAATAAAATTTCAAAAATTTTTATCTCAAAAACTGGTCCATAGAAAAATTTTTAAAACTCAAATTCGTGTTAAGGAGGTCAAAATCCATGGGAAAAGTGGTTCCAGATCTCAAAGGCAAAACATTATTGAAAATTTGTTGGCTGGTGTAATTTATTAATTTTTATAAGTATCGTGAATTTGGGCTTTAATCGTAAAAAAAAACCTTTGCTTATTTATGGATGGAAGGTAAAAAAAAAAATTAATATAAAAGTTCCTGATAAGATTTGCTTAAAATTTATTTTATCTGATTTAAAAAAAAAAAATGAAACATAACACTAAATATACCGACAATTTTGTATGGACAATTTAAAAAACGAAGAGAAATTTGCTATTTTGGCAATCGAAGCCAATTTGGAATTATTTTTATATATCATCATGCATTTTAAAGTGCCAACCAGATACTAGTAAAATGTAAAATATGTGTATGTATGTAAGTCGATCATCATGGTGATGATAATGATGAATTGCATAGTAGTAGCAAGTATATATGTATGTATTTGTATGGTTAGAACATGGAAATAAGCCTAAACATGTTATCTCAGCATATTTTCCAACTCTGCGGTTTCATTTGATATTTTTTGTGTAGTCCTTTTTTTATTGTTAGAAAAATCATTTGTAAAGCAATTTTACCTTTTTCCGCATTCCATTTTATTTATTTTTTTCGGTAAAACTGTTTGCATACGACGTCTACAGATATGAACATACATAGAAAAAAGTTCTTTGGCTGTAATAATGCTAGTCGCAAGTAAATGGAAACAGTTATTGTGACAAAGTAACAAAATTTTAAAACGTTTATGGGGGGGGATACATTTTCTTCTAACAATAAAAAGAAAAGAATGAAAGGATGCTAAAAATTCTACAAGTCATGTAACAACTCAAGCTAAAAGGATGAACATTTACGAACGACGAAAAAAGGAGTATAAGGAAGAACAATATCATGTTGCTTTTAGGAAGTTAACTTAATAGAAAATCCATCCATACACAAAACTTCAAAAGGACCATATGAAATGAATTTGCAAAAAAAAGCCAGGGAACGAGTAAGAATATAAATCCTTAAGCACTAAAAACAATCATACCAATTGCACCGCTACTGTTTTATTGTTTCACCGAAAAAAAATCTGAAAGACTTTAGAAATAGTTTTGAGAAACCTAAAATAGTATTCAATTTATTTTTGAAGTAATTTACGTTACTCTTTAACGAAATAATTTTGTTTTCTGGTAAGATTTTATTCTAAAAATATATATGGAGCATTCCATGAAAACTTTTGAGTATTCTTAAAATATTATTATTTTAGATATTTTTATACGTAGTATGTTGGAAGATTGTAAAACCAATTTACTGAAATCTTTTTAATTAACCTTCTTTTGTCATGACATGTTCAATTGAATTTTTATACCCTCCACCAGGGCTGTGAAGTCGGAGTCGCTAGTAAATTTAAAACCCGTACTCGACCAAAAATTATTAAATAAAATAAAAATTACACATTTTTGTGATCGGAAACACATTATCCCCGCAGATGAGGCCAGAACCAAATCATGGCCCCACCTAACCCTAATTAATACATACATTTTTTTGAAATTTCTACAACATTATCCCACCACATTAAAATTGCAAGATAATTATACCCTCCACTCCAGTGTGCAGAGGGTATATATAAGTTTGTCATTCCGTTTATAATAATTAGAAAAAAAATTTTGGACCCCATAAAATATATATATTTGTGATCCTTATATCAACCGGAGTTGATATAGCGATGTCCGTCTGTCCGTCTGTGGAAATCACGATGACGGCATCAATCGGGCAGCTAGGGTGCTCGTTGATTAACTAACATCCTGAAAAGTTTGGTATTTAAAATGGTCCAAATCGCTCAATTATTTGAATGAAGAACTAAAAAAAGTCTTAAAAAATATAATTTTCTATGTTATTCTTGTCACGATCAAGCCCTCAATAGGACAGCTAGGTGATCATTTTTAGTGAGAATAATTCACCAAATTCATGGGAAGATTTCCACTTTAAAAATCATTAAAATCGGTGGAACAGGTCCAGGGAAATCTCTGAAAAAGTAAAAAAAAAAATTAAAAACATGATGTTTCTTTAATGCTCTTGTTGTTATTCTACACGTTGTGTTGTTGTCATAGCTGGACTTGTTGTTTTTGTGGTCGTTGTGGTAATAATATAATAAAAACTAACCCTTTGTACATTTTTTTATTAACTCTGGTAGAAAAATTTAAAAGTTTCCATTGTTTTGGCATCACTCAAAAAATTTGTTAGATCATTTCTGTTATTACCACGAGCCTGTATGAAAAATATCAAATCGAATGGCTCACGGGAAATTGGTTAAAATCGATCGAAAATTTTTTCGACAAGCAGACACTACGAGTTAATATAAAGGGAGTAAAAATATACCAACATCTAAAGCAAATAATGCTAAAATACCTAGTTGTTAATAAAAAAAAAACAATGTAAATGTAGCAAAAAAAAAATTTTATGTATAAATTTATTTATAAATTTATATAAACACTAGATGTAACCCGGTGTGCTTTTTTATTTCAATGCTTGCTGATACTGATATACAATGTTTTTTGTTTTTACATTCGGTGTAGCTGCTCATGAGAAGAAGATGAATTATCCATATTAGATCTGGCAACACTTAACTATTGGCCTTGAACTTAGAATATCATTTGGCAATTTTTAGCGATTTGTGATTTTGTCCATTTTTATTTTGAAGATTTTTGTTTTTTCGGCGATTTTTATTTTTCGCGATTTTGGGTTTGGCGATTTTTGATTTTGGCGATATATTTTCCATGACAAATCGCATTGATAACTAATGAACTTGGCAAAAGACTGTCGCTTTTGAAGTGCCTCATATTTTTTACATAGGAGGTGCTACGCCCACTCAACCCATCCCGCCCAACTTTTATTGGACTACTCACATTAATATCTGATGGACTAATGCAAAATGTCGAGTCTTTCTCTTTTATAGTACACCAGTTATATGATATTAGATATCTACTTTGCATGGGCGGTGCTACACCCACTGCTCCGATCATGCCCATTTTTTTGTTCCACTAATCACACGAAGAACCTATGGGCTCACGCAAAGCCACAAAGCTCTCTCTTTTACAGTACTCCAGAAATATGACATTAAATTTTTACTTTGCATGGGGAGTGCCACGCCCATTTGTGTGAACCCGCCAGTTTTTTTGTTCGACTACTCATACTAAGATCTGATAGGCTCGTGCAAAGTGTCAAAGCTTCCTTTTTTTAGCACACCAGTTATATGATATCATATATTTGCTTTGTATGGGTGGTGCCACGCCCACTGCTCCGATCACGCCCATTTTTTGTCTAACTAATCAAATGAATAACTTATGGGCTCACACAAAGTCCCAAGACTCTCACTATAACAGTACTCCAGATATATGGCATTTTATATTTAATTTGTATGTCAGGTGCCACGCCTATTGGTCCGATACTGCCCATTTTGCATCCGAATACTCACATTAATAATAGGTGACATCAGAAAACTTTTAAAAGCTCTCTCTATCACATTACTCGAGATATACAATATTGAACTATTACTTGTATGGGAGGTATCACGCCCACTTATCCGATCCCGCCCATTTCCGGCGTAGCTACTAATATTAACAATAGGTGATCTCCCACAAATTTGCAAAGCTCTCCCTACCATAGTATTCAATATATGTATATGATATTAAGAATTTACTTTGTGTGGGAGGTGCCACGCCCACCAAAAATATTTAAAAAATCATAGCCTATAGCACTTCCCATATCCGCAGTAAGACTCTGTGAAAATTTCAAGAAGATCAGATGAGTAGTTACGAAGATTACCTCCTACAAACAAACAAACAAACAAACAAACAAACAAACACACATTACCTCTTTATAATATTAGTATAGATATGAAATAATACAAATAATATACATATATTATATATGTATATCCATAACAACTGCATGTTAGAAATAATTCGGTATATTATTTTATTTACATAAAATTCTGCAATATTTTGTTGTGGGGAAAATACATTTCTTTTACATTAACAGAGTGTCACTTCATTTTGCTCAGCGTGACTATGCCACAGTAGATGGCGCCACAATTTTTGTTTGTTCTAATTAGCTTTGCAATAGTTATTTCTATTTTAACATGAATGTTAATATTTTCAACTGGATATCATACAGAACAATGTTAAGAGTATACACGGGCTGGTCTTTTATTTCATACGTATTTTCATTATTCTTTTACAAATATGAACATAAGTTTGCCATGTTAACTTTTTGGTGTCTTCACAAAATAGAGTTACCGAGTTCATCAATGAGTTCTTTGCTTTCAAAACAGTTCTACATAGTTATATAGAATTATTATTCTACTTTACCTACAAAATATCTGATTGCGATTTCATCTAATTTTTAAAAATTGTTTATAATTACTAAAGCATTATTATTCACATAAATACAAAATTGCACTTTTTAAATTTTCAATTCAAATTTAAGAAAATATCAATTCTAAAAACTGGAATTAAAAATTTCCAATCATAAATTACAATTAATTGAATTTCAGAAAATCATATCAAAACGTCGGAAATTATAATTTTAAATTTAGAAGACATCAATTGCATCTTTAATATATAAATTTTATTAGTTAAACACAAATTTAAATTCCAAAAAAAAAAAAAAAAAACACCAAATACCTGTGTTTACATTTAAAAAATTTTTACATTTAAAAAAAATCTTGACATTCAGGGGGAAATTAATAGCTTTTCAGTACCGCTATTCAGTAACTTCTTTTAACGATAGTCGAATCGTTAAAAATAGGAAATAGCAAAATTATCAGTAAAATTTTTAAACGATATTCGCTATTGTTAAAGTCAGCTGTTGTTGTTATCTAAACGACAACCATTTTTGTGTTGTTTATTCAATCGATAAAAACTTAAATTTTTAGGTTGAAATGTCGCCATACATAAATAAAAATCATAAAATAGTCAAAATATTTTGCTTTTATTAAAAAACTTTTTTAAATAAATAAAAAAATTAAATAGCATATTCAATTCATTATTTCATTTTCAAATAAATAAACAGAAATATTAGTAAAAAAATGAAGATATTAAACATAAACATAAAATCATCCTTTCAAACACGAAGTAATTTGTTTTTTTTTTTTCTATTATTTGTGTTTTTCGCTTATTTCGACAGAGATGCCACTCGTTAAGATGTATGTACTTAGTGAATCACTTAATCCTTCGTGCAAACAATAGCTGTCGATATATTTTGCGATTGTCAGATCGTTGAATTTGAAATTTACAGAATCGCACTACAGAAAATATTAATTTAAATTCAATGAATTTTAGAAAACATCAAATGATATTTAAGATTTGCGAACATAAAAACTGTTACATAAATAAACACAATTTGATGAGAATGTTATTTTTTATATATAAATTTTCACAATTTTTTTTTGATGAAAATTTTAAGTTTTTCAGAAAATAAAGAGAACAAATTATTTTATTTAAAATGTTTGGGACATTTGGTTTTTTGTGTTTGGCATCCCTAATTTGAATATTTATTTATAAATTTATTCTCTACGTTTTTCAAACATGGCAATATTTTAATAAAAAAGTTGAAAGAGCTTTTTATGGTTATTATTTTGTTACTCCATCCGACTTACATGGCCACAATGAAGAAATATTTGGCCAGTTAAAAGAAACTATACAGCCATCTCCAATTAGCACGATTTAATGCATATAGCCACCCTACACAACCATTTCGTTTGCAATGGAGCTTAGGGCGAGCTATTTAATTAGCAAAAACTAAATTAAACGAGAAGTTATGTTATATAACCGGAAAAGCCTGCATATATGTATATAACCTAAATGCATGGCGATCAACAACCACGATGACCAAAAAGCAAACACCGAAATAAATCCGAAATAATAGAAAAGACGAAAACCAACCCAAAGAATTTTCTGAGGTGGAGGGTATCAAAGATTTAACACTCTTACTTGTTTTTAAGAAGTTCTTCCTTCATGCCTTTCATCTTGTTATTTCCCCCAAAGGAATTCTCTCGCCATGGTATGTACTTCAGCCACAGGATTTGCAAATTATAACGAACGTTTAACGGTCGTATGCTGTACTATAGTTAGATCGATGTTTAGATAACCTCGTCGCAAGTCTGAATGCAACCCGGTTCCGTTTAAAATGACATTAAAAATTATTAGCTAGAAAGACAGTCTTTTTCGTTACAATGCGCATATGTATAACATTTAGAGCTAATTCCATAGTGACAGATATGAAATTTAGAAAACTTTCTAATAAAATATTATACTGTATAATTTTTAATTGTTCATAAAAATATACAAAATTATGCAGCCAGACCTGAATAACATATTTACCATTAGAAAATGTGAGAAAGTATTATTGTTATTAAAAATTGGGTTAGCCCCGGTCGTGACAGACATAAAAACAAAAAGGCATCATTTTAGAGGATGTTTGTGGAACACATAAAAGCTCTGAAGTTATTTGTACGACAAACAAATAAAAAATGGTTTATAGTTAACATAAGAGCTAGTTTATTAATAAAGCATATAAAAAAACATGAATTCTAAAATAAATTATAGTAAAAAGAACAATTTTGTTTCAAAATTACTACAATTTTCTTTTCTTACATACAGTGGTCAGCAAAAGTGAGTGCATGTTCACGACACTGAATTTCGTCATCCATAAAAACAAAACCATACAAGCAAATCCAAAAAAAATTTAAACTTTTTTTTATTATTTTTTTCGTAACATATAAGAGAAAAGCAAAAATAATAAATGAGATGAATTCAAAGAGTTTGAGAGAAAAAACGAAAATAACACGCTTAAGCTCAATTTTGCACGTTTTATGAATTTCAAAGGGTGCTTCTCTGGCAATTAGCAAAAATGTAAGTGAATGGACTGCTGGAAGAGCCCTCAATAACATCGGATATACTTCAACTGTTAAAAAAAGCAAACCTGCATTGTCCGATAAGAATGTTAAAACGCGCTTGAAATTTGCAAGGGAGCACAGAATTGAACCATTGATGATTGGAAAAGTGTTATATGGTCGATGAATCCAAATTTAACCATTTTCAGTCAGGTGGAAAGTAATACTGCTGGCGTGGACCCGGAAAACTTCTTCAAAGACACCATGTGAAGCAAACTATTAAACTTGGCGGCGGAAACATAATGGGTTGGGGGGAGCTTTACATGATGGCTTATAGGGCCTCTGTATTTAGTAGATGGTATCATGCGAAAATAGGACTATCTACAGATTCTGCGAACCCATCTTCCCAATATTATGGACAAATGAGTTTATCTCGAAAAAGAATTTTTTTCCAACAAGACGGTGATCCGAAGCACGCAGCAAAAATTGTAAAGGAAGTCCCGACCTCAATCCGATTGAAAATCTTTGGTCAATCGTGAAAAGGCGGTTCAGGTAGTACGAAGCCGCCCCAACAAACATAGGTAAACCCTGGGATCGTCTAAATGCGGATTGGTATTGAATTCCAAAAGATGTTATCGAAAATTTGGTAGAGATCATGCCAAACCGCGTAAATCCAGTTATTTCTAATAAGGGTCCATGGACCAAATATTGAAACTGAATTAGTTATTACTTTTGAAACGTGCAAAATTGAGTTTATACGGGTTATTTTCGTTTTTTCTTTCAAACTCTTTGAAATCATCTCATTTATTATTATTGATTTACATCTGTTTGTTGCGAATAAAATAGTAAAAATAAAATTGAAAATTTTGTTTGATTTGCTTGTATGGTTTTGTTTTTTATGTTTTTTACTTTTGCTCGCCACTGTATAACAAACTATTGTTATATTTTCATGCCATTTGAAGCACTTTGTTTGAAATGGTATCAACAAAAATTATTTCAATTAAAATTTTAAAATTGGACCTAAAGTTGACCTTTGCATGGAATTATCGTTAGTTGAAATTCAAATGTTGAACCGATCCGATGATGACTTAAATTTCGAAACTTATTTAGATAGATTTGAACTATTAAAATAAATGCAAAGACGTTTCAGTTAATAAAAAGTAAGTAAACCAGTAGACATTGAAACATCTAAATATAAAGAAGAGTTTTTAAAACAATTAAACGGAAGAAACTAGAAAAATATGATGGTTCATCAAAATAGAATGTGACTCGCGATGCAGCAACAATTGTGACTACAATGACTACGATAAAAGTAAGCACTGGAAAATTATTTTCAACGTGGAACTTTCTAAATCAAACTTAAGAGCATCGATAAAGGAAGATTTGGCTGATAAAAAAATCTAATCTTAATTGTATTATTTCTTTTTTTTTTTTGTTTACTTAAATGAATATGTATATTTAAAAAATATTTTTTTTTTACTTGTTTATTTATTTAGAAATACATAACACTTGAATATTAATTAAAGTTTAATTAATAAACTAAATTTTATATAATATAATATAATTATATTACTAAATGTATTGTACAAAACCTGTTATATTGAAGATTCGGTGTCGGAGTCAGTAACTTTGATCATCGAATACGCAGACCTGATCTTCACACCACAGTACTGATGATATATATATCAGTTTCTCATTCCATTTGTAACGCATCGAAATAAATTCCTGTCGGTCTGTATGTTTGTGGAAATCACCATCACACTCTCAATAATTAAGCTAGACTCTTCACTGTTGCCTAACATCCCATTTGAGTTGGAGTTTTTTAAAGTACATCTTTCAATACAAGTGCGTTCTCTTAAAAAGTACCTTTTCTTAAAAAGTAGCCTTTCTTAAAAGTAAAGGACCTTTTCTTAAGAAAGTACCTTAATCAAAGTTCCAACGATTTTAAAACGTTGGAATTGCATAAAAGGGCTATTATTTTACACGAACCTGTACGCTCATACTTTAAAAATAATTTAAGTATCTCAACTAATACCTCGGACAAAACAATCAAGGAAAAATTTAACATCTTATTCAGAAAAAAAATGGTTACAATTTATTTTCCATTTATTCCTATCATGATAATCGTAATACCAACTCTTACTTTAAGTCTTTAAGTAGTTATTTGTAAACAGTTTTATATGACTAAACGTTATTTTTGCAGGTGTCCAATCCAAGAGTTAAATAAACATTTCATTTATCTTATCTAGACATGTACATATTCAAACAAACACATTGCTAGAAAAGCATTATTACTTGCACATTGTATCTCCAAGTAATTGATGATGGTCATAATAATCTATAAGTTTGTGAACAAATGATTTCCCAAAAACATAACTACACACATAACTTTTATAAATAGTACCAAATTTTACATCAGATATAGGATTACAGCATTAATATATCATAGAACGAATTTAAAAAGAAATTTACAATAAACATATGTGTGTGTTTGCAAAAATATACTTAGAAAAAAAGATAAAAAATCAATAGCACATGCTGGGAGTTGGTCCAACAAATAGTAGTTTGGTAGCAGATTACAACATTTACATACATTAATGTTAAAAACCATTTATCTATGTCAGCAACAATTGTCTTAAATCCTCGGCAAATTGTTGAATTGACAAAAATTTCAATTTACTTTAGTTTGTTTTAAATACATTTGTTTAAATATACAACGAGTACGAGTATTTATGTACATAAAAACATAGCAGCATGTATCTATTATTGGATTTTCCATTCAGTTGTTGTTAAATGTGGTATATTAGCCACATCTAGGTTAAAAACAATATCAACGTATAAGTTTATTCCAATGTTGATTTTAGAATTTATTTTATTGACAGATTTCGATTTGTATTTTGAGAATGGTCGGTTGGTATTTCGAGCATTTATAAAAATGGCCAGAAGTAAAAGTTACATTATGAATTGTATACGTGTGCATACCATATACGTCGGGTCTCCAGAAATGGAGAACAAAAATTTGAAATATCAATAAAACGAATTAATAAGAATCAAGTTGATGCCAAATTGGCACCTTTTAACTTCACACATATCAAAATTTCAGGTTTCTTTACCATACCAGGATGGGGATCTCTCCCTCAATAATTTTGATGCCCACTAAGAGTCCATATCTAAAATCATGGAAAATTCTCTCAACAGTGAAATCGTTATTGCTGGAGCAAATATGTTTATAAAGCTAACCTTATTGGCTGAACAATTCGCAAGTAATTCTTTCCTGCCGGAAACCATCAACCAGTACCCGAACTTGAAAGAGTACCTCATACTATGCCCAATATATTCTTTCAAGCTCGTGCTGATAAGATGGTCTTTGAAGAGCTTAATGTAAACAAACCACTGGGACTGGATGGGATATCAGAACTAGTACTGAAACAGTGTTATTCTACGCGTCCATTGGAAAACCCTTTTAACGTTTCGTACCATATAGGTACCTTTCCCTTGTGTTGAAAGATTGCTAATATCCAGTCAATTCCAAAAAAGAGTTCAGCCAACAATTGCAATTTTCTCTGGGGTTTCAAAGGTAATGTAGAGCAAGGTGAATTACCATATTGGTCTTATTTCCTAACAACAGACCGTTCTACGGATGATCTGATGGCTCTTCTTTTGGAACGTTTAAATCAGTCCATTCACCGATTCGGTGAAAGTAAGGTTGTTCCTCTGGATAACTCCGGGGTTTTCGATCGTGTGCGCCATAGCGCACTCTAGTCAAAACTAATTGCTTTTGGTGTTGGTAATAATTTCTCTCGATTCATATCGAGTTTTCTATACGTGTTGTTTTAGATGGGGTCACATTCAAAGAGTTTCAGTTAAACGCAGGTGCACCGCAAGGTTCTGTTCTTTCGCCTTTAGTGTTTCTTATTTTTCTCAATGTCTTCGATGTCAAAATTACAATCCAGACGACAGCAATATTGTCATTTATATTCAATCGATCAAAAGCCAAGCCTTGGGGGCATGAGGAAATATATGAATAACACACTCAAGCATGACCTTTTGACAATCTCTGAGTATGGTCATGTCAGCAGGCCGATTTTAATGCTCGTTTATTGTTTATTGTTTATTGACCCATAGACGGGCCATGGACTCACCAATGTCGTCTGTATCCATTGGCGGTGTATATATTGAAGAATGAGCAATTTTGATATTCTGGGAACATCACACACATAAAATGGAATAAACATACTTTTCAATTGTTGAAAGCAGTTCTCAAGTGCCCAGATTTCCTAAATAGGTGTAAAAAATTTTTCACTACAACTGATCTGCTTACTATTGATACCGACCAAAAATGGAATACAACTGCCGTATATAGGCAGGGGCTTCACAGTATATTTTGAAGCTTTTGGACCGTGTGCAAAGCAGGGCGTTTTAGGTTATCAATGACAGTAGGGTAACAAACACTATTGACACATTGGAGCATCGTCGAAATGCTGGTTGTGTTACACTGTATTATAAATATTACAATGGGAAGTGTTCTGCAGAGATAAGTGCACTCATTCCTAGAGCCCAAATTCTTCTACGCACCACACGCTCATCTAGTAGATCACATCCATTTGCAGTCTATTGTTCATATTAGCCGCACAAGCCGTATGTAGAATAAACTTCCCGCTGACGTCTTTCCTATCACTTACCATATAGATAAGTTTAAGTCAGATATCCACAAATATTACTTCTACTACCCAGTCCACATTTTCCTGATGTCAGCACAGTGAGCTGCATTAATAGGGGCACATCCCCTTAGTGTTGATGTTTACAAAACAGAAAGTGAGTTTTTTCCGATTAGCGCCTTTTTCAAAAAAGTGCTAGCTTAGCACTAGTAAGAGAAAAATTATACAGTGTACTCGCGAATTGGGAAGTAATTAAAACCAAGAGTGTTCACGTTTGCGAATTGTTCACATTTTCGAATAGTGAAATACAGGGAAGATAGTATTAAATTTTTCTACTTATTTTTCTATATGTGCTGGTTTTTAAATGAATATAGTGTTTTATGAGCAACCAAATAATGAGAAGCCTAAGGATCTAAGTTTCGAAGCTGATTAACTGTGCATTCCATCATACTTAGAATAAATTTCCACATTCCAGTTTTCTTTTAGTAAGTTTAATGGAATATCATGTTCAGGATCTTCTTGATTTCCCACAATGTTCAAGATATTATTTTAGAATTTTGCTAGAGTATCTGTGATTACTTTATTACATGCAGCTTTGAACATAATAATCGTTTTGTCAAGCGATATGTTCTTCGTGGATAAAAGAAAATCAGTCTGTTTTGCTGCTACCGAAGCTTAAGGACTGTAATATTTTTTAGCATTCTGGTCCATTGGTTGCATGAAGGAAGTCACATTCGTATAAACACATAAACACAGTCATTATGTTCCCATCTGCTGTGTTTAATTCCAATTCACTTGGATTCTATGTGGCGTTTTCGCATAAAACAAGCGCTCTCAATGGTAACCCTTCATTTTGGAGAAACGCTTTAGCCGAAACATAAACAGTATTTTAACAGCATTTGTAACTAAACTACTTTATTTGATGAAACCAAGCCTTGAAAATGGTAAAAGTAACGCAAGTTGTTTTGAAGCTTTTTTAATTACCAACAGCTTTAACTTAAGCGATCACGATGCGTTTGAACAACGCAAAAAAAATATTCTTTACACTGGAACAGTCTTTTCAAATGTTGCCACATAATCTTTTTTCTGGTTGAAGTTTTCAGAGTAAACATGAATCCTCTGCATTATACTACTGATCCCAATTCGTTAATTTTTGCTTTAAGCTTTTACTTAAATCGATCCACCAACTGAAGTGGTGAAGACCCTTTTCTCCAAATATTGGAAGAACGCGAACACCATAGATTTTTTAAAATGCTGCAGACATCCCTCACTGGCATAGAATCCACTTTCGTTCTCTTTGGTTTTTGAGTGCAATTCTTTAGCATTTTTCTTTATCATTAATCCACTTACAGTACAGTTTTTGTTGCACACTCGGGTGAGTCTACGGCAGAGACAGTTCTTAAGCTTCCTCGGTATTTTTCCGGGTCCAGAATATGTGTTGTTGAAAAATGCAGATGAAATATGCATCTTTTTTCTTTTTAATTCCGCATATTGTTGGTTTAGCAACATTGTATTATTTTGCTAAGTTTTGCTCCATTTTTAAGTTTGTTTGAGCGCCCCAGTAGGTGAGTAGGTAGCGTGCTCGCCTATCATGCGGGGGTCGTGGGTTCGATTCACACCAGAGGCTTTGGTCTATCGCTGCAAAAACCCGTCAAATGGTCTTTGTCACCCGGATTATCCCTGGACCCAAATTAGAATACAAATTTACTTTGTATTGTAATTAATATAAAATAAAAAAAAAATTAAGTTGTATAGAATTTTCGGTTTTTCATTTAATTTTAAATATAGCTTTTTTCAAACACATTTTTACATAAAACTAGCTGTTTCGACCAGGCGTTGCTCCGATTTCCCGAAACTAAACACATTGGAGTAATTTTATGTATTGTTTCTTAAAATACAAAGTAAATATTTTTTGGGTAAAATCAAGATATAACTTAAATGGAATATTGTTTGAATGTACACTGTTTTTAACTAAGTACGACAAGAATCATGGGGATGAAAGAACACTCCTATGAACAACGTTCACAAGTTTCCGTTTTGCGTAAATATGAGCAAATTTTGACCACTTGAAACTCGTGAGCATGGTGCGAAAAGCATGGTGTCTGCAAATGTAAACTTGACTGGGAATTGCAGGCCTTTAAATTGAAATGGTAAATATGTTGGAATGAAAACATCTTTTCTTTTTTCTGAGCCTGTTAATATAGTCGCTTCAGTGAGATTGGCGCATTAAGATTCCGCAACTCGACTGAATTGTGATACTTGTAGTGCATTGCTATTCAGATATACCGCTATCAATGAAATTGTTTACGGTGGAGTTGTCGGAAACTTGATACAGAAATCGACGGTTAATGCGATCCACGGTTGCGGTTTTTAGTGCTAACAATGCTCTTTTGCACGTCCAGGATTCGGTTAGTTTACGGTTAGACTTCAAAGAGAAGTTGTTCTTCAGGGGACACTAAATTGTAAATGCTGGTTTAAATGCTATTTCTCCATTGATGTCTTTAACCACTTCATCATTTCCAATTTTTAGTAATTCTGCTGCATGCCTTCCATTTGTTAATCCGGAAACTTGCTCTTAAGCAAGCATTAATTTCACCAGCCACTGTGCTTCTTGGAATTACAGGAAGTGTTTTTAATTTAAGGCCTCAATTGCACACTTGTGAGACTGGTGCAATCGTCCCATACCAGTAATTTGCATCTTCGTAGGGAAACTCTCAAACTGCCATTTTTACGAATGTTGCAATTCAGTGGTAATTTGAGAACAGGGTATGCAGTTCTACCACCCTGAGGAAGCTACTGCAATGACTATACTGGAACCATTATGGATGCATGCCAATAAAAGATTTAGTAGAAATTATTTCCCTGTGCCACCAGGAGCATCCAAGAAGAAAAGAGAGCCACCATCTCCCTGATTTGCGTTATTATATTATCAAAAATAATTTTTTGTTCGGGAAGAAATCTAGGCATCTGTTCTGAGATTTCTGCGTTAATAACATTAAGGCTGTAGCTTACTACTCTTGCCAGCTCATCGGCCACATTTTGTAATCTAACTGGCCGCTGAATATCGAGCTGGTGTATATCTTTCTCCACTATCGATATCAACTTGTCCTCAAAAATATATAGAGCCTCGTTGTAGGTGTCATCATCAAATTAATTACTTGCCTTCTATGATGAATGTCGTCAGAAAAATCATTCCTTTAATCGTGCCAGAGTTCCAAAGGTTTCGAAACCGACACACACCAATTAAAATTCCAAAAAGCTCCCTGAGTTTCCATGGGGGAGAACATATCACAGCCTTTTGCGTGGCTAGGTCCCAAAGTGTGTCATTTACCATCAACCGGAATACTTCACAGGATTCGCATCCGCGGCTATTAATGGTTTTCAGATCTGTAAAACTCGTTGGTCCTTTTACATTGGTTCGAGTTGAATTAAGTTCTATTAGTATTTCAATTGTCACTGAACTAGTTGTGTTGAATATAGTAAACAAAGTGAAATATAAATGCTTATTTGACAAAAAATTACACCAAATAAACACTGGTTGCCAAAGACTTGCATACTAAACAGACCGTGTGTAAGCAATAGACTTTCAAATGTTAGTAGTGATAGCCTTTGCAAAAAATTTATCTTAAGTGGGGTATGACATCTAATTAAGACCTTGTGTTCCACGGTATTCTTTTCAAAGGCAGCACTACCTGTGTGGGAAACTAACAGGTCCAGCAGTTTGGGCGTGGTTGCTTGTCATCCAATCAACATATAGTGAAGCCTATAGCTCCTTTCAGACAAAGCACTACCTGTGTACCAAATTCCATGTGAATCGGTTAAGTAGTTTTAGCGTGAAAAAGTAACAAACAAACAAATAAACATGTCATTATTATTATGTTTAATGGAATGAGAAAACAGAGAAAATATCTACTAACACAATTTTGTGCGACAAGAATATTAGTAACTATTATAACAAACTTGCATACTTGTCTAAAAAGGGGATTCCCATTGCCAACGAAAACATATTTAACTACTTGTTGTTCATATTTCAGAGCTTTCTGAGATTGTAAAAGAAAATTTATTCACATTAAGTGGTTTGCGCAATATAGAGTATTCACGGTTTCGCGACTGTATTGCATAATAATCTAATTAACAAAAATTCCAATATATCAAAAAAAATTTCGATGGCAACACCAACCGAATGGATTATAGACTATTTTGAAAATGTTGCTGGAAATGAAAATCAATTTTAACGTTTTTAATAAAAAATTATTTGAAGTTACAAAGGATTACAAAAATCGTAAAAATTACGTGGCTCAATTTTATCATCAGAAGTATAAAATGTGAAGTGCTGATTACTTATATCGGTTATTAAAATTTTTATCAAAACGTAAATTACTTGGAATTCTAATTTTTAAATTATCATTTCTCGTTGTAGATGTGTTGATTTTTCAATACCAAAACGCTGAAGTCGAAGGAGCATTCAGTGCAATTACTTTTGGTTTTTTTTTTTTTTTTTTGAACAAAATAAAAAATAGAATGAAACAGTGAAAATTCTTTAATGCATATTGAATATGGACAAAAGATTAAAAATGCCTGTTGCATTAAAATAATACTAATACCTGATTATGATTTAAGAAATAACAGGTATAAGAAAAGTTTTACGAGTTTATACAACAAATTAGGGAAGTTTTTTTTCTTTATTTCTCAACATAATTTCAACACACTTTTCTCAGCGATATTCAATAGCTTCGATAACCTGTTTACAGTAAGAACTGTAAAACTCCTTAAAATAGACATCAGCCGCAGACTTCAACTCTTAATTCTTGGAAACTATTTTACAACCGAGCCATTTTTTAAGTTTGGAATTAGAAAATAATCCGAGGGAACATAATCATTTATACGCTACAATATGTTAGCAAAATATTCGCCGTTGATTGTTTTTCCTTTTTGAAGATAATCAATAATAAAATTTCACATGCGCATCCCAAAAAACAGACACCGTACACGTTTCTCCTAATTCAGTCCACTGTTTTGACTATTTCTTTGCGTCAGAATGAAGGCAAAAATTCAACTTTATTCCAGTGAAACATCACCTAACACCATATGAAACATCTTCATGGCGCTGTTTTTGTTCATCTGCAAATTTTCGGTCAATATGCGATTAAAAGCAGTTTTTGAAATACCTGTCATTTCCGCTAGCTCACCCAATGCCATTTTGTGAATTTTCTTAACCGTTACCGGCGTGGACATCTCAATTGGTCGAATACTACGGTGCCCGCCTTGGCAGCTCGTACAACCTCATTTAAACTCTGCCACACAATATTTTATGGCCGTAAACAAATGAGTAGAATCTAGCTCGGCTTTAATATCGGTTAAACTGTCGTCGCTGCAACAGAAGACCGGCATTTGAATTTCAGACCAAACGTCTTCCCAAGCAAATTTTATTGGGGAAACAATAGTGTGACGGATGCTACTGAGCAGATCTACAAACACTAATAACGGTCTAACGATCAATGTCCAGCTACGTGCCATCACAAACAGAAGACACATACTTTCTCACTGACTGACGATAGTATGTCAAATTCGTAAGTTCTTATTTTATTCATATTTTTCTTTTTTTTATCTAAAACTTATTAAAATCTGGAAATATAATATATTATAAAGGGTCCGCCATCTAACTTTTTTTTTTTTTCAACTAGTGCTTGTTTCGTCAATGGTAACACTTAGCTCATGTCTGATTTGACAGATAATTAGTTTTACCCTTCCGCTGAACGAATATGGATGTGTATACGTTTGAGCAACGCTGGGAAATATTGCGACATTACTTTGAAAATCATGGTAATGTATAAAATGTGTGCGAAAATTGCGTACGGATTTTGGAAGAAGAGAAGCACCGTCAGCTCCGTATGTTCGTTATCTTGTGAAAAAAGTGAAAGAAACTGGCATCCTGATCAATAAAGCAAAGCGTGAAAAGCCAAAAACAGTGCGTACACCCGAGAATATTGCTGCTGTGGCAGAAAGTGTGCGTGAAGCGCCATTAACATCAATTCACCGTCGTTCTCAAGAATTGAACATTTCGGAGGCATCATTGAGACGCATTTTGCATAAAGACCTTGGTATGACACCATACAAAGTCTAATTGGTTCAGTAGTTGAAGCCAAATGACCACCCAATGCATTTTCGCTTCGCTAAGTGGGCCTGCATTCGACTTACAGAAGATGCCGCTTTTGCCAAAAAAAATCATCTTTTCAGATGAAGCTCATTTTGATCTTGGCGGGTATGTAAACAAGCAAAATTGTCGCATTTGGGGCACAGAAAACCCGCACGCATACATTGAAAAGCCGATAAACCCAAAACGAGTCACTGTTTGGTGCGGATTTTGGTCCAGAGGCATAATTGGGCCGTTTTTCTTCGAAAATGAGAAAGGAGTGGTCGTTACAGTCAATGGCGATCGTTATCGGGCCATGTTGAAAGAATTTTTGTTCACAAAGATTGAAGAGGAGGATATTAGCAACATTTGGCTTCAACAGGACGGCGCTACGTGCCACACAGCCGAAGCTACACTCGATGTTTTGCGCCCTGTTTTTGAAGATCACATTATCAGCCGCAGAGCTGATGTCGTTTGGCCACCTCGGAGCTGCAATTTGACACCGTTGGACTATTATTTGTGGGGTGCCCTCAAAGATAAGTGTTACGCCAACAAGCCAGAGACAATTGACGGTTTAAAGGACAATATTCGTGAAGCCATTGGTGAAATACAGCTGCACACAATCGATAATGTGCTTAAAAATTGGACCGATCGTGTAGGCTACTGCATGGCCAGCCGAGACAGCCATTTGAATGAAATTATTTTCCATTATTAACCGGAAGGATTGTACTTTCAAATAAAAAAAGAAATTTGAGATAATGTTCAATAGTTTTTTTTACAGCATTTTCAAAAAAAACAAGTAAGAAAATTATAGTCGGTCTACACCGACTATACTATACCCTATACCATGCGTTTAGAGACCCTATCTCTCAGGTCCAACTAACTGGATATAGAAAATAAGCATAAACCAAATTTGAGTGGGATTGTTATTAATTTTTTCGGCTGCAGATATGAAAAAGTTCATATCGGATGCTATATCTAGATGGGGGCGAGGCCCAAAAATGGACCGCTCCTGACCATGTTTGGTAAAGTCTCTTGTATTTTGCAAAAATATATACCAACAAAATTTGAGAAGAATCAGTGCAATATTTTTGTTTTATGATAGATTTAAGTGAAGATCGGGAAGCAGCTCTATATGGGGCCTATGAGAGTTGTCCAATAGGGACCATTTTTGGACTACTGATTAAAGGATGTAATATATACGTACAAATCCAATTTGACTAAGATTTGTATGATAATTTGGATCGTATTGCAATATATGTTGATTTCATAGGGGTCATTTGTATGGGGGCTAGGTCTGAACATGGACCGATTCTCACCAATTTCAATAGCGTTCATCCCATGGCCGATAAAATATTAAATACCAAATTTTGTCAAAATATATTCATATTTGCGACCTGCAATTTGATTACAAGCTTTACATGGACACACAGACGGACGGACGGACGGACGGACGGATGGACGGACGGACGGACGGACGGACATCGTTAAATCGAATCAGATAGTGATTCTGATTCGATCGGTATAATTAAAGATGGGTGTAGGTCAAATATTTTTGGTTGTTACAAACAGCAGCACAAAGTCATTATACCCAAACCACATAATGGTGTAGGGTATAAAAAGTTATTTGGCGGACACTTTATTATTCATATTTTTCTTTTTATACCCTTTTTATACCCTATAAAAAGTTATTTGGCGGACACTTTATTATTCATATTTTTCTTTTTATACCCTATACCACTATGTGGTTTGGGTATAATGACTTTGTGCTGCTGTTTGTAACAACCAAAAATATTTGACCTAGACCCATCTTAAATTATACCGATCGAATCAGAATCACTTTCTGAGTTAATTTAACAACGTCCGTCCGTCCGTCCGTCCGTCCGTCTGTGTGTCCATGTAAAGTTTGTAATCAAACTGCAGGTCGCAAATATGAATGTATTTTGATGAAATTTGGTATGTAAGTTTTTATCGGCCATAGGATGAACGCTATTGAAATTGGTGAGAATCGCTCCATGTTCAGACCTAGCCCCCATACAAATTACCCATATGAAATCGACATAAATTGCCATAAGATCCAAATTGTCATGGAGATCAAATTGGGTTTGTATGCGTTCATTACATCCATTAATGACTAGTCCAAAAATGATCCCTTTGACCCCATATATAACTGCTTCCCGATCTTCACTTAAATCTATTAAAAAACAAAAATACTGCACTGATTCATCTCAAATTTTGTTTGTATATATTTTTGCAAAATACAAGGGACTTTACCGACCATGGCCAGGATCGGTCCATTTTTGGACCTAGTTCGCATATAGATATAGCACCCGATATGAACTTTTTCATATCTGCAGCCAAAAAAAAATAATAAAAATGCCACTAAAATTTGGTTTATGCGTATTTCCTATAACCAATTAGTTGGGACTAAGACGTCTCTAAACGCATGGTATAGGGTATCGTATAGTCGGCCTAGACCGACTATAATTTTCTTACTTATTAATTTATTTTTGTAGAGTACTTATTTTGAAAAAATTAAGAACAATTAACTAACTAACCATTGATTAGACTGTGGCCTTTCAAATGAAAGTATTGAATTACAGATCGTTTCATTATGATGGCTCCAAAATAAAATATCAATGTAATTTTTTTCAAACTAAGCCGCTATCTATACGTCAGATCGGGTTATTCTTGGACCGTCCTCGCAACATATATTATTATTTTATTACTGATATACACTCCTAAACATTTCATTAAATACTAAATATTCTGAATTGTGCAAATAACATATAAGTTTCTTGAAAATTAATAGAAATATAACTAGCGCTTTTAGTTTGACTCTTATTTAGGACTTTTTGGGGTACACTAATTGAAATTGACAAAACCTTCACCATATTTTGAAATGTACCAAAAGAAAATACTCGACTCTCTATAATACGTCAACATCGAAAACATATTTATCACACGATCGATTGTAATCTGGAACCAGGAATTTCGCAACGCCATGTATATACTGGGGTACCTTAAATAACAAAGCCTCAGAAAGAGAGTTGCATTAACAATATGCTACTTACTTTCAATCTTTTCAAGAATTCGAAAGCTGGTTGTGTTGCAATTTATGTCAAACTTTCAATTTCTTGTAAATTTAAATGAAAAAACCTTAAAGATGATGTAATCGGACACTTATTTCTGGAAATTTTTAATAATAACGAAAAGCTCTTAATTGGTATTATATACAGACGAAATAAACGAACTGAAATATATCCAATGCTAGACAAGCTGAGTATCCTTACTTTGGGCTACACTGATGTTATTATAACTAGAGACTTCAACGCGAATATATTGGAAGACAACATTTTGATGGAAAATATGAGCGCTATAGGGTTAAGTCTAGTAAATTACTTAATGCCAACCCATTTTATGAAAACATCAAGAACTCTAATTGAGTGATTCTCGACTGCTGTTATTTGAACAGCTTTCTGTGTCAATGTTCTCAAGACATGATTTTCTCTTTCTGTCTTATAATTCCAACCCCATATTTAAAAAACAATCACAAATCCTAACATTCAGAGATTTTAACAATATAGATTATCAGTCCTTGGAAACTGAATTATCATCAATACCAATAGCCGATGTCTTCTATATGCCTACTGTGGATGAACAGCTTAGTTTTATACATTGTAATACAAATTGTCAATACGAAAAATATATCTCAGTTAAATCTAAGAAAATTCGAAACGATAAACCATGTTTTACAAATAACATTAGAGCTCTAATCGAAGAGAAAAATTATGCATATGAAAGATGGAAACGATTTATAACAACTGAGCTCCATAACACCTTTAAACTTTCTCGAAGAACAGTAAATTCAAAAATTAGAACTGCTAAGTCAATATTTTATGACGAAAAATTTAAATCTGCTGTCTGTTCGAAAAAGAAATGGAGGGAAATTCTCCAAATGGGCATTGTTAATGATGACATGAAAGCTGAGAATACAATAGATGTCAATCAGTTAAATCCATATTTTGCCAATATTTCAATGGCCGCAGCTGATATAATTTTTTCAATAATATTTCCACCAAAGATATATCAAACCAACAACATTCGCTTTGCTTTAATTTTATATATTTCACTCAAGAAGAGGATTTGGGATCATTTCTCAGTATTAACTCGGATTCTATAGGACACGATGGGGTTCATCCTAAATTTATAAAACTGATTTTGACTTATATCTTACCGCATAATACTATAATCACAACATATACTTATCCATCTATGTGGAAACACGCAAAGGTTATACCCATACCAAAAACTGATAAGACCGATATAGACCAATTGCAATATTGCCTTATATATCCAAAGTTTTTGAGCGTTTAATTCATACTCAAATGAGTCATTACAAATAGTTTGCTAACTGATAGACAATCGGGTTGTAGACTAAAACACGCAAAGGTTATACCCATACCAAAAGCTGATAAGAAATATAGACCAATTGCAAACAAAACACAGCTGTATATCTGCTCTAATTGACGTTTCGGAGAAGCTACGGACCCAGATAGATGATAATATGATATCATTTCTAATATTACTCGAACACTCAAAAGCATTTGACACTGTATACCATTCTATTGTCTGCCTGAAACTGAGAGACTTATTTCATTTTTCAACAACAGCTGTAAAGTTAATTTACTCTAATCTTTGCAATAGAACTCAGTCTGTATATAATGGATCGAATAACTCTCACAGCTGTTTAATGCCTAGAGGAGTGCCACAAGGATCGATACTTGGTCCACTATTGTATGCTATATGTGCAAATGACCTGCCTTCACAAATTCATTTCTGTGGAATACAAATGTACGCAGACAATGTCGAGTTCCACATTAGTTGTAAACCATCGAGTGTTACAGAATGCATTGGGAAGATAAACGATCTCAACTATATTTATGAATGGGCATCAGCAAATGGTATTTCCTTATGTTGGGTAAAAACATATGAAATCAACCGAAAATATTAACATTTGTGACCTCCTCACCTCCAAATTTGATAAGATTTTGTACACATGATCTATGGATCGGCACAATAATATTTGCCAACTTTCAGACATATAGCCTTCGAACTTTCAGAATTATGGCCATTCCAAGTTGGCAAAAATCAATAAAAATGCACTCAGATGCCTTAACACAATTTTTAATATCTCGAAAAGTATTCATTGCACGTTAATAATCAAGGGCTCATTTTACAGACTAAAACATGCGCCATTCCAAAAAAAAATTTTCGATCAAGGATAATGTAAATAAAAAAGGACTAAAATTTCCAAAGGATATTTCTCGAAAATCAATATTTTTAAAAATTTCAAAAAAATATATGTTAATTCTTATTATGTTTTGTACAAGTCTGTCAAATTTCAATGTGGAGTCTTTATTACAACATGAGTTATTAAGAAAAAAGCAGGCGAAGGTTTATGTATTTCATGAAATGTACCAAAATACAAAAAGGTGACAAATTACAAAAAGAAGGACAAATCAAATGTAACGGAACTTTTTCGACTTTTCTTTGCTTAAACTCTTTTTCTCCATTGCTAAACCTTTAATAAAAAGTACAACATAATGTATTATCATTATTAAACACTTTATTACAGCATATATATTTATTTCTGAAGGATTTCAATTAAAAAATCTGCATCTGCCGCGTATCGCTTGATTTTAATTTTTTTTTATCTACAGGTTCAATAGAATGCAGCTTTTGAGTTCCAGGAATAGTACGCAAATCTTTAAAACGAATTTGAAGGAACCGTGCTTCTTCTTCGTGGTCTTCTAGAGTTAAAAACTCGAAATTACAGTTCAAAAGATTTGGCAGGCACCATTCATATAATTGTTTTGGAGTAGTTATTTGACCTTGTAATGGACGCTGTAAACTAGCTCGACGTGCCTCTCCCTTTACGGTACCTCCAAGACCGTCACTTGGGCCTTTTCCATGGCTTGTTGCAAAAAAAATGCCACTCAGCATTACATCCAAAATCTTACATATGATAACATAAATTGATAAAGTTCTTTTTATTTTTAAACTGGGCAGCACTACCGTCTGAAAAATACGTGATTTTCATCGGGGTTGTTTTAAACTTTTTTCTCAAAAATACATTCAGGTGGCGATGGAACAGGTGAACAGCTACAGAATCGTGTACAAGACAATCAGATATTATTATGAAGTTTGTATGTTGTGTTTTTCCATCTGATTTAAAATAAATAGCAATTGGGTATAAAGTGGCCTGAGAGTTGTTCCAGTGAAATCCCTGGACTGCATCCTGAATAGTAAAAGAAGCATTTTCTGAAAAATCGCAAACTGCTATATACTCATTTTCTTCCAAATTTGATTTTCTTTCGCTCAGATATGCTGCCTGCTGTTTTGCAATAAATGAATGAGGTAATAGAATTTCAAGTTTTTCACATAGGGAATCCACAAAAAAGTCGGCTTGGCCAATCATTGGTCTCTAAATTATCCCTATCTACACTTACCCATTGTTTATATGTTATTTCATCAATATCATTTTGCTCTAGTAATTGATTTAGTTTTGCTTTTAAATGTTCAATTCCTGGACACTTGTTACATTTACGTAGGTGACACTTTGAAGAAGATGGAATGCATGTCATTTGTTTCAAACAATCTTTGTAACATTCAAGCTGATAATTCGGAACACCAGCAGTTAATTTTTTTAAATTTATGGCATCAATCATCAGCTTCACATTTTGATGCTTTGTACAAACACACACGTTATGAGATCCACTCGCATTTGCTAGAATTATATTCCTCGGACGAAGTTGGCAAAACTTGGAAATACCTATTTTTATTCCATCATGTCGTTCCTTGAATAAGGCGTACATTTCTCTTAAGTTCCCAAGCAAAAGTCTTTATTTTTCCTGACTTTTGTACCATTTTCAAAAAAAGACACGAAATCTTTCTGTCCGGGCATACACCTGCTGACGTCATCGGATTCATAAAAGGATTTTACTAAATTGCTTGTCACTGGTCAAATTGGACTTCCCAGTTTTGGGTTAGGCGTACTCATCACACCCTTTGTTTCAACCAAATGCTTAACTTTTCGCGCGATATAGTTTGTAACCAGGAATTCTTCCTCAATTTTATGTATTGCCCAGCTTTTTGGTAAAATTGTTAGCAGTTGGATTTTCTCGCTATTTTTTGTTAATGTTTTAAACTTTTCTTTTAACTGTTCTATTATTTCGGATTGTGGGCACATATGCGAAGTTGATTGTGCTGAACCGTGGAAAATTTTGTCTTGAATCGAATCACTTATTTTCCTGAATTTTCCATCTCTGTACCGTTTTTGATGTAACTTCTTCTTTTTTATCGGAGATTGTTCCAGATACGGTAAAGATTGGTTTAATTTTGAAATAGCAACTTCTTCCGTGCCTGACGCAATGTCATCTTCTTCCGTGCCTGACGCAATGTCATCGAAAGTATCTACATTTTCGTTTATGTCTGAACCTTCTTCCAAATTAGATTTATTAGATTTCTTCAGATGCGAAAATTTTATTCTACATGTCCCACAAATTTTATTTGAGATCGTAATGTTTTTATCCTTAGTATACTGTAGCATCCATTCTTAGACTTGTCTTAAACTTTTATTGCACCCAGTGTGACCGGATTTTTTAAAAGGATTACAGCAAAATGTTGAATGGAATGGCATATTTTTTTTTTTAAATACCACAACCGAATGAATTGTGCACGACTTTTTTGTATTGACAATAATTATAATTTATTTAAATATTTAGTCTCTTTTTTTTGTTTTTTTAAACGATCAAGTCACTTTAACACTATAACACTTTGACGTTTAGCACTTATGAAATCTAGTATTCAACTGAAGTTTGACTTACAGTCTCTGAACGATTTATACTGTTTTTTTTGGTACAAAAAATAGATTACAGGTAAAAAAATACACGCCTTGCTTTTCTTGAATTGGAAAATTTGCGTGAACTACGGGTCATAAAATGTTTTTTAAATAGGGACTGAATTTGCTACTGCCAATAAGCCGACCACAGGTCATAAAATATTTGTAAATTTTTTGTGTGAACAGGCAATAAATATTTCGTCTAGGTTGTAAAGTCGAAAAAGTTCCGTTACATTTGATATGTCCTTCTTTTTGTAATTTGTCACCTTTTTGTATTTTGGTACATATCATGAAATACATAAACCTTCGCCTGCTTTTTTCTTAATAACTCATGTTGTAATAAAGACTCCACATTGAAATTTGACAGACTTGTACAAAACATAATAAGAATTAACATATATTTTTTTGAAATTTTTAAAAATATTGATTTTCGAGAAATATCCTTTGGAAATTTTAGTCCTTTTTTATTTACATTATCCTTGATCGAAAATTTGAAAAAAATTTTTTTTTGGAATGGCGCATGTTTTAGTCTGTAAAATGAGCCCTTGACTATTAACGTACAATGAATACTTTTCGAGATATTAAAAATTGTGTTAAGGTATCTGAGTGCATTTTTATTGATTTTTGCCAACTTGGAATGGCCATAATTCTGAAAATACGAGAGCTACGACACTGAAAGTTGGCAAACGCTATTATTATGTTTAACTTTCCCTTCGTACCAAAATTCATCCAATTCGAAATCGGTGCGGTCAACTCATTGGTTGATTTCATATGTTTTTACCCTGTTATGGTTTCAGCAGTATGATTTATATACTTTACCAAAAACACTGTAGAATTAAAACGAAATTGAAACAATAGTTTTAATAGATTCATTAATATTTGTCATATAATTTTCTGTATAACTTTTTCATTATTCTTTTAAAATAAACGATGAAAGCAACAACAGTTTTCAATTTTTAAAAAACTCTACGGTTTTTTTTTGCAATTTTTCTGAACTTTGTCAGATTTTTATTGTGATAATTTTATCTGAGCTTTTTCAGATTTTGCGATATTTTGCTCGCGCACATTTTATTTGAACTGCATGCAATAATTTCGAGTAGTCTTTTCGATGCCTGGTGGATACAATTTACGTTCTTCTCAATCGGTTCCGGATTGCAATGCCTCATCTGAAGTTATTTCACCAATTCGTATTGAATATGATGCAGAATTAAACACCACAATGATGGAAACAGAACCATCAATTCGGAATCAATTGTCTGATGTCATTGACAATTTGCAGAAATTAACAAGGGTTGTTATTGAAAGTCGTGCTGAAATCGATTCCTTAAAGCAGCAAATTCAAGTTTCCTCCAGAACTAACTTAAATGAAGAAAGGAGAAGTGAAATGCCTGAAGCAAATGTTTTGCCCCATGGTGCTCAATCTCATCCTCAGATCGTGCCTTCTGTTTCTAATTTGGGTTCATGTACTCCTAGTTGTTTGCCGTTTGTACCTAATACCGCTGTTTCTGATAAAGAGCCACGTGCTCGAACTGATTTCTCGAGTCATAATATTCTTGCTTCTTCATATAAACTATATGATTTGCCAGCATTCTCCGACAATGCTGATGAGTGGCCATTATTTATAGCCAATTTTAAGGACACAACTGATTTCTTCAAATACAATAGTCGTCAGAATCTTATGCGTCTTCAGAAATGCCTTTCTGGACCAGCTAAAGAAGCTGTCTCATCTATGTTAATATATCCGAACGATGTCCCAAAGGTCATAGAAGAATTGGAGTTTAGATTTGGTCGTCCTGATATTCTCGTTCGTTTTCAAATTCAAAAGGTTCAACAATTTCCGGTTATTACTCATAGAAAAATGCACCAAATAATTGTATTTTCAACAAGGGTAAGAAACGTCGTTGCGTTTTTAAGTTCAGCAGGATGCAGGAATCATTTGAATAATGCCACGTTATTGGAAGAGATGGTTTCAAAACTTCCGATAGATCAACAATTTGAATGGGCGAAAGCTGCTTGTGCTATAAAACCATTTCCCACAATTGTAGAATTTTCAAAATGGCTTGGTGATTTGGCAAAAGTAATAAGTTTGATGCCAAATATATCTCAACAAATTCTGCCTATCAAGCAAATGTTGGTTATGGACAGCAAGAAGCCAAAGTTAAAGTGTGATATTAGCAATGGAGAACATTTAATATTTAATTGCAAACCATTTGTTGAAATGTCTGTAACTTCACGTTGGGAAAAAGTAAAACAGCTAAAATTATGTTTTTGTTACCTCCATAAAGGTCATGGTTCTAAAGGCTGCCGTTATAAGAAAGTATGTGGTATAAATAACTGTAAAATACATCACCACAGATCGCTATATGAAGAAAAAGCAGTAGAAGCACAGAATCCTTCAAAACAGTTGTTAATTGCAGAGAGCAACAATTTCAGGCAAATAAACTTTTTAAAATATTACCTGTGAAATTGTATGGCCCTTCTGGTTTTCTTAAAGCGTTTGCAATGTTTGACGAAGGATCTTCCATTTCCCTTATTGAAGAAAACACCGCTCGTCTTTTGGGATTGAAACGAAAGTCATCAGATTTAAATCCTCAATGGTATGGAGATAAAACAGTTAAAGAAAAATCTTTCCGAGTTAATTTTGAAATTGAAGGAATATGCAACTCAACAGCAAAGTTTGCTTTAAAGAATGTACACACTGTGAAGGAGCTTAATTTACCCTGTCAATCCTTCGCAAAGAGCTTTTATCCACATTTGAGTGAAATTCCAATAGAAGACTATATGAATGTAACACCTATACTTCGTATTGGTCTAGATAATGCTTTCCTCGGTACACCTTCTGCAATTAAAGAAGCAGGAAATTGTGAAATAATAGCAATGAATTGTAAACTTGGATGGTTCGCATACGGTTCAACAAATCCTTCGTGCCAGCCCACTATTTTGCATATCAAAGATGATCTATTGAATGAAATCGTGCAAGATTTTTTAGCAACGGAGAATTTTGGCACAAATCCTAATATCAAGCCTCTATTATCAGATGAAGACCAAGTTGCCAAAATAATAATGGAGGAAACAACGAAACGAATTGGAAAAAGTTTTGAAATTGGTTTGTTATGGAAAAAATATCCTCCTGATATTCCATCAAGTTTGGAAATGGCGGAAAAACGCTTGATAACAATTGAAAGGAAAATGCTTAAAGATTCTAAATATGCCGAAAAATACAATATGGAGAAAATTATATTAAGAAAGAATACGCTCGTAAACTTTCTTATGAATAAGTCACCCAAACCCGTTATCCTGTATGGTATTTACCCCATTTTGGTGCTGTTACGCCTCACAAACCAAATAAATTCAGAATTGTTTTTGATGCTGCTGCAAAAACATCCGGAGCAAGCAAAACCATTATTAGGAATATTACTTAAATTTCGACAAGGTGTTATTGGAGTTGCAGCGGATATCAGGGAAATGTTTTCACAAATCCAAATTCGTGAAAGTGACCAGCATGCTCAAAGATTTTTATGGAGAAATGGTAAAATCAATGAGCCATTACAACATTATGTAATGGTTTCTATGGCCTTTGGTGACATTTGTTCTCAATATTGTGCGGAATTTGTAAAGAATTATAACGCTATCGAGTATTCTCACAAATATCCTGAAGCTGCATTAGCTATTATTGAAAAGCACTATGTAGATGATTTTGTATCTAGTTTCCCAAATGAAGAAGAAGCTATTTTAACTTGCCAACAAATTGTCGAAATCCATTCTGAAGGTGGCTTTGAATTAAGAGGTTTTGTTTCAAATAACAAAAAGTTGGAAGCTACTATGAATTATAAAACAAGAAATTGTTCTGAAACGGTTATTATGGAAAAACAACCTACAATCGAAAAAATTTCGGGAATGTATTGGAATAAATCTGAAGATGTGTTCGAGTTTCAAACAAAATTTTATTGCCTTGCCAAAGAAGTCCTTGAGGGTATTCGAGTTCCAACAAAACGAGAACTTTTAAAGATTGCTATGGCTGTCTTTCATCCATATGGTTTGATAGCAGACCTATTATTATATTCTAAAGTTTTGATTCAGAAAACTGGGAAGCAACATATTTCTTGGGATGATCCTATTCCAAGTGAATTACACAAAAAATGGAGATTGTGGTGGAACGAATTAAAAAATGTCAAGAACTTCAAAGTGCAACGATGTTTATCACCTAACTTATTTGGATCGAAAATCCAGTTACACATTTTCGTGGATGCTAGTCAAGATGCGTTTGCTGCAGTATGTAATTTTCGAATTCTGCATTCAAAAGGAGTTGATATTTCTTTTGTGTTTGGGAAAATAAGATGTGCACCTTTAAAACTAATGAGCATCCCACGTTTGGAACTCCAAGCTGCCGTTTTGGGCTCAAGATTGAGTAAGACAGTTGTACAAAATCATGAGCTGCAAATTGCATCAGTACATTTTTGGTCTGACTCTCAAACTGTACTACAATGGATAAACTCAACTGAAAGACGTTTTAAAGCATTTGTAAGTCATCGTATAGCCGAAATTTTTAATGTATCTAACCCAAATCAGTGGAGATATGTACCGACACACCAAAATCCTGCAGATGTTGGAAGTAGAGCTATTTATCAACCAAAATTAACAAAAAACAGTGTTTGGATAAGTGGTCCTAAATTTCTCCAAGATGATGAAAGCCTTTGGCCAAATAAAGCATTTGAGTTGCCAAAAACTATCATAGAAAAAGAGATAAAGCCAAGTTTACTTATAACTACAACATGCGCTAATGGGTTGATTGATTTTTCCCGATTTTCTTTCTATATCAAACTTAAAAGAACTATGGTATGGATACTTCGTTTTGCCAAAATTGTTCCTAATGTTTCAGAAAATATGCATCCAAAAGATTTTGATACTGCTGATAAGCTGATTTGTAAGATGGTACAATCAGAATGTTTTTTGAATGAAATCAATTCGTTAAAGAACCAAATACCAGTTTCCCAAAGAAGCCCATTATACCCGCTTGTGCCTTATATAGATGATGAAGGCATCCTTCGTATTTAATGACGTTTATATGAAGCTCAATATTTACCATTTGAAGCCCGAAGACCTATTATATTGCCTCAAGATCATTGGGTTTCAAAATTGATTATGAAGTTTTACCACATCAAAAATCACCATCCGAATATGAGCCTTACATTAAATGAATTACGGCAGAAATATTGGTTGCCACATGCTAAATCCGTATTCAAGAAAATTAAACGTAATTGCCATATTTGCAAGTTTGATTCAATTCAACCAAAACCACCTTTAATGGGACAATTACCTCCTGATCGCGTTACTCCATATGTACGTCCATTTACATACACAGGCGTAGATCTTTTTGGGCCCTTCAAAGTGTCAATTGGCCGTAGAAGAGAAAAGAGATGGATAGTTATTTTCACCTGTCTCACTATACGTGCAGCACACCTTCAAGTTGCAAATGATTTATCAACAGATGCCTTCATTCTGTGTTTTAAAAATTTTATTAATCGTCGAGGTACTCCAAAAGGAAGTAGAAGTGACAATGGTACTAATTTTATTGGAGGCCAAAGACTCCCTAGGAAAGAAGAACAGCTAATAGACCCAAATCAACTTTACCAGGATGCAGCAAATCTTAATATAGAATGGTTATTTAACTGTCCTGCTAATCGTAGCTCTGGTGGAGTCTGGGAGCGTTGGATTCAAATAATAAAAAGACTTCTGCGTAAGACACTAAAAGATTCATCTCCGAAAGTGGAAACACTCCGAAGTTTGCTGATTGAGGCTGAAAACATATTAAACTCAAGACCCCTAACAGAAATACCAATAAAATCAAATGATGATGAACCTCTTACACCAAACCGCTTCCTGCTAGGTTGTTTAAATTCAACACAGACTCCAGGTAACGCTGATGAAAATATGTGCCTCCGTAAGCAGTGGAAAATTTTGCAAAATTTGAAGAATCGCTTATGAAAAAGATGGGTGACAGAATACCTTCCGCAACTTCTTCAAATGACTAAATGGAAAGATAAATCAAATCCAATTAAAGTAGATGAGATTGTTTTGATTTTAGATTCAACCCTCCCAAGAAGTCAATGGTTAAATGGTCGAATTGTGAAAGTTTTTCCAGCCAAAGACGGACAAATTCGTTTCGCTGAAATCAAGACCATCAAAGGTACAACACGCAGACCTGTTTCGAAATTAGCTATTATTGCTGTTGATGGTGGTGAATCTGGCTGATTCACAGGGGGCAGAATGTTATGGTTTCAGCAGTATGATTTATATACTTTACCAAAAACACTGTAGAATTAAAACGAAATTGAAACAATAGTTTTAATAGATTCATTAATATTTGTCATATAATTTTCTGTATAACTTTTTCATTATTCTTTTAAAATAAACGATGAAAGCAACAACACTTTAAATGCTAAAAAATCCATTGGTATGATCACTGGTAAAGCAGAGACCTTTCCAACGAATCTAATACCTACACTTATTAACAACACAAAAATTGATTTAGCTGAAACTGCGAAAAACTCTGGCGTTATATTCAACAAAAAACTTGATTGGTCGGATCACATTAAAATTGTCTGCGGTAAAACTTTGGCTATGCTGAGGAATCTATGGATGTCACAGTATTATACGCCCTTGCATATTCGGATGTTACTTGCCAAGACATACTTATTACCAACACTAATGTATGGATGTGAGCTTTTCTCCAGTTGCGATTCATTAAGCAAACAAAGGCTTAATGTAACTTATAATAACATTGCCAGATACATATATGGCCGCAAAATACACAGCAGCACCTCACAATACTCGCAAAAAATCTATAATATATCATTCGAAAACTTACTAAAATGCCGAACATTGTTGTATTTACATAAAATAATTTATAGAGGCCAATCTGAATACAACAGAATAACTTTTTCGAGGACAATGCGAGGTAAAAAAAACAAGTAAGAGTGTTAAATTCGGCTGTGCCGAATCTTTGATACCCTCCACCTCGGTTTGAGTCTTGATAATAAATGTAAATGAAAAAGTAAACAATTTGTTAAACTTAATACCAGATTTTTTGTTTGTTTGATTTATTGTAATTTTTCAGACATATTGCAATTACTACTGTAATTAATATGCTATTTTTAATTTTGTTTTTGGTCAGCGCTTTAACACACTCACCTAAAGTCAGGCCTACGAGCAGTGTGGTTAGTTTTCAGCAGTGTGAATAGTGGAAATTAGAAGTATAAATGCAAAAAATATTCAAAATTCAAAAAATAACGATTGTATGTTTGGACAGACTTGTATCTTCTGAAATTAATACAAAGTAAAGCTGTATGGTACGAAAACTGAAAACTAACCACACTGCTCGTAGGCCTGACTTTAGGTGAGTGTGTTAAAGCGCTGACCAAAAAGTGCAACTACGAGTGTATGTGAAGGTTCACGGTTCAAAACCTCACGGCCGCCCTAAGTAGAAAAAATTTTCATATAGAAACAATCTATTCAATTAAAACATAACAATTATCACAATGTTCAATAAATCGCTGATGAAGGCTGAAATGCCAGAAACCGGTCCGATTAAGAATACAGTGCAGTTATGAATTTTTGAAATATATGCTTTCTTCTTCTTTACCACGCACCATTTAATACCAGATTATTTCAGCAAATTCTTTGGGTTGGTTTTCGTCTTTTCTATTATTTCGGATTTATTTCGGTGTTTGCTTTTTGGTCATCGTGGTTGCTGATCGGCATGCATTTTGGTTATATGACATAACTTCTCTTTTAATTTAGTTTTTGCTAATTAAATAGCTCGCCCTAACCTCCATTGCAAAGGTAATGGTTGTGTAGGGTGGCTATATGCATTAAATCGTGCTAATTGGAGATGGCTGTATAGTTTCCTTTAACTGGCGAAATATTTTTTCATTGCGGTCATGTGGGTCGGATGGAGTAATAAATAATAACCAGAAAAAAGCTCTCTCAACTTTTTTATTAAAACTTTGGCATATTTGGAAAACATAGAGAATAAATCTTTAATAATAAATATTCAAATTAGGGATGCCAAACGCAAAAAACCAAATGTCTGAAACATTTTAAATAAAATAATTTGTTATCTTTATTTTCTGAAAAACTTCAAATTTTTATCCAAAAAAAATTGTGAAAATTTCTGTATAAATAACATTCTCATCAAATTGCGTTTATTTATGCAACACTTTTTATGTTCGCAATTCTTAAATATCATTTGAGGTTTTATAAAATTCATTGAATTTAAATTAATGTTTTCTGTAGCCCGATTCTGTAAATTTCAACGATCGGACAATGGCAAAATATATCGACAGCTATTGTTGTTTGCACTAAAGATTAAGTGATTCACTAAGTACATACATCTTAACGACAGTTGACAAATCTATTTTTCTATTTATTTAAATTGTAAACGAGTGGCATCTCTGTCAAAATAAGCGAAAAACACAAAGAAGAATAGAAAAAAAAAATTACTTCGTGTCTGACAGGATGATTATATGTTGATGTTTAATACCTTTATTTTTTTACTTATATTTCTGTGTATTTATTTGAAAATGAAATAATGAATTGAATATGCTATTTAATTTTTTTATTTATATAAAAAAGTTTTTTTAATTAGAGCAAAATATTTTCACTATTTTATGATTTTTATATATGTATGACGACATTTCAACCTAAAAATTTAAGTGTTTATCGATTGAATAAACAACACAAAAATGGTTGTCGTTTAGATAACAACAACAGCTGATATAACAATGGCGAATATCGTTTAAAAATTTTACTGATAATTTTGCAATTTTCTTTTTTTTAGCGATTCGACTATCGTTAAAAGAAGTTACTGAATCGCGGTACTGAAAAGCTATTAATTTCTCCTGAATGTCAATATTTTTTTAAATGTAAAAATTTTTTAAATGTAAACATAGGTATTTGGTGTTTTTTTTTTTTTTTGGAATTTCAATTTGTGTTTAACGAATAAAATTTATATATTAAAGATGCAATTGATGTCTTCTAAATTTAAAATTATAATTTCCGACATTTTGATATGATTTTCTGAAATTCAAATAATTGGTATTTATAATTGGAAATTTTTAATTCTAGTTTTTAGAATTGATATTTTCTTAAATTTGAATGGAATATTTAAAAAGTGCAATTTTGTATTTATGTGAATAATAATGCTTTAGTAATTATAAACAATTTTTAAAAATTAGATGTAATCGCAATCAGATCTTTTGTAGGTAAAGCAGAATAATCATTCTATATAACTATGTAGAACTATTTTGAAAGCAAAACACTCATTGATAACTCGGTAACTATATTTTGTAAAGACAACAAAAAGTTAGTATGCCAAACTTATGTTCATATTTGTAAAAGAATAATGAAAATACGTATGAAATAAAAGACCAGCCCGTGTATACTCTTAACATTGTTCTGTATGATATCCAGTTGAAAATATTAACATTCATGTTAAAATAGAAATAACTATTGCAAAGCTAATTAGAACAAACAAAAATTGTGGCGCCATCTACTGTGGCATAGTCACGCAGAGCAAAATGAAGTGACACTCTGTTAATGCAAAAGAAATGTATTTTCCCCACAACAAAATATTGCAGAATTCTATGTAAATAAAACAATATACCGATTTATTTCTAACATGCAGTTGTTATGGATAAACATATATATAATACTAGATGCAACCCGGTGTGCTTCGCTACACCCTCCCCCTCCCCCCCCCTTCCGAATCGTTATGAAAGGGCTCACGCTAAGTCCCAAGGCTCTCACTAATACAGTAATTCTGATATATCACATTTAATATTAAGTTTGTGTGGGGGTACCACGCGCATTTGCCTAGTCCCGCCCATTTTTTTGTCTGACTACTCACGTTAATAATAGATGACCAGGACAAATTTGCAAAGCTTTCTCTATCATAGTGCTTAATATATATGATATTAAAAATTTACTTTGTATGGGAGGTGCCACGCCCACTAAAAATATTTAAAAAAATTAAAGCCTGTAGCACTCCTATATCCGCAGTAAGACTGTGTGAAAATTTCAGGAAGATCAGATGAGTAGTTACGGAGATTACCTCCTACAAACAAATATTACTTCTTTATTATGTTAGTATAGATTTTGTATAGATTTTTTTATTTCAATGCTTGCTGATGCTGATGTACAATGTTTTTTGTTTTTTTATTCGGTACAACAATTATCAGATTTTTCGGTGTTCCTACCCTGGAGCAAGGTACATGTAGCTGCCCATGAGAAGAAGATGGATTATCCATATTAGACCTGGCAACACTTAACTATTCGCCTTGAACTTAGAATATCATTTGGCAATTTTTCTTTTTAGCGATTTTTGATTTTGCCCATTTTTGATTTTGAAGATTTTTGTTTGTTGGGCGATTTTAATTTTTCGCGATTTTTGGGTTTGGCGATTTTTGATTTTGGCGCTATATTTTCCGTGACAAATCACATTGATAACTAATGAACTTGTCAAAAGACTGTCGCTTTCGTAGTGCTTCATATTTTTTACATAGGAGGTGCCACGCCCACTAATCCCATCCCGCCCAATTTTTATTGGACTACTCACATTAATATATAATGAACTCATGCAATATGTCGAGTCTTTCCCTTTTATAGTACACCAGTTATATGATATTAGATATCTACTTTGCATGGGCGGTGCTACGCCCACTGCTCCGATCACGACCATTTTTTTGTTCGGCTAATCACACAAAGAACCTATGGGCTCACGCAAAGCCACAAAGCTCTCTCTTTTACAGTACTCCAGATATACGACATTAAATAGTTACTTTGCATGGGGAGTGCCACGCCCATTGGTGTGAACCCGCCAATTTTTTGTTCGACTACTCATACTAAGATCTGATAGGCTCGTGCAAAGTGTCAAAGCTTCCTTTTTAGCACACCAGTTATATGATAACATATATTTACTTTGTATGGGCGGTGCCACGCCCACTGCTCCGATAACGCTCATTTTTTGTCTAACTAATCAAATGAATTACTTATGGGCTCACACAAAGTCCCAAGACTCTCACTATTACAGTACTCCAGATATATGGCATTTTATATTTACTTTGTATGGCAGGTGCCACGCCTATTGATCCGATACCGCCCATTTTGCATCCGACTACTCACATTAATAATAGGTGACATCAGAAAAATTTTTAAAACTCTCTCTATCACAGTACTCGAGATATATAATATTGAACTATTACTTGTATGGGAGGTACCACGCCCACTTATCCGATCCCGCCCATTTCCGGCGTAGCTACTAATATTAACAATAGGTGACCTCACACAAATTTGCAAAGCTCTCCCTATCATAGTACTCAATATATGTATATGATATTAAAAATTTACTTTGTGTGGGAGGTGCCACGCCCACCAAAAATATTTAAAAAATTATAGCCTATAGCACTTCCCATATCCGCAGTAAGACTCTGTGAAAATTTCAGGAAGATCAGATGAGTAGTTACGGAGATTACCCCTTACAAACAAACAAACAAACAAACAAACAAACAAACAAACACACATTACCTCTTTATAATATTAGTATAGATATGTATATTATTTGTATTATTTAATATGTTCATGTATGTATATGTAAATATTACACACAAAAAATACAACATCAAACGTTATTTTTGTATTTTTCTCTTTAAATAAATTAATATATAAAATTTTTTTTGCTAAATTTACATTGTTTTTGTTTTATTAACAACTAGGTATTTTAGCATTATTTGCTTTAGATGCTGGTGAATTTTTACTCCCTTTATATTAACTCGTAGTGTCTGCCTGTCGAAAAAATTTTGGATCGATTTTAACCCCTTTCCCTTGACCCAATCGATCTGAAGCTTTGCAGGCAGGCTCGTGGCAATAACAGAAATGATCTAGTAAATTTTTTAGTGATGCCAAAACAATGGAAACTTTTAAATTTTTTTACCAGAGTTGATAAAAAAAAAATGCACAAAGGGTTAGTTTTTATTATATTATTACCACAACGACCACAAAAACAACAAGTCCAGCTATGACAACAATCCAACATTTAGAATAACAACAAGAAAAGTAAATAAACATCATATTTTTCATATTTTTTTACTTTTTCAGAGATTTCCCTAGACCTGTTCCATCGATTTTAATGATTTTTGAAACAGAAATCTTTCCACAAATTTGGTGAATCATTCTCACTGAAAATGATCACCTTAGCTATCCTTTTTTTAGTTCTTCATTCAAATCTCGGGCCCTAATCGACAGATTTCGACGATTTTAAACAGCAAACTTCTCAGGATGTTACTGAATCATTTTTTATGTCAACGAGCACCCTAGCTGCCCGACTGATGCCGTCATCGTGATTTCCACGGACAGACGGACATCGCTATATCTACTCCGGTTGTTATAAGGATCACAAATATATATATTTTATGGGGTCCAAAATTTTTTTTCTAATTATTACAAACGGAATGACAAACTTATATATACCCTCTGCACACTGGAGTGGAGGGTATAAAAATTAACACTGTACAATATAAAAAGCAAATATCTGAATGCAATTTCTTCCTGAATTCTATTTGCACTTCAAAGGAGCTATATTTTGCAAACTTAGCTTAATTGATAATATTTTATAATAACTATTATACTTGTTTTACTAATAATTAAATAATTGTTAAGGTAAAATTACTTATTGTTTTATATATTTAAAATTATATTAATTTTACTTTATTTGTTTAACAATGTTCTATGTTTGCCTTCATCAACCCAGTACTGTAATATAAGACATGTTCTTGTTATATTGTATTTATCCTCAATAAATAAATAAATAAATAAATAAATAAATAAATAAATAAATAAATAAATAAATAAATAAATAAAAAATAAAATTCGAGATTCAGGAAACGACAATGTTTTTAATTTCGAACTAATATTGAAATAACTGCTTACTATTGTAGAGCAACTTTCAAGTCGATTTGAATTCTATGTTTGGTTCTGTATTTTATACCATTCAAGATGCAAACATTAACAGCACGTGACAAATAGTTTTGGGTAACATACCACCGACTTATCCCACAAAAGTCTTTAGTATCCCCTGATTGATAAATTACTCTATGTTCACATGTCATTTTGATGGAAAAACTTGCATATGATTCTGTTTGTTTATGTGCTGATGAAAATAAAAACAAGAATCAAAAATAGCAAAAGATATAAAAACAAAAAATAGAAATTGAATCGAAAAAAATGTTATTTGTTCATTTATCCTCAACATTAGATAAAATCGATACACACGCAAACTTCAATAGATACAGATACCACCATGAGATGTTGATAAAAATACACGAAATGTTATCCGATTTCAAATGTCTCTGTATACGTACGAGTATATGTGTGTATGTCTGTCTGTATGATTGTAAATATTCATACTCATCATTTACATCTGGCCCAGCATAACTAGGAACTCTGAACAAATATACCCATACAAACGTTTTTAGTTTTTATTGATTGTATTTGCAGATGATTGCTAAAAAAAAGTTTTTATATTTTGTGTGTATGTCAAAAAAAAAAATAATAAAATAAAGAGTATAAAACAAATTCCCTTTCAATGATAACACTCAATTTGCGGAGGATTTAAATAGATGCCATTATATTGCATTTATTTTATATTTACGTTGGTTTATTAATAATTTAGTACAGCGGATCTAAATTGATTATTTTACAGGGTGATCGATTATTTAATTTTCTACAAAACAAGAATTTTTGAAGAGTTGCAATTTGTTATATTCGTTTAAATCTTTTCCTTAGATTCCCTAGAAGGACATGTAGTTAATATAGCTATCTAATGTTTCTCAGATCTTTGATGTCATTCGTCCAAATATATTTCAATATATATGTCGTCCCAAGCATTAACCGCCTAAGTCGAAAATCATGTTTTCGAGAAAAATAACTTTTTATATTAATATAATGGGGCTTCATTACGACTTAGGTCAGTATGTTTTCATTAATAACTTTTAAAAAAACCGTGTTATAGAAATGGGAATTTCACGTAAATATAAAGCGTTGTTAGTAAAATAATGTGATAGCATACACAACCCAAATCGTTCTTAAGTTGACTTAGGCAGTTATCGCTTGTGACCACAAATATATTGGAAAAACATATTTGAAAATTGTAGTCGGTCTGGACCAACTATACGATGCCGTATACCATGAGTTAACAGAAAAGGATTAGGTCCAACCAATTGGATATAGAAAGTAAGCATAAAAAATTTGTGTGGCATTGTTATGAATTGTATGCCCGCAGAAATGTAAAGTTCATATCTATGGGGACTGGATCGAAAAGTAGACCGATCGTGACCATATTTAGTATACTTATTCATTCTGGAGCAATATTATAGCCGCACACAATTTTTCAGCAGTTTTTCTTTAAAGATGTTTTTTAAAAAATTACAATGACCACAAATGTAAAGAAATATCAAAACTATACGCATCCAAAAGGTTTTTTTAAAATAAATTGTTTATTAGTTTATTGATATTTAAAATTTTAAAAAAAAGTTAATTTTTTTAACACTAAAATTAAATTATTCAAGTAAGAGTTTTATATTCGGTCATGCCAAATCTTTGATACCCTCCACCTGGACTTCTTACACTATTTATAGCAAATATAAACAAAATATTTTTAAATATAAACAATTTGATAAAGTTATTACTAAATTATTAAAACAAATACACTGAATTTTTAGCTTTATTTAAAGGTGTATCCATATTTTGAGGACATTTCTTGGCACAATGATGCCCAATATACCCAAAATTCAATAATAGCCTGTTCGAAATAATAACAAATACAGAATGATGCCCAATTTACCCCAAAATAAATAAGAACCTGTTCGAAATAATACCAAATATTATTATGCTTAGCTTACCTAAGTAAATGATTTGGTTTGCAAATGAGAGCGATTTCAACAGAGAGATAGAGAGACGGACAGACGGACATTGCTATATCGAATCGAGTTGTTATAAGAATCAAAAATACATATCACACCTGTACATCCAAAGTGAGTCAGCTCAAAATTTAAAAATTTTCAGTAGAGGAAATAAACGTTTTTTTTTTAAATATCTTAATATATAACAAGTAAGAAAATTATAGTCGGTCTAGACCGACTATATGATACCCTATACCATGCGAACCCTATCTATTAGGCCCAACTAACTGGACATTGAAAATAAGCAAAAACCAAATTTGAGTGGGATTTTTATTAATTTTTTTGGCTGCAGATATCAAAAAGTTCATATCGGATGCTATATCTATAAAGGGACTAAGTCCAAAAATGGACCGATCCTGATCATGTTTGGTAAAGTCTCTTGTATTTTGCAAAAATATGTAGAAACAAAATTTGAGAAGAATCAGTGCAATATTTTTGTTTTTTAATAGATTTAAGTGAAGATCGGGAAGCAGCTCCATATGGGGTCAAAGGGATCATTTTTGGACTACTCATTAGTGAATGTAATGAACGCATACAAACCCAATTTGAGTAAGATCTATATGACAATTTGGATCTTATGGCAATTTATGTCGATTTCATATGGGTAATTTGTATGGGGGCTAGGTCTGAACATGGACCGATTCCCACCAATTTCAGTAGCGTTCATCCCATGGCAGATAAAAGCTTATATACAAAATTTCATCAAAATATATTCATATTTGCGACCTGCAGTTTGATTACAAGCTTTACATGGACACACAGACGGACGGACGGACGGACGGACATTGTTAAATCAACTCAGAAAGTGATTCTGATTCGATCGGTATAATTAAAGATGGGTCTAGGTCAAATATTTTTGGTTGTTACAAACAGCAGCACAAAGTCATTATACCCAAACCACATAGTGGTATAGGGTATAAAAACGTTGGTGCGTATGTTGGTACTCTAATAACTGTTGAACCACTAATGCTAGCGACTTCGTATTCATACCATATGTTCCTTTGGTTCTCCGATTTGCATAACTTTTTTTGTGGCGCTGGGGTCGAGATTTTGGTGGCGCTGGGGTCGAGATTTTCCCAAAAGATTTATTTACGGTCCAATTTAGCTCAAATTCGCAACATATATTATGTACATAAAACTAAAGTTGCTGACAAAGTTTTTCACCTGTAGGTGGCGCTGGTGTTAAAATATTCAAGAAAACGTATATTTTTTTTCAGTCATATTCATAATATTATTAAATGCAATGTATTTAAGGCACAGAACTAATTTTTAAACACAAATTTAGGCATTTTATTTGCACATGACCACAACAGACTTTGTAAGGTCCAACAACGTGGACCGGTTCAGCTAGTCTATATATAAAAACGTTGGTTCATTTGTTTGTAACGAATGATCTCAGAAACCATAACAGCTGTCGAGCTACGATTTGCACCATTGGTTCGGTTCGAGCTCTTCGTATTTTTTTTTTTAATTTTAACCCTCTAGCTGACGTTGGGGTCAAGTTATAAAAAATTCATATTTTCAGTGCGATTTGACTGCAATTCAGAATGTGTGTATGTTTCGTCATATGAAATTTTTGTTTGTATAAATGGACCCGATAGGTGGCGCTGAGGTAAAGTTATTTTGAATATTCTTATTTACGGTGCGAATTTACTGAAACTAAGTATGTACATATATGAATATTAGATGATGCCAAAAAATTTTTTGTTGGACCCGGTAGATGGCGCTGGCATTCGAAAAATAATGAGTTGTGAAATTTATTTAAATTTTATAAATTACAAAATTCTCAAATGCTTTTATATATAAATATTCTAACCAAAAAGAAAAGAAAAATTGCATTGGCTTCGTCCGGAATAGCCACAACATTGTTGCATTGTGGTCGTACAGCTCATTCAGCACTCAAATTACAAATTACGTACAAACAAATGAGAATGCCGTATGTAATATCAAAAATCATTCTGTATGCCAAAAGTTCTGCAAAAATGCAGTATTATTATTTGGGATGAATGTACCATGGCTCACAAACATTACTAATGCCTGGTTTTCATTATGTCATTTTCAACGGCAATTGTTGTCAATTATTATCAGCTGTATGAAAACGGGTTTTAATGTCTTACAACCCCTGGCAACATTTGACATCTGAAATGAAATTGCCAGCATGTTGGCTATTTGTTTGTGTTTGACAGCCGGATTTTTTGTTCGTTTATAAGATGTAATACAAGCGTAATTAATAGAAATTTACGAGATGTCAGTTGAGGCTATTGTTTGTTGTCAGCTTATATGACATGGTGAAAACCAGGCATAAGAAGCATTACATAGAACTTTAAAAGATTTGAAAGGCAATGAAAAACTTTTTGGTGGAGCTCTCATTTTATTATCTGGAGATTTTCGTCAAACATTGCCAGTCAAACCAAAATCAACCTATGCTGACGAAATAAATGCCTGCTGAAAATCATCAAAATTATGGAGTAGCGTTCAAACTATAAAATTAACAAGAAACATGCGAGTACGATTGGAAAATGATCCAACGGCTGACCAATTTTCAAAACAACTACCTGATCTTGGTAATGGTAAAATCAATATTAAACCGACCAATCAAACTATTAAAATATTCATAAGATTTTTGTCAATTTATATCGTCACGCGATGAGTTAATTGAAAATGTATTCCCCGACATTCAAAATTAATATCGTAACTATGATTGGTTAAGTGAGAGAGCTATTTTAGCCGCAAAAATGTCGATGTCGATAATATTAATGGTGTTATGCAGGGCATGATTGATTCCGAAACGTTTTCTTTCAAATCTATGGATAGTGTTTTTGAAGAAAATGAAGCAGTCAATTATCCAACAGAATTTTTTATTTCACTTGATGTACCCGGTCTACCGCCACATTTATTAAAATTAAAAGTCGGTTCTCCAATAATTTTGCTACGTAACCTCAACGCTCCGAGACTATGTAATGCAACCAGGTTAATTGTTGAGAGAATATTGCCCAATGTTATTGAGGCCACAATTCTCAAAGGAAAATTTAAAGGAGAACATGTTTTGCTGTCAGGAATTCCTATGATTCCTACCGACACACCGATAACATTCAAAACATTGCAATTTCCGATCAGATTGGGCTATGCCATGACCATTAATAAACCTCAAGGACAATCATTGCAAATATGTGGTTTGGAGGTCGAAAACAGTTGTTTTTCCCACGAGTAACTATATGTGGCATGTTCCCGTGTCGGAAAGCCTGCAAATTTATTTATTTACTGCGAGAATAATAAAAATATTGTTCACTCTTTAGCATTAATAGGGGCTTCAATAGTAGGAGATCAGCTAAGAGATTCATTGTGGCACACTAAATACAAAGTATGAACGAACATCATTTGTAATTGCTTCGCAAGCTTCAATTTCTACGCCTTTGAGGTCCTCAATCATGTCGTATTGCTTATTGCCACCAAAGATTTTGTATGCCATGAATCTACAGATGCTTCCAATGGGTTTCTGGTTAGGAGAACAGCCTGGCCATTGGATTTGATGTATATTTTTTGACTCTAACCACATGCGAGTCTGATTATGAAAAAAGAATAGCATTTGAAACAAAAAATGAAATTCGGAAAAATTTTTAATAATTAATGACCAACGAATGATGGGAATACGGCAAGTCGTTTTTAAAAAAACGCTGGAAAATCGCCCGAAACAACCAAAAATATTTCAATTTCATAAAAACAAGTAAAGAAATTATAGTCGGTCTAGACAAATTATATGATACTCTATTCAATGTGCTTAGAGAACCTATCCTTACGTCCAACAAATTCGATATAGAAACTATGCATAAACCAAACTTGAGTTGCTTTGTTATTAATTTTTTTGTCTTCGGATAAGATAAAGTTCATATCGCGACTAGGTCGAAAAATGGTCCGATGATGACCATATTTGGTAAGTTCACTTATTTTTTTGCGAAAACACATACAAACCAAATTTGAGAAAAATCTGTGAAATATATTTGTTTTTGATGTGTAAACATCTATACGCGCAGGGGGTAAATTTCTATTTCATAATACAATCACAACAGCGTAATGTAACTCGTAAGACAAAATCGGTGTAACTTATGTTTGTATTGGTGATAAAATTGTGACATGTAATAACCTGCTTGAAAATGAAAAATAAAAAATAAAAAATAAAAAACAAAAAATGAAAAATGGAAAATGAAAAATAAAAATGAAAAACAAAAAATTAAAAATAAAAATAAAAACTGAAAAATGAAAAAATAAAAACAAAAAATGAAAAATTGGAAATAAAAAATTTAAAATGAAAAAGTAAAACGAATAAAAAAACATGAGAAATGAAAAACGAAAACCGAAAAATGAAAAATGAAAAATGAAAGATTAAAAATTAAAAATGAAAAACGAAAGAATAGAAAAAAAAAATTAAAAATAACGTATGAAAAATAAAAAATAAAAAACTAAGAATGAAAATTGAAAATTACAAAATGAAAAATAAAAAAAAAACGAAAAATGAAAAATGAAAAGCGAAGAGCGAGAAACGAAAAATTAAAATGAAAAATTAAAATAAAAAATGAAAAAATAAAAAGTGTAAAATAAAAATGAAAAAAAAAAATTAAAAATAAAAATTGGAAAACGGAAAATAGAAAATGAAAAATAAAAAATCTTATATATTAAAAGAATTTATGAATAAACTTTGCATTTTTTTCAATATTTTTCTTCTCTCAAACCTCTATAACTAGAGTTCTAATTAACGTAGGCTGTGGATCAAGCTCCTTCTTTTGAGCTATTAACTGCGTTGTGTTTGAGGAAAGTTATGCGTGGAGAATCAACTTTACTTTTACTGTACGTTAACTTATCTTGGCATATTTTGGCATTACTGTACGTTAACTTCTCTTGGCAAATTCGTTGGGTTTGAGGAAAGTTATGCGTGGACAATCAACTTTACTTTTACTCTACGTTAACTTCTCTTGGCAAATTTTGGTATTATATTATAAAAATTAATATAATATAATATAATATAATATAATATAATATAATATAATATAATATAATATAATATAATATAACATAATATAATATAATATAATATAATATAATATAATATAATATAATATAATATAATATAATATAATATAATATAATATAATATAATATAATATAATATAATATAATATAATATAATATAATATAATATAATATAATATAATATAATATAATATAATATAATATAATATAATATAATATAATATAATATAATATAATATAATATAATATAATATAATATAATATAATATAATATAATATAATATAATATAATATAATATAATATAATATAATATAATATAATATAATATAATATAATATAATATAATATAATATAATATAATATAATATAATATAATATAATATAATATAATATAATATAATATAATATAATATAATATAATATAATATAATATAATATAATATAATATAATATAATATAATATAATATAATATAATATAATATAATATAATATAATATAATATAATATAATATAATATAATATAATATAATATAATATAATATAATATAATATAATATAATATAATATAATATAATATAATATAATATAATATAATATAATATAATATAATATAATATAATATAATATAATATAATATAATATAATATAATATAATATAATATAATATAATATAATATAATATAATATAATATAATATAATATAATATAATATAATATAATATAATATAATATAATATAATATAATATAATATAATATAATATAATATAATATAATATAATGTAATATAATATAATATAATATAATATAATATAATGTAATATAATATAATATAATATAATATAATATAATATAATATAATATAATGCTGCGGAGCAGCAGGGGTCGTCTAGTTAAAAATGAAAAATAAAAAATGAAAAATGAAAAATAAAGAATGAAAAATGAAAAATAAAGAATGAAAAAGAAATATAAAAAATGAAAAACGAAAAATGAATAATGAAACATAAAAAGTGGAAAATTAAAATTGTACAATAAAAATAAAAAATGAAAAATAAACAACGAAAAATTAATATAAATAAATAATAAATATTTTTATACTACCACAGCACCTTCATTCGATTGCTATAAGTGATACATAAATGACGCTCTCTGTTTGATTTTAAAAAAGTACCACAAAAAATCTTTAATTATTAAATGTTACACATCTCCCCTATGATCGGACTCATGATTTTTTTTTTTTTGATAGATTTAAGTGAAGGTTGGGAAGAAGCTTTTTATAGGAGCTATGACTAAGAATTGCAGTATAGATTTTATTTTTTGACTTCTGATTAACGAATGTAATAAACACACGCAAACCCAATTTGACAGAGATCTATATGATAAGTTGAATATTATAGCAATTTAAGTCCATCTCGTAGGGGTCATTTTTTTTGGGGACTAAGTCTGAACAATGCATCTGAAAATTAAAAATTTTTCTTTTTTCACTAATTTTAATACTTTAGGCCAAAAAATAACGAAAAATTATCCGAATTGAAGCAAGAAAACGTGCTACTCTAACCCACTGTGCATCGCACAGTACCTGAACATCGTTTTTCATTGGCCAACATTTTGAACCGATGAAAATATTTAAGTAATTTTTTTTTAATGGATAGATATTTAATTGAACTTGATTCTGTTTTAATTGCATTAAAATTGATTAAGGAATTCTAAGTCAAAATTGAACTTCTGATTTTTTTTTTTTAACTTTTAGCGTGATATATTGGTTTTTCTTATTTTTTTTTTAATTTATTATGCGTGACTGTGTGTTACTTACTTAAAATTAATTTTTGGCCCCAACAAGTCTATGGACAAAGTTTGAAATCGATCGGATGAGGGGAAGTGAGGTTTTAATCTCTCCGTGACTGTGCGTGACTATGCATGATAGTGCGTGATTACCCCAAAATTAATCTATAGTCATAACAAGACTATAGGCCAAGTTTCAGATCAATTGGATGAGAAGGAATGGGGTTGCCCCTTGGCAGACTGACAAACAGACAGACAGAGAGTACGAGTTAAAAGAAAAAGTTTAATAAAAAAAATTTTGCCGTCGAATTTGCATTTGTTTACATTCATTCTGATAATCTTTCTATTACTACAGAAAAACTTAGTATTTTTTGCAGTCAAATTTTTTCGTTTTAGCAAAATACATCTGCTGCACATTAGCGAATTGATTCTGATTTTTTTTTTTCAATTTTGATATAAAAATATGGGTTTTTATAATGGTTCTTACTTAGTAAAACATTTCATATATATGTGGTTAAAAAAACCTTTTAAAATAAAAACTGCAAATGATTTTAATAGCTTTTGTAACAATGCTAGGTTCTGCTTATTATAAGTTTTTATTAATACTTCATATATTTTTCATACTTAAGTAACAACGAAAGGCAATTACAATTATTATTCATTTGATTCAAATACTGATTACAAATATTCCATATTTTGTTTTGTGATACTTCTGTTCTTTAGTAGTGTTTTGACTTCTTCATCTAAATCCCGATGTTCCACTGTCCATTGATTTCGAATATTGGAGATAAACGGATCTGACATTGCAAATAATATATTAAATAGATCTTCATTTGTGGAATTTCGTGAAATTTTGCTAGTATGGTGCTCTCTATAAAATCTGTAATACGTATTCCTCTTTTCCTTAGCTTCCTCTGATAGACTTTCAAGTGGCATCAAATGATATTTAATGACATATTCTCCATGATAATGGATTTTGTGAATGGTTGCAGACATATTTCTCCATGGGTACGTGGTTGTATATATTTTTGCAGTTTCCTTAGCATACGTATACGTATTTTGTTCCTTTTGTTCCCTTATTCCCTAGAAGTTCTATTCCACTAAAGTTTAAATTTGACAAAAATATATTAGGTTATTAAATATTTCAGGACATCGCTAATATTGAACGGTAGGGATGTGACCACTTACAACAACTAAAGACTACAATCCTACAAACCTTGTAAAAAGGACCGCAGGTCATTATCAATGATAACTTGCGAGTATTAGTCATTTATTTTCATAAGAAAAAAACAAAAAAATTACCTTTTTCTGAAATTAAAAAAAAAAAAAAATAAGTTTGACAGTATGTCACGCTCCACAAATTTTTGGCTAATCTTAATTTGGATATATTAGCCACAACTTGAAGACGAACTCCGAATGAAAAAACTTTTAATAAGAGGACTTGAAAGCCAGAAATGCATTTAATGTCGTCAAAAAGATCTTCAAAAATAACTTTTAATAACTAAAGCTGCAGATGAAATTGAGCACGTCAAAAAAAGTTTATGAAAATCACGGCAAAATGACGGTAAAGGTTGAATTGCGCTCAGTGAAAATAGTGAGGGAGATGTTAAAGAGAACTAATAACAGGAACATCAATATTTATTGATAGAGATCTGACTGTTGAACGTTAGCAGAAAAAGAGGCGAATGATTTTGGTACGGAAAGACATATTGGTTGTTGACGACAGCAAGCGCGTAAGTGTAAGAGGCGATAAACTAATGATTAGTGAAAATGGTTTACCTGGAACAAACAAAATAATCTTGTGTGTGGCAAAGATTCTGGTGAAGAAGAGTCAAAAAAGATATACGGTAAAAAAGCAATAAAATTAATATAGATTATTGTAAAATAATATCAAAAGTAACTGTTAGTAATTCAAAAAACTGATAAAACCAACTCAGAAAAAACGAAAAAATATTAGTAATGTAAGCACAGAAAGCATTGATAATATAGCTACACCAAATAAAATTATAAAACCTTTAAAAATATTGTCCTACAACATAAATGTTGCATGTATGCTATTAATAATAGTTCGATGAATGAAGGATTATGTTATGAATTTAGCAGAGTTTGTGACGTTGTTTTATAAAACTTCGAACGAATTATGAAACAATCTCAATAATACCAGTATATTTAAGAAGCGCTAACTGGGAAAATGAGTTTCAAGCTGTCCAACAAACATTACTTAATGAAAATGTTATTAACCCTATAATAACTGGCGATCTGAATATTAGAATCGGAGAACTTCAACAGTTACATGAGGAGATGATCTGGAATAAATTTAGGGCTGGGCTTGTAAATAGAGGATCTGAAGGTAAAATAATTAAAATGGAAATAGAAAATACAAAGCGCCTCAATTTGTTACCAAAGCTAAACGGGTTGAAACAAATAAAGAACTCCATCAACAGAAAATAAAGAAAAATATTGAGATGACTAAACAGCAATATGAGGTTATATACTCGGAAGATATTATTAATATAATAAGTAGTGCTTCGGGCAACTTTAATAAAAGTACTACAACACCAACTACCTTTAAAAAAAATGGTTCGATGGAGATTGTCTAAATGCAAGAGAAAAGTCTTTTAAAATGCTTAGACTATTCAGGCTAACACCAGAAGATAATCAAAAGATAGCATATTTAAACGGAAGCAGAGCATACAAGATCAGTTGTGAAGAAAAGAAAACACATTTGGAATTTAGAACAACCACAATAACAAACAATAAGAAATCGTGGAGTATTGTAAACGAATTAAGACAGGAAACGTTTCAGATGAGACCGAATATATCACCCTCACAATTTAGAATATATTTTAACAATCTTTTAAACCCTCCTCAACTAGCAAATGATATACCATACGCAGCATTACTACGAAAGGATCCAGATTTAGATGCAGCAGTAACAATTGATGAAGGAAGAAGTGCACTGTCAAAGGCAAAATACAATAAAGCATCTGATATAGACAGAGTGCCATACGAATTTTTTTAAAAACGCTCCACTAGAACTTTTACAGGAATTAACATAATCGTATAATCGTGCTTTAGACAGTGATGCGTAGATGAATCATAACAAATAAGCGTAATATTCCCAATTTTTAAAAAAGGTGAAAATGCTATACCAAGTAACTATAGAGGGAAATCGGTTATAAATTTGTTGCTAAAATTATTATGGTTGTGATTAATGGTAGATTACTTGCGTGGGCTGAAAAACATAAGATTTTAACGGAATATCAAGCAGGCTTTAGAAAAAATTATTCAACAGTCGATAATATATACAATCTTCAGGTAATCGTGCATTTGAAATTTAATGAGAAATGGAAAGTATATGCATATTTTTTCGATTCCAAAGCCGCTTTCGATAAAGTGTCTCGGAGGCTACTTTTTTGTAAACTTCATGAAATGGGAGGTTCAACCAAGATTGTGCATTTTCTTGAATCTGTATATGGTATCACTAAATCTGTTGTGTGGATAGGGAAGGAAATCTCAGAGGAATTTGAAATGAAATCTGGGGCGAAACAAGGGTGCCTTCTTTTGCCTTTACTATTCGCGCTCTATATTAATGATTTGCACGATGCACTGGGTGGTGGTCTTTCTATAGTAAATGAAAACATCAGATTGCTCTTATATGCAGATGATATTTTTATTATGGCAGACAATGTTAAAATATTACAAAATATGATTAAAAAATTGGAAAAGTATTGCGATGATTGGAACCTTGAAGTCAACCTTAATAAGTCAGAAATTATGGTATTTAGAAATGGTGGAAAGAACTCGAGAGAAGAGAAATGGTATTTTAAGTGCAATGAGATGAAAATTGCACCCACTTTCTGTTACTTAGGAATGACACTGACTCCAAAGATGATTTTTAAGCAACACATTAATAATAGAAATATTTCTGCAAAAAACAGCATAAACTGCACTTGGAACCATTTTTTGAGTAAGAAAAACATTTCTGTTCGTGCAAAATGGCAACTTTATCAGGCAGCGTGTAGAGCTATTCAAACATATGGAGCTCAAGTATGAGGAAGTTAATAAACTACAACGTTATTTTGTGAAAAAATACTATTTTTACCCTCATTTACACCGACTTATATGTTGATGCTTGAAACAAATATGGAAGATAGTCATCTTTATACACTTGACCTTCATATGAGATATGTGGGTCGAACTCTAACAGGTTACCACACAAGTTATAACTACAACTTAAAACAACAAGTTATTACTACAAAAACAACAACAGCTTTGTAGACAGCTTGACATCTCTTGGGAGTATCATAACAAATCACTAATTCATTGGAACCAGAAAAGCAATCTATTGTTAGAAAAAAAATGAGGAGAGAAAACAAAAAAGGATATTTACAAAACGCAATTAATACAGATAGATTTCACAAAAATCTTTCTTTTTCAAAAGGATCATATTATATGATTGATGAAAACACCAAAGAAGCGATAATGTGGATCTTTAAAGTCCGATGCGACTTGATTGAATTAAATGCTGCACGCTTCGTAACAAATAGATCAAAAATAAGTTCTCTGTGTAATCTAAATGAGGAAGAAAGTATACAACATTTCATAGATCGTTGCCCCATCTTGAGGGAATTTAGATTACGCCACTTTGCAAATGCAATTTTACAAAATGATTTAATTGTTAATACTTTAAGTGGTAGATATATGGGTTGGACCAACCTTGTCCAATATATTATAAATGATTTAAGGTACAGAAAAACATTAATACATGAATTAAAATACTAAAAATGTAACATTATTACTTAAGCAAAACTTTTAAAACGTTAGAAAACACATGTTTAAATATATATAAATGAAAACCAATCAAATTTCCGACAGACGACAATTGTCAATGTCTCAAATTCTTATTACCTAAATTATTATTATTATAAAAAAAATTTTAATATCATATAATTTAGCATCTGAAAATAAAGAATTACTACTACTTCTACTATTAGCTACAAAATGTCGTTAAAATTTAAAAAATCGGTGGCAAAAAAAAAAATTCACATTTGGCCAATGAAATCAAAATTTCAGCCACAGTGCGCCGAAGTTGAACTTTTTGTCATCGGAAGAAATTATCTGTAAAAAATTTTTTCGGAAAATATGTTGACTACAAATTGCAAAAATTTACTTAACGGGTTATTTCAGTTCGTAGTCAATTTTTTTTGTAGCAGAAAGAAAACGTGAACATTTTTCATTTCTTGATGGAATTACTAAAGACTGCTGTAGTACGCTATTTACTGTCCATCGGGATACTTGTGGTGTTTGTGACACTCTTACGTTTACTTCGTACTGAAAGTAAATTCTTGCCCATTTGTATTTTTATATTGTATTTGATTCATAGTTGGAAAAATTTATTAAAAGTGACAGTTTATAGCTAATACCATAGCCGAAATGAACAGGCTCAAAATTGACATAGTCGGTGTAAGTGAAACGTGGTGGCCAGATAGTGGAGAATTTGCTTCCCAAAATACGAAAATGCACTATTCCGGCAACCTTAACAATAACCACAGAAATGGCGTGGGAATTATCGTAAAAAATAATATTTCGAAATGCGTATCCGGATTTATCCCCAAATCAGACAGAGTCATGCTTATAAAGCTAGACGCCAGACCAATAAATATAAATATTATTCAAATATATGCACCCACTGCTGATAAAAGTGACGAAGAAATTGAAGTTTTTTATGATGAAATTAAAGATGTTATGAAAATGACGAAACCACACGAGATAACTATCATTCAAGGAGATTTCAACGCAAAAGTAGGAGAAGATAAAGTACCTGGTACAACAGGAAATTACGGATTAGGAGAAAGAAATGAAAGAGGTGACAGACTAATCCAATTCTGTCAGGAATACAAAATGACAATAATTAACACACTGTTCTGCCTTCCGCTAAGACGACTCTATACCTGGAAATCCCCACAGGATAGAAGAGGTAATATTGTGAGGAATAAAATTGATTACATACTTATAAATAAACGCTATTGCTCAACTATAGCAAAAATTTCAACGTACCCAAGGGCGGACGTACCATCGGACCACAATCTCCTAATGGCAAACTTGTACCTAAAACTCTCCTTAACCAAAAGGAGAAAGGTACGCAGGAAACTAGATATGGGAAAACTCGAAGTACCCGCTATTCGAACAAATGTAAAGGAGCGAATAAATCGAGAACTAAATAACGTTAGTAGAGAAGAGACTGAAAATGTATGGAGTTCTGTTAAAAACACATTAAAATCAATAGCAGACAATACACTGGGAAACAGCGAAAGAGCTCAAAGAAAAGAATGGATGACAATGGAAAAGAACGTAGCAAATACCAAAACTCAAATTATGAGCTATACTATGAATTAAATATTGAGATTCAAACGGCAATACGGATAGCAAAGAACGAACACCTGAATAGACAATGCCAGGAGATCGAAAGATTACAATACTTGCATGACGACTTTAATCTCCACAAAAAACTAAAAGAAGCCGCAGGGATATACCGCAAATCAACCACAGTTGTACTATACAACAACAACAACGAAGCTGTTTTCGATATTACAGAAAAGAAGACTATATGGACTGAATATATTAGACAAATGTTTACTGATAGAACCCGATCAAATTATGAAGCGCAGATGCAACAACCACTAACAGGATCTTTTATCACTAAAACGGAGGTGGAATCTGCAGTAAGGTCTATAAGAGACAAAAAAGCCTATGATCCTGATGAAATTCCTTCTGAAATACTGAAGTTGATAGACGACGACAATATCCAACTATTAATAGATTTATTTAACTACATCTATAATACGGGTCAATACCCACAAGATTGGCTTAGATCAACATTTATAACCATTCCAAAGAAAAAACACCCAAAACATTGTAATGATTATAGGCTTATCAGCCTAATGAGCCATGCCCTAAAAATATTCCTCAGAATAATTCACTCCAGAATTTATGAAAAATGCAAAAAGGCAATGGGCGCATCCCAGTTTGGCTTTAAAGAAGGAATGGGCACCCGCGAAGCACTATTTTCTATACAGAAATGCAGTAATGTACAGAAGGATGTTTTCTTGTGCTTTATTGATTACGAAAAAACTTTCGACGCAGTGCGACATGATACAATTATGGAAATTCTTATGTCCATAGGTATAGACGACAAGGAAATTAGGTGCATTAGGAGCCTGTATTGGCATCAAACAGCGCAAGTAGATATCAACGGTGAGCTGACGGAACATATAATAATTTCCAGAGGAGTCATACAAGGCTGTATATTGCCTCCATTATTATTCAATATCTACTCCGAAAAAATTTTTCATGAATCCGTCAGCAGATATGCTGATGACACTACCTTACTAGCTGATAGTATGTCGGGGCTTCAAGATCTAGTGGACAAACTGACGACATACAGTGAAGCATACGGTCTGAAGATTAATATACGAAAAACAAAATACATGATCATTAGCAGAAAAAATTACCACAACATAACCAGCTTAAAAATACAAGACTCCTACGTCGACAGAGTACATAATTTTAAATATCTCGGCGTTACGCTGAATGACAAATGGGGTGGTTCAAATGAAATAAAATACCGTATCGAAATGGCAAGAAACGCATTTTTTAAATACAAAAAAGTTTTCACCAGCCATGACATTAATCTTGAAACGAAGTTAAGATTTATCAAGTCATATGTATGGTCAATCCTGCTATATGCGATGGAGGCATGGACCATTAAAGCAGTGGACATAAAGAGACTGGAGGCCTTCGAAATGTGGATTTATCGAAGGATACTCAAAACACCATGGACCCAATTTACATCGAATAGGAAGTATTAAGAAAAGTTCACCGCGTAAGAGAACTTGTCCCCACTATAAAGAGACGAAAGACAGCATATTTAGGCCATATTATGAGAAACCCAAAATATAAGATGCTACAAGTTATTACGAGAGCAAATATTGAAAGAATACCCACTAGAGGCAGAAAGGAAACAACATGGCTTCAAAATATTCAGGCGTGGACTGGTGTCCGAGATGTAGGAAATCTTCTAAGCGAGGCGAGAAATAGAGACGGATATGCTGAAATTTTAAAAACCTTATGAATTTATTGAAATGTAATTGTATTGGTCACTAACATTCGAAAATCGAATAGGCAAATAAAGAGGAAGAAGAAGAAGTTTATATATTTGACCTATTGGCAATGCGAATGAAAATTTTGTTCGCCTGCAGAAATGGTGATATTATATTCGGAGCTAATACATAAATAATTTAAGTACTTCCTCTGAGTTCTAAAATAGTCACACTTGTTTAAGAGTTGCTGATTTATAATTTTAGAACTTTATTTTATTTATACTTTATTTATTTATCTATATTCATATTTTGTGCTAATAATTCAAGCAATTGCAGTTAGCATGAGAGCTGCCAACTTCTTAATTTTTTTTTTTTACATTTTTTTACGAAAGTTAATTAAAGATTGGTTGAAACGATTCGGAATCAACGATCGTGTAAAATAGTGGTTTAGAGTTGCCAATTTATGATTCTAATGTATTTTCAATGGTATTTTAAATATTTTTGAACTTTTAAAATCTTATGCTTAAAATGAAAGCTTGATTGATATATTTTTAGTACTATCAATTTATACACTGTGCGCAATTATAATGATAATGTAAGAAATTTTTGCGAATAGAAATCACTTAAACGTCTTGTTTCTTATTTGCTGCATTGAGTTTAAGCTTCAGCTATCAATTTTAGAGTTACCATTTTTATAAAAGCTGAATAAAAGTTGCTAATATTTCTTTTTACCACAAAGTTTATCGTGCTTTCCAATTAGTTTTGAATTTGTTTAATTAAGATAATTGATTTGTATCTTCTACATAAAATTTATGAATAATCTGTCGATTTTAGAGTTGCCAATGTGGAAAAAATCTTTCCTAGACGCATTAGAAAAAATCACATAGATGCCTGACTCGTGTGTTATACATCAAAATTTAGCATTTTTTGTAATATTCACAGTTGCAAATTCATTTGTTTTTTTTTTTTCAAATAAAACATCAAAACATTTTCTTCCTGAATTTTTCTATTTTAGAAGAGCACTTTAAAAAACTTCGGACTACCTTATCAGACTGGCTTAATCTTCGAAAACTAAAGGGTCCGCCAAATAACTTTTTTTTTTTGAAAATGCTATAAAAAAAACTACTGAATATTATCTCAAATTTCTTTTCTTATTTGAAAGTACAATCCTTCCGGTTAATAATGGAAAATAATTTCATTCAAATGGCTGCCTCGGCTGGCCATGCAGTAGCCTACACGGTCGGTCCAATTTTTAAGCACATTATCGATTGTGTGCAGCTGTATTTCACCAATGGCTTCACGAATATTGTCCTTTAAAGCGTCAATTGTCGCTGGCTTGTTGGCGTAGCACTTACCTTTGAGGGCACCCCACAAATAATAGTCCAATGGTGTCAAATCGCAGATCCGAGGTGGCCAAACGACATCAGCTCTGCGGCTGATAATGCGATCTTCAAAAACAGGGCGCAAAACATCGAGTGCAGCTTCGGCTGTGTGGCACGTAGCGCCGTCCTGTTGAAACCAAATGTTGCCAATATCCTCCTCTTCAATTTTTGTGAACAAAAATTCATTCAACATGGCCCGATAACGATCGCCATTGACTGTAACGACCACTCCTTTCTCATTTTCGAAGAAAATTGGCCCAATTATGCCTCTGGAACAAAATCCGCCCAAACAGTGACTCGTTTTGGGTGTATCGGCTTTTCAATGTATGCGTGCGGGTTTTCTGTGCCCCAAGTGCGACAATTTTGCTTGTTTACATACCCGCCAAGATCAAAATGAGCTTCGTCTGAAAATATGATTTTTTTTGGCAAAATCGGCATCTTCTGTAAGTCGATCGCAGGCCCACTTAGCGAAGCGAAAACGCATTGGATGGTCAGTTGGCTTCAACTTCTGAACCAATAGGACTTTGTATGGCGTCATACCAAGGTCTTTATGCAAAATTCGTCTCAATGATGCCTCCAAAATGTTCAATTCTTGAGAATGACGGTGAATTGATGTTCATGGCACTTCACTCACACTTTCTGCCACAGCAGCAATATTCTCGGGTGTACGCACTGTTTTTTGGCTTTTCACGCTTTGGTTTATCGATGAGGATGCCAGTTTCATTCACTTTTTTCACAAGATAACGAACATACGGAGCTGACGGTGCTTCTTTTCTTCCAAAATCCATACGCAATTTTCGCACACATTCTGCAACATTACCATGATTTTCAAAGTAATGTCGCAATATTTCCCAGCATTGTTCAAGCGTATACACAACCATATTCGTTTAGCGGAAGGATAAAACTAATTATCTGTCAAATCAGACATGAGCTAAGTGTTACCATTCACGAAATAAGCACTAGTTGAAAAAAAAAACGTTAGATGGCGGACCCTTTAAAACCTTTTATTTCGCCTTTTTCAATATCGGCCTAAGAACCGCGTGGCATTACGAGAGTATGACTAATATGTAATAGGCAAATAACAACATTTCAGATTCATTATTTCATTATGATAAAATCAAAATGTTTTTTATACTTAGGATATATTAAATAACCACGTTCTGCTATATTTTAATAAGTGTGTAAAAATAATAATTAATTTCCAGCATATAATACTGTGTCCAAATGAAAAACTTATTTTTCAGTTTAAACTTCGCGGTTTATAGACTTAGGAAGCTCAGTATTACCTTGGCACATCTGTGCCAATATTTATGGCAATGCCTTCATTCATTTAATAGTGACGGTCGTTTTGATAAACCACTAAAACAATAACAATAAATGATTTTCTTGAGCAAAGCAGTTCCATTAAGTTTTGTTTCCAAAATGAAATTTCTGCTACAGAAACTTTAAGAATATTACCTTCGGAGAACAGGCTGTGTCGAAAAAAAAATTAAAAATGGTACAAACAGTTCTAAAGAACGCGTTGAATACTATAAGCACCCCGGACGAGAAAAAGATTAACTGTTAAACGATTTATCAAGAAAATCAAAGATTTGTTTCAGAACTGTTGACGATTGACAATTAGAGCTTTTTTGGAAAAAATAAGCCATTTTTTTAAAAAAAAAAGTCGCATTAATATCACTGAAACAATGATTTTTGGCCACCAGAACGATATGAACGCATCACTAGAGTTGATGAGATCTCGACCCGAACCAACTCCGCAATCATGCAAATATCGTGGAAAAGGTTACTCAAAGCCGAAACGATTATGCCAAAGTTGTTGAAAAACCTAGGTCAGTTTTCTTTGTTTATCGTGGAATGTTGGATTTTACACTGTTGAGGAGATCAAAGCCGAATCACTGTGCTCCTTGGGGACGATTCCGGAAAATGTTTTAACACCTGTTACAAGAATGTGAAAAAAGTCGCCAAAGGTAAAATTTATTGGAAGGGGCGCTTCTCTATACCCGTCGTAACGAAATAAAAAACTGGGAATACATTTTGAAGAAAACTATTTTATTTATTTTTTGACGATTTTTAATTTGTCGACATTGGCTTTTGCGATTTTAGATTTAAGCGATTTTAGACTTTAGCGATTTTTTCTTTTTGCGATTTTAGATTTTGGCGATTTTTGTTTTTTTTTTTCAATTTTTGATATTGGAGTTTTTGATTTTGGGGGCTTTTATTATTCACGAATTCCGGTTTTTGGCGATTTCTGATTTTGGCGTTTTTTGTTTTTTGCTATATGTATGTGATTTTGGCGATTTTTGTTACTCGCGATTTTCGGATATTCACGAATATCCGTTTTGGCGTTTTTCGCCTTTGATGATTTTTGTTATTTTGTGATTTCTGCTTTTTGGCGATTTTTGCTTTTTGCGATTTTTGGTTTGGTTATTTTCGACTTTTGGCGAAATCCCATATTTCCACGACTACTCACATTCGTAATTAATGAACTTGTCAAAATTTTCAGAACTGTCATTTTAATAGTACTTAATATTTTTTGTATAGGTTGTGCCACGCCCACTGATCTGAACAGCAAAAAACAAAAAATATTTACTTTGTTCGATCCCGCCCTTTTTTCGCGATTCTTCAAATTAGTTTAATATATTACATGTATATAATTTCAGAACTCATACTGAGAAATAGGAATTTAAAACTTCTTATAAATAATTTCAACGCAGACACAGTAGCCACATCAGAGTCCGGACCATGGCATATTCCAAATAAAAGCCGGTAAGTAAATAAATTTTTTATTTCATAAGGGATTTGAAGCAAATAATAATTCTAGGTAATGAATGGTCTAAAATCCATGTGAGAAAAATCATTTATTATTACTTTTTTTTAACAACGGAGCATCTAAGGATTGCGAAACCCTGTTGGGATCACCTTTCAGTGAAATGACAGTTAGAGTCGATATTTCTGTGAAATGATTTTTCAGTTTGACTCTCCTTTATAAGACATTACTACACAGCACTTTTGCCGGATAAGCACTAAGGTGAGGCATGTCCATGTTGCGAAAAAGTTTTATGTGATTGTAATAGAGTTAAATATTGAAGCTTTTCCCATATATTTTTGGTCAAAACATTTCCATCTGTAATAATCTTTTTTTTTTCAGCTCTGTTGAGCTTTTTTTTTAATTTAAAAATCTTTGTACAAACCTTTACTTGTGATCGTTTAATGTATTTCGTTGAATCCAGTTTTTTTGTTTGTAAGCTGGTTGGTGCCTGTCTGAGTAAGGTAGTTACTTGTAGTCTGTCTATAATTACTAATCCCACCATGCACTATGACTTATAGTTGCCCTTAGGTTCATGTTATATCCATGGTCTCAAGTTTGACGTTAAATGTTTGTAAAAATTATCCGTCATATTACAATTAGTTTCATGTACTTTCCAATACGGTTCGTAACCTTTTAATTTTTATAGCAATTGTGATTTATATTGCCTACTTTAACAAAAATATTTGCAGTGCATTAAATGTTTTAAAAAATGTTTTTGATTATAATAATTTAAAAATTCCATTTGTATGTCATGTAGGAGTACTTATGAGTAATATATTATTCTGTCTAAGCGTGTCATCAGTACGATATTTTCACACTGATATTCAAATTACTTACACACAAGCAAAAAATTATCTTGATGATTTTACGTACATGTCTGTGGAATAAAATGCATATTTGGTGTTAGTTAGACATTTAGCAGAAATTACAAGTCAAAGTTTAAAATAAATTTGGATTTATGATATTAATATAATGTGAACACAGTTCACTTGTAGTGAAAGGTTGGGAGTGTGTTGTTGGTAATGGGTGGTTGAGAGTAGTATTATGCAATTTTTTGTATAGTACTTTCACTATATCAATTGAGATATTTATTTTTATGGGATTCCACTGAATAGAATACTTTACAAGGGTTCACAAAACGTTCACATAGGCAAACGGATTAATTAAAATATTCATTTAACTTTTTGTAAAGATTTTTAACAACACAATAATGTGCAGTGCAGATATTTTCAATGTTCAAAAAATCCCATAAAATTCACTAGATTAACTTTTAATTCTGCTTATAGAAGAGCAGAAAAACGATAGCAATTATTTCCACACATAGCTGTGAGGGCAGTATCGATTAATACACCCAATATTATCTTCTATAATGAGTTCAGCAGTTGGCCACTTTCAAGTTCTGACACTGAAAATTAGGAAAAGAATAGCAATATAACAGATTATCTGCTGCTAAACAACGAAGGTCTACTGCACGTAGAAAATTAAAAAAAAAATGTAAGATCTGTAAGATGTAAGATCTATTTCGTTGAAAAGCTACCAAATAAAAAGTATAAAAATGTTGCCCTTTAGAAATCCACAGAGAAACAAGTAAGAAAATTATAGTCGGTCTAGACCGACTATACGATACCCTATACCATGCGTTTAGAAACCCTATCTCTTAGGCCCAACTAACTGGACATAGAAAATAAGCAAAATCCAAATTTGAGTGGAATTTTTATTAATTTTTTTGGCTGCAGATATGAAAAAGTTCATATTGGATGCTATATCCATATGGGGACTAGGTCCAAGAATGGACCGATCCTGATCATGTTTGGTAAAGTCTCTTGTATTTTGCAAAAATATATACAAACAAAATTTGAGAAGAATCAGTGCAATATTTTTGTTTCTTAATAGATTTAAATGAAGATCGGGAAGCAGCTCTATGTGGGGCCAAAGGGATCATTTTTGGACTACTCATGGATGGATGTAATGAACGCATACAAACCCAATTTGAGTAAGATCTATATGACAATTTGGATCGTATGGCAATTTATGTCGAATTCATAGGGGTAATTTGTATGGGGGCTAGGTCTGAACATAGACCGATTCTCACCAATTTCAATAGAGTTCATCCCATGGCCGACAAAAGCTTATATTCCAAATTTCAAAATACATTCATATTTGCGACCTGCAGTTTGATTACAAGGTTTACATGGACACACAGACGGACGGACGGACGGACATTGAAGTGATTCTGATTCGATCGGTATAATTAAAGATGGGTCTAGGTCAAATATTTTTGGTTGTTACAAACAGCAGCACAAAGTCATTATACCCAAACCACATAGTGGTATAAGGTATAAAAAAAAGCGGTAGACGGAGAAAATCCATTAAAAATCCTAAGCGATTAGCGATGAAAGATTACTAAATTTTTATGAACTTTCATAAATTTAAAATTAAAATCAGATTATTTTTTGATTAGACCAAAAATGATTACAAACGTTGCTATTTTAGTTCCTACAGACCTGCTTAAAAGTCATCTTGACTATTTTTCGATTGCCTCGAAATCTTCTCAGATAAAAATGATGCCCAAGGCAGGTAAATATTTAACACTTTCATCTTTCTATAGAACGACTAGTTTACTACAATGCCTATCGAAACCATAACCACAAATAAACATAATTTTATAATAAGGTCATAAAGTAGACAGTTCCTAAATAAAAGATATATTTAAAAACATCTCCAAAGTTGAAAAATAGAGAACATTAAAAAAAAATAAGTTTGCTGGAGCAATACGCACAGATGTCTCAATATTACTTAAATATCATGTTCATATTTTCGAAAGGCCTTAGTTATCTCTGTTTAAATATGCTGGTAATTTCGAAATCGGTTGTTATTTAACAAAGTTGCTGGCTTATATGTGCAAGACGGCCGAAAAACCGGTTTTTTACCCGTAACTTAAGATTTTGGAGGTATTTCGCAAACTTCAAGGACAGGGTCTTGTTGTACTCGACAAGATCTATCAGAAAAAAAGTATTGCATCCCAGGTATTTCTGGTTCATTCTTTTTAGTATCACTGTGTTATATTTACTATTTTGTACAATTATACTTTCTTTCTATTACAAATATTTCATAAAATTATTTTTTATTTATGTCCATTAGAGCGACTCCTCTGTATGGAGAGAAAAAAGTGAAAAAACTGCCCCTTAGAAATCTACCTTCGTTTGTTTTATAACGACTCCTAAAATATTTCTGGTCTAGTGTTAACCCATTCCGAGCTCGACCGTTTTTAAAACAAGTAAATTTTTTAGTTTTTTTTTTAAATATTTTCATTTTTTCTATGTCAACATATCCAATATGGGTAGGACATGATAGATTTTATCAAGACGCGTTCAACGGTATAAGAACATGTCAATGCATATCCTAACTGTTGTGATATTCAAAATATATATAATTTTTGATGGGTTTTGTATTAAAATGAGTTAATTAGAAAATCAAATCAACATTGAAAATAGCATAAATTTATTTATTTTTTCCCAATATAAACTTCATGTTATGCAAAGTTTTAAAAATCGATTTATGCACCATGTATTTATTTTGATGCATTTGAGTTTGACAAAAATTAAAATAATATAAATTAATTATTTTAAAAACAAATTTCATTTAAAAAAATGGCTACACAAAATTTTTTCTTGCCAAAAATTAGATAAAACTAAACTACCAACGCAGTGCGCAATAATAGGTCATATGTTTTTTATGCAAGCACAATATAATAATATTGTCCTATCCAATTATTTTAAAACAACAATAAATGAGATTTTGGAAATATCGAATAAGGCTTAAATTCCAGTTTTAACCCTTTAACCACTGAAATCGATATACGACGTATTTTGATAGGAAAATTTTGGTTCTAGTATGATTTTAGGGTGAAAAACACGAATATGAACTCCATTTTTCAAAAACTTTTTACCTGGAAGCTCCAGGTGAAAAAATTAAAAGGCCGTCTGTAGACGGTCTTAGTGCGTAAGCTGAAAATAAAAAACATGGACCTAAACTGTTAGGAACTAAGACACAATGAACCATGATTTTTTCGCATTAAAAAAAAATTTATTATTCCAACAAAATATATTCTTATTGTAATTTAATTGATATTCTATCTTCCTTCTAATTGAAATTTTGCTTAACCCTTTAACCATTAAGACCGTCTACAGAATGCCATCAGTAAATCCAATTTTTTTCAAATATAATATTTTTCGCGATCAAGTCGCCAAAGACATTTCTGTCAGTTTGAATTTATTTATCGAACTGCACCAGTTTGCACGTGCTCAGTTGAATCGTTTGATTGATACAGCCATTTCTTTCAAGATTTTAGTGAAAACAGACGCGCAAATTATTTGTGATTTTGGTGCAAATTAAAATTAAAAAAAAAAATACCTTCCAATAGTGCAATCGACTCGGGAATTTTGTGGTAAGTAGTTGGAACCTTTTTATTGATAATTTGCTATTTGTTTGATTTGTGAAGAAAAAGCTTTTGCTAGAATCGAGTTTTTTGTAAAGACCGTCTGTAGACGGTCTTAGTGGCTTAGCTGAACAAATTTTTTTTAACGTAATTTTATCTTTATGTTACTTTGGCAAGTATTTTTTACTTAAATCAAAGGTTGTTATTGTTAACAGGAACAAGTGAAAGAAGTAAAGAAGTAAAGTAAGCAGAAAAAAATCAACCTTTCTTCAATGATTGATGAAGAAGTTTCAGATTTCGTGGATTTAATTGAAGATGATGAATCCGAGAACTTTGATGACAGCATCGAAGATCCAGATTACCGTTATGATGAGCTTGAAAACTTATGGATTCCTCAACGTTTGTGAATGCTGTTAACTTGTCGATGAATGTAAGCAATGTGAGTTTGAACACGATTGATGAACAACAACTTATTTTAACTAGAGTAGAAAATGCAATACATGTGCATACAGCGCCGCAGGATGAAATTCCAATTGTAATACCCGAATCGATACCAGCACAGCCAGAGCCCCAAACAGAAGCTACAACGCACAGTGGCGCCATTTGAGTTTTTTCGTTGCAAAAATTGTATCTTTTGAACAGAATAACATAGTTGAACAGTTTAAACAGCATATGATAGATAACTGTTCAGCCTATGAAATGAGCGTCTGGAAAGGGTGCTACGCTTTGTAGGGGCCTACTTATGGGTTATCAAAGTTAAAATTTGTAGAAATTCCAATTTTATGGTAACTAAAAAAAATAATTTTTACATTTTTAGATTGTTTTTATTTTTTTTCTTTAGGGTTTTATGTTTTAAATTATTACCCAACAAATTAAAAAAAATTACTTCTTTTTTAAATTTATTTTTTCAATTTTCTGTAAAATATTCATCACAATTCGTAAGAGAAGGTATATCTAAAAGACTAATCATTTCTAAACTATAATTATTTTCAAACTCTATTCGTGACTTCACATGCTGCAGGGAAGAAATAAGTGGATCGGAAGATGCTGCCAACATGTCGAAGAGGTCCTCATTTTGCCTTACCCTTGATGCTTTGAATGTGTTCTGCAATCTATAATTCTTATAAAATTTGTTAAGAGACTCCTGTGCTTCTTCAGAAAGCTCTCCAATTGGCAAAGACTGGTACTCAATTATATCTTTGCCATGCGCCAATATTTCATAGACGGTCGGGGTCAACTTCTTCTGTGGATACATTTCTGCTAAAAGAGATGCAGTTTTCGATGCATATTCTCCATATTTTGTAGAATTGATATTTTCTTTGCAGTTCAAAACATTCAAGATCGTTCCCAATCTTTTTTGATTTTCAATTCCAGTGATTCTAGTTACTGCCTCATCATTTTCAAAAAATCTCTTAGAAGTGTTTCCATCGTTTGAGTTACCGTATCCGTCCTTGGGACAGTCTACTTTTAGTCCAACTTGTTTAAAAAAAGCATCCTGTATGTGATCTTTCTGATCTTTTCCTTATCCTTTATTGATGTATTTTCATCGAAGTTTTCCTCCTCTTGTGGTAGGGTATACGCCAGTTTTAGCAAGAACTCCATACACCTTATCCTTGCGTGCAATGGCGACATTCCATATTCGTAATTCTCCTCGTTTGTAGAATCGTTTAAATTACCAAAGGTCTTCTGACTCTTTTTGCAAATCGCGCATGACAATGTTGAGGTTGTTCCTGTCAGTTCGTTTACGACTTTTCCGTCAACCATGGTCAGGTGGAACTCGTAATTGCATTCAATATATTTTCCTTCTCCAATTTGCAGCTTTGTAGGCTTAATCTTGCTTATTTGTTTTTCAATGTCCTTCACCGTGGTCCTTATGAGTTCTGCCGATTCCCTTGCAAACTGAAACATTATTGGTCGGCAATAATGCACTGATGACGGGCGTGGATTTTTCCAGTGCAGGGAAATATCAGATTTTAGCCGCAAAGGAACAACAGATGCCATAAACATATTTCCGTCCGATATTGTGGCATCATCGGAAGATATCCTTTGCTTATAAACGCTTTGTCCGGATGATCCATCGCAGCCCCATTTGCTGATCAATGTCAGTTTCTCAGGAATAATTTTCACCTCATTTTCAGGAAGACTCTCCAACAACCGTTATGCTGTATGGCCCATGAGACTACCGTAAACTCCGTATGCAGTGGTCGTTAATTTATTTTGGCTTGCGTAATATGCTTGTATCCTGGTAAAACGTCAGCTCAGTGTCGCATCAAGGATGCCCGTAGTATCTCATATTTTTCTTTGGAAAGTTGTAAGTCCATAAACAAGGCCAAGGCTTCTTCGGAACCATACCTTTTAATGTGTGCGTTTGTGGGCGTGGGAATGCATTCCTTAATCCTTTTTAGTCGCAGTGGGCTTGCATCAGCAACAGATTTTGTAATCTGCGACCTAACTCTTTCACTATCCTTTGTATATTTAATAGACAGCGCGTCCGATAAATTCTTGTGGTCAAGTAATTGGTGGCATCGGCAAGTTTCCTCTTTCTTGTGAAAATTGAACACTCCTCAATACTTTTTTTTTTGCCTTCCTTTTGCTCCTCTGGTTGATGTGGTGGGTTTATCTACTGCCAATATATCCAGGATGGTGTCGTCATTAAGCCAGTCCTCGTATTTGGAGTTGAAGTTCTGAATGGTTCGATTAGATTTCACCCATTTTGCCTTAATATTTGCATATATCAGATAAAAATTATTTTTTTATAATTTCGCTTCCCTCAATATTTCCGTATAAGCTATCAAGTTCTTCTAAAGCAGCTTCTGTGAAAAACTTTGGTATGGTTGACCTTCTAAACAGTTCAAATAATTTTAAATTGTTTAACGCCATGGTTTCAGTACTTGTTGCGCCAACTTTCAGTCGTAGACTAATCCAGGCATTATGCTTATTTTGCAATATATAGGCTTATCCTACCATGCCTAAAAATTTACCTGTTCCCTGCAAACATATGGATTTAGGACGAATTATGCAATTTTGATATTATGCTCGTGTCTAAATAAGATTTGTGCCTACCTGGAGGGACCATAAGTCAATATTGTTCTTGACCATTTGTACTCCAAAGTAATTTTTTGAGTGAGGTGCGTACCTACGAATTTCAATGAGTAGTTTTTTGTGCATCCTGTGTCTGTAACAGAATATTGGGAGTAGACTTTGGTAGAGGCTCACAGGTAGACAACCGACTTAAAATGCAATTTTCAAACTATTAGATCAAACTACTGTCAGTCAAAACATGTAAGGGATGCACGCCATATAATTTTTGCTACCAAGTCTTTTTAACCTTTTTTACCTCTAGAAGCCAAACGGGCACGTACGGGCAGATAAAACCTTTTGAATTATGTAAAGAAATAATCAGAGAACATGTTTTGCAAATATGGCAAATATAGAAAAATATAGATTTTTTTATTTTCCGTCAAAGTTTTTAAGAGAAACACAAACATTTTTTTTTTACCATTATGCATTTAATAAATACATCAATCAATGCAAACAAAAAATAAGGCGATTCGTTACCTATTTTTCGTGATATTACACCTGAAACCGCAACAAATTGACTAAAAATTGTGTGTTTTTTTGAAAACCGAAAGTCGGTCAACTTTGAACGGTTATATCTTCTAAACTAAAAATGTGATATTATTAAGAGTAGCATATTTGAAATCGTTGAAAAGTTTCCTATAACATGGGTTTATTCGTCGGCGCACATGAAAATTTTGATTTTTGCAACATCGTTTGCTCTACGGGCGCCACTGTGCAACGTCGATAAAGTCAAAAAAAAAGAGCTCGATCACAATTACCAAGTGTAGAAACCGTTGTTGTTTTTCCTTTTTAGACTTGGTGAATATTGTCAAAGATTCGCCTGAATTCAAAGGCATTCTGTGGCGTAAAATGTACATGCAATTGCATGTGAACCAAGTTGCATTCAGAGGAAAAACAGATTTGCCGCTTGAAGTGACAAAAATGAAAACACCGTTGGATTTTTTCTCGTATTTCTTAATCGATGATCTAATCGAGTTGATAAGTCCGGAAACAAATAGAGTTGCTATCTGAGAAAACGTGAACACGCAATTCAAAGTTGATAAACACGGAATTCGTCGATACATTGGTGTTTTGATTTTTATGTCGATTTTGCGTTACTCAAATATTTAAATGCACTGGAGCGAAAAAAGCGCGTTTATGTATCGACGAACAAATGTGTTCAACTAAAATGGTTCATCATCATTTACGCCAGTACTTACCAGACAAACCACACTCATGGGGCGTAAAGTTGTTTGTTTTGTGCGACAGCAATGGCTACTCTTACCGATTCGAAATATACACTGACATCAGTGTATAACACAGGATATGACAACCAGGATATTTCACCATCTTCTCGATATGACCATAACATCCGCATTCGTTCTATATCGAAGACTCAATGCTGAAAAAAATCGATCCGCTGATAATGATGAAAATGATGATAATGTATGAATTTCGCTTGAGAATTGCAAGTGAACTCTGTACATCTGCTGAAAAAAGATCAGTTGGCCGTCCATCATCCGCCCCAGATCCAACTACCAAAAATCCGACACACACACGATTGGTATCAAATGTAAAATCCATTTGTGTCTTTCTAAAGCAAAAAACTGTTTCAAAAAGTACCACGTACCTGGGTAAAAAAACATTTTTAAAAATAAAAACTGCAACAGACTTTAATAGCTTTTGTAATAATGTGAGGTTCTGTTTATTATTATTGTTTATTTATACTATGTTTTGCGGAATTAAATTACAATGGAAGGCCATTATAATATTATTCATTTGATCATCGGTTGTTAAAAGATTCTCTTTGTTATAAGAACATTTTTGTTAAAAATAAATAAAACACAAGTTTTTTAATTTTAAATCAATATTTATATCAATATTTTTTTCCAATATATTTCTATCAACTTTGTTGATCATCATCAGGGATTGACTGATAAATAACAATAAAAATAAAAATAATAATAACACAACAGGTCTAAAAAAAATCTAAAGTATCAACACTATTCATTCCATTCATATATAGATTGCAAATATTCCATATTTTCCATGCCCCCACAATTCGCAATAACCTAATTTTTGGCTACCTTAATTTGGATGAATGCTACAAAATGGCATTAAAAATTTAAAACCGGTAACAAAAAAAAATTGCACTTTTGGCCAAAGAAATCAACGTTTTGGCAAGCAATTATCGAGTTGAAGCAGACTAACCCACAATTAATTGTGATTAGTAATTTACATATAAAGTGTGAATTTAGATTTGTTCGATTATTTTACTTTTTTTGAGTTTTTCCGAACTTTTCTTTTTTCTAAACCCTCTTCGTGATTAGACGAAAAAAACAAACACAGAAATATACAAATCGGTGCAGCAGTTCTCGAGTTTAAGCTATACTAAGACACAGCGCTTGATTTTTATACCCTATACCACTATGTGGTTTGGGTATAATGACTGCTGCTGTTTGTAACAACCAAAAATATTTGACCTAGATCCATCTTTTATTATACCGATCGAATCAGAATCACTTTTTGAATCGATTTAACTATGTCCGTCCGTCCGTCCGTCCGTCTGTGTGTCCATGTAAACTTTGTAATCAAAGTGCAGGTCGCAAATATGAATATATTTTGATGAAATTTTAGCTTTCGTCAGCCATGGGATGAACGCTATTGAAATTGGTGGGAATCAGTCCATGTTCAGACCTAGCCCCCATACAAATTACCGCTATAAAATCGACATAAATTGCCATAAGATCCAAATTGTCGTATAGATCTTAGTCAAATTGGAGTTGTATGTGTTTATTACATCCATTACTGAATAGTCCAAAAACGGTTCCTATGGGGCAACTCTTGGTCATAGGCCCCATACAGAGCTGCTTCCCGATCTTCACTTAAATCTATCAAAGAACAAAAATATTGCACTGATTCATCTCAAATTTTGTTTGTATATATTTTCGAAAAATACAAGAGACTTTACCAACCATGGTCAGGATCGGTCCATTTTTGGACCTAGTCCCCATATAGACATAGCATCCGATATGACTTTTTCATATTTGCAGCCAAAAAAATTAATAAAAATGCCACTCAAAATGGGTTTATGCTTATTTTCTATATCCAATTAGTTCGGCGTCAGAGATAGGGTCTATAACGCATGGTATAGGGTATCGTATAGTCGGTCTAGACCGACTATTACTTTCTTACTTGTTATACCCTATACCACCATGTGGTTTGGGTACAATGACTTTGTGCTGCTGTTTGTAGCAATCAAAATTATTTGACCTAGACCCACCTTTAATAATACCGATCGAATCAGAATCACTTTTTGGGTTGATTTAACAATGTCCGTCCTTCCATCCATCCGTCCGTCCTTCTGTGTGTCCATGTAAACCTTGTAATCAAACTGCAGGTCGCAAATATGAATATATTTTGATGAAATTTGGCATTTAAGCTTTCGTCGGCCATGGGATGAACGCTATTGAAATCGGTGAGAGGCGGTCCATGTTCAGACCTAGCCCCCATACAAATGACCCCTATAAAATCGACATAAATTGCCATAAGATCCAAATTATCTTATAAATCTTAGTCAAATTGGATTTCTATGTATTTATTACATACATTAATGAATAGTCCAAAAACGGTTCCTATGGGACAACTCTTGGTCATAGGCCCCATATAGAGCTGCTTCCCGATCTTCACTTAAATCTATCAAAAAAAAAAATATTGCACTGATTCATCTCAAATTTTGTTTGTATATATTTTCGAAAAATACAAGAGACTTTACCAACCATGGTCAGGATCGGTCCATTTTTGGACCTAGTCCCCATATAGACATAGCATCCGATATGAACTTTTTCATATTTGCAGCCAAAAAAATTAATAAAAATGCCACTCAAAATTGGTTTATGCTTATTTTCTATATCCAATTAGTTGGGCCTAAGAGATAGGGCCTCTAAACGCATGGTATAGGGTATCGTAAAATTTTCTTACTTGTTATATATGTATCTATGGTCACAAGCATTATAACCGCCTAAGACGAAAATCATGCTTTCCAGAAAAATAACTTTTAAAAAAAAACAGTGTTAGAGAAATGGGAATTTCACTTAAATATAAAGCGTTGTTAGTAGAATGTGATAGCATACGGAACTCAAATCGTTCTTAAGTCGACTTAGGCGGTTATCGCTTGTGACCACACATATATACATTTTTATATTACATTTTATGCTCTACATATCGTAACCATTTTATTAAATTAAATTTATTATACTGTGTGTTTATACATGTATCTATTTACTTATTGATCATTGCATTATAAAAATCCTTTACTGTAATTATAAAATTGTAAATCTTGTTGTGTTGAAAAATAATGAAATAAAATGGAACGAAATGTCAGAGACAATATTTGTATTAATATTTATTAAATTTTGAAGAGGTAACGGAAACCATTAGATTACTTTTATATCCTTTAACCCTAGTGGAGCTAAGAAACAAAAAGTTTTACTTAATATGGAAAAGCTGTCAAAAAAAAAGTTATAAGATTTAAGTTTTTACAGTAGTGGGATTGTAATATAATATTCAAGAGAACATAATTGAAATGTATATAAATCATTAAGTGTTTGTTTTTAACCAAAAGTAAATAAGAAATCAAAAAAAAAAAAAAATAATTTTTATTTGTTGAAAATTTAATTATAAAAATAAGCAAAATTATGCAAGGATAAATCAGGATTACGAATAATGTCTTTGTATATTAATATAATATTTGAATAATCTCACACCTCTTATGTAGTTGAGTATAGTCATGCTATTTTAAAGCATTGCGATAAAGAATATGTGAGGTCAGTAATATAAAATACACTTATAAATATTTACACATTTTAAACACACACACACACACACACATTTTATGACTATGACATAAGTCCTTGTGATTACAGTTACCATAAATAACAATTATAATGCATAATCCAGTAATATGAATATTTTATTTTTAAATCCCTTTGAATAATAAAGGAGAAGAAAACTCAGCAGAAAAAACATAAACGACAACACGCAAAAACAAACCAAAACACTTTGGGCCACAAATTGCATTTAATTAAATTATTGTGGGAAGCCACAACTTTATATTGAAAAAACTTTTTCTAAATTTAAGAAGTTAGAAATCATAGGCATTCAAGCCCAATAATATGAAACCCTGCACTGGTTTATTATCAGCAAATAATAATAACGGCGATAACAGGGAACGAATTAAAGATGGCATACTTTCGCAGATTATGAATCCTAAAAACTGACCAGAGCAGCTGTTTATGGGCCCAGAACTCTATAATATACAATTTTGATTGGTTTAAGATCCCCGTATATTTTTAGCCTGGCCCGTAGTGCACAAGAAGGTCATGAAAACGAAAACTATTATTATCCCTTCCAAAAAATTGTTGATATTGTTGTTGGTGCTCAATACATAGACATGCTAACAGAGAGTAAGTCACACATTCTTTTACTTTGATTTTTTACCTATTTTCTACAAACTGCAAAATATTTCGTTTCCATCTACATACACAGAGACGCGTAAATGTTTGTATGACCATCATGTCCTTTTTCAATTTTTCACTTTCATTTTTTTTTTCTATACCACTTCCATTATAATGGCAAAAAAAAAAGTTGTTTTTATTATTTGCTTTCTCTGACACCATGAATATAAATATTTTGGTATTGTCAGTTGGTATTTTGCTCTTGTTAACAACATCCCTGGGAGAGGGAACAGCAATAGCAGGAATGGAAGTACAAGACGCAGTAGTATTTATAGTAACATTAGTATATGCTCTGATGGCACATGTTCTGTTTTTGATTTGCGATATATGCTGACCTCATTGTCTTGTGATAGAAAAAGAAAAAACGTTTTTGAAATAAAAAATGTAATGCAGGATATAAAAAAAAACGGATGAAAAGAAAACATAGACATAGATGTAAAATATTAAAATGTATATATTTTTAGATCATACGTGTTTGTGTGTATGTTTACTATTACGGAAATAATTTCTCTTTAAATAGAGACACTTTAAATAGAATGTGTTTAAAAAGAAATCTGTCTATACAATTAACAAAAATTCATCAAAAAGAAAAATTCTCAACGCAAAATTCTACTTAAAGAAATAGAGTATCATAAGTTATGTTTAAGGTCTTAAAGCACAAAATATACTAAAACCTCATCCATGTTCATAGATACACCCCATGACCTCAATATGTAATTGCGAAAAAATAAAGTCATCAACCAAAGAAATATTGCTTTCTCCTATGCTGCATACTCTGGCACTATAATGTACACACAGACATGAAGATAACGCCAATCTACGGCACCCTTCTTCTTAACTGTTTACATATTGTAAAATATTTGTGAGAACTCATCTTCATAGCCTCTTTTTTATTAGGCTTTTACATCAAATTAAATACATCTGTTTTTACTATTACCTACAGAATTTTCACATAAGTTGTTTTTTAATAAATAAATATTTAAATTCAAAGGCCGACAAAGGGATTAAATTTTAGTATAATTGTCAATATCATATCGCTCTCATACATTTCAACCGACTCAATGGAAGAACTTTCAATACAAATATAAGTTCCGTTTACAAATCATAAAGTCAGGGTGAAAGTACTAGGCCAGTATAGTAAAACCTTCAATTTGCTTATATCTATATGGCTACAATTGGTTAGCATACTTTTAGGCTCTTTATTTAATGAAAAAATAAAAATTTCCTAGAATTTGCGCTCGAATTTCGAGGGCTGGAATCTGCTAGTATATATATGGGGGGTTTCATGTCAAGTGCACCAACTTTTGAAACCGATGTCTTCCGATCGGGATGAAATTCGCACCAAGGTTAGTCCTATTGGATAGTAGCTTAGACACAATTTTTCAACAAGACCGGTCAAGATCTCTCTGAGTTAGAGGGGATCAAAATTTGACATTTTGGACAAACAGGTGTTTTTTCTCATCCATGTAACTTATTACCTATGGTTCTTAGAAAATTTTATCCAAAATAGTTTAGATAGCTATTTCTTCAATATTTCGGGAAAAAAATATTTAAAAAAAAAATTTAAAACCTTACAAATAAAACTTATACTGAGAAACTAGAGAAATTAACCTTTCCGAAGGTATGTAACATACCTTCATAACATAACAGAAGAGAATGGTTCTCTGTAACCTGAAAGAGTTATTAGCAACATTTCAATCTGAACACGAGGAACACGAAATTTACCCAAATGAGGCCAAAACATTGCGTTTTGGCAGGAAGCAGCGGAACTCACACAGTATGCGTTTGCATTTACCATGAAAATGTTAAACTGTTGTTGAAGGAAATCAACTTAAAGTATTTAACAGATGATTCGGCAGAAGATTTACACGATTACCGCGATTGCCTTAAATTGACTATGTGTCCTAATGCAACAACTTCTTGCCACTTAGGTGAATGTACCAATTGCCCGAAAACCACATTCATCAAAGAAAATTTAATCAACTCTTTAGATCGAGAATATATAGAGGAGGTCAAATTTGATTCTTGGATTCAGACTGACAGATGCACATTGAAAACTATCATTTTAAATGTGGATGATTTTGTGGAAGAAATGTGTACAGGATTGCTAAATTTGAGAAACCATGCCTTTTTAGTCAAAGAGCAATGGTCATTCTTCAAGGATTTGAGGATACATCTGAAGTCTGGTGAATTCGTTATTTCATATGATTTCGCAGAAAACTATAAATATGTTCTTCAGGATGCCATACAAGCATTCCACTTCAATAACGACCAAGCAACTATATTCACAGTAGTTACTTACTACATGAAAGATGAAAAACCGGAACACAAAAGTACGGCAATCATATCCGACGATTTAAAACATGATACCGTTGCAGTTTATGAGTACCAGAAGAGAATACTAAAATTTCAAAAATCTAAATTTACAGTAAAGAAGGTATACTACGTTTCGGACGGAGCTCGTCAACATTTTAAAAACAAAAGTAGCTTCGCAAATCTTATGGCTCGTGAAAAGGCTTTTGGAATGCCAGCTGAGTGGCATTTTCATCCTACTGCTCATGGTAAGGGAGCATGTGATGGTATTGGAGCAAACCTTAAAATAAATGCAGCGAAGTATAGCCTATAGTGCTATCATCAAGATCGCATCTTAGATGCGACTGCTTTATTCCATTGGGCAAAGAATTATTGTAAAGAAACTAAAATAGTTTTTAGTAGCAAAGAGGATCATCAGGAAACATTGAAAACACTGAAGAGCAGATTCGATGCTGAGGTAACAATCGATGGCACCGCTCAATACCATGCTTTTATACCGCTTGTCGATGGAAGACTCAAGTTGAAAAAGTTTTCTGCCTCTATTCAATGCGATTTCTTTCCAAAGACAACAAATAAACCAGCAGCGAAATCAACAGCTGAACCTAGTAACGCCAATAAAGGATTGACAAAAAAAACGCAGTAAATAAAGGCGACAAAAAAGCTGGATGAAAGACTGGGTATTTAAAAATTTACAAGACTTAAATACTTCATCAGCTACAATAAACTAAGTATAAAAATAGTTATGATATAAATGGATCTAATGTAATTAAGATTAAATTTTATTAAACTATTTATCTTTTTATTTTTAATATTATTATTATTATATATTAATTTAATTATTATTACAAATAAATAAAAAATAATAATTTTTCAACATTTCTATAGAAAAAAGTGATTTTTTTCCTGAGGTTAACATATTCTGGATATTACAGTATCGAGGGTATGAAATTTAAGTTAGGTATGTTACATACCTTCGGAAAGGTTAATTTGTCTAGTTTCTCAGTATAAGTTTTATTTGTAAGGTTTTACAAAACATTTATGTTGATAGATATCCCACTCCCATCTCACTAAGCGACCAAAAAGCTCTTAAAGGAAAAATCCTAAGCTTTCTTATGAGCAGAAAAAACAAATGCCCTTTTTGAAAAAAAAGGCAACAAATGCTTTGATTTAGCAAAAAAAAAGTCAAAAAAAAAATTTGTTTTTTAAATTATTTTTTTCTGAAATATTGAAGATATAGCAGCCAAACTATTTGGGAGAAAATTTTCTAAGAGCAATAGATAAAAAGTTACATGGATGAGAAAAAACACCTGTTTGGCCAAAATGTCAAATTTTGATCCCCTCTAACTCAGAGAGATCTTGACCGATCTTGTTAAAAAATTGTGTCTTAGCTACTATCCAATAGGACTAACCTTGGTGTAAATTTCATCCCGATCGGAAGACATCGGTTTCAAAAGTTGGTGCACTTGACATGAAACCCCCCATATATATAATTTCTTTGAATATTTAAATAAAATTCATTAAATTTTGAATTTTTTAATAAAGGTCATAAAATTTCACTATAAATATTTGTTGAACACACAGAAGATGTGTTAATGGGTTTGTTAGTAAATAATTATGCAAGAGCTTAAACAATTCAACATATGGTACATCTCCAAAGAATTACCTTTCAAATGCATATTTTTTGTAAAAATCGGTTGATAACTAAAAGCGTAGGAGAGGTCACAAGAAATCGCCTCTCCTATTACTACTATATATATGCCACTATGTGGTCAGGGCATAATGAGTTTGTGCTGATCATAATAGACCCATCCTTTATTATACCGATGGAAGCAGAATAACTTTCTGAGCCATTTTAGCGATGTCCGACCACCCGTGTGTACGTCCATATGTCCTGTCCGTCCGTCTGTGTGTCCATGTAAACCTTGGAAGCAAGCTACAGGTCGCAAACATATATATATTTTGATGAAGTTTTGCATGTAAGCTTCTATCGGCCATAGGACGAACGCTATTGAAATTGGTGAACACCTAGTCCCCATACAAATGACCCCTTTGAGATCGACTTCAATTGCCATAAGATCCTAATTATCATATAGATGTCAGTCAAATTGGGTTTGTATATGTTATTATATATGTATATGTTATATCCATTAATCAATAGTACAAAAATAAACCATGTAGGGAAATTCTTAGTCATATAAACCTTCCGGTCTTCACTTAAATCTATCAAAAAACAAAAATATTGCACAGATATATCTCAACTTTGGTTTGTATACGAGTGCGGATCAATAAGTCCGGCACTTTTCGAATTTCCCTCGTACTTATATGGAATGCAACTCTGCTCCCATCAAGTATACAAAGCATATAACCGCGTGTTTTTTTTAATGGAAAAAAGTGAATTTCGAGTGCTCATTAAACATTATTTTTTGCGAAAAAAAAACTATGAATCAAACCAAGGAAAATCTTGATAAATACTATGGGGACCCCGCACCATCGATTTCCATGGTAAAAAAGTGGTTTACTCACTTTCGTTGTGGTCACACATATACAAATGACGCTGAACGTTCTGAACGTCCAATTGAGGTCAATACACTTGAATATGTCGAAAAAATCCACGATATGTTGTTGGCCGATCGAAGAATAAAAGTGCGTGAGATTGTTGATGCCATAGGCATTTAATACGGCAGTGTGGTTTCGATTTTAAATGATCAGTTGGGTTTAAGAAAGCTGTCTGCATTGTTTGGAGTTGGTAACAGCAATTCGAATGATTTTTGCGGCGTTTTGTAACTATGGATGAAACATGGATCCATTACAACACACCGGAGACCAAGCAGCAGTCTTAACAATGGGTTTCTCCGTGTGAACCGGCTCCGAAGAAGGCCAAGGTAAGTTTGTCGGTGATGGCAACAGTTTTTTGGGATGCACATGGGATAATCCACATCGATTACATTCAAAAGGGAAAAACAATAAATAAGTGACTTTACCAAATATCCCAAGATCTGTCCATTTTTCGGCCCAGTCCCCATATAAATATTGCGCCCGATATTACCTTTTTCATAAGTATCTGCAAACAGAAGATTTAAAAAATATGCCACACAGATTTGGTTTATGGTTACTTTCTGTACCCAATTAGTTGTGTATCGCTTAAAACGCTTGTTATGGGGTATCAGATAGTTCATCCACACCGCTTTTATCCTGATGCTTGTTTGCTTAGATTTTCAGCTACAACTCAACCAAAAAGTTTCAGCAAGTCATATTGGACTAATTTTATCATCAGCCCTGCTTGCAACATGAACGAGGACAACCACTAACGAGATGTAACCTTGAGCGAATAATTACCATTATAATATTTTTATATTTTATCTGTCTTTTCTCATCATCCATAAAGTGCTCACGTCAGTCAGTATTGGAAAAGTTCATCAAGCATTGTCACTCCTGCTACTCCTGCTTATGGTTTATGCCTAAATTGCCGACACACGATAAGCAACGGCCAAATAGAATAATCAGTGACCACTAAGAGATGCATTGGAAGAGAATGACAATTCGATCTATCCCCTGTAGCAAAAACTAGAATCAAGTTTAAACAAGATACCTAAACTCTTATCTAGAAAACGTTTCTCCTGACTGTTCTGAAAAAGTTTTAAATCGCCAATTGTAGGCGAATTTCCACTTAGACTATCTAGTGGTAACTAGGCTGGTAGTGACAAACATAAAGCTAAAACATTTGCTGAGCATTTAAGTCTTGTTTTTGAGCCAAATCCATATACCAACAGTTATCAAATTGCTGCACATATTGAAAATACTAAGGCACCAGTAAACTAAATCACGCTCACCTACGATGAGTTGTGCAATATTGTCAAAAATGTATTAGATGTTAAAAAAGCGCCCGGGTTTAATTTAATTTGCAAAAAAATTATTAAAGAACTACATGTAACACCAATTGTATATCTTACCGCCAAGGAAATGCTTTAGAATGGCTACTTTCCAAACTCTTGGAAAAACTCACAGATTATTATAATCCACAAACCTGGTAAGGAAAAAACACTGGCTTGGAAAGCACCGAACTCTTGGAAAATCCCACAGACTATTATAAACCACAAAATTCGTAAAGACGAAACACCGGCTTCATCCTAGACCTATAAGTCTTCTTCCGTGTCTATCTAAAGTATTTGAAAAATTAATCTTGGCAAAAGTTATGCCTTATCTCATCGAAAATAATGTGATACCGATACACCAGTTTGGCTTTCGTAAAGAACATGGCACAGATGAACAGGTATATCACATAACGGATCGAATATGGTGAATATTTTAAGATAGGAACTACTATTCGGCTATCTTATTAGATGTTCCCCAAGCATTCCATAAAGTGTGGCACGAGGATCTGCTAAATAAAATGCGAAATATATTTCATCAAATTTCTGGAATAATATTTAGCTAATAGAAGTTTTCAAGTACAGTACAAGATACTGACTTTAATACAATACTGATAACTGATAATACTGATAACTGATAATCAATGCAGGTGTTCCTCAGGAAAGCGTCTTAGGTCCTATTTTGCATATATTTTTTACATCTGATACACCAACGGACCAGCGATTAACTACGTCGACTTTTGCAGATGATACAGCCATTCTTAGCATTTACAATAACCCTAGAATTGCATCAATGTTGCAAAATGAAAACCTACGCGATGTCGAGACATGGCATACTACCTGGAGAATGAAGGGAAGCAGTTATAATTTTGGACTACTCATTAATGGATGTAATAAACGTATACAAACTCAATTTGAGGAAGATCTATAGGATAATTTGGATCTTATGGCAATTTATGTCGATTTCATAGGTGTCATTTGTATGGGGGCTAGGTCTGAACATGGACCGATTTTTACCAATTTCAACAGCATTCATCCTATGGCTAATGGAAGCTCATATACCTAATTTCATCAAAATATACTCATATTTGCGACCTGCAGTTTGATTACAAGTGTACATGGACACACAGACGTACGGACGGACGGACGGACGGACACACGGACGGACATCGTTAAATCGAATCGTTAGTGATTCTGATTCGATCGGTATAATAAAAGATGGGTCTAGGTAAAATATTTTTGGTAGTTACCAACAGCAGCATAAAGTCCTTGTACCCAAACCACATTGTGGTATAGGGTACAATTAAAAGCATCTAGTCTACATTGGCTAATAAACCACCAATCGAAGCTGACCCTTGAATACAAAGTTCTGTTGCATAACAGAATAAAAAGCATCTAAACGTACCAAGAACCAACATCGATGCTATACAGAGGTCTCAATCGAGGGAGCTCCTTCGTACATAAGGAATGAAAATATGCACAAAAACTTGAAGCTTCCTTTAGCGAAGGATAAAATTCTCGTCTTCAAACAAATTTTAAGATGAAATTGGACACTCATCCGAATCCGCTTGCAAGAAATCTGAAAAACCCTGTAGACATAACACGTCTTCGGCGAAAAGACATGCCTACAATACCGTGGGACCCCGCTGATTATTGGGAGTACTGTTGCCAACGGCATTTGAATTGTTGAAAATACAAATTGTTTAAAAAGTAAATTTTTTTTAAGTTCTTAATATTTAGTTTTTAAGATGTGGGGCTCACCATAGATATTGGGCTCACCATAGAGCAGATCCATAAGCAAAAGAAGCATAAATAAAAAAGCTATATCACCTGCTTCGGCTAAGGAGTTGCATGACCAACTAAGTAGTTTTTATTAACTACCTACGATAAGTTTAATGCTATTTTGTCACACTTTAAAATTTCTAAACACAATCGGGAACAAACGAATTCTTATCTATGATCTCCTGTGTACAAAAAGTACAGCTAGTGGTTATCCGGATCCAGATTAAATATATTTGTACTCCACTTAATTTTAATTTATTTCTTTTTAAGTGTAGTTATAATTACTGCAATAAAATATCTAGAATGGGACGCACCGAATGGCATAACCATCAGTAAATAAAATCCAAATTCCTTAATATGAATAAGATTTAAAAACTCATCAAATCGAATTTACTTTAAAAATTAGCTCTTTTAAACTTCGTGCGGTTATTTTCAAATTTGAATTTCATTATAAGAACAGAATAATGTGGTACTATAAGGGATTGTAAAAATTCTGAACTCAATAATCTCTGCTGTGACAATAGAGGAATGCCACACCCACTTAAATGATCGCGCCCATCTTCACTTCCATTAATATTGAATCAACTCACACAAATATTAAAGACTAAATACATCATGACAATTACTTTTCATGGGAAGGTGCACGCCCAGTGGTCCCATCCCTTTTTTTTTGGCGCGAATACTGAATTAAATGGCTTAGGGGTATGTGCAAGGTTTCATTACTCTGACTTTCATTTCAACGATTCTAGGTTTTTGGGTATATTACTCCAGATGTTAGACTTTGGAAACTTTGGTCTGGGAATCATAAACGACAGAAGCGACAGACTGGTTCAGTTCTGCCAGGAGCATTGTATGAGAATCAATAACAACTGTTATAACCTGCCACCCAGAAGGCCATACACATGGAAACCATTCCAAGGCAATGAACAAAACATTGTGAGACATCAGATAGACTACATACTCATCAATCAAAGATTTGGAACGTCATTCCAAAAAGTGTCTACCTCCCCAGGAGCAGATATTCCCTCGGATCATAACTTGTTACTCGCGACAGTCTCTGCAAAGATTGCGGTTCTGAAAAACAACAGCCAACAAAAATTCTTAACCTGGAAACAATAAAAAACCATCACTTCATAGAAGCTCTGCCCAAAATATAAACAGCAAGCTTGGAGACATAAACGTGGGCAATACAGACACTACAACTAGCCGGGAACTTTTTAAGGAAACCTTCATGGCGACGTCTGAAACAACACTAGGATACAAGAAATCCCAATCGAAGCAAAAATGGATGACCGACGAAGTACTGGAGTTGGTGGATGGAAGACAACCCAGTACCACAAAATACATACAGAGATTCGAGTAAAAATCCGTAGGGCAAAACTATAATGGATCAACAAGGAATGCGAAGAAATTGAAAGGCTGCAAAGGTTTCACGATGACTTCAGTCTCCATAAGAAATTAAGAGAAGCAGCAGGAATACGATGAAAAGAAAGACATATGGATAGACTATGTATACAAAATAATTCGAAGACAGTTCCAGATCCGCAATCCATAATGAAATGGAACCGCATGTCTTAACAGGGTTGCCAATAACGAAGTCTGAATTAGAAAAAGTCATCAAAACCGCAAAAGTAATAAATCTCCAGGCCCAGATGAACTACCACTTCTGAACTTCTTAGACTAATCGTCGGATCAAACAAAAGTAATAATAACACTATTTAGCAAAATTTATGACTCAGGTGAATATCCGCATGAATGGCTAATATCCAGATTCATATCTTTCGCAAAAAAGTGCAACGCTATGAAATCGAGGGAGCTCCTTGGTACATAAGGAATGAAAATATACACAGACTTAATCCTTTATCGAAGAATATAATCCCCCGTCTGCAAACAAATTATAAGTTGAAATTGGAGACTCATCCGAATCCACTTGCAAGAAATCTGAAAAACCCCGCAGGCATAACACGTCTTCGACGAAAAGACATGCCTACATTACCGTAGGACCCCGCTGATACCGTTGCTAATGACATTCTAATTGCTTCAAATACATTTGTTTAAAAAATAACTTTTCTTAAGTTCTTATTGTTAAGTTTTTAAGATTTGTATAGTTATTGGGCTCACCATGGAGCAGATCCAATAAATAAAAGAAGCATAAATAAAAAAAGCTATATCACCTGCTTCGGCTAAGGAGTTGCATGGCCAACTATGTAGTTTTCCTTAACTACCTATGATAAGTCTAATGTTATTTTGTCACCCTTTAAAATTTCTAAACACAATCAGGAACAAACGAATTATTATCTATCATCTACTAATCTACCAATGAATGGCTAACATCCAGATTCGTACGTCTCCCAAAAAAGTGCAACGCTTTGAAATGCAATGATTACAGACTTCTAAGTCTTATGAGTTACACGCTCAAACTGTTCCTGAAAATTATTCACAACAGAATCTTCAGGAAATAGGAGGCCTCAATGGGGGACACTCTATTTGGCTTTAGAGAGGCAATGGGACTCGTGAAGCATTATTCTGTATTCATGTTCTAAGACAAAATTGCAAAGACGTATAATAAATAATATCGGATATGCCCATGATACTAAACTTCTGTCAGATTTAATAGAGGATGTTCAGCAATTACTCGATTCCGTAACGTGTTACAGCAACAAATATGGTATAAAAATAAACGTACAAAAACAAAATACTTGATTTTTAGCAGAAAACACATATCGAAACACCACTGTAGTATGCCAGAACACATCGATAGAATGCGTATAAAAGATCAAATGGCTGTTGAATCAGTGAAGACTGGGATACCACAATGAAAACAAAAGGCAGAGTAGAAATGGCTTGATCTGCCTTCGGAAAATATAAGAAAGTTTTCAGTAATCGCGAATTCAAAGATCTGAAAATACGCTTTGTAGAGTGCTACGTGTTACCCGTTCTACTCTATGCAATGGAGATATGGAAATAAAGACTACCGACATGAACAAACTAGAAGCATTCGAAATTTGGCTATACCATCGAATCATGAGGAACGACATATATGAACTACTGGAACTTATCAAACAAGGCAAAATAGAAGGACGGCGTAGAACAGACAGAAAACAAGCATCATGGCTACGAAATATATGACAGTGGACTAATATTACGAATGCCGGAATGCTACTAAACTGCATCAGAGACAGAGATTTGTTCGCCGAAATAATTAATAATATATGTAAAAAAAAAAGATAGAATACATATATGGATATAGTAATAAGAATATACATAATAAAAATAAAAGTATGGTCGCCAACATCCGATATCGGATAGGCAGGTCAAGAAGATTAACAGCTCCTTCTGTATGGGAGGCCCCATGCCCAATTTACGTATCAAAAATATGCCCTATATTTCCTTCTAGCTGGATACTTATATATATGCTGTCAAGCCTCCTCTCAACATAGACACACTTTGTTAGTGTTGTAGCTTCTGAATTAAAAGCTGAATGGTATGAAAAGGCATTCTTGACCACAATGGCCGTACTTTAGAGAAGTGCATGACCAATAAGTGAAAGTACGAGTGTATGTAAGATAGACGACAGTTCGAACTTCACGGCCGGCTTAAATAGAAATATTTCCTACAGAAGCGCATCAATTGTAAAATATGAGGACGGTCTCAGAACAACACGACCTGACAAAAAAAAAACTAAAAAAATTGAGAAAAACTTTCTTTTTTAGACGATATTTCATATCTTCGATACCATGTATATATAGTAAGAGCTGTCGAGCTCCTTATAAAAGCGTTAAAATTTTTCACATTTTTGATGGAAAATAAAAGCGCTCTAAAAGACTTTTATAAATTTGCACTTGTTCTCAAAGAGCTATAAAATCTTACGATTTCGATTATAAGCTTAGTCTGTAAACGTGTCCAAAAATAGCAGTTCACCCCATTTTTACCCGATTTTGATATAACTACAAAAAGTACACGGTTGGACATTAAAGAAATTTCAAAGCAAACAATAAATTTTTAATTAAGTCACACACCCCTCATATGACTTCATTATCATACGCCATATATAAAACCATATCTAATCAGAAATCACTTTAGACGCCTTTTTTTGCCAAACGAACAAATAACAAACATTCTTATATATGGATGTACATTTTTAGCTGACTGATAAATTGAGAAAATTTTTGAAAAGGAGTAAAACTTAGAATTGTTGATATAGAGAAGTAGCACCCTTTTTCATCTTATTTAAATATCTGTATGTGCGTGTGTGGGATATTTATGTATGACAATGACATCTATAACGACTTTTATTGTTTAAGTCTTGTTATTATGGAATTATTTTCAAGAAATTTATATATTTACATACACCATGTTCGGTAATTGTAGCAAAGGCATGTTACTTTAAATATTAATTTGTTATTTGTTTGTTAGTCCCAGCAATACGCATGTTGTAACATATGAAAAGTTTCCTGTCTAAAGTACCAGAAAACATAGATAAACTATAATGAATTTTGAATTGAATTAACAATGTTAGATACTTCTCGGCCAAAGGGTATATTGAAATACTAACATGAATGGTACATTCTGATATTTACTATTGTTCTCTACGAATTTGTGTCAACGGCATTTTTTCCTAAAAAAGGGTTGTTTGGATATCCTGATTGTAAGTAAAACATATAATTTACATACATTGGTAATTTACAAACTTTTGTTCAAGAAAAAAAAAGTTCATGAATATAAAAATAAGTACATACATACATACATAAATTTTTCTTAACATTGGTGAAAACTGCTTGACTGTTAAATTGATTTTAGCTTACATATTGAAATTGGTTTAATTCTAATATTACATTTGTTGGTTTGTAAATAAATTCTAAGCTGACGGTGTATTGAAAGTCTGTTCGTTATGGCATTCACATCGGCATTAAGGAAGCAGATCTGCGTATTGCTAGTCATTTTATTGGCATGTTATTAGAATTAACCAGGTGATAAAATATATAAATGGTTACTGATACACTAATTACACAGTGCAACAAATAAAGACTTTTTGAAAAATATACAGACTTGACAGTATAGGTTCGATTCTACCACCAAAGTGTAGTAAAAATCGAAATTCGGTTTGACGAGTTTGGTGACCAAGTTCTTTGTATGGACCCCAAAAAGATTTTGAAAATCAGTTGGTCGCTCGAAACAAGTCCAACAACTACTTCAAACTTGATGGTACCGCTTAACTATATTTGGCAATAATGTAGCTAAAAATCAGTTGAACAAATCATGTTAATTATTTTATTATTTTACGCGAACATCATTTTTTCGTGGACTTTTTTTTTGAAAAATTTTAGTAAAAAAATATTTTGGTTTCACTTTTTTCTGCAAAACGAACAATACTTGGCAAAATTTTAGCCACGTCACCATAAATAGCTCATAAAGACCACTTTGCACTTTAAAAATTCGCGTTTCTGACTAAACTACACTTTTGTCACATTTTTTTATTTTTATACCCTCCACTCCAGTGTGCAGAGGGTATATATAAGTTTGTCATTCCATTTGTAATAATTAGAAAAAAAAATCTGGACCCCATAAATTATATATATTTGTGATCCCTATAACAAGCGGAGTTGATATAGCGATGTCCGTCTGTCCGTCTGTCCGTCCGTGGAAATCACGATGACGGCTTCAATCGGGTAGCTAGGGTGCTCGTTGACATAAAAAATGATTCATTAACATCCTGAAAGATTTTCTATTTAAAATCGTCCAAATCGGTTAATCTGGTCCCGAGAATTGATCGAAGAAGTAAAAAAGTCCTGAGAAAATATGATTTGAATATATGTTCTCGTCACGATAACGCCCTCCATAGGGCCGCTATGGCGCTCGTTTTTAGTGAGAATGATTCACTGACATTATGAGAAGGTTTCTGTTTTTTAAATCATGACAATAGGTTTCATAGGTGCCAAGAAATCACTGAAAAGTTAAAAAAAATATGACGTTTTCCTATATTGTTTTCCTAAATTTTGTATTTTGTCATAGCTGTGCATGTTGTTTTTGTGGTCGTTGTGTTAATAATATAAAAATTCATCAATATCAATATTTTTTGGTGTAATATTTAAGTTAATTAATTAATAAAAGAAACTATATAAAATCAATATCAATATTCTGCGAATTTTATAACATCACAAAATGTTACAAATTGATACGTACTACTGTTGCCAATATCAAAATACTATAAACAATATTCATATATTCTGTATATGTATATCCATAATAAGCGCATATTAAAATAAATCGGTTTTTTATTTATACAAAATTCTGAAATTTTTAGAGTTGCAAAAATAGTATAGTTTTAAGGGTTGTATTTTTAGTACATGTATAAACTGTGCATACTTGCATTCAAAAGTAGTAGGTAAACCATAAAATATTTACCCTGTAAAAAAATTGGTGTTTAAAAAAATACTATTTTTTATATGTTAAAAAAAGATGTTGTTGTTAATTACAATAAATTTTTAAAATTTGTTATTTAATGTCGGGACGGAGACAAACGCCATTCCCAAAAATTTTTCGCATGAGTTATCCACATTAAGAATAACTGCGGAGCTCAGCTCAATCAATGTGCACTGACCGAGCCTTGCCCTGGGGAACATGCATTCATGCTTTTCTTAACACAAACGCCATTCCCAACTACAAAAAATTTTAGACACGAGCTATTCACATTATGAATAGTCGCGGAGCTCAACTCAATCAAAGTGCAATGATCAAGCTTCGCCCTGGGAAACATATAATCATGCTTTTCTTAGCACAAACCGAACTTCTTATGGCACATTAAAAATAAACTAATTGAGAAGTACAATTCATCATTACGCTGTATTATAACACTATTTTCTTATTTTACTACTAGCTAGTAAACAAAGTGATCGTATCATTGTGAACGAAATAGAATTGAAATTGTGTGCAGATTTGTTTTACTAAAAAAACATGTTTCTACAGATAGTGAATAAAATCCCAGTAAGCATTTTATGCAATAAATGATCATGTAGAGTCTTTTTTGACTCATATGTGTTGTTAAAACAGTCATAAATGCGCTTTTTTGCTGATCACAAAATATTCTTTTGTTGGGAGGAAATATTACTTTACCCGCGAATCTTTTCGAGAGTCCTTTTTATCCGCTTTTCTGATCAGTTTTGACTCATTTTTGAGTCGTATTTAATGTCATTTTTCTATAAATCACTTTTTAAGAGTAAGCAAAAATTTTCTAGTCTATTTCTATAGCGCATGTGATTAATCAGTTTTTAATAATCAAAAGTGCTCGAAGAAGACACAGTAAGGTAATTTTTAATAAAACAATCTTCGAAATGATGACTGGGATATCATATATTTTTGTTAACAAACACACATATGCATAGCAGCACCAGTAAACCGAAATCTAATCGGCTTTTTATATGTATGCAGCCGAACAAAAACGAAAATATTCACCAAAGAGTAAAGTAAGCAACAATTTCATTCAGTCTTATGGAAGCTTTTGAACAAAGCAAGTGTGTGTCGCGTTGTCTTATGAAATTTTTACATTGTTTTTTTAATAGGTGCTAGTGATGCCAGGAGATTTTTTCACAAATTTCTACGCTTATGACAAAAATTTCCTTTTTTTCCCTACACCCACTTTTTTCCCCTACACTACCATTTTCAAAATTTATTTTCATTTGTACATTTTCAATTTCAATTATGTAAAAATAACATAAAAACGAAGAAATAAAAATATAAAAAATAAGATAAAAATATCATGATAATTACATAAGAATAATATAAAAAACTAACAGATATTATAAAAAAAATTATATTTGCAATTCTGTATAAATCATCTTTTTAAAATTTACACAATTAATTAAAGTGGCTTGCAAATGAGATGTTATAACTCAAACAGAATATTTGTTCTTGGTTTTAAAAGATTTTTTATAACAGTGGTTATTAGCATGTATACTTATATCTGATTTATCGCATTTTAATATTTTTTCACAAGCCTTGCATCTGCATTTATAGTCGTCACTTTTGACCTGTTCCAGCCATCCATTAGCTTCTCGTCACTCAACTAACTGAAGCAAAATCTTTATTTTCTGTATTTCTTTGATGTGTTTTAAGCATCATCGAAAAACGAATCGGACATTTTTCTAAAATTAATTACGTTTCTAAAATTAATAATGTTCAAATTTATAATATTTTGATGTAATGCACAAAAAGTGTTTTATACTTGTCATTGTTATTAAAGAAGCCACATATTTACTTCCTTCATATTATAGAGTTATTACCAGACTTAAAAAAGACTTTAAAGTTTAAAATTGAAAAAAATTATGCGATATTTAACAAATATTTACATTCAAAATAGTTTTGACTGAAATTTTTGCCAGTTTTAGTTTTGCCTGGTATCAGTAAAATGTTCAGATAATTACTTAAAAAAAAACAATTTGTTAAATATTTTCATCTTAATTAGTTTGGATGAAAGATAGATTTAATACAATAAAAACAAGTTGAGCTATGCGGACTCACAAATGTGCCCTATACTAATAGTTCTGGAAAATTGAAAAGGATTGTAAAAAATAAAATACACCTTTATATTAAAAAATTTTAATTAAAAAGAAAATTACAAAATATACCATTTACCTGGTTAAACTTACTATTGTTTATAATTATCTGGATCAGTTTAGTATTTAAAATGGGATAAATCGGGTATCATTGTGCCAATTTATGACCTAAAATTTGTAGACACCTCTATAAAATGCTGAAAATTCAGAGCATTTGTTGTAATAATTCAGTAATAGGTTTATCAAAGTGTTTACATATTCAAATATTTTATATACATTTGTTACAAATAGTGCAAGAAGTCCAGATATTAATGTAAACGTAAAACCCAGGTGGAGGGTATCAAAGATTCGGAATAGCCGAATTTAACACTCTTACTTGTTTTACATTTCTTCTGTTGCTGCTTTTAATGTTTAATATTTTTAATTTTTTTTTGTTGTTTTGCCTAGTTTTAGTTATTGTTGTTTATTAAGTTTTTTCGATTGCGATAACAATTAAATGGAAACTAATAAATTTAAAAAAAAAACAAGTAAGAAAATTATAGCCGATCTAGACGATACCCTATACCATGCGCTTAGAACATAGAAAATAAGCATAAGCCAAATTTGCCTTCGTATATGAAAAAGTTCATATATTATATACATATATATTTATATGGGGACTAGGTCGAAAAATGGGATGATCCTGACAGAAATTTGCTGGCGAGCAAAATAGCTTTTTGAAGACGCAGATTTCAAAAAAATTTTAGGCAAATGAAAGTCGAAGACGAAGATCAGGAAGCTCAAGACCTTAATGAACTATTATAGTGGAACGGTTACGAGGATTCAGATAATTATTATAAATGTAATTATTATAAAGGTGAATGAAATTTCATTAGCTCATGGAGCTAAAAGTTTATCGTCCATAGGTCATTCGCTATTGAAACTGGTGAAAATCGGTACATGTGTCAGATCTAGTCCTCCATGTCAAAGCCTAAACTTACATTTTACATCATATTTTTCTTTGAGTAAATTTTAGTCATATTTCTCTTATGAGAAATATTTTATTTTAATGTATTTTACCCAATTTTTGGATAATCTCGCTTAGTAGGGTTTATCAAAGAAATTTTTTCGTATCCCTAACTGGGAGTAAATATGACCGAAAATATAATCTTTTTAAATATTACAATTTAGTTAAATATGATATGTTCGAACGTTAACTGCAGATAGAAGAAACGATCTGGTATGGAATGATTTACTCGCGATTTCAAAGGCTGCTGTCATCTGTAGAGCAAGGACATGATTTGAAGTGACCTTCCAGATTCCTAATGTAAGCTCTACTAGCAAGACAATGACACGATCGGTAGGCGACTTCCAATTACACGTTTTACCGGATTCAACGAAGGATGTTTGCCTTTACTGGACAAAGGCAGGGTCATTGCGGGATCACTAGGAGACCAGGAAAGGATACTGAAAGAATCTAAATGCGATCTCTGAAATAAATATTAAGTTCTCAACTTGTGTCCACGTGTTGCCTAGTGTTGATCAACCGATCAGCTCAACCTATTTAAAATGGAATATAATCGGTGCATATCCAGACCTAGTCCCAATATTAATGTCCCATACCTGTTCGACTTAAATTGCCCTACGATCTAGATTAGCATATGTATCTTTTTTTATTATGGATGCCCTTACAGATGCACTGCATTGTGTTGATTTCAGGAAAATAGGTTATGGGAAGGACGAAAGAGGGAGTAGTGGTTTTGGATATTTGACTTAAATTTTATTAGATTGTAACAGTCAGTAAAAACTTGTGTGGAAAGTTTATTCTACATACAGCTAGTTCGATTGATGAACGAATTTTCTATGTAACGCACTGTACGGTCAACTGGACAAGAGAATATAAAAGGATGCGATTTACTGAAAAAGCGGGGAGAGAGGACTAAAACTCGGACACTCGGAATAAGTTCGCTAATCTCAGAAGAGTATTTCCCATGGTAACATCTATAGTATTACACAATCCACATTTCGACAATGTTCCAACGAGTCAATAGCGTTGAATACCCTACTCTTGTTAATGAGCATCAACGCCCTCCTTTGTACATGGTCCATTAGCTCCAAAATGGACTTTGAAGCTTCTGCCCATATATGGGAGTATTTTATTTCGGTCGGATGTAAGGATATATATTTTAAAGAGATCGCATGAAGTAAAGTAATTTTTGCACCGTTTTAGAAAACCAGGACACTTGAAAGCTTCTTTCGAAACTTGCAAAACATTTTCGTTCCAATGGACATCGCATTGAATTCTCATGCTCAGAACATCAAGTGTATCCATTTCCACAATACCTATACCACTCATATATACAAATGGCATTGCTTAATCCAAGGCCATATGGGTCAACAAACAAAATTGAATCTTTTGCGCATTCAAATCAATCCGGAGATTGTTAACATGTCTTGATTGAGTGTCATTCATTCTCAGCCTTTTGCACCCAACCACCCAAGGCTTGGCCTTGAATTGAAAGAAAATGAATGACAAATTTTACTGTCAACTATGAAAGAGAATATAGAAATTAAGTTTTGACCAAGAAGGTCATTTATAAAGATAAGGAAAAGAGAAGCAGAACAGAACCTTAAGCTATCCCTAAGTTAAGCTGAATGAGATACCATCAGTAACAACACATTTTGTACAGTCTCTGAAAAACTCGATGTAAATCGAGAGAAGGCAACGCCGACCCCAAATGCAATAAATTTTGATATCAACGCACCGTACCGTACTTTCACCAAATTTGTGAATGGATCGACTCCAGCGCTCAGAAAGATGAGCTAACAATACTCCCGTATAACAATTTCTACGGAAGCCATACTGTCGTTCTTTAAGAAGTCAGTTATCATCTAAATAATTCTCAGGAGGGAGGGAGCAGAGCAAATTGCAATTGAACGGTAATTTCCAGGTCACCCTTTTTAGGGATAGGTTGAACCTTGGCAACTTTCCCTCACGGTGCGAAGAGCTGAAAAGATTGGCCAATAAACTAGCTACCATCGAAGAGTACTGCTGCAGCACCAGTGCTGGTATACCATCCGGCCCAGGAGACTTTTTACTTTTTACTTTGCGAATATTATAGGTATAGTACAAGATACCTTTTCAAGTTCGGGCAGTGGTTGCTCGCTATACAGCAAAAACGATTTTTTTCAAAAAGTTCAGCAAAATGGTTAGTGAATATTTGGTCATTCATTATGAAGTTGGGATTGCAGAACTAGCATTATTATTTAGTCTTTTAACAAATGCCGCGAGGAGCAGAAACAACTTCAGCACAAAGACGCTGATCGTAAATAAACTTTTCGCGGTACCACATTTAGTTTTCGCCTGTTTGCGTAGCAGTTCAGTGATGGAATTTTTTTTCACGCCAATATCTGAATGCTGCCTCTCTGGATCTGACTGCATCTCTGGAAGTCTGGTTAGAGCAAGACTTTTGATTAGGTTTAGTCGAAGTTTGCTTTGATGGAACAAATAATCGCGTATTATTTTTTTTCAGAATCTTGGGCAAATTTTGTTTTTGGCTGCTTATTACATCCATCAATCATCCGTTCAAAAATAAACCTTATACAACCGTCAGTCATAGTCGCCATAAAAGATTCATTGCCGTTATTCACGCAAGACATTTAAAAAACACAGATTTCATTGGTTTTTATGCATTTAAAATCTGTATGTGACCGCAATATGGTCAAGATCGCAACATTTTTAAATATAGTCCTCGTACAATGAAAAGATCCATTAAGAATATTGGCAGACAATCTCAATAAATTTTAGTTATGCTTATCTTGATTTGAATATTTTTGCACATAAGACCTGTGTGAAGTTGTTATTTAATTTTTATATTATTTTACCACCGAATTTATAAACTAATTTTGTTTATAAAATGAATACATAAATTAATATATGATCCCAACATTTTTAGCGATCCTGCATGGAGATTTTTTCTCATCATATCTTTATAAATTTTCTTCACGTCTGAACCGAGATTTTTACAGAACACTGATCGGTGATCAGTTAGTCAAGATTTTGAAAACTTTCAAAAACTTTTGCATCCTCTTTGTCGATTTGTAAATCAACCATCAATATATTAAAAATGTGAAGTCATCCAGTCATTCTGAGATCTGTACCAAATTTTTTCAAATTATCAACAGCAAATTTTACCAGTATGTAACCAGATAATAATTTCACTGAAAATCTTCTTTTAGGTCTTCAAGAAAGAATGTATCAAAGAATAAGTTTTACGTTTAATAATTTAATTATGATTTTATATAATGTAAATATTTACACATTTTTAAATCTACTCTATCAAATTAAATTAGTTCAAATAATCAGCTTCTGAACCAGTCAACCGTTTTATTTATTTTAACACCTACTATGTTAAACAAAAGTAGCTGCGGTGTAGGGTTGCCAGACGTACTGGATTTCACTTGATTTTGCAGCTTTTTAAGGCTTAATAACATTCGAATTCAATTTAACATAATACTTATGTAACGTTTTCAGTTGTTTCGCTGTATTAAATATGCAACTTTGTATACCAGTTTTTATTCAAAGTATTTTTGTAGCAATTTTTAGACTTTGTTTGGTGTTTTATTTGCTTTTCTACACATAAAAGGTTTTTACCTTTTATCACATACTTTAACAATAACAATACCGACGACAATAAGATTGACGAAACATTTTTCTCCTTCCTTTAGTTTTACAATATGCAAAACGCACATATAAGGGGTGAACCAAAAAGAGTGCACGACTGTGAAGGGTATTCGTTACATGAACACGATAGCGGAATTCTTGTGGCCGCAACTAGATGGCAATGATGTGAACGCCATACTTGGCACGAAACAATCGATTTTTTGGAGCAACGAATAATCTCAAGAAATTCCGATGTCAATTGGCCGCCGAGATCGTGCGATTTAACCCAGCGCGATTTTTTTCTTTCAGGTTTTTTACAATTCCAATTCTACATGAATAAACCATTAACAATTTTTCAGCTCATGGGCAATATCCAACGCATTATCAGTGAGATATAGACACATCTTTGCCAACGTGTCATCGAAAATTTCATTAAAAGTGCAAGGGCCTGTATTCGGATTCACGGGACATGCCGGATATTTTATTAAATATATAATGGGAACTTTTTTACTTTTTAATGCAATTTTGGTTCACCCTTTACAATCAGGAAGCTGCATACAAGAATCCTTCTTTTCGCTCATCCCTTAAAAGTTCAAACTAATGCACAACCATACTCTCACGTATGAACAATAAGGTAGCAAAAATTTTTATTTTGATATATGTATATCTATAATATTAATAGGCTAGGCGATTTCTTATGACCGATGTTTTGTTCTACCGTTTGATCCCGATTTTGACCAAACGTATGTTATATGAAAGGTATTTCTTTTTAGCCGTTTTGCAGATTTACAGAATTTTGAATTTTTTTTTCTTTATTTTGAGTAAATTGCATTTAAAGTTGCTACTAACACATACATAAAATTATACAATGCTATGTGTGTAATGAAAATGAGTTTGTTTTTTCTGTTGTTTTGTGAATTGACTATAATTGATTGGCATACCTTTAGGGTCTTTATTTAATGAACAAATAAAATTTCCTAGAATTTGCACTCGAATTTCGAGGGCTGGAATCTGCTAGTATCTTATTAAACACCACGATTCTATTAGTTTTCCAGTTACATTTCAATAAGCTGAGATTATGGGTTCAAATGATCTGATTATATTTAGTCAAATAATTTATACAATACATCCCCAATCCTAAATTAAGATTTAAGATTAAAGTCCATATTAGAAAAGCCATTTGCCTTGGATTTCATCAAACATTGCCGATTAGCTTAAAATAACATAAATATAAATTCACAATGGTAGTTGATTTTAATACCAAGCGACTATTTTGGGATCAAGATTTTATAAAACAAAATGTGTACGACTGTATGAAGCCATACAAAATATAAGTAGTGAATGTATTTCGAGAGGCTCTTATACTTATTGGCTTACGGATATATATAAACGTCGCGATTTAATTGATTTTTTATAAAAAAAAAATAGCAAAACTGTCTCTAGATATAGAAGAAGTTTATGATTTTCACCGATTTTAACAAATTTCAATAGCGTGTATCCTATGACCGATAGAAGCACTAAGTTTCATCAAAATATATTCATATTTGCGACCTGTAGTTTGATAACAAGTTCACATGGACACACAGTTATCAACGTTGGGACTCGGCAAAAAATGGGCGGGATCAGATCAGTGGGCGTGGCACCCCTCACAAAGTGAATATTAAATGTCATATCTAGAGTATTGTAACAGTGAAAGCCTTGGGACTGTGTCTGAAATCATGATTTATTAATGTGAGCAGTTGCCCAAAAAAGAGCGGGGTCGGACTAATGGGCGTGGCACCTCCTATACAAAATATATAAAGTACTAAGAAAATGCCAGTCTTGAAACTTTTGACAAATACATTACTTACCACTGTGATTAGTCGTGGAAAATATGGGAGGAATCGCAAAAAATCAAAAATCGGAAAGCCTAAAATCGCTAAAGGCAAAATCAAAAATCGCTAAAATCAAAATCGACAAAATCAAAAATTGCAAAAAAAACAAAAATCGCCAAGTCAAAAATCGCAAAAAAAAAACAAAAATCGCTAAGTCCAAAAATCACCAAAATAGAAACTCGCCAAAATCAAAAATCGCAACTAACAAAAATAACCAAAATTAAAGATCGCAAAGAACAAAAATTGCCAACACCGGAAATCGCGACTAATGGAAATATTCAAAACCGAAAATCGCCAAAATCAAAAATCACCAAAAACAAAAATTTCCAAAATCAAATGTCACAAAAACCAATAATCGCCAAATTTAAAAATCGTCAAAATCAAAAATGGCATTAAGAAAAATCGACAGATTCAAAAATCGCCATTTGTAAATAATATAGTTTTTTACTAAATGTATTCCCAGTTTTTTATTTCGCTACGATGGGTGTAGCGAAGCGCATCGGGTTACAGATAGTAGGTTATAAAACTTGGTTTTGGTATATTTAAGGCTATGTCTTCTTATTTCCTACACAAAATAGATTAAAAATTTAGTTTCTTTATTTTATTATATCTAAATATTTACAAAAAATAAAACATAAAAAATATTTCACAAAAAACAGAATTTAAATAAAAGGAAATTCATATCATTAAAATATAATATTACAATGTTTTTTCCTAATTTTCATAGGGTAAATTAATATAAAAAGCTTGGCATAAATGATTTGAAGTTCTTAAGATGATCCCACTTCTTTTTAGAAAGTTTTTAATTGATAACAGGTTCGCACTCAAAATTATTTTTCGCACTTCGGTGTTGAAGAATTGCATAATCTTCTTTACTGTTTGTTTTAAAATAAATAGTTCCAGACGGTTCATACCCCAATATTTTTGATTGTATAGATAGCTCATAAATATTTATTATAACAATTTTACCTGGACGAATAGAAGGGAAAAGCTTAGGTAGAGAATCACAACCTAGAAAAAACGATGAGAGACGTGATGAGTGTTGAGTGGAGATGGGGGATTTCGAAAATCCTTTTTTTATCCTTTATTTTATTTTATTTTATTACTAATTTTTCATTGGATAAGCGAATGTGTTGGAAATATTTTACAATGTCGTGCTTTTCAAAAACTTCTACTTGACTTGTTACATACACCTATTTTCTCTCCGCGTCATATTCTCAAATTGATAAAAATTCCTTGGTGTATATTTTCAGAAGGTTCGTACATTCACGAAATGTGAGCTCTTCTCACAACTTTTAGACTGACATCTTAACCCCACTTTTCGAGAATTTTTCACACACAATTCCTTTATTATGGCCTATATACATTTTACTAGTTATTTTCATTTAAATGTTTTTTATTATTTTTTTTTTATTCACTGATTTATTTAAACGAACGAACTGGTTCAAGAAATAGTATTAGATATACATATAACGGAAAAATAACATGCATTTGTTCTCGTGTGTTTTTTTGTTTATTTTTCTTCTAATGCCGTAAGGTACCTTTCTGGTTTATGACTTTTTCCCCTCGCACTTACTCTATCGTTGAAAAGTATTTGTCACCCCTCCTCCTTAAATTTCAAATGTCCATATCTCATTTATTTTTATTGTCCATATCTCCTCTATTCTTTATTATTTAATTTTACATAAATATTTTTTAAACTACACACTATTCTTAAAATTTAGATTCAACAATGTGACCACATCTATATCGTATAAATTCACGACATTGTCATGGCATAATTTAAATCAATTTTTTCGAACTTTCTGGAGTGATCGGATTCCATATTTTATCACACAGTAACTATATAGGATTAAGGTCAGGTAACTGTGGTGGCCATTACATAACTTTACGGGTTCCAACTGCTTCCTGGTTCTCTAAATACTGCTTAAAAATTTTTGCTGTACGTTTGCATCATTATCTTGCTGAAATATGAATTACCAACCCCCAATTCTTAATCGACTGACCATGGCACGATCTTTCAGGATAGTTTTGTACTGGGTTCTATCGAGTATTTCTTCGTTTGTGCATAACTCGCCAACATATTCGCCAGCAAAGCAACCACAAACCATTATGGAACTTTCCCTATACTTGACTGCTGGCGCTATGCATGCATCCAATGCACGTTCTCTAGCTAAGCGCCTTACAAAAACTCGTGTCTTGTAGCCGAACACTTCAAACTTCGATTCATCGGACCAAAGGACCTTGCACCAAATCATTTAAAGTCCAGTGTTCATATTTTACCCCATTCCATTGTTTTTCCTTTATTTTGTGGCCAAAGTTGAGATTTTTCACGGCGATTCTTTCGTTTAAGCCATCCGCTTTCAATGATCGATATGTCTTTTAGAATTTTGTTAATAAAATCATATTTTTAGTCTAAGGAGTGCAAAATTGGGGCAAGTATTTTGATACGGTTCATCATAATCAAGATAAAAGTTGATTTTGAATTTTTTGTAACTTACGACTTTTTAATTTCATACCACAGTAAATAAATATGCAACAAAACTATGCTATACAAGCAGCTGCTGAAACCAGTCTGGACCAATGGAATCCAAGTCTGAGATGTGCAAAAAGTGTTACCATGTTACAAATAGAAACATTCCATGATAGAACTATAAGGAATATTTTTAATGACCCATGGGACGCACATTTTTTTTTGTTACCGATTTTAAAGTTATGTCATTCATTTGAAAGTAAATATTAGTAAACCTAGGGAGCCAAAAAATTGCGACTCTATCTCGACCATATCACAGCGAACAGGGTCTTCGAAAATGGGCTTTCTCAGTACTTTGCTAAAATTAAAAATTTCTTTGTAAATTTTTATTTTTGAATGACTGTAACTCTTTTGATTTAAAAGATTTTGAAGTGAAATAAATTTTGTATAATTTGTGGCTTCCATGCTATTAATGTTAAAAATGTAAAATCACTGAGTCATTCCAAAATTTAAAAAAAAATTTTTAAAAAAGGTCAAAATTCTCCGAAAATCTCCTACTTAATAGAGCATAACTCCTGCCAGTCAAAAGCAGTCAGAAAAAATCTTGCAATCTTCTATAATCCGAACCCTCCTCTATACTCCTATAACCCATTATACATCCGCCAGTTTCCGCCCGTGTGCACCAGAACAATTTTTCTGACCCAAGGTTAGATATTTTCTGCAAAATTTATGAACACAAAAGTTGTCCACTATGTGGTTAGGATATATTATGTTTGAGGTGATGTTTGTAACTGCCAAAAATATTGGACCTATATCCATCTTTTATTATACAGATCGACTCAAAAATACTTTCTGAGTCGATTAAACGATGTCCGTCCGTCTGAGTGTTATGAATACAAAAGTTGGTTGTACCGGTGCAGCAGTTGTTATATACTTATAAAAAAAGGCTGAGATATAATGCGCTTAATTGTTACAGTTACATTTACATAGGTATCTTTCAAAAACATTAATAGTCTGAATTAGAGTTATATAGTTTAAATACCTGACAAAATGGGAAACAATTTAAATAACAGGTAAATGGTAAAAAAAAACTATTGCGACATAGCGCTTTAAGATATGAGCAGGTATGCTTCACCTTTTAAAAGGGGTTAGGGTGTGGATTTTCTATGCTTCTAAAAGTGGTAATAAAAGATAAAAATTTGTAAATGGAAAAAAAAACTATTGCGACATAGCCCTTTAAGATATGAGCAGGTATGCTTCACCTTTTAAAAGGGGTTAGGGTGTGGGTTTTTATGCTTCTAAAAGTGGTAATAAAAGATAAAAAATTTTATTTTACATAATTGCAAGAAAGAGTATTTATAATAATGTTTCCACAATTATTATTCATTACAATTTGTGCAATGGCTAAGTACTGTTACAGAGATCTGGCAGATATTTATTTTCAACGAAATGATGTAGACGATGTAATTTTACACATAGTGAGCAACGACTTCTTTAAGAATTGTAACCTAGAAGACATTGAAATGCACAAAGGAAAAATTACAAATTTTGCATCGAATTTGAAAAGACGGTACATTGAATGCTCTCATAGCAAGGCAAAGATGTACAAACGTTACCAAGACTGGTTAATAAAGGAACTTATATTTGAGAGTGCATCTACAACTGCCAACGAAAGTGGAAAAAAGGGTCGACTAGCAAAACCAATTGACGGATGTAGTGAAAGATCTCAAAGAATTATTAAGGATTCATTTTTGCACCAAATGATGGAAATACTGCAAGGAGATTTGTTCCTATCCGGAAACTGCAGCATCTATCACAGGTGTAGATCATGAATTAATAAGACCATTCAAAGTCATATTACAAGTTCTAGCATGCAGCAGAAAGATAAATGCAAAAAAATTTGGAGGGTACGCCAATAAAACAGCTACACTTTATAATGAAAAATACTCTTGGAGATATATGCCATCCACAGTTCATAAAATTTTGTACCATGGGGAACAAATATTTCAAAACAATATGCTACCAATAGGAGATCTATCTGAAGAAGCGCAAGAAAAAAGCAACAAAGACTACAGATTCTTTCGCGAGCACAACACAAGAAAAATGTCCAGATGTTGTACCAATGAAGACCTTATCGCTATTTTGTTGTGCACTTCAGATCCATATATGTCCATCATTCGCCAAAAATGGAAAACTACCTCTATTGAATTAGACGAAGAAGCTAAACAACTTCTAGAAGATGAAAATCAAGGCTATTTAGAAGAAATTTTTTCTAACATTGGTTGATTTAAAGTACTTTTACATTACACTAACAATAAGTTACACTTTTTTTTATGTAGTTAAAAAATTTTCTTGATTTAAAAATTTATATATTTTGTAAATTTAGCATAAAAATTGATATAGAAATATTTAAAAAGACAATAAAAAAAACTTTAATTAAAGCAAAAACAAACGAGTTTTTCATTGAAACTTCTCTATCTTGAATCAATATAAGGTAACTTTTGCATTCGCTGCTTAATAAATTATATTTTAACTCTGGATCTTTAAAAAAAAAAACAACCTTTGGCCCTTGTGCACAGTAGGACTAAAAAGTTTACGGGGGCCAAAGTTTGGCATTTTCTGAAAAAATTAACTTAAAAAATTTTTAAAAAGTATTAGTTGTAAAATTAACTGAAAAGATAAGACATTATATTAAAAAAAAACCTTTTTTTACCCTTTTAGCACTTCACTTTTGTACTAAAATTCAACTACAAATGAAAATGTATTTTAAACCCTCCGTAACTTTTTTTTTTCGGTCGAGAATTACGTTTTATAGCAAAACTTAAAGGCAAAAGACTCACCTACCAAACAAAAAAAAAGCGCATATCAAAATTCCAATCCAATCAAAAGTTATAGATTTTTGAACGCCTTCTCGCCAAATGGTCCACTGTGGGACGTTAGAAATTCCAAAATTCCTCCTGACTTAAAAATAAACACCACAGATGAAGAAAAAATGATGAAATTCCCTTGTTACTGAATACTACGGGTCTGGTAAGAAGGCTTAATTGTTACAAAGCCCATAACGCAATAGCCCGATTCAATCTGGATAGAGCTTACTAATTATATTCCAGTATCTGTAACCATGATTATTAAATTAGATCTAAACTATTACTTAGTCCATATACATAGACTAGCTAAAATTAAAAATTATCTATATTCAGCAAAAACAATCTCATAATTAGAACTCACAAATTTTAAATCCAGTTTTTCAATGTTTGAGCTGAAATAATTCTAAGAAATAGTGACACTCTAATGTTCGTATACATACATATGTACATACGTATGCATACGCTTATATTTAGAAGATACTCATTGCATTTCTCCTTCGGCTCTTTCGACAAATAAAAACAACAACAATAACACAAACAAAAAGAATGTAAATTAAAAAGCCTGTTCTTTGTACAATACACAAGTACAAATAACAGAAGATACCGACACTTTTAAATACTTTGACATGCAAAACCCATTCCACTGGCATTTGACGAACTCAACTGCACGCAGCCATCAAAATGTCATCGCTCCAATTTAAAGAAGCAAAAAAGAAAACAAATAACAAATCCCGTGATTTTTTTTCTTTTTTCTGACTTTTTCCATTTAATGTATGCGTATACTCGCAAACGTCCTGTAACAAAAAGGAATCTTTAGATTTAGTAAGTGCCAAAGTAAAGTAGAGTGCTACAATAAGGTGACAAAGTAAAGTGTAAGGTAAGGATAAATGGATGGATAGTCAAACGAAACAAAAACGCAAAAAAATACAATTTTATTCATATCAGGAGGCGTTTACTAGGGGTGTCATTGCCATCATCATCTTGCAATCATTGTCGCTTTAGCCTTTAGTCTTTAGTCTTCTGTGAAGTGAGATGTCGGAGTTGGAAGCGAAAAATAAAAAAGGTAAAATAATGATATTGTCGTTGTTGATAAGGATGTCGTGACTACTTAGAAAAAAATCCAGCTACATTTTAGCTTCTTTTAAATACTCTCTTCTCGAACTTTGTAAAGTGCTAATATTTATTAAGGAGTCTACTTCTTGTGCTACTGTGTAATTGGAAGTACGATGATGATTTTTTGACGCGTACCTTTTTTGCTTTTTTTTAAATAAATACGATTAGTGGATTTTCTTTTATTCACCATCCTTTGTGTCCAGTTTTCTTTCAATAATATAATTAAGATTTAAATAAATTGTAAGGACAAGGTTGCAAATTTAAATTATTTTGTGCGAAATTAAAAATTAGAAAAGTTAATATATATATTTTAGACAAAGAACACCAGTGCGAGTAAAACGTATAAACTGTAAACCAAGATTATATGTAACATTGCATTTATCACTACTTAAAAGCTAGCTGCTGGCGAGCTTAATTTTCAATATTTTTAAAAAAGTATTAAAGAGGTTTGATTTAATTTTGAGAGGATTTCATTAGAAATTGAAAAACTTTTCCAAGGCTACGTTTCTGTAATTTTTAGAGTTTCTTTCCACAAAATACTCAGTTTACAAAATACTCTGTCTTATTTAAAATAGCTTTTGTAATAAAGGCATTGAAAATCTGTTCTTCTAATAAAATTCACGCTAAGACCTTTAACTTTTTGGCCTACTTTAACTTAATTGGTACACTTCAAACCGTAAATCATTGCAGCAGGAGTCACCATTTTGTACGAGTTTTTATTGTATTTCGTTTTTTTAATAACTTTTAGAGATAAAACTAAAATTCAAAATTTTTAAGATCTTCTGTATTGTCAATCTAAATTTATCAGCCAATTCCCATATAACTTATGATCTATATTAATATAATAAAGGCACAACGTGTGTTTTTTTGGTTTGTTGAAGGTAATCTCCGTAACTATAAATCAGATTTTAAAAATGTTGGTTCCAATTTTTAGAATGGTCCTTAAGGATGGACATAGGCTATAACTTTTTTTAATATTTTTAGTGGGCGTGACACCTCCCATATAAGCTGAATTTTAAATTTCGTATATATTGAGTACTATGACAGCCAGATCTTTGCAAATTTGCGTGATATCACCTATTTCTTATGTTAGTGGGAATGCCCAAAATGAGCGCGATAGGATAAGTGGGCGTGGCACCTCCCACACAAAGTAATAATTTATTATCGCGATTACTATGACAGAGATAACTTTGAAAATTTGTCTAAGGTCATCAATTATTAATGTGAGTAATGGGGAAAAATGGGCGGTATCTGCTCAATGGGCGTGGCACATTCCATAAAATGTTATAACATGGAGTACTGTAATAGTAACAGCCTTGAGACTCTGAATCATAAGCGCACTAGTGCGCTACTATTACTCTCCCGTGGGGAGATTTCAACGGTAGTATCTGTTATCACTGGGCACTGCCTCATAGGGAGACACGCTGAACGCCTCAGGCTATCGTCAAATGACTTCTGTCGTAGCTGCATGGATGTGGAGGTGGTGGAGAGCATAGGACACCTCCTTTGCTATTGCCCGGCGCTCTCCAGAACGACACTTCGAAAATGTAGAAATTTCACACATCAGGGGCTTCATCAGGAGCTCAAACTGGTTCTACGGTGGGGACTAAGGGGAACATCTATTCGTCCCGTGGTATCATAACGGACCCCAGAGGCTAAGTGTGTTTTTCCTTTGGATTAGCAGCCACTTCTAACCTAACCTATAATATGTGATAGTCGAAGAAAAAATGGGATCGGAGCAGTGGGCGTCGCACCGCCCATACAAAGTAAAGGTATAATATTATATAGCTGGCGTACTATAAAAGGAAAAACCTCAACACTTTTCATGAGTCCATCAGATGCTAATAAGAGTAGTTGAACAAAACTTTGGCGGGATCACAAAAATGGGAGTAGCACTCGCCATACAAAGTATTTATTAAATGTCATATATCTGTGGTACTGTAAAAGTGAGAGCCATGTGACCTTGCGTGAGCCTATAAGTTTATTTATGTGAGAGGAGCAGTGGGCGTCGCCGATGATAATTGGGCAGAATGGTAGTAGTGGGCGTGGCACCACCTATACAAAAAATATGAAGTACTAAAAAAGCCACAGTCTTGAATCTTTTGACAAGTACATTAATTATCAATGTGAGTAGTCGTGAAAAATATAGGCGGAAACGCCAAATTCAGAAATAGCCTAATTCAAAAATCGCCAAAACCGAAAATCGCGAAAAAATAAAAATCGCCAAAAACAAAAATCTTCAAAATCAAAAAAGGGCAACATAAAAAATCGCTAAAATCAAAAATCGCCAAAATCAAAAATCGCTTAATGAAAAATTGCCAAATAATACTCTAAATTCAAGGCCAATAGTTAAGTGTTGTCAGATTTAATTTTGAAAATCCAGAGTAGGAACGCCGATAATTTTAATAATTCTTGCACCGAAACAACAAAAAGTGTTGTACATCAGCAAGGGTTGAAATAAAACAAGTAAGAAATTATAGTCGGCCTAGACCGAATACACGATACCCATACTCTTCGGTCCAACTAATTCGATATAGAAATTAAGCATAAACCAAATTAGAGTGGCATTATTAAAAATTTTTTTGGCTGCAGATATGGCAAAGATCATTTCGGATGCCATTTTTATATGGGTAAACATGGACCGATCCTGACCATATTTGGTAGTCACTTTGAAAAAATATATACAAACAAAATTTGATAAAAATCTTTGCAATATTTTTGATTTTTGGTAGATTTAAGCGAAGACTGGGAAGTGGGGCCTATCACTAAGAATTGTCTTATTGGGATTATTTTTGGACTACTGATTAATGGGTATAATAAACACACACAAACCCAATTTGACTGAGATCTATATGATAATTTGGATCTTATGACAATTCATGTCGATTTCATAGAGGTCATTTGTATGGGTACTAGGTCTGAACATGGACCGAATTTTACTATTTTCAATAGTGTTCATTAGGGTGGCCCTTAATAAAAAAAAAGCGTTCAAACTGTCGGTCTCACCCCCTAGAAATATGCGAATAGCAAAAAACCTGAGAAATACAAAGTTTTGGGCCAATCAGAAAACGTTTAGTCGTGGCGCAAAGCGATTGAAAATTTCAAGTGTGTTTATATGGGGAAAATATGACTTTTTTTGAGATTTTACGAAAATTTCGTTCTATAGTTTAATTTTTCCGACAAGCTGTTATATAATTCAGGATCAGTACTAACTTATCCCCTCAAAAGGCTATAAAATTTCAAAATCGTATGAAACCTCGCCAAGAAATAGCAAATGCCTCAGACCACTTCTGTGCCAAAAAAAACTAGGTCATGAAATTTGATGGCATTTTTTTCAACTTTGAGAAATTGATTAAAGCCATCATTCTTTTTTGGTCTCTAGACTTATAAGTACTCAGATATGAAGTATTGTTTTATTACCACGTTGTTAACCTTTTGCCCATTGAGACCGAAAATTGGAAATTTTTTTGATAATATTTTTAAAACTCCTTTTTCAAGTTTGAAAAAATTTTCTTAAACAAAATTTAAAAAATTAACCTGTCACTTTAAGGTTTTATGAACTGCATGTTGCAGATTACCTGTTTTTTTGACAAGGATTTTGTTTTCGCGGATTTGGAGAAAAATTGGATTTTTGTGAAATATTCTGTAAATGTACTCTTTCTAAATACTTTGTATTAAAAATTCATCATATTTCTACTTTTAAATGTTATATTTTATCTTAATAGCCGAGGGTTTCGGAAAAAAATAATATGACACCATTAACCCTTTTAGAATTGGGGTCACACATGACCCCAATCTAATAAAAGACAATTTATGCAAAAAATTCAATTATTTTGTATGCGACGCTTAAAATATAATAACCAAATGTGTGGAAGTTTCGCCCCAAAAATTTGGGATAAATCCGAGAACATTAACCCATTATTTGTCAAGGCCAGCTTTGTATTTTAAGATATTTTAAAATAAAAATGACCTAAAACGAGTTTTTCTATTAAACTCGTTGATACCACTATTTGGAATTAAAGGAAAATAATTCGGTTAATTTTTATTTATTTAACCCTTCAGTGCTCCTGAGATCAAAATAATCCATTGTGATATATCTGTGGTGCAATTATCTGCTTATTGCTCGCGAATATAAATTTAAACAACTTAAGTCATATGTCTAAAAAATAGGACGTTTTTTGAAATTCACTATTATTTAATTTTGTAATTTATTCCATTAGGAGTAGTATTAATTTAATATTACCTTTTTTATATATTATTATATTTGAAATTTACTTTTATTTAATAAACTATTTAAAACTGGGAAATAAAATGGTAGAAGTTTCAAAACATGTTGGTGACATTTAAGATAATATAAAGCGACCGATTATAAAAAATCAAAAAATGTCAAACATTATAAGTAATGGCATCTTCACCGAATGACCTGATTTTTTTTTTTTGCGTTTTTTATCAATATCCACCAAATTGGTGGGTGAGACAGCAATAAATTCAACTATTCCTTTATTACATAAAGTAATTTTATAACAAAATTAGTTAAAAGTTGTTTTAATTTTATATTCGCGAGCAATTTACATATGTTGGTTTCATAGGGGTTATATGTGTTGGGGCTAAGTCTGAACATGTACCTATTCTCACTAGTTTCAATAGCGTTCATCCCATGGCCGATAAAAGCTTACATACAATTTTCATCAAAATATGTTCATATTTGCGACCTGTAGTTTGATTACAACGTTTACATGGACACACAGACGGACAGATGGACGGACAGACACTCGGATGGGCGGACATCGCTAAATCGACTCAGAAAGTGATTCGGTGTCGATCGTTATAATAAAAGATGGGTCTACATCAAATATTTTTGGTAGTTACAAACAGCAGCCCAAAGCCATTATACCCAAACCACATAGTGGTAAAGGGTATAAAAATGTAAAACTAATGAAATAAAATAGTTTGCATAATAGAAACTTCGTAGGAAAAATTGATTATGAAATGAAACATGACAATAAGTCTCATTCTTTTTTTTCTTTCTTTTTTATCATTAGATTACATATGTATATAGAATAAATGAAATTTTGCCTGGCACTGGCTGGATTTAATATTTAAGTTTTAGTTTTAAGATTTGAATAACTTATTATTAGTTCACAAACCTATGTGAAGATTCAATAAATAAAGATGAGTTACACAAAAAAAAAGTCTCGGTAGGTCGTAGAAAGGTCTTTAGGCAAATTTTTTACTAAACTCTTCGTATATTTGGATCAAAATTAAAACATATTTCACTTCATTTTTAATAAAACGGAAAAATTATATTGGGGTAGGAGATTCGTTTGCACGCACTTTACTTTTATTATAACATAACTGAAAAATAGAATAAAAAAATCAAATTTTCTTTCTTTGTTAATATTCTGGGTGACCTCCATGATATCGAAAAAGACAATAAATTCGTTTAGGCATTGAGTACAGTAATTTTATCCGATCAGCATTCTTTAATAAGCTTATTAACTGTCGAAAACTGTTTTCGGTGTTAATAGACCTTAGCTGTGAGACTTCCGCATAATTTTTCTATAGTATTATAATTTCGACCTGTCCATGGGAGTAATTTACTATTTTTCGTAGAAAATCAATCCTAATGAAAAATGTTTTCCCCATCTAGACTTCAATCAAAAAATCTTCGAGTAAAATTTCCGAATTCATTTTGGTTGTTATAAATCATATGGGAAGCTAAAAATTGAAAGTGAATCCTCCCCATACCATAGCATTTCCACCACCTAATTTCTCATAGATCTAGAGGTCGTGGCAGCTTAATTCATAGCAGTAGCAGCTGTAGTAGTCAGGGCCATCAAGATTGAACTTTTTTCACCGGAAAAGAAAACTTTTTTCCACTTATTTTTGCATGAAATATTACTTTGCGCGTGAAGTTCAGGCGTTTTTCCTTATGGATCTTGGTCAATTATGACTTAGAATTCAGTTTTTTTCATCTTACTTTTCATTTAAAGCATGTGCTGTAGTTCTCTCGAACACTGGAAGCATCGATTTCTCCTTCATTTTCTGATTTGATTTTGCGTTGCTACTAAACAACTGCACAATTCAACATTTTTTGCAAAAATGTCATCCTCAAAAATTTCATGCATTGCTATGTCATGTCAACTCAAACAAGGTGTTATGCCATGTCATGCCAACTCAAACATACTATCTTAGCATGTTATTGCAACTTAGCTAAGCTGTTGTACGTTGTTGTGGTCAATACCATGTCTTTTAATGTTTTCTCTGAAGCATGTTTTTCACAGCCTCGTATGAAAATATTGCTTATTCTTTAAAATTTTTTAAATAAAGATCCTAAATCAAATCAAATAAGTAATTGATTAAACAATTTTCAAATTGAAAAAAAACTTTTATTTCGAAATTAAACTTTATTTTTATAATCCATATAAAACAAACAAAACATTTTAAATCCAACTAATCCAGTTTTTAATTTTTTCCAATAAAAGGTTTACGGTTATTTTTCTGCTTTATTCATCATTTGATTTCATAAAGTCACATATACATACATATTTTGAAAAATATATACAAACCAAATTTGAGAAAAAAAACTTTGCAACATTTTGTATATTGATAGATTTAAGTGAAAATCGGGAAGCAGCTTTATATGGGGGCTACGACAAAGAATTGCCATATGGGCTTTATTTTTAGAAAATGATAAATGGATGTAATAAACACACACAGCACAAGTTGACCGAGATCTATATGATAATTTGGATCTTATGGCAATTTAAGCCGATTTCATAGGGGTCATTTGGATGGGGACTATGTCTGAACATAGACCGAATTTCACCAGTTTCAATAGCGTCCATCCTATGGCTGACAAAAGCTTATATACCAAATTTCACTAAAATATATTCATATTTGCGACCTTTAGTTTGACTATAAGATTTACATGGACACACAGACGGACAGTAAAGAATTGTCGCATGTGTCGCATGTGTTGACATGTCAATTTTCCATGTTCATGTGTAGCAAAATCACTGTAAAAACTATAATTCGAGTTGATTTGAATTTATTCGACAGTGTCTATATATGTCATCGTCAAACATGTATGAGCGGCATAGCATGAATTAACACTTGCATGATGTGATACATGTCGCATGTTGTATAGTTCAACAATTGCAGGTCTTTAGTTGCTACATGTCGAATTAGGCCCTTTTGCCGTAACGTAACGTAACATTTCTGCCCAAATTGAAATAGTTTCTTATTACAGTATCAGAACACATTAATAAACCTGAGAATTTTCTCGTTGAATACCCGATCCTTCTCAACTTAACATTTAGTTACATGTCCGTTTTATTAAAGCGCTTTCTGCATCCCATTTCCTAAAAAAATATGTTTATGTATCACTCAATAACGAAACTATATTTTCATGCAACAAATCAACTAATCGTACACCCACAATACTAATGGAAATTCAAGTAATCATCGTCAAACGTCGGCTACGTCAAATATCTATGTTTGACATCACGTAGATTCAATTTGCGAAAAAGATATTAGATGTGGATGGGCACTTTTTCCCCTACTCAATACAAAATCAACAATAAATTAAAAAAAAAAAACAAAACCATTTTGTATAAAATGTGTATATTGCCAATATTGACCTGCGCTTGCCAAGTGTGTTACAAAAGAACTGCGAAAACTCATACTAAAGATTTTATAAAACAAGAATTTAAAAATTATACACAAACTTAGACCATGATATTCCACGTTACGCTTACATAGCCGTTTTAGTCATAAGACTATAGACAGCTTTATTGAAGATTCGATTCAGTCTTTTAATGAAAGATGCATGTTGTCAAACTTTGATCCAATAAGAAGTTTGCTGACATGAATTCTATCTTATTTAACAATAACATAATTTTATCTAAAATTTCTTACACTTTTTCAGCATTTAAAAGGCCTAATAACACAACAATTTTTCCTTAAACCGTGATTAGCCTTTATTATTTATAAACCTTGATAGCTATGCTGTAGTACATTTTGTAAAATCTCGTTACTTGTTTCAATAAAATCGAATAAGGAAATATATATATGGGGGATTTCATGTCAAGTGCACCAACTTTTGAAACCGATGTCTTCCGATCGGGATGAAATTTGCACCAAGGTTAGTCCTATTGGATAGTAGTTTAGACACAAATTTTCAATAAGATCGGTCCAGATCTCTCTGAGTTAGAGGGGATCAAAATTTGACATTTTGGCCAAACAGGTGTTTCTTCTCATCCATGTAAATTATTACCTATTGTTCTTAGAAAATTTTCTCCTAAAAAGTTTAGATAGCTATTTATTCAATATTTCGGAAAAAAATACTTTAAAAAAAAAAATTTGTAGACTTTTTTTTGGTAAATTAAAGCATTTTTTGCCTTTTTTCAAAAAGGGCATTTTTTTTTTTCATAAGAAAGCTTAGTAGTTTTCCTTTAAGAGCTTTTTGATCGCTTAGTGGGATGGGAGTGGGATATCTATCAAAATAAATGTTTTGTAACTCAAGACAACGGTTTTTAAATTTTTCACAAATGCACTATTTTGAATTTTTTCCTATTTGTGTGTAAAAGCTTACAAATAAAACTTATACTGAGAAACTAGACAAATTAACCTTTCCGAAGGTATGTAACATACCTAACTAAAATTTCATACCCTCGATACTGTAATACCCAGAATATGTTAAACCCCCTTTCATTGCGGCTTTTTTTGTCAATCCTAGAGGTGGTTTTGAGCGCACGTAATATTGAATGTGATTTTTATTGTCAAAATTGCAGGTGCCCAAGATACAAGTTTTTGTATCAGACAACGGTTTTTAAATTTTTCACAATTTTGAATTTTTTCCTATTTGTGTGTGAAACCTTACAAATAAAACTTATACTGAGAAACTAGAGAAATTAACCTTTCCGAAGGTATGTAACATACCTTCATAACATAATAGAAGAGAATGGTTATCTGTAACCTGATAGAGTTATTTGCACATTTCAATCTGAACACGAGGATGTTAGAATTGGCTTCACGAAATTAACCCAAATGAGGCCCAAACATTGCGTTTTGGCAGAAAGCAGCGGAACTCATACAGTATGCGTTTGCATTTACCATGAAAATCTTAAACTGATGTTGAACGAAATCTACTTAAAGTATTTAATAGATGATTCGGCAGAAGATTTACACGATTACCGCGATTACCTTAAATTGACTATGTGTCCTAATGAAACAACTTCTTGCCACTTAGGTGAATGTACCAATTGCCCGAAAACCACATTCATCAAAGAAAATTTAATCAACTCTTCAGATCGAGAATATATAGAGGAGGTCAAATTTGATTCTTGGATTCAGACTGACAGATGCACATTGAAAACAATTATTTTAATGTGGATGATTTTGTGGAAGAAATGTGTACAGGATTGCTAAACTTGAGAAACCATGACTTTTTAGGCAAAGAGCAATCAATGGTCATTCTTCAAGGATTTGAAGATACATTTGAAGTCTGGTGAATTCGTTATTTCATATGATTTCGCAGAAAACTATAAATATGTTTTTAGGATGCCATACAAGCATTCCACTTCAATAACGACCAAGCAACTATATTCACATTAGTTATTTACTATATGAAAGATAAAAAACTGGAACACAAAAGTATGGCAATCATATCCGACGATTTAAAACATGATACCGTTGCAGTTTATGAGTACCAGAAGAGAATACTAAAATTTCTAAAATCTAAATTTACAGTAAAGAAGGTATACTACGTTTCGGACGGAGCTCGTCAACATTTTAAAAACAAAAGTAGCTTGGCAAATCTTATGGCCCATGAAAAAGATTTTGGAATGCCAGCTGAGTGGCATTTTCATCCTACTCATGGTAAAGGAGCATGTGATGGTATTGGAGCAAACCTTAAAAGAAATGCAGCGAAGTATAGCCTACAGTGCTCTCATCAAGATCGCATCTCAGATGCGACCGCTTTATTCCAGTGGGCAAAGAATTATTTTAAAGAAACTAAAATAGTTTTTATTAGCAAGGGGGATCATCAGGAAACATTGAAAACACTGAAGAGCAGATTCGATGCTGCGGTAACAATCGATGGCACCGCTGAATACCATGCTTTTATACCGCTTGTCGATGGAAGACTCAAGTTGAAAAAGTTTTCTGCCTCTATTCAATACGATTTCTTTCCAAAGACAACAAATAAACCAGCAGCGAAATCACCAGCTGAACCTAGTAACGCCAAGAAAGGATTGACAAAAAAACGCAGTAAATAAAGGCGACAAAAAAGCTGGATGAAAGACTGGGTATTTAAAAATTTACAAGACTTAACTACTTCATCAGCTACAATAAATTAAGTATAAAAATAGTTATGATATAAATGGATCTAATGCAATTAAGATTAATTTTAATAAATTATTTATCTTTTTATTTTTAATATTATTATTATAATACATCAATTTAATTATTATTTAAAATATATAAAAAATAATAATTTTTCAACATTTCTATAGAAAAAAAGCGATTTTTTTTCCTGAGGTTAACATATTCTGGGTATCACAGTATCAAGGGTATAAAATTTTAGTTAGGTATGTTATATACCTTCGGAAAGGTTAATTTGTCTAGTTTCTCAGTATAAGTTTTATTTGTAAGGTTTTAGACACAAATATGAAAAAATTCAAAATAGTGCATTTGTGAAAAATTGAAAAACCGTTGTCTTGAGTTACAAAACATTTATTTTGATAGATATCCCACTCCCATCCCACTAAGCGACCAAAAAGCTCTTAAAGGAAAAATCCTAAGCTTTCTTATGAAAAAAAAAAAAAAAAAATGCCCTCTTTGAAAAAAAAGGCAAAAAATGCTTTAATTTAGCAAAAAAAAGTCTACAAATTTTTTTTTTTTTTTAAAGTATTTTTTCCGAAATATTGAATAAATAGCTATCTAAACTCTTTAGGAGAAAATTTTCTAAGAACAATAGGTAATAAGTTACATGGATGAGAAGAAACACCTGTTTGGCCAAAATGTCAAATTTTGATCCCCTCTAACTCAGAGAGATCTGGACCGATCTTGTTGAAAAATTGTGTATAAGCTACTATCCAATAGGACTAACCTTGGTGCAAATTTCATCCCGATCGGAAGATATCGGTTTCAAATGTTGGTGCACTTGACATGAAATCCCCCATATAATAAAACGCAAGCGACTCCGACTCCGACTCCGACTCCCAACAAGCCAAAATCGACTTCACAGCTCTGATTGCAGCAATCAATAATTAAGATTAATAATACCATTGTATCAACTAAATATCTCAATTCATACAACCGAATTTAACGGATGATTTTTTAAGAGCTTGATAACTTTTTTTTAAAAAAAAACGCATAAAGTTTGCAAAATCTCATCGGTTCTTTATTTGAAACGTTAGATTGGTCCATGACATTTACTTTTTGAAGATAATTTCATTTAAATGTTGACCGCGGCTGCGTCTTAGGTGGTCCATTCGGAAAGTCCAATTTTGGGCAACTTTTTCGAGCATTTCGGCCGGAATAGCCCGAATTTCTTCGGAAATGTTGTCTTCCAAAGCTGGAATAGTTGCTGGCTTATTTCTGTAGACTTTAGACTTGACGTAGCCCCACAAAAAATAGTCTAAAGGCGTCAAATCGCATGATCTTGGTGGCCAACTTACCGGTCCATTTCTTGAGATGAATTGTTCTCCGAAGTTTTCCCTCAAAATGGCCATAGAATCGCGAGCTGTGTGGCATGTAGCGCCATCTTGTTGAAACCACATGTCAACCAAGTTCAGTTCTTCCATTTTTGGCAACAAAAAGTTTGTTAGCATCGAACGATAGCGATCGCCATTCACCGTAACGTTGCGTCCAACAGCATCTTTGAAAAAATACGGTCCAATGATTCCACCAGCGTACAAACCACACCAAACAGTGCATTTTTCGGGATGCATGGGCAGTTCTTGAACGGCTTCTGGTTGCTCTTCACTCCAAATATGGCAATTTTGCTTATTTACGAAGCCATTCAACCAGAAATGAGCCTCATCGCTGAACAAAATTTGTCGATAAAAAAGCGGATTTTCTGCCAACTTTTCTAGGGCCCATTCACTGAAAATTAGACGTTGTGGCAGATCGTTCGGCTTCAGTTCTTGCACGAGCTGTATTTTATACGGTTTTACACCAAGATCTTTGCGTAAAATCTTCCATGTAGTCGAATAACACAAACCCAATTGCTGCGAACGGCGACGAATCGACATTTCACGGTCTTCAGTAACACTCAGAAACAGACGCAATATTCTCTTCTGTACGCACTGTACGCATTCGTGTGGTTGGTTTAATGTCCAATAAACTAAACTGAGTGCGAAACTTGGTCACAATCGCATTAATTGTTTGCTCACTTGGTCGATTATGTAGACCATAAATCGGACGTAAAGCGCGAAACACATTTCGAACCGAACACTGATTTTGGTAATAAAATTCAATGATTTGCAAGCGTTGCTCGTTAGTAAGTCTATTCATGATGAAATGTCAAAGCATACTGAGCATCTTTCTCTTTGACACCATGTCTGAAATCCCACGTGATCTGTCAAATACTAATGCATGAAAATCCTAACCTCAAAAAAATCACCCGTTATATACATATAACATTAATTACATTTACCATTATATGGTAATATTTATATATTGCAGTAATTAAAAGGGAATAATGTGATAGTGTGTAGGACTACCAAAATTCGATTGTCAACAATTTCAGTTGCAGCAACGAATCCGTTTTCTGTGTGTATCAGTTGCAAAGCTAAACAAACATTATAAAGTTATCGATAAATTAAAGTTTTATTCTATTTATACAAAAATGTCATATTCTTAAATATATTTATACATATATATAAATATAAACAGCACGTATGTATTTTTACTCGTTAAATATCGAAATAGTTTTACCATACATATATATATACGAGTATATATTTAATTTTGATGAACAAAGTTTTTGGCATTCCGATTTAAAATCTTTTAAAGTTCAATGTTGTGGCAAATACATCTGTTAATACTCCCGTATTTTACAAAAATTATTAAACGAAACGTGAAAGAATTTCAAAATTAAAAATAAAATTTAAATATTTTTCAGGAATGTTTAAAGAAACACAAACATTTAACACTAATTTATTAAAAAAAAAAAAAAAACTGGCGCATAAAGATCTGCTTGATAATTCAACGATAAATGTAATGATTTATTAGTAAATGTAGTTGGCTTTAAATAAAATATACACCAAACTTTTTTTTGTGTAAGAATGTACATTATTTTGTTGTTGTCGGTACACTTTATGTACTTAAGAATATAATCACTAGAAATGTGTGGAAATTGTGGTTAGTCAACAGCCACAAACTTTCACAAATTATCCGTCCAACTAACATGCATACATACGAGTAGTACTTACCACAGCCATCTACGAGAGATGGTACTCGAAAGCAGATGTAGATATGACGTATGCATAGTAACTGCGTAAAATATTTTCCTACATATGAAAAACGATAAGAATTTCTGAAGTATGTGTGTATAGAATGTACACATACTTACAGACGTACGAATTCACATACGACCCTTATCACCATCATTACATTTGAATGACTATTGCTTTTCTTATTATTTTTTTTTTTTTGCGGGTGCCAGTACTCAAGTCCTTATTGTAATGTAAGGAATAAAGACGACCAAGTAGGAAATATAGATAACGTTACAACTAAAAACCATACTGACACATTTAAAACAAGGAAAAAACAGAACTGCCAGACATAGTTTTCAGTATAATCTAACTCATAATGAATATTGTCCGCTATTGCGCGTATTAAACTTCACGATCACTCTGGACTCTCAAATGTTGGAATATCGGAGATGCAAGAGAGCAGCTTTTCTGTCATACAAATAATATATGTGAAAGAATATCTGTAACAAAATTTACAAAATTCTTAACCCAATGACTTCAGCACGAAATTAAAAACTTGCCAGAAGAGCAACAATGTGGCCTCAGGCCAAACCACGGAAAATAACATTTAATGCGCTCTAATTTCTCAAAGAGCTATCAAGAACAACAGAAAAATCAATTTTAGCACCTTTGATACAGTTAAATGTTCAAACGTATGGCATATCCTCCAATCAAGAGGATTACATGAAGCATACAAGGACTCAAAACAACCCGACCTGACGTAGTAGTTTGTAAAAAATTACTTTGGTAAAAAGTGGCATCCTTATAACACATATGTTTTAATTTATTTATATTGTTTTTGGCCACTTCTTTTTTTTTTTTCTTCGTTATATTTTTGTGAGCTAATAAGACCTGTAGTATGATTTTGTAAATTTTAACGATCCGACAAATGCAAAATAATTCGACAGCTATTGTTGTTTGCACTAACGATTAAGTGATTCACTAAGTACACATTAACGATATTCGACAAATCTATTTTTCTATTTATTAAACTTTAAATGACTGGCATCTCTGTCAAAATAAAAGAAAAACATAAAGAAGAACGAAAAAAATCAAATCACCTTGTGTTTGACAGAATGATTTTATGTTTATTTTTAATTTCTTTATTTTTGATTAATATTTTTATTTATTTATTTGAATATAAAATAATGAAATTTTTTTATTTATATAAAAAGTTTTTATAATAAAAGCAAAATATTTTCAATATTTTATGACTTTTATTTATGTATCGATTGAATAAACAACATAAAAATAACAACAACAGCTGACTTTTACAATAGCGAATATCGTTTAAAAATTTTACTGAATACCAAAATCAATAATTTTGTTGTCTTCTTTTTTGAACGATTTGATTAACTTTAAAAGAGTCAGTAGAATCGCTCTACTGATATTTGTAAGGTTATTAAAATTGCAGTTTAATATATGTAGGTTTTCCCGAAGTTTGTCATTCCGTTTGTAATAATTAGAAAAAAAATTTTGGGCCCCATAATAATTGTGATCCTTATAACAAGAGGAGTTGATATAGCGATGTCCGTCTGTGGAAATCACGATGACGGCTTCAATCGGGGTGCTCGTTGGCATAAAAGTTATACATTACCATCCTGAGAAATTTTCCATTTAAAATCGTCCAAATCGGTGTATTAGGTCCCCAGAGTTGAATGAAGAAGTAAAAAAAGTCTTGAAAAATATGATCTGTCTATGTTGTTCTTGTCACGATCACGCCCTCAATAGGACACATGGGTCGCTTGTTTTTAGTGAGCATGATTCACTAACATCATGAGAAGGTTTCTGTTTGAAAAATCATGAAAATCGGTTTAATGGGTCCCGAGAAATCACTGAGAAATATATTGAACTTGAAATATGTACACATATATGTTTCTGTATTGTTCTTTTTGTTATTTTAAATTTTGTATTGTTGTCATAGTTGGACTTGTTGTTTTTATGGTCGTTGCGGTAATAATATAATAAAAACTAATCCTCTGTATATTTTTTTATCACCTCTGGTAGATAAATTTAAAAGTTTCCATTGTTTTGGCATCACTAAAAAGATTAGTTAAATCATATTTGTCGCCGCCGAGCCCGCCTGCAAAGTTTCAGATAGATTGGGTCACGGGAGAGAGGTTAAAAATCGATACAAAATTTTTTTTGACAAGCAGACACTACGAGTTAATGTAAGGGGAGTAAAAATTCACCACCATCGAAAGTAAATAATGCTAAAATACCTAGTTTTTAATAAAAAACAACAATGTAAATTTACCAAAAAAAATTTTATGTATTAATTTATTTAAAGAAAAACACAACAATAACTTTTGATGTTGTATTTTTTGTGTGTAATATTAACATATACATACATACATATATTAAATAATAAAATATATATATATTCCATATATCGCACCTTAAATACGAAAGAGTCACAACTCAAAATTTTCCAAAATTGACTTTTTTCTATAAATTAATTCACAGTACACATTTCTATCTACTGCAAAAATTTATTTCTCATAACTATCTTCTTTAACATGAAAAATGCTGTTATATCTGGAGCACAACTTGAAATAATATCACTAGTCAAATGAAAAAGTTTTAGTCAGAAAGTCAAAACTCAAAATTATATTTTATTTCCACAAATACAATATAAATAAAAAAAAGTGTAGCAAAACTTTCATCAAAATGGACATTTTCATAATGAAACTAAATTTTTTTAAATAATACAATCATTTTTACATAAACAGTTTTTTGCCTCTCCTGAAAATATTGAGTTGTGACTGTTTTGTCTTTAAGGTGCGATATGTATATCCATAATAACCGCATGTTAGAAATAAATCGGTATATTATTTTATTTATATAAAATTCTGCAATATTTGTTTTAAGAAAAATACATTACTTTTGCATTAACAAACAGTGTCACTTCATTTTGCTCAGTGTGACTATGCCACAGTAGATGGCACCACAAATTTTGTTCTAATATTTATTTCTATTTTAATATGAATGTCTACATTTTCAATTAGATATCAAACACAACAATGTTAAAAGTAAACACAAGGCTGAGTACAGAAGAATCAATGAGCTGTTTGCTTTCAGTTCTACATAGTTATATAAAATTTTTATTCTGCTTTACCTACAAAATATCTAATTTCGATTACATATAATTTTTAAAAATTTTTTATAAGTACTAAAGCATTACTATTGACATAAATACAAAATTGCACCTTTTAAATTTTCCATTAAAATTTAAGAAAATATCAATTCTAAAAATTAGAGTTCAGATTTCCAATTATAAATTTGAAAATATCAATTGAATTTCAGAAAATCATATTTAAACTTCGGAAATAATAACTTGAAATTTAGAAGACATCAATTGAACTTTTAAAATATAAATTTTTTCTTTAAACATAAATTGAAATTCAAAAAACACCAAACATGTTTACTTTAAAAACTCAACTGAAATTAAAAAAAATATTGCGATTGAGGAGACATTAATAGCATTTCAGGATAAGAAAACATTAATTTAAATTCAATGAAGTTTAGAAAACTTCAAATGTTATTTAAGAATTGTGAACATAAAAATTGTTACATAAATAAAGCGCAATTTGATGAGAATGTTATTTATATATTATTTTTCACAATTTTTGTGGATGAAAATTTAAAATTTTTGGGACATTTGGATTTTTGCGTTTGGCAACCAGTTTCCATGGCACCTTCAAAATTTGAGTTCATGATATGCAAAGTAAAACACCAAAAATTTAAGTTCGATAATATTCCACAGGTAGTAGTTTTGGAGTCAATAAATGAAAATATATTTTATTAACATAATTTAATTCAAAATCAAAAGTGCGTCACTGGGTTAGATTTTGTATTGTATTGTGTTATTTTGTGTTACCACAAAATTTAATAGTGAAAACTCCCTTTTAATATGTTAAGAAAAAATATTAGAGAGGTTTTTTTGGTTATTATTTTGTGACTCCATCCGACCTATATGGCTGCAATGAAGAATAATTTGGCCAGTTAAAAGAAACTATACAGCCATTTCCAATTACACAATTTAACGCGTATAGCCACCCTACACAACCAATGGAAGTTAGGGCGAGCTATTTAATTTGCAAAAAACCTAAACTAAATTAAACGAGAAGTTATGTCACATAACCGGAAACGCATGCATATAGGTATATAACTTAAAATCTTGCCGATCAGCAACCACGATGACCAAAAAGCCAACACCGAAACGTGTTTCCTTTTATCCGAAATAATAGAAAAGACGAAAATGATCTTTCCTCGTTGCAGCGCGAATTATTAATGTGAGAGAGCTTTATAGACCAACTCTTGAAATAAACAAATATCATATGTTAAGCGGATGAACCCAAGTACAATCTAAAAAATTAAGAGGATAACTTTCTTCTTGCAGTAAATTTTCGTAGAAAGTTACCTTTTCTCAAACAAGGATCTTTTATATAATATATATAACTTTTTTTAAAAACACTTTCTTAAAAAAAGTTAATTCTTTCAAAACCAAAAAAAAAAAAATTGCCAAGATTTTTAGAAACTTTAAATTTGAAATTCCGCATAATTTTTAGCTTACAAAACATTGAAAGGTATTATTCCTTATTGTGACTATTGATATTCTATTGTAACGCATTGTACAATGAATTGCGACTCCATAAAGTATTTGTATTCTTAATCCCTATAACAGCTCGAGTCCATATAATGTCTGTACATGCGTCTGTGTGTCTGTCTTTTGAAATTACGTTCATTCAACAAAATAAACCATTTACTATTTGTTGTTACTACGAGCAGGTTGGTATTTGAAATGGATTAAATCGGACATCACTGTGTCAAGATATGGTCTAAAATGTTGAGATATTTATTATCAATACACAAGCCGAGGTGCAGAGTATCAAAGCAGCTTGCTTGTTTTTAAATTAAACTATACATTTTTTCCGTTTGCTGTATAAGTTTTAAGGGGGAGGTAAGGTTTTAACACCTTTTTTTTGCATTTCTCTTTCTGAATGTACAACATGTCGAGAGTGTTGTGTCAAAATTTCAAGGAAATCGGAGCAAAACTTAAGACGATTCAGCGTTTCCAGCGACCGGCCTCATACGGTATATCGTATATACATAAATCAGTTTTTAAAAAACTTTAAATCGATTTTCTCGCAAATAAATGTTCGAAGTACGTGAACATCAGAACTCGAAATCTACTTAACCGATTCTTTTGAAATTTTACAAGGTATATCTGCACATAAATCTTCAGGTAACCACGAAGATTTTCTTTTCATTTTCCATTTTCTTCCCCATATTTTAACAACAAATTCCCGAAATTGTATAGAAGAAATCGCGTTTTACACTTCAAAAAAATAAAATATTAAAAAAAAAACTCTTCCGCGATATCTCAGGAAATATGTCACCTTTCAAACACATTTCGATTTTTTTATTTCACATGAACCGGTAACAAGTTATGATGATCACCGCAAAATAACTACGCCTCCGGAGATTCGCTGTCACTGTCATTAAAATTTAAAATTGTATATCAAATAAATAATCGAACATTATTCATATCTTCAAAATAGAATTATAAAAAACGACTTTTTTAACTTTTAAAACCTTACCCCCCCCACCTCCCTTAAGCCACCATGTTCTTCAGAATTTTTGCTCTGGAGCCATCAAAAGTAAACGATCTCAATTACAAAATTCTAATCGATCTTTTTTGAGTTTTAATTTAAAATCTTTTTATTAGAAATTACTCTAATCAGGATTTCAAGGTCATGGGTTTCAAACGCAAATAAAGGATTATTCAATTTTTCAATCCGACGTATCGTTGGTATTATTCCAATATCTTCAGGGATTTTATTTTATTGAATCTGACAACATTAACATAAACAATAAGAATAATACAATTTAATAACCACAAGGGAAAACATAACGTTAAGTGAAAAATTCAACTTACATATAAACTTTTTTTGTCAGTTTTACATTTAAAAACTTTTAAATATGTGGTAAAATACGAGTAAACAGCACGACATTAAACACACAATTATTATTAAAAATAAATAAATATAAAATAAAATATCGCAGATTAAACTTTTCCTTAATTTTAGTATCACAGTTGAACTTAAACTAAATTAAGCTATTGCTATGGTGTAACTTGCGTTTGTTTGATCTTTGTCACCTTTTGTATTTATTGCACGTAGTTGTCTTTGTTGAATTCTCAAACTCTCTCAAGTGTATCTCTTATTTACCCTCCTCTCCTTGTCTAATATCTTTACATTACTCAGATCCGCTACATGTGTATTTATTTTTCTTAATATCCGCTTCATGTTCATGTTCGCTTATTCTTGTTGCTAATTTTCGTTTTGTTGTTCCGACGTAAACTTTACCGCAAGTTTGTTTGCATTGCCTATACATTGGATTTCGTATACAACATTGCTCTGATCTCAGTTAATCTGTAAACATGGAAAAAATGCTCATGGTTATGAAATTCAATACTTTCATTTTAAAGGTCTCAGTCCAACCAATATTAAAGCCGAGCTAGATTCAACTCTGGGGGAGTCCACTCCTTCGTTGATGACTAAAAAATCTTGGATGGCAAAATTTAGACGATGCCGTATGAGCTGCCTCGACAAACAACTTGTCAACCAACTGATGAAATAAGGGATAAATGGCACTTTTGGCGAACAAGAAAGTGCTGTTCTACGATGGCCAAAATCCATGAATAAAAGTTGCTTAATTACGCACCTTATTCGTCAGAATTAGCTCCCTCGGATTATTTTCTATTTCCAAACTTAAAAAATGGCTCGGCAGTGAAAGATTTGCCAACAATAGAGGTGAAGCTAGAAAACGATTTTATGTTGGAAATAAAGAAAATTTTATCCAAATTTGTTGTCTTTTCTTTGTCAGGATGAGTTGTTCTGGCACCTTCTTCGTATATATAACAGAAGACGACATCAATGTTAGTTGAAAACTGGAGATAAAAGCCATCATCACTTCCTTGGTTGCTTACGTGGACATTGTCATCGTCGTACCAAACTGAGAAAATGCTTATATATGAGATCGAAATGTATTTATCAAGCAACTATGTATCCCGAAGAAATTTTCAAACATAATATAAAAAATTTGTTAATTAAAATATCTAAATTGGAATTTCATATATACCAAAAGAATTTCCTTTTTAGAGGTACGGACCTTATAGCCTGTTTCTCTATGTCGAACGAAAAATTATTCGAACGAAAGCAAGCACTCGAACGTGAATTAATTTGGGTTTCTCTATCTCGATAACGTTCGATCGCCTTTACTTACGTTTATCAATTTTCGTTTCTTACGCACTTAAAGGACACAACGATGCTAGATCGAGTATTCTGAGCAATTATTACAATTTCCTTTAAAAGTAGCAAAAATACTACTAAATTGTTTGAAAACAAAAACAACCCTATTTAATATCAATCAGCTGTATATGACAAATTAAGTAAAGTAAATAAAATATAATAACAAACAAATACAGTGTTTATATTTGTGAAAGTGATTTTATTTTAATTATATTAATTTTATTATAATAATATAATATAATTATAATCTTTTTTTAATTAATTAATGTATAAATTTAATTTATAAAAAAAATTATTTGAATTTATATGTAAAAAAAATATAAAAATTTATTAATAAATATACGTGTTAATTTATATAAATTTGTGAGAATGAAATTTATTTAGCAATAGTTCAGCATCATATTCTTTATGTTTTGAAGGGTCTTTCAAACAATTCCATGCCTCAGTTTTGGTATCAAACTCCTTGTTATTGGGGTCTTCATTTTATAATTTATTAACTCAACTTCCAATTGTTGTCGCTGCTGTTGCTGATGTTGGAGTAATTTATCGGGATGACATTATAAAATCAATGCTGCTCAAGAGATAGATCTATCCGTAAATAAGAATAGTATTTACTTCGAACACCTTACCACTGGGTGCCGCAGAAGACAAACGCAAAAACCTGTCAATCACCTGCTCCAATTCCGTTGAGTGGATGATCCGATATAGACCACCACCGGTTTATCGAAGACTTTTTTGAACTTCAGCTATTTTCTTTTTAGTTGGGCACTTAAAATCTTCCCAGCTCGGTAAATAAAAAATGTAAATATGAGCTGCTAAGCCGCAAACAAAAATTTAAATACCCTTACCTTTTTCCACTCAGCAACGGTAAGCATAGGGGGTGAAACGGATTTAAGTTTTTTGGTTAAATTTTCCCATTCCTCTGCTGAAAACTTGTTTGCTCCGTGCATAGTCTTCAGCTGGTCCATTGTTGATTTTAAACTGAAATTTAAAGTTCTTATTAAACTATAAATATTTTCATTATTTTGTACGTAATTTTTGTTACCCATTGCTTTTTTTATTTCCTTTATCTAACTTTTTGTATCTTATTTCCTTATCAATTTGTTGGAAAATATCAACACTAATAACCAGTCGACAACAAAATAGCAAGTGACTGATTTTGACATTTTCGATCGTAGTGTTGACAACCCGTTCGATATAGAGAAACCAAGTTTTATATGAAAATGTTTATGTTTTCATTCGACTTCTCGTTCGAGTCATCGTTCGCATAGAATAAAGTTAGAGAAACGCAAATTGGTTTTCTTTCGCTTAAATAGCGAGATAGAGAAATAGGCTATTAAAAAAAATAAAAGAAAAAAATTCATATGAGTTATATTAATTTCAATAGCAATGTCAATTTTATTTGAATACTAGCTGACCCGGCTAAGAGACAATAAATAAGCAGATTTTGGATTTTATTAAGTTAAATAAGGAATTATAAGGAAACTAGCTGGACCCGGCAAACGTTGTTTTGCCCTCAATGAATTTTTATTTTAGTTAGAATCTGTATATACCTATATAAAATGTGTGACGAAGATCTCCAGATAATAAAATGAGAGCTTCACCAAAAAATCTTTCATTGCCTTTCAAATCTTTTATCAAATCAAATCACAATGTTTGTGAGCCATGGTACATTCATCCCAAATAAAAATACTGCATTTTTGCAGAACTTTTGCCATACCGGAATGTTTTTTGATATTACAGACGGCATTCTCATTTTTTTGTACGTTTAACGGTGATTTGAGTGCTGAATGAGCTGTGCGGCCACCATGCAATAATGTAGCGGCTTTTTCCTTCTTTTTCGTTAGAATATTTATATATAAAAACGTTTGTGAGTTTATTTATTAAAATTTATATAAATTTGACAACTCATTATTTTTCGAACGACAGCGCCATCTACCGGGTCCAATAAAAAAATGTTTCTAACATACATATATGTACATTCTTAGTTTCATTAAAATCACACCATAAATAAGAATATTCGAAATAACTTTACCCAGCGCCACCTATCGGGTCCATTTATACATACAAAAATTTCTTATGACGAAACATACGTTCATTCTGAATTGCAGTCAAATCGCGCTGAAAGTAAAAATTTTTGTTTTTAACTTGACCCCAACGCCAGCTAGAGGGTTAAAACTAAAAAAAAAAAACACAGAAGAGCTCGAACCGAACCTATGCTGGAAATCCTACCTCGACAGCTCTTATGGTTCCGGAGATCATTCGTTACAATCGAATGCATCAACGTTTTTATATATACGCCACGCCCCTTTGCCCACTAACAACTTTATATAGCTAAGGTCTTATTATTTCGCAAAAATATCCTTTTGTGAAAATTTCATGACGATCCTTCCAGTAGTTTAGAAGATATTACGATTTTTTATTTTTCTAAAAAGGGGCGTGGTCCCGCCCACTTTTCTTCTTGTATGTATTTCTATTCATGCTAATACCATATGTACCAAATATGACTGCTGTAGGTAAAAAAATTCCCGTGATATGACTTTTTCAAATTTTTGGTTATATGGGCGTGGCACCGCCCCTTTGTCCAATCAAAAATTTATATAGCATATTATTCCTTCCAGAGTCACAGTAACACGCTCTGAAAATTTCAGGAAGATCGGTTCTTTGGTTTGGCCTCCTATAAAGCACAAACAAACACACATTCATTTTTATATATATAGATAGATTGAAAGCAGATTAATTATGATTTAAGATAAAATGGGGCGAAAAAGGTGGACTTGGTAATAAAAAAATGTATGGCTACCTTACCTGTAGATAAAAAGTGTATAAAACTTTAGATAAATACATATTACAAAAATATTATTTTGTATAGCAAACATTGTTAGTGGTATAAGTAAAAAAAAAGCGGGCGGTGAAATGGGCGTGGCTCATAGTTATATGGCGACGTTAACAGTATTAAGAGCAATATACTACCAAATAAAAAAATCCGTTGGAAGAAACAAATTTGTACAGAGAAAAAAAAGTTTAAAACTTTCAAACAAAATTTGGCGTGAAAAGGGGCGTGAAAGGGGGCGTGGCGTAAGAAATGTTTATTTCTACCTCGCCTGGAGTATAATGTGTATACAATTTGAAGTAAATCTGTTAAAAACTATATGGGAGCAATTACATAATTTTAAAAAAGTGGGCGTAAAAGTGGGCATGGTCAAAAAAAAGTACCCTATTAATCATGCCAGAGTCCCAGTTAAATGCTGTGAAAATTTCAGGAAGATCGGTCCAGAGGTTTGGTCTCCTATAAGGTACACACAAACAAACAAACAAACAAAAAAACAAACACACATTCAATTTTATATATATAGATACAAATAAAAAATTTAAGTATTTTAATGATTATTTTGGTGCATAGGTTGCACCAAAAAACGCTAGGATGCAAGCAGTTATCAGTGCTGCAATCGTATCGAAATGCTGCTCGATTGAAGTCAGCACTTGATAAATTTTTTGTGTGAGCGTCGAAAATTATCTACTTGTTGATCTTTGTTCTAAGCTACCTGTCCACCAATTTTCGGCCAAATCGGTTCAGCTGATCTTGAGTTATAAATAGTGTAACTAACACAACTTTCTTTTATATATTAAAATCTTTTACACTTGCTAGAAAAAATATGCGTACAGTTGTAAGTGATAATTTTAAATATTTTCAAATAAAAGTTTTGATATTATATTTTGAATTACAAACTTTTTATCATTGATACTTTGGGAATTTTAATTGTTTTCCAAAAAAGTTACGGCACGTGTCTACTTTAATATTTTTGTTTCAGAAAAAGTTAAAAGGAAGAAGTTAGTTTGGCGAAAAAATGGAACTACATTATAAAGAAAACGGTGGAAATAATATTATGGTTTGGGGTTTTATGGCAGATAAGATGTTTGTAGACTCATAGACTCATTGAGTCTATAATGGATCAAATTTAAAAACCAAAATTTGAAACAAAGTGCACAACAACTGGAGCTGGAGAAAGAATTTTGGTTCCAGCAGGATAATGATCCAAGACATACCGCACACTGTGCTGTGGTGGCTCTACTAGACTAAGAATCAATTGAAATCACCACACCAATGACCATTTGTGAGATTTTGTGGAGCGTAACATTTTTCTGGTATTGTCGACACAATAAAAACTGTTTTCATCTGGAACATGTTTTTTTCTTAATGATGTCGTTATTGATGTCGTTGTTTCTTATTGATAGTGTAGGTTTGAAATCCAAATCAAAACTGATTATCAGTATGTGTTCCATAAATCACATTCTTGTATGTAGTAGTTATAATCCAAATTCATATGCATCTTAGTTTGATTGGAATAATGTTGTTTGGTATATAATGCAGTTGGATGAAGCCTTTCTCTCAGTCAAAGGCTGGACGCTTTTCAATCTATTGTTGTTAGTACTAATCGGTAGATCACTTCAGTTGCCTGCCCGTCAATCGCTAATTCTAATGGCTGTAGTGCTGCCATTTGGACTCTCTGATATCACAGACTTCTTTTTTAATGGTATCATGAGTTTCCTTATGGAGTTGGTATTTAATTTTTCCAAATATGCTTTTTTGGTTTGTACTGGTCGAAGGCTCTGAGTGCTTAAAATTATTTTTCAATATGACACCATGAACAAATCTGTGTCCGCAGCATTATCACATACAGATTGTACTTGTACTCTTTTTGTCCAGAAGAACCGTTACGTCCCCCTTTGCAATAAAGAGTGATAATTTATTTTGATCAAATTTAGAAAATCGCATTTTGTCTTAAATTTTATAAAAAGTTTGTATTCAGTAGCATGCAACACCCACAATTTTTAAAATATTGATCTAAGTTTTTGGCTGCTTTAGGTCTGAGATATTTGCTATTAACTGGCAATCAAATTTTTACAATCGGTGACAACAAAAAGTTCAGGTTTTGGCCAAAGGATTCAACTCTTGAGCCATTGTGCTGCATAGACAAGTGATTTCGCATACCCGACAGAAAAAAATCCAGCAGTGTTAAGTCACACGATTTACAGGCGCAAAATGCAAAATTTAGCACACCAATCACTTTTCTGAATATAACGGCATCTCAACAATGGATGACAGATGGACTCATTCGGATCGTCGCACAGTGGCGCCATTTGAGTTTTTTCGTTGCAAAAATCATATCTTTTGAACCGAATAACATAATTGAACAGTTTAACCAGCATATGATAGATAACTGTTCAGCCTATGAAATGAGAGCTTGGAAAGGGTTCTACGCTTTGTAGGGGCCTACTTATGGGTTATCAAAGTTAAAATTTGTAGAAAAATCAATTTTATGGTAACTAAAAAAAAATGTTTTTACATTTTTAGATTGTTCTTATTTTTTTCTTTAGGGTTTTATGATTTAAATTATTACCCAACAAATTAAAAAAAAATTACTTCTTTTTTAAATTAATTTTTTAAATTTTCTGTAAAATATTCATCACAATTCGTAAGAGAAGGTATATCTAAAAGACTAATCATTTCTAAACTATAATTATTTTCTAACTCTATTCGTGACTTCACATGCCGCAGGGAAGAAATAAGTGGATCGGAAGATGCTGCCAACATGTCGAAGAGGTCCTCATTTTGCCTTACCCTTGATGCTTTGAATGTGTTCTGCAATCTATATTTCTTATAAAATTTGTTAAGAGACCCCTGTGCTTCTTCAGAAAGCTCTCCAATTGGCAAAGACTGGTACTCAACTATATCTTTGCCATGCGCCAATATTTTATGGACGGTCGGGGTCAACTTCTTCTGTGGATACATTTCTGCTAAAAGAGATACAGTTTTCGATGCATATTCTCCATATTTTGTAGAATTGACATTTTCTTTGCAGTTTAAAACATTCAATATCGTTCCCAATCTTTTCACGATTTGATTGTCAATTCCAGTGATTCTAGTTACTGCCTCATCATTTTCAAAAAATCTCCTACAAGTGTTTCCATCGTTTGAGTTACCGTATCCGTGCTTGGGACAGTCTACTTTTAGTCCAACTTGTTTAAAAAAAGCATCGTGTATTTGCTTCTTTCTGATCTTTTCCTTATCCTTTATTGATGTATTTTCATCGAAGTTTTCCTCCTCTTGTGGTAGGGTATACGCCAGTTTTAGCAAGAACTCCATACACCTTATCCTTGCGTGCAATGGTGACATTCCATATTCTTAATTCTCCTCGTTTGTAGAATCGTTTAAATTACCAAAGTTCTTCTGACTCTTTTTGCAAATCGGGGATGACAATGTTGAGGTTGTTCCTGTCAGTTCGTTTACGACTTTTCCGTCAACAATGGTCAGGTGGAAATCGTAATTGCATTCAATATATTTTCCTTCTCCAATTTGCAGCTTTGTAGGCTTCATCTTGCTTATTTGTTCTTCAATATCCTTCACCGTGGTCTTTATGAGTTCTGCCGATTCCCTTGCAAACTGAAACATTATTGGTCGGCAATAAAGTACTGATGACGGACGTGTATCATCAGATTTTAGCCGCAAAGGAACAACAGATACCATAAACATATTTCCGTCCGATATTGTAGCGTCACCGGAAGATATCCTTTGCTTATAAACGCTTTGTCCGGATGATCCATCGCAGCCCCATTTGCTGATCAATGTCAGTTTCTCAGGAAGAATTTTCACCTCATTTTCAGGAAGACTCTCCAACAACCGTTTTGTTGTATGGCTCATGAGATCCTGCAGATTGGCTTTCACAGAGACTTCCGTAAACTCCGTATGCAGTGGTCGTGAATTTATTTTGGCTTGCGTAATATGCTTGTATCCTGGTAAAACCTCAGCCCCGTGTCGCATCAAGGATGCCCGTAGTATCTCATATTTTTCTTTGGAAAATTGTAAGTCCATAAACAAGGCCAAGGCTTCTTCGGAACCATACTTTTTAATGTGTGCATTTGTGGGCGTGGTAATGCATTCCTTAATCCTTTTCAAACGCAGTGGGCTTGCATCAGCAACAGATTTTGTAATCTGCGACCTAACTCTTTCACTGTTCTTTGTATATTTAATAGACAGCGCGTCCGAGAAATGCTTCGTGGTCAAGTCATTGGTGGCATCGGCAAGTTTCCTCTTTCTTGTGAAAATTGAACACTCCTCAATACTTTTTTTTGGCCTTCCTTTTGCTCCTCTGGTTGATGTGGTGGATTTATCTACTGCCAATATATCCAGGATGGTGTCTTCATTAAGCCAGCCCTCGTATTTGGAGTTGAAGTTCTGAATGGTTTGATAATATTTCACCCATTTTGCCTTAATATTTGCATATATCAGATAAAAATTATTTTTTGACAATTTCGCTTCTCTCAATATTTCCGTATAAGCTATCAAGTTCTTCTAAAGCAGCTTCCGTGAAAAACTTTGGTGTGGTTGACCTTCTAAACAGTTCAAATAATTTTAAATTGTTTAACGCCATGGTTTCAATACTTGTTGCGCCAACTTTCAGTCGTAGACTAATCCAGGCATTATGCTTATTTTGTAATATATAGGCTTATGCTACCATGCCTAAAAATTTACCTGTTCCCTGCATACATATGGATTTAGGCTGAATTATGCAATTTTGATATTATGCTCGTGTCTAAATAAGATTTGTGTCTACCTGTAGGGACCATAAGTCAATATTGTTCTTGACCATTTGTACTCCAAAATAATTTTAAAGTGAGGTGCGCACCTGCGAATTTCAGTGAGTAGTTTTTTGTGCGTCCTGTGTCTGTAACAGAATATTGGGAGTAGACTTTGGCAGAGGCTCACAGGTAGACAACCGACTTAAAATGCAATTTTCAAACTATTAGATCAAACTACTGTCAGTCAAAATATGTAAGGGATGCACGCCATACAATTTCTGCAACCATGTCTTTTTAAACTTTTTTACCTCTAGAAGACAAACGCGCACGTACGGGCAGATAAAACCTTTTGAATTATGTAAAGAAATAATCAAAGAACATGTTTTGCAAATATGGCAAATATAGAAAAATATAGATTTTTTTATTTTCCGTCAAAATTGAAAAATAGTGAAAAAACGGATAGTTTTTAAATAGTGATTTACCAGGAGATACACAAAGCAAACAGTTAATTTTTTTTTATCATTATACATTTAATAAATACATCAATCAACACAAATAAAAAATATGGCGATTCGTTACCTATTTTTCGTGATATTACACCTGAAATCGCAACAAATTGATTAAAAATTGTGTGTTTTTTTGAAAACCGAAAGTCGGTCAACTTTGAACGGTTATATCTTCTAAACTAAAGATGTGATATTATTAAGAGTAGCAAATTTGAAATCGTTGAAAAGTTTCCTATAATATGGGTTTATTCAAAACTGCGTCGGCGCACATGAAAATTTTGATTTTTGCAACCTCGTTTGCTCTACGGGCGCCACTGTGCGTCGTCAGCTTTACGTACTGTAGAAGCAACAGTTTCTTCCGTTCTCACTGCACAATGCCTCGAAAGATGCGTGTTATCATTTAAAGTATATGTGGTGAGAAAATAGTTCATCATTAAATGAATTAGTTGCATCTAGTAATGATTATGTGAACTATAAAATGAATGTCGAGTGGGAACAGCACCATGTATTTCAAAGTTAATCTACACAATTCGCATAAATCAAATAAGGATTAATTTATGTTAAGTTGACTTAAAAATTTTAACATCTTCATATAATATCTTTAATACGCTGAAACACTTGGAGATGTCTTGCACAACCTTAAATGCGCCTCCAATAAAGCTTTTACATGTTCCGCATTTGTACATGATTTCTTTTTCATAAGCAGTCCAGCTGATAAGAGTTAGTGATCTGTTATAACTAAAATCCTAATTTTGTGGGAATGTCAAGTTTTATCATTTTAAGACCGCAAACTGCTCGACTTCTTTCCACAAAGTAGTTCTGTGTTTTTCCAACAAGATTAGCATGGTGGTTATAAGATAAATAATGTACACATACATTGTGCATATATGTATGTACTTATGTTGTTATAGTTTATGCTTAGAAAAGAAGAATATTAAGAAGAAGAAAACACTTAATTTCTTGGGTCAATGTTAAAAACTTAATTGATTGACGTCGGTGCAAATGGAGATAATGTAATAAAGAAACATAAATATTTCTACTTCTCCCACATCTAAACTAACTATGTTTTTTATATACGCACTCAAGTACATAGTCACACATACAAATACACCCATATATTGACAAAGCAATTTCCTTAGACCGACAATTAAGCACATAATGGGATAGTCTATTTCATATACTCTAATTTTCTTTTGGTTGAATCGCAATTTCATTTGGCACTCAAGTGTAAATAACAATCTGTACACAGGATCCCGAAATATTCACACACACGTTTAGGTAAAAAAGTATACGGATTTTTTTTTTCATTTTGTCATCATCATTGATATCGTCTGGCCGCAAGGTAAGATTCTTAAACACCAACGTACAGAATTGACTGTTATTAGAAACTGCCAAACATGTTCATCAGTTCTCTGACCCCGAGGCAAGATTCTTAAGAAAAAACGTGCTGAGTTGATTGCTATGAGAAACTGCCAACAAATTTATCATTTCTCAAACTATTTCGAGATTTTACGTAACGATAAAATTAGATAAATCCATGCACATTGTTAATTAAATGTTAATAAATACGTAGGTTCCTCGCAACCAATTATATTACTTTGTTTTATTTCTGAAGAACTACTTGAAGGCAAATTTTGATAACAAATATTACGGTTCTTCTTGGAATATTACAGTTCTTCTAAAATAATTCTCTTGTACAGCATTTTTATATATAAGTATTTATTTGCAATCGGTTGTTCAGTGCAACAATAAGCATTTTAGATAATATTAAATTATTAACATTTTATTGCAGACCAATGTGTCACGGTGCGCCTGGATCATTTTAAATAAAAAGTTCGTGTCACTCCAAAATTTCTTTTGGAATCGTTAGGGGGATCCTCAAGGAACATTTCAAAGAAATTTTCAAAAAAATCGACTCAGCGCTTTTTTTAAATCGCGAAATACTGATTTTTAGGGTCTAAGCGTATTTTTTGTGTTTTGTATATATGTACGCGTGAAGATATGTGTATGTGAGCCATATTCAGATTGGTTTTGTTTACTTAGCAAGAGACTAGCGGCTTTGTTTCTGTGGAGTATGCTTACAAAACTCGGACAGGGATGTAAAAAACAGAAGTCTTGAGTTATAATATTGCTTTTTTAAATGAATGTAGACTAGAAAACACTATACAAACAGTTTACAAATGGAGAGTGTTATATTCGCATACAGCGCGCAATAACTTGACCGGGTAATCTGGGTGACTCTTGAGGACTTTGTATCGTGTCCAAGTTTTTGTGAAATCTGAATGAGCTGTTTCTACAGATTTTCCGCTGTAGAAACCTAAACCTCTCTAATTTTTCGAACAGAATTCTTCTACGTGGTGCAATATGCAGTGTATTTTCGGAGTAACGGACACCCCGAGAGCTTCATAACTCAAATGGAAATTCCGTATATGTGCTTTAAAATTCGGATCAAGGTTGATAGAAAAAAAGATTTAACAACTTTTTTCAATGTCCTAAATGCTTCTACGTATTTGACACAACTGAGACATTTCTTTGCCTGTAATATATCGACCTTATCAAGCTGTGTTTTACACGCATTTCCTTCGGACATTAGACTACCGTACGTACATCGACAGTCTAATTGACAATCACGAGCCCACTGAAGACTGACATCTTTATTTTCACGCATCATATGCTGGAACAGCGTGTTGACAGCTCCCAATAATAAGTGTAATTCTGGAGGCGGAATTACGTCAAGTATTCGTTGATGCAAACCTGAATCAAATAAAGGAGGATATATGCAGTTTTTGAAGAATTTTCCTCGAGTCTTGAGTCCTCCATCTAAATTCTACATTTCCGAATTCTCTTTGCAATTTCCAACAGTTCTGTAATTTCCGCAGTAAATTAAACTTCTTTGTTCAGGCTGCTGTTGCTCATCAGCCCCGAGATTATATTGGCCAGCTTCAAGTCAGTTGCGATTGTCCCAAGCCAAGGATTAATGTTCAAATGTGACCACATTAAAGATACATTCTCGTAACATTCTTGGGTGTTCGGCGCTAAGCAAATAATAAATAGTCTCTTAACTCCGGATTCGCGGAAGTTGGCTGTATACTCTGCGCGCGAAGTACTTGGTTGTGGTTCTTCTGTCGCTCTCTCCATTAAGGGCTGAATGGATAGGCAGAACTTAAAAAACCCATCCCCACCATCGATCCCAAATTCCATATGAACCTCAGAAGTTAATAACTGTTTGGGGAGATTTGACCGGAGTTTGCGATTTAGTGACGATGAGAGGTAAATCTCTTGCTTCAAAATATTCGTCAAAAATATGACTTTGTGCCAACATTTTTTGTTTGAAATTGTGTTATATTATTCTCCGTGTATTTGTTCCTTCGATTATAAAACTAGCGATGCTAGGGGGCCAATATCTACAGTCAACGGTTTCCCATGCTGCTGGGGCAGAACCAGTCCTCCATGTCCAGGTGAATCCGAATTTTGAGTCACGTCGCCCATTCTGTCTTTCAATAGTCTTGAGGCTACTTAGCCCTTTTGTCTAGAATTTATGGGCAAGGTCTGAACATTGACCATGAGATTCGTCATATTGTATACATGAATGATACCCCGGCCTAATAAGGCCAGGCATTTCACACAACGTTTATTGGGAAATGAGTATTCTTTCACTCTTTTAACTGTACCGTAAGCCGTTTCTTTACGAGTTTCACTTTTACGGACGACCACTGGTTTAGCTTGAGCCGAAAAATTGACTCACTAAAATTGCACTCACTAGAGTGCATATATGACACTGACAATATGGTGTATTTGTGAATCCTCTCGTACTGAATTTAATAGGCACAAATTTTTCCATTTCTGGTATCACGCACATCTGTCCTCCTTTCAACGACCATCTCAACCGAGTATCACAAGCTAGACATAATACGGCAGGCACATTCAAATCACTTGCATCGAAGCCCGGGAATAATTTCTTCAATCTTAATTGAACTTTTCCTTGAATGACGATCATTTTCTCGACTTCTTGCAACAATATAAGCATATCTTGTATCGGTTCTCTTCGTGATTTCCACGTTTCTTATAATTCAGATAGAACATTGCGATTTAAGATGGATTTTGATGGTTACTCAAGTAAACCCACTTTAACACTAACATCTTACAAGGAAAATTCAAATTTTTGAGAATGACAAATAAATAAGCTCTATCTTTGTTATTTTGTTGAAAGGGCAAACAAAATAAAATTGAAACGGGGTCCTACCATTTGTTTGGAAAAATAGAGAGAATATTCTGGTGCTCTCTCTTTCTCTCTCACCCTAAAAATCAGTATTTGGCAATTTAAAAAAAAGCGGCGAGTCGATTGCTTTGAAATGTTCCTTGAGGGTCCCCCTAACGATTCCAAAAGAAATTTTGGAGTGACACGAACTTTTTATTTAAAATGGTCCAGGCGCACCGTGGTGTACAATAGCTGTTTTTATACAATTTTTAATATTAATTTTTAAAATACACAGTAATGTATATATGTACAATACAATATTATGCACAATGTTTTTATTTTTAATAATTATTGATTTATTCTCTAAACGAAAGATCTAATATGTAAAGACGTTGAACTAAATTTTGGTTTATTTGGTTTGTGAATCATTATAATTTCAGCATATTTCCACTGAATTGGGATATGATATAACCTTATATATAAGAGTTAAGAAGACAACACCTTTTTTTGTTCACCATTTCGCTAACTTTGAATCCATTTTGTCATAACCAGTGTATTTACTGTTTCCAGGATTGCCTAATCGGCCAATCCATTTGGCAAGGTGAATCTAAAAGCTGCATTATTTTGGCATCTTCAAATGGGTTATTGTTCACGAAAGGCTGAAATTATCCTTCCAAATGTAATGCAAAATGCATCAACTTTACTATTGCTTGTATCCCTTTCACTACGTTGTTTTGGTGTTCTTAGCATTCCAAAGAGAGCATTATTTCTAAATGATTCTAATGACTTTAAATATAATTTTATTATTTTTTTATAAAATAAAAAATCTTATTTTCGATCTTAATCAATTTAATGATTGAGTTTGAAATTGTTCAGGCTCAAGATCAAATGTTTTTACATTAAATAAAGCAAAAGCATTAGCACATTTGTTTCAAAAATTGATCTGTGTATATTCTGCATGATAGGTTATACAGCTATTTCGGGAAGAGTCACCAACCCTCATCAGTAACCAAAAGCAGTAGATAGTTTGTTTGGTAAAAAGTTAAATTCATATATATTTGCTGAAAACAACCAAATGAGAATTCAAGCAAAAGTTATACTATTTAAGCCTTTTCCAATATAACAAACTAAAAATAGAACAACTTTGAAACAAATATGATTGTATACGAGTACACATTGCATACTACAATATACATGTTTGTTTATGTCTTGAAAAAACAAGAAAAACAATTTGTTTTTGCTAAACTTACATTTAGCGTTAACGGCGTGCCCTCCGTATTTTTAATATTATTATTTTTTATAAATAATAATATATTCACTAAATTGGTAACTTTTCAATTCAGAATGTTCTTATCGGTAGGACTCCTGCTTAATTGCCAAACACTCCTTAATCTTCTCTTGGTACGAATTAGGTCCCTGATTTCAGCGGTAACTAAAACTGTGTTTAGCACAGCTTGGTATGATAAAATTGATGTTGATAAGACATGCAGCTTCATGAATCAGATTCTTAAACACCTCTACAGCATCGTCTAAGTCTTGCCCATTTGTTAATGGTATATTTAAATTTATGTTTTTGTCCATCCAATGATTAAAAGAATTAATATCCGTTTCACTTGAAATAAGCTTAAGAGTTTTAGCAACTGTTCACAGTGTGGTATTGTCATTTATTATTTATAATATCTAGAATAGACAACAAAATCAAGTAAATCTAGATTTTAAAGGATCAACGGGCAGCAAGTTAGTCTTCCTGTAGAAAGAGATCTGTAATTCCTTTCACTGACACATTTGTATAGCTCTCGGCCTTTACGATTAGTAAGTCGTGATTCCCACAACGGGTGATTCTTGAGTTATAGCTGAAAAACTAAGTATAAAGCTTGAAAAACTAAGCTTGGTCTTAGAACGCATAACCTTTTGGAGGTTTTAACTGGCCTAGTACCTTCACTCTGACCTGGAATTTCTCAGCCTGCAGATAATGACCATAAAATTCCACAGTGTTTTTGAAAATCGTCTATTTATGTTTAATACATTTTACGAATACTGTTCCATCATAGTTTCTGAAGCTATTTGCAGACATGTAAAATACAGACATAAAAAATAATGTTTTAGTAAAATAATACATATATGTATACATATGTATATACATTTCCATGTGAAAAACAAAACATGATTCTTAGAAAACTTAAGTGGACAACCAATGAAACTTTGTAAGGGAATCCGAAGATGATAAAAATTATTGTTTTAGTCATAGTGTTAAGGTTATTAAATGAAGTAAAAATAAGAACAGTCATTAAATTATTTTATATAACAGAAAAAAATATTTTACTTATTCCAGTATTTATTCACTACGAATCCATGAAGATCTTTTTATCTTATGGAAATCGTCTGGCTCTAATTAAGCTTCCTACATTGAAAAGACGCAAACACGCGCACACTGTTACTTTCCTGTTAAAACTGTTCAATGGCAGTTTTAAATCTGAATTTCTTATCAACAAAATAGATATAAATATTCCTTTTCGATCGTGAGGAAAGTATAACTTTCTAACTATCAAATAGTATTGCACTAACTATGCTAATTTTGATCCAGTTCACAGAATTTGTGATGCGTTTAATATGCTGTATCAGTTTAATGATTTTAATACAAGTTTGGATATTGTGAGAATAGATATTATATTACACATAAATGCAATAAATTAATTAAATTTAAAAAAAAATGTTAAATGCTAATTTATTAAATGTTTAATTATATTGGTGGTTTCGTGTCAAGTGCACCAACTTTTGAAACCGATGTTTCAAATCGATGTTTCGATCGGGATGAAATTTGCTCCAAGGTTAGTCCTTCTAGATGGTAGTTTAGTTTCTAGGTATTACAGTATCGGGGGTATGAAATTTTAGTAAGGTATGTTACATACCTTCGGAAAGGTTAATTTGTCTAGTTTCTCAGCATAAGTTTTATTTGTAAGGTTTTACACACAAATAGGAAAAAATTCAAAATATTGCATTTGTGAAAAATTGAAAAACCGTTGTCTTGAATTACAAAACATTTATTTTGATAGATATCCCATTCGCACCCCACTAACCGACCAAAAATCTCTTAAAGGAAAAATTCTAAGCTTTGTTATGAGAAAAAAAAAATACCCTTATTGAAAAAAAGGCATAAAATGCTTTGATTTAGCAAAAAAAGTCTAAAAACAATTTTTTTTTTAAGTATTTTTTCCCAAAATATTGAGGAAATAGCTGTCTACACTATTTGGGAGAAAATTTTCTAAGAACAATAAGTTACATGGATGAGAAAAAACACCTGTTTGGCCAAATCGTCACATTTTGGTCCCCTCTAACTCAGAGAGATCTTGCCCGATCTTGTTGAAAAATTGTGTCTAAACTACTACCCAATAGGACTAACCTTGGAGCAAATTTCATCCCGATCCGAAGACATCGGTTTCAAAAGTTGGTGCACTTGACATGCAACGCCCCATATATATAAATGTATATTTTAGGTAGTCTGTAAGAATTATTTCATAGACTGAATAAATAAATAAAAAAAGCAATATTAATCCAAAATTGTAATTTTGAGACACTATTATTCAAGTTTAGTAGATAAAGATTGAGATCGAAAAAATCTTAATACACCTTTTACCTTTTAACTTTTTTTAAAAGTATTATTTGAATTTTTTGATCAAGTTAACTTTGGAAAATATGTCATGATTAATAACACCCTCATTGATTTGTGGTTAGTTTGATTAAAATGAGAGAGCTTATAAAAGTTCGTGCTAAAATTATTAAACATTTTCAATAAAATCCAACTTAGTCTGCCATCAAACTGTTTCCAATGTTATCAGTAGAATTTTACCATTGCACTATAGGAAATTTTAGCCCTTTTTTGGGCAAAATTAATTGCAGTCAAACGGCTGGACCAATTTGAATAATTTTTTTGACATGACTTTGGGAAGACTACTAAGAGGGAGGGAGGGACTCTTAAAGTTTTTCATACACTCAAAAAAAAAGTTTGTAAAGTTAACTAAAAACAAGTAAGAAAACAATAGTCGGTCTAGACCGACTATATGATACCCTATACCATGCGTTTAGAGACCCTATCTCATAGGCCCAACTAATTGGACATAGAAAATAAGCATAAACCAAATTTGAGTGGGATTTTTACTAATTTTTTTGGCTGCAGATATGAAAAAATTCATATCGGATGCTATATTTATATGGGGACTAGGCCGAAAAATGGACCGATCCTGACTATGTTTGGTAAAGTCTCTTGTATTTTGCAAATATATAAACAAACAAAATTTGAGAAGAATCAGTGCAATATTTTTGTTTTTTTGTTAGATTTACGTGAAGATCGGGAAGCAGCTCTATATGGGGCCTATGACTAAGAGTTTTCCCATAGGGATCATTTTTGGACTACTCATTAATGGATGTAATAAACGCATACAAACCCAATTTGAGTAAGATCTATATGACAATTTGGATCTTGTGGCCATTTATGTAGATTTCATAGGGGTCATTTGTATGGGGGCTAGGTCTGAACATGGACCGATTCCCACAAATTTCAATAGCGTTCATCCCATGGCCGATAAAAGCTTATATACTAAATTTTATCAAAATATATTCATATTTGCGACCTGCAGTTTGATTACAAACTTTACATGGACACACAGACGGACGGACGGACGGACGGACGGACGGACATTGTTAAATCAACTCAGAAAGTGATTCTGATTCGATCGGTATAATAAAAGATGGGTCTGGGTCAAATATTTTTGGTAGTTACAAACAGCAGCACAAAGTCATTATACCCAAACCACATGGTGGTATAGGGTATAATTAACTAATAATTATTTCCAAACGGGTTTCCAGAGTTATAGGTTCTCGCATCCAAGATTTTTATACCCTATACCACTATGTGGTTTGGGTATAATGACTTTGTGCTGCTGTTTGTAACTACCAAAAATATTTGACCCAGACCCATCTTTTATTATACCGATCGAATCAGAATCACTAACTGATTCCATTTAACGATGTCCAAAAAAATTAGTAAAAATCCCACTCAAATTTTGTTTATGCTTATTTTCTATGTCCAATTAGTTGGGCCTATGAGATAGGGTTTCTAAACGCATGGTATAGGGTATCATATAGTCGGTCTAGACCGACTATAATTTTCTTACTTGTTAATGTCAATTTTGTAACCTGCATTCACAACACGGATCTAGGATCAAAAAAAAACGGATCGTTAAGTTTAAATTTTTAATTTTGGAAATCTGTTACACTCATAAAATCCTTTGGTGTAGCACCGCATAAAGAGCACGTCTGACTAGATTTAGTTTCAGTCAAAATATTTAATACTTTGCCGTCAACTAAAGTTATATACCACTTAAATTTAATGCACAAAGTTTTTTTTCGCCAAGCCTTACTTTAAACGGACTTAAGGAATTTATTTCTTCTTCTATATTTTCTTTTTCTTTTAAAATAATTTTTTTAGTCTCCTTTTAATGGTCGACAAAATCTAATAGATTGTGGTGTACGATTGTTCCACAAAATAGTTTCGGACACTTCTATTAAACGCAAAGGCATAATTGTTGTGGCCAAAAGAGAGAAGTCACAATTTTGAGACGAACCCGCCTTTTCAAACTGTTCTTTATAGTTTGTATAGCCAGTACTGCTGCCAAATCCATAACTGACAATGAGTTCGGCGTATAGAATGTCGGTTTTTTTGTTTCCATTAAGCTAGACACAACTTCCTCTTGCACTTTTATTATTCTTACGGATGTATGTTTCAGTAATGATTCCAATGGAACTTTCGCTGATGTCTCAGTAACTATTACGCCGTCTGGTCGGCATTTATATTTTCTACATGCAAGTTCTTTGTATAGAGAATATATATCACAATTTCTCATTTTGTTTTCATATCTTATATTGCAATATTGCTCTTTTGAAAAGTTGTTTTCGAAAAGAAAGGCTAGTCTTTCATCAGCAGATAGCTTAGTTGGTGTCGCCCTTGAAATTATTTTCGTACTTTCGCAGCTCTAGTTGGAGTGTCAGTACTGCTTTTAAAACCACTGCTAAACCTAATTGTTAACATTTACGAACAGCCGCAGATGCAACAAGAACTAGGGATTCAACTTCATTATTGTGATCTTTAGAGATTTCTGCTGCAACTGGTATCTTTGTTCTCTCAGATTTTTGGCAAAAAGTTAACTGTAGCCGTCTAGGCTTCGATTTAGTGGAGGCAGACTGCGTTTAACATTCTCTTATCGAAGTATTGTCTTTAAGCCAAACAGCATGCTGTTTTTCAAAAACTTTCAAACTCCTACAAATTTTATGTCATTTCATATTCATATCTGAACAAAATATTCGTGACTGCACCTTTATATATTGTTTAAAGTTTTCAGAATAGTCACTTTCAGCATTGTATGAAAAGAAATGGGTACCAATAGCGGCTCTTTTGTCATCTTCGTTGTGTTTCTCTCGCCATATATTGAATAACTCCGAATTAGGCACGCAGAGATTTATTAAATTAGGAAGGTAATTGATTGTCCTAGAGAACTATTATTGTTTTATGGTTATTATGTACTATCATTTTTTTGTAAGTCTAAAAAATATTCCAATTCATAAATCCATAAGTTCTTCTTAAGATCACTTCAAATTTTCCAATTTAATTGATCTAATAGATGAGTTCACCAATATTTTACTATATATCATTAAAGAATTCACCTTCGATATTATATTCCATTTTTCACTGCACTCAATCGTTATTTGATAACTTATATAGAAATTGCAAGAAAACAACTGATAAAGTAACAGTGAATCAATTCTGTAGAAAAATTTAAAAGGAGATGGTTGCTTTGTTATTTTTTTATATTAAAACGGAAAAAAACTTTAATATTAATTTTGACAAAAAATGGGTAAAATTTGCGATAGTGCATTAGTAGAAAACATGGTTCGGAAAGAAAGAAAGGTCCATGTGATGTCTTTAAGGCCAAGAAAATAGGAAGCATATTAAAAAGAGATCCTAACACATCCGATACAAAAGCAACCCGGTTAGCTCAGTGCTCGGGATCGAAAAAGATTTAAACATAAACGCTGCCAAAAATAAATTAGAGGCTTTTAGCAGGTCATCAGTAAGTTTTGTCTATTCTGAAGGAGAACCTGTTTGATCCTTTTTATCAGTTGCCTTCCTTTAAAAAAATTCAAGTGGCAAACTCTGGAAATTTTGATGCAAAGTATCAAAGTGGCGCCGTAGTTTTCCTGGCCTCATACTGTCGTTCGATACATGGTTGGAACAAATTACCCAGTTCTGCTAATACTCTTGCAGTATAAAGACGTGTGTTTCTCATATTACAAGTACATAAAACAAAGTGAAAGAATTTCATATTTAAATAAAATAAATTTTTACACAGTGCTTGGACAACAATAACAAAGAACAGCATAAAGCGAGCACCAAATGCAGATGTAGTAAACACAATGAGTAAAAAACATAAATCCAATAACAATTACTTTCAGCGAAAACTATCAACAAATTATTGCTATCCGCTGCAAGATGATAAAGTAATTATTCAAAAATCAATAAAAATAACAATATCACCTATATCAGTATTCCAGTGTAAAATAGAAGAACTTCATGGAATATGTAGAACAAATAAAATTTTTATTATTCCAATAGATAAATTTCAATCGGTCTTTAACTGTTTTGTCGTTGTTAGCAAGGTTGTAATAAGATTTGTGATGGTCTTACAGACTCATATGAATTTTTCACATAGGCAACTAACACCGGAAACCCCTAAAAGGACTTGATAACTACGACCCACCAATAATTACGAAAAAGCTTACAGAATTGGGCTAAGAATGCTTAGACGTAATATTAGCGGTTAAAAATAATCACAACGTTGAATATTTCATTATGTAGTTTATTTTGAACGATAGTCCACAACCCTGAAGGAATTAAGACAAAATTAATCTGTCATACAATATGTAAAAATCTAGTCTGGAACTACGACTTGATTTTTACAAGTCTGGAACTACGACTTGATTTTTACATATTCTAGCATAGATTAAATTTTTCACATATGCAACAAACACCGAAAACCCCTAAAAGGACTTGATAACTAAGACCCACCAATAATTACGAAAAAGCTTATAGAATTGGGCTAAGAATGCTTAGACGTAATATTAGCGGTCAAAAATAATAATCACAACGTCGAATATTTCATTATGTATTTTATTTTGAACGATTGTCCACAACCATGAAGGAATTAAGACAAAATTAATCTGTCATACAATATGTAAAAATCAAGTCTGGAACTACGACTTGATTTTTACAAGTCTGGAACTACGACTTGATTTTTACATATTCTAACATAGATTAATTTTGTCTTAATTCCTTCAACCAAAAAAAAAAAACAAATAAGAAAATTAGAGTCGGTCTAGACCGACTATACGATACCCTATACCATAGTTTAGAGGGACCCTATCGCTTCGGTCCAACTAATTGGATATAGAAAATAAGCATGAACCAAATTTGAGGGGAATTGCTTTTAATTTTTTTGGCTGTAGATATGAAAAAGTTCATATCGGGTGCTACATTTATATGGGGACTAGGTCGAAAAATGGACCGCCCCTGACCACTTTTGGTTAAGTCACTTATATTTTGAAAAAATATATACAAACCAAATGTGAGAAAAATCTGTGCAATATTTTTGTTTTTTTAATAGATTTAAGTGAATATCGGGAAGCAGATCTATATGGGGCCTATGACTAAGAATTGTCCTATAGGGACTATTTTTGGACTACTGATTAATGGATATAATAAACACATGCAAACCCAATGTGACTGAAATCTATATAATAATTTGGATCTTATGGCAATTTATGTCGATTTCATAGGGGTCATTTGTATAGGGACTAGGTCTGAATATGAACCGAATTTCACCAATTTCAACAGCATTTATCCTATGGCCAAGAAATGCTTATATACCAAATTTCATCAGAATATATTTATATTTGCGACCTGCAGTTTGATTACAAAGTTTACATGGACACACAGACGGAAGGACGGACGGACATCGCTAAATCGACTCAGAAAGTGATTCTGAGTGATTCAATCGGTATAATAAATGATGTGTCTAGGTCAAAAAGTCACATAGTGATATAGGATATAAACAAAATCAGTGTTACAATTACCAAATGTTTGGCCATGGTTCCAACAGGTATAAGATTAAGAAGTAAGAAAATTATAGTCGGTCTAGACCGACAATATGATACCCTATACCATGCTTTTAGACACCCTATTTCATAGGCCCAACTAACTGGACATAGAAAATAAGCATAAACCAAATTTGAGTGGGATTTTTATTAATTTCTTTGGCTGCAGATATGAAAAAGTTGATATCGGATGCTATATCTATATGGGGACTAGGCCCAATAATGGACCGATCCTGACTATGTTTGGTAAAGTCCCTTATATTTTGCAAAAATATATACAAACAAAATTTGAGAAGAATCAGTGCAATATTTTTGTTTTTGATACATTTTAGTGAAGATCGGGAAGCAGCTCTATATGGGGCCTATGACTAAGAGTTGTCCCATAGGGATCATTTTTGGACTACTCATTAATGGATGTAATAAACGCATGCAAACCCAATTTGAGTAAGATCTATATGACAATTTGGATCTTATGATAATTTATGTCGATTTCATAGGGGTCATTTGTATGGGGGCTAGGTCTGGACATGGACCGATTCTCACCAATTTCAACAGCGTCCATCCTATGTCTGATAAAAGCTTATACGCCAAATTTCGTCAAAATATATTCATATTTGCGACCTGCAGTTGGATTAAAAGTTTACATGCACACACAGACGGACGGACGGACGGACGGACGCATTCTGATTCCATCGGTATAATAAAAGATGGGTCTAGGACAAATTTTTTTGGTAGTTACAAACAACAGCACAAAGTCATTATACCCAAACCACATAGTGGTTTACAATTACCAAATGTCTGGCCATGGTTCCAACAGGTATAAGGTTAAAAAGTTCTGTGCAAACTGTGCAGGTTCACAAAAACAACCGAATGTAATGTGCAAACTAGGAAATCATTTTCTGATAATTGCCTAAGTAGGGCTATATACCTAGAAATAAGCCCATTTCAAGTAATAATAACAGCATTAACCCCATAAATTACAACAGAAATTTTACGAAAACCGTGCGTCAAAATGTTTCAGGGGTATGGCAACATAACAACAACAGAAATTGTAACAACAATTATATCAGTGATTTATTCACCTTGCAGGAAATCAACTCTTCACCTGATTACTAATCTTCAAAATTGCAGAAGTAAGACAGATCAGTTTGAGGTCATAAAAATGTCGTATATAAATTTCTATCAAATGGCGAATGTACTTAATATTGTTACTTGGAATGTTAGAGGCATTCACAATAAAAGTTTAGAATTGTTACAGTTCTTAAAAAACTACAACGTATATGTATGGATTTGCGGAAAATTTTCCGAAAACGATTCCCGAAAACAATTTCGCGAAAACAATTTCCCGAAAAGAATTTCCCGAAAAGAATTTCCCGAAATTGCAATTTCCCGAACACAATTTCCCGAAATGACAATTTCCCGAACACAATTTCCCGAAATTACAATTTCCCGAACACAATTTTCCGAGATTACTATTTCTGCAAAGAGCTTGTTGATGGCATTTCTGAAACAATTCCATCAGAAATTCCGGCCGAAGCGCGAGCAATCAGTTCATGACCACTAGATTTAGTGATCGGGGCAAGATCTTTCAGCTCATTATCGATTTTTTCTTTAGCAATGAAAGCCGCTTTGGCACTGTGATTGTGAAGTCCGTTTTTTTATAGCATCGTTGCAAGTTATGACCCACCGGTACAATGTTTCCCTCGATAATGGATACAACGCCAATAAACGCTATCAACCGTCGCTATCCATGAATTCGAGTGGCATAGTAACTGTGTATTACAACCCAATGGGCAGGATGTGTTGGAGATGGATGGGCGTTGTCCTTCGGGAGGTCTCATCTCATCTCTCTCTGCGTACGGACGTTTAATCGTTGTTCTCCACTAAAAACAAAAATTTAGTGATTTAAAGTGGAAATAAATAATAAAAAACCTAATTATTGCAATTTCTTGTTATCTGCACATATAAATATATAAACAAAGAGAGCAATACAGTAATTGAAACAAACATATAAACTTATTAGTTTTGCTAAATTTACATTTATTGAACTTATATCAAACAATAATATACCAAATAAATACAAACTTTATCATCAAAACAAACGAGAAACCACAATCTCTTTAAGAGTTAAACAGAACCAATTTGAATAAACGAATAAGCTAATGTCTACATACAAAACAAAATCCAAAGCAAAATCAAACAAAATAAACCAAAATAAAATCAGCAAAATGAATACAAAAGAACAAAACAGTGCAACAGCTCAGGGTATTCTTGATCAAAATAATATACCAACAACAAGTTTACCAAATATTACTACTCCCGCGCAAAAGAGAATGAGAGATGTTCTACAATCCTCTCTTCTTGGTAATGTAACAAAAACACCAAGACTAACCGATACAGAATCACCACTTAAATTCATAACAATAATGGACAAGCGATTTGACAAATTAACAGAACAAATACAAACAATAATGCAAACAAAATTTGTGGAATATAAAAACGAACTCTTATGTGAGCTCGATAAGAGATTCGATGAAATAAAGAGTGATTTAAATGCAATTAGAAGTAGAGTAAATAAACTTGAAACAGAGAACGCTGAAATGAAACATATGAAAGACGATATACTTGATTTAAAACGAAAAATATTAAAACAAGAGAACTCGGTAGTGGCCGGCGGTATACGAATTCGTGGTGTACCCTACTATGATAATGAAAATCTTATTGACATTTTTAGTTCTATATGTGATAATTTAAAAATCGATACACCTCAACTAGAAAATATATATAGACTAAAAAAAATATATAGAGAAAATAAACCATACTCACCTAGTGATGAAGTTATAGTTGCTAAATTACATTCTCCGTACGAAAAAAACTTTCTTCTAAGAACAATTGCTAAGTTTAGACGAGAAAATAAAATTACGTTGTGCCAAAAACATGCTGGTTTTAATTGTGATGATCCGATATACGTAAATGAAAATTTAACGCCTTATAATCACAAAATACTACAATCCGCCTTGAACTTAAAAAAAAATAACCAGATTAAAACTACATTTACTGAACGTGGACTCGTATTCGTAAGGAAGTTTGATTCGGAGGAACCAGTACTAATTGAATTTATTGAACAACTAAACCAGCTTTTTCGTTAGCCAAATGATGTATACTTTAATATTACTATCTTGCTATAATCCTAATTTTTTACCATTTTTTTATATAATTGTTTCTATTAATTTGTGCTTCGTTTAATTAATTCAATTTATTATTTTCTTAATTATATAATTTTTAATTTAAACATATGTTCAATCAAACTTAACTTATATGATTCAACTATTTTCTTATTAAACACTAAAATAAATCGTGTACAATTGAGCGTTGCTGTTGGTACGTATTTCTTTAATGATCCGTATGACTTTGTTACGTAATAATATAACATTTTCCAAAGACAGTACTGCAAATATGGTTAAAATATTGGCTAAACAAAAAAATTGTCTTAAAATTTGCCACATAAACGCACAGAGTCTCGCAAGGAAAATTGACGAGTTTCGGCACATTTTTGAAAATTCTGGTGTGGATATTGTATGTGTATCTGAAACCTGGTTTGACGAATCTATCACAGATACTTTGGTATCAGTAGACGGCTACAATCTTTATAGAGCTGACAGAGCAGATGGGTACGGAGGAGTAGGCATTTATGTCAGAAGTGGATTAATTAGCAAAGTTAAACGCAGAATTGGTAATGAAAATGATAAAGTAGAACATTTATTTTTAGAATTGTGTGCAGCTGGAGGCAAGATTCTTATTGGTAGTGTTTATAGACCAAATCGTAATATAGACCTTGGGAATTTCTATAAAATGTTGGCGGAAGATTTTATACCTTTTTATGATAATATTATATTAACTGGGGACTATAATTCAAACCTGCTGGAAAACTGTAGTATGGTCGAAAATATGAAATCTCTTGGTCTTACGCCCGTGAACACGCATATACCAACACATTTCACTACCGTTAACAACTCATTACTAGATTTATTCTTCGTCTCTGATGAAGCAAACACACTGATGTATGACCAACTATCTGCACCTGGTTTTTCTAAACACGACCTAATCTTTATAACCTATGATATTCCTTTAGAAGTTCCTAAGAAAACAATAGAATTCAGAGACTTCAAAAACACAAACTTCACTCAGTTGGAGGAAGCGTGTTGCCAAATCGATTGGAACTCGATATACTTTATGTTATCTGTAGATGATCAGCTGGCCTTCTTGGAACATCATGTCTCAGCCTTATATAATATTATTGTTCCGATCAAAGTAAAAACAATAAGCAAGCGACAAACACCATGGTTTACAGCGGAAATTAAAAAACTTATAGAAAATCGTGATAAAGCCTTTTTCCGATGGAAGCGGTTTAAAACAAACGCACTTCATGAACTTTATCGCACAACCAGAAAAATTGTCAATAAAAGCATAAGGAAAGCTAAGGCCACATACTATGCTGAAAAGTTTTCAACATCAATTAATGCAAAAAAAACATGGAAAACAATTAGAGAAATTGGGGTTGGAAAGAGGAAGGGTATAGAAGAAAATTTCATATCAAACCCTAATGAAATTAACGAGAATTTTATTAATATTCCAATGCCTCAAGCTGATCACTCATATTATGGCAACTATACCCCTAATTATGTCCCACAAACCCTTTTTTCATTTGACTGCGTTAGTCCCTTCGATGTACTTAAGAGCTGTCAATCTATAAAGTCTAATGCAATAGGAATTGACGGTATTCACCCTACTTTTCTAAAAATGCTGCTTCCCTTCCTTTTGCCGTATATCACGCACATTTTTAATAAAATAATTACGGTGAGTGATTTTCCCCAACGATGGAAACAAGCTAAGATCTTACCTGTACCAAAGTCGGCAACTGAATATCGGCCCATAGCTATATTACCATATCTGTCGAAGGCATTTGAACGGCTCCTTCATTGTCAAATAACGTCCTTCATAAATGATAATAACCTGCTTACCGACCGTCAATCTGGGTTTCGTGCCAAACACAGCTGTATTACAGCTTTAGCTGATGTAACAGAAGATATAAGGAGAGATATTGATGATGGCCGCGTGGTAATATTAGTGCTGTTAGACCATTCAAAAGCTTTCGATACGGTGGATCACACAGTTTTGCTACAAAAGCTTAAGAACATGATGCACTTTTCACCAACTTCTGTTGCACTTATGAAGTCTTACCTAGTAAATCGTTCGCAATGCATAGAAACTAATAAAATTGCATCGACGTTCCTTCCTGTGGTAAGAGGTGTACCACAGGGTTCTATTCTTGGTCCTCTCCTTTTCTCAATTTATGCTTCTGATCTACCTAAACAGTTAATTCACTGCAATATAAGAATGTATGCTGATGACGTACAGCTATATATTAGCAGCAAGAAAGAAAAAATTGAAGATTGCAGTAGAAATTTGAATGATGACTTAGAACGTGTTTCTCGTTGGGCAGCTGCAAATGGACTGAGTCTCAATCCACAAAAAACAAAGTGTATTTTGGTGCGTAACAGATTGACAAGAATCTCAGACAATCTAAACATATATATAAATGATCAACAAATCGAAATCGTTGAACGAGCAAAAAATTTGGGTGTTATCTTTAATAAAACATTGACTTGGTCAGACCATGTCGCTGCTGCCTGTGGTAAAACGTATTCGATGTTACGAACACTTTGGCCTACCCAATATTGTACACCAATTAATATACGCTTGTTACTTGTAAAGACATACTTAATACCAACACTACTATAGGCATGTGAAATATTTGCAAGTTGCGATACTAAAAGTAAGTCCAGGCTAAATATAACGTTTAACAATATCGCAAGATACGTTTACGGGCTCAGAAGGTTCGATCAAATTTCATCTTATTCAAAGCAAATTTTCGGTGTCAATTTTGATGACTTATTAAAAATAAGATGTCTTACTTTTTTACACAAAATAATTAGTAACCAGGGACCAGAATATCTTTATAACCGATTGCGTTTTAGTAGGCTTCGGAGAAATAACAATTTAATTCAATTTCGGCACCATACGTTGGTATCTGAATGGCAGTTTTTCATACATGCAGCACGTCTTTGGAATGGTTTACCTTCTACAATTAAAGGAATCAGCAACGGCTCAATTTTCAAAAAGAAAATTTTACAACATTACATTTAGAAAATTTTTATTATTTTTTTTTTTTTTTTTTTTTTTCTTTTTTACAATGCACATATACTAACTTGCTGTTAACAAATATATATTGAAAATTTTTACTGTATACTTTTTATTTGTTTTTTAAATTATATATGCCACTTATAAATATCTATTATTTGTATATAAATCAATATTTTATTTTTTATTAGTAATATTTAATATTGTCACACTAATGTTAAGTTGTATTGTAAATCAAACTCCAACTAACATATTTAAACCTGTTCTGTTTTGAAGATTTCATGTCTTGTTGAACAGGATACCAAATTTAAATAAATAAATAAATAAAATAAATAAAAAAAATAAAAAAAAAAAAAAAAAATAAATAGGTCCGGATGACGAGGGAGGGAGGAAGAGGAAGGGCGCGGTGCGGGTTAGGGGAATTGTTTTTTTGAGAAGTCGTGTACTCGAGAAATTGTTTTTCGAGAAATCGTATGCAGCAAGTTGTATTTTCGGGATATTTTTATTTTTTTTTGGGAGAAATCAAGAATTCAATATATGGGAAGTTGTAAACTAAAAATAGGGAAATTGTAATTTCGGGAAATTGTTTTTGGGAAATTGTAATTTCGGGAAATTGTTTTGGGAAATTGTTTTCGGGAAATTGTAATTTCGGGAACTTGTTTTCGGGGAATTGTTTTTTCGGGCAATTGTTTTCGGGAAATAACGGGTGATTTTTTTGAGGTTAGGATTTTCATGCATTAGTATTTGACAGATCACGTGGGATTTCAGACATGGTGTCAAAGAGAAAGATGCTCAGTATGCTTTGACATTTCATCATGAATAGACTTACTAACGAGCAACGCTTGCAAATCATTGAATTTTATTACCAAAATCAGTGTTCGGTTCGAAATGTGTTTCGCGCTTTACGTCCGATTTATGGTCTACATAATCGACCAAGTGAGCAAACAATTAATGCGATTGTGACCAAGTTTCGCACTCAGTTTACTTTATTGGACATTAAACCAACCACACGAATGCGTACAGTGCGTACAGAAGAGAATATTGCGTCTGTTTCTGAGAGTGTTACTGAAGACCGTGAAATGTCGATTCGTCGCCGTTCGCAGCAATTGGGTTTGTGTTATTCGACCACATGGAAGATTTTACGCAAAGATCTTGATGTAAAACCGTACAAAATACAGCTCGTGCAAGAACTGAAGCCGAACGATCTGCCACAACGTCTAATTTTCAGTGAATGGGCCCTAGAAAAGTTGGCAGAAAATCCGCTTTTTTATCGACAAATTTTGTTCAGCGATGAGGCTCATTTCTGGTTGAATGGCTTCATAAATAAGCAAAATTGCCGTATTTGGAGTGAAGAGCAACCAGAAGCCGTTCAAGAACTGCCCATGCATCCCGAAAAATGCACTGTTTGGTGTGGTTTGTACGCTGGTGGAATAATTGGACCGTATTTTTTCAAAGATGCTGTTGGACGCAACGTTACGGTGAATGGCGATCGCTATCGTTCGATGCTAACAAACTTTTTGTTGCCAAAAATGGAAGAACTGAACTTGGTTGACATGTGGTTTCAACAAGATGGCGCTACATGCCACACAGCTCGCGATTCTATGGCCATTTTGAGGGAAAACTTCGGAGAACAATTCATCTCAAGAAATGGACCGGTAAGTTGGCCACCAAGATCATGCGATTTGACGCCTTTAGACTATTTTTTGTGGGGCTACGTCAAGCCTAAAGTCTACAGAAATAAGCCAGCAACTATTCCAGCTTTGGAAGACAACATTTCCGAAGAAATTCGGGCTATTCCGGCCGAAATGCTCGAAAAAGTTGCCCAAAATTGGACTTTCCGAATGGACCACCTAAGACGCAGCCGCGGTCAACATTTAAATGAAATTATCTTCAAAAAGTAAATGTCATGGACCAATCTAACGTTTCAAATAAAGAACCGATGAGATTTTGCAAATTTTATGCGTTTTTTTTTAAAAAAAAGTTATCAAGCTCTTAAAAAATCACCCGTTAGTATTTGGGAAATTCTTTTCGGGAAATTGTTTTCGGGAAATTTTCCGAAGAGGATATGTATACTTAGTATCAGAGGCATGGCTTAATTCAAACATTTTTTCGTTTTAGCTGGTGTAGACATTGGTGTAGACGCACGCGCAGTAGAAAGATGTATTCTTGGAGGTGATTTCAATAGTAGGCATCGGAACTGGGGCTGCTTAAGAGTAAACTGTTGGTGAAATACTTTAAATGACAAACTTGCATCATATAACATCAATATTATTTATCCCTGTGAACAAATATATACCTGCTAGTGCCAGTAGACAGGGATTACGCTAGATTTTTGCTTAACTAATGTTCAAAATATAATTTCTTCCGCAGTTATTTAAAATAACCTTAGTTCTGAACAATAAATCTCACTAGTGAAGTTACCATTGCAAATTGGTTACGTGCAAATTGGTTAACTTTCCAGAGAAACTTTTTAACAAATACAAACATTCCCGATACTAGGGATATAACTTCTAATGAGCAAATCGATTTGGCGATAATACCATTTAAGAACCTTATAAATACCGCCATCGGTCTGGGCATTCCAAAAAACTTACCTTCGTTTCAACGAAAATCCCTACGAATGCATTTAAAAATTTACAAATAAATGCTTGTCGGCAATACTGGCAACGATATCCTAGCCTCACAGATTTGTCTGAGATGAAAATTCTCATAATAGTTTTTAGTGATAGAATCGATGATTGAATATTAATGAAGTTGTTATTTTTTAGGTGCGTGAGTGGACCTTATATTCTTTTCAATCAAAATCACCATATTTCCTATTGTTTACATAAATTATCACAGTTTTGTATTATTAAGGATTGAGCTATAATATTTAATCCATTTCAACTTAATTGAGGGGACAAGAATAAAACAAAATATTTCTATGTCTGCATTGTACAATACACGAGTAAAATAAGCCACATAATATAGACCTCACACATACAATCCGATAATTTGCTTATTCGATAGAAATTTTCTTTTACAATTTGAAAACAATTGATAAAAAGGTGCTGATCTAAGCCCACACAACACTCTATCCGTATCTCTAATTCCATTGTCTAAATGGATAAAAGGATATTACCAAGTGTTTTGTTATTTGTACAAAGTACAAGCAACAATCTACGTGCATGTGCACCGTATTATTCGAATAATATTATGTTACAAATTTCTGTCTGGTCTTTATAAACAATACTTATAGTATCGAGTAAAAAAAGTATATAAAGTTATATATGGACTTACGAACAAAACATTCAAGTTAAGGTTAAGCATATGTATTTTTTACGCATTTGAATATAATGGGAAATTTTTCCACAGTTAGCTGCAAATTAGGTATTAAAACTATTAACAAAAGATTAACTGAAACTTTAACAAAAAAAAAAAAAAAACAAAAAAAAACAGCAAAACATCTTAATAATTATCAATGCTATTCAATACTTCTTTAAACGTATTCTTTGGTATATAACATATTTGGGTTTCACTTATACAGAAGACAAATTTCAATTAAGTCGACGTTAGAGCGCACATTTGTATACGTTCTGAACATATATCAGAGTTATGATTCCGAAAAGAGTATTTTCCACACAGTAATAATTATCTTAAAACCAGTTGTGTCCACTTATTGACAAAAATCTAAAAAAATTTAAAAATCATTATCGATCCGGAATCAACTAACTAATGTATTCGTTAATCCATAAGATTTTATAAAATATACTGTATAGGAATATAACTACTTCAATTATCACATCCTTAGCCAGGTTCAGTTTGGGTAAAGAATAAAAAAATAAAAATAAAGTATTGGAAAATCAATAATTTTACTAAAAATGATGATTTCCCAAACTTTTAAATTAAGTTCATATTTAAATATATTATCCATTTTTGCAAAAATTGGGATGTTGTTCACTTTAAAGCGCTCTCACTTTTTCATTTTTTTTTTTTTTTTTTGCTTTATCGAAGTGTTCCATTAAAAGCTGGCCTTTGCAAAATAATGCGTTAGCGTTCTCGAATTTATCCCAGATTTTAGGAACGGAAGATGTACATATTTGGTTATAATATTTTAGGTAACGCTTTACAAAATTCAACATTACTTGCAAAATATTTGAATTTTTTGAATAAATTGTCTTTTACTAGTTTGGGGTCATATGTGACCCCAATTCCAAAAGGCTTAATAGGGTCACGTTATTTTTTCCGAAACCCTAGGCTATTGAAATATAAAATGTAACATTCAAAAGTAAAAAAGGAAGAATTTTTGATACAAAGTATTTAGAAAGCGCACATTTACAGAATATTTTACAAAAATCCCATTTTTCTCGAAATCCGGAAAAATAAAATTCTTGTCAAAAAAATTCTGGAGTAGGGATTTACTTCAATATTCTCACAGTTAATAAATAACATGTATTTAACAAAACCTTTAGGCGCCAGATCAATTTTTTTAAATTTTGTTTAAGAAAAATTTATAAAACATGAAAAAGGAGTTTTCAAAACTGATTCAAAAAAAATTTCCCATTTTCGGTCTCCATGCGCAATAGGTTAACAACGTGGTAATAAAACAATACTTCACATCTGATTACTTATAGGTATAGAGGCAAGTACAAAATTATGGGTTTAATCAATTTTTCAAAGTTGAAAAATATGCTATCAAATTTCATGACCTAGTTTTTTTGGCACAAAAGTGGTCTGGGGCATTTGCCATTTCTTGGCGAAGTTTTATTCGATTTTGAATTTTTAAAGCTTTTTGGAAAGATAATTTAATATTAATCCCGATTCTTATAATAGCTTGTCGGAGAATGAAATTTTCGCAAAATCTCAAAAAAGTCATATTTTCCAAATATAAACACACTTGAAATTTTCAATCGATTTCCGGCGCGACTTTATCCAATTGTCCCCAAACTTCACATATATTAGTATTATATTGAAAGATAACAAACTGGACCCCGCCAATCCCCAACCTCGCAATTTGAAATATGTCCATATAACTTAGGACCACTTTAGTGACATACATAGATACATAGACGGATGAACGGTCAAACGTCGCTAAACCGACTTGGTACTTCTGAGTCGATCGGTATAAGAAAAGATGGTTCTTTGCAGTACCGTGGTGTAGGGTATAACAAAATGCTTTAGACCAAGTGAGCCTTAGTTTTTGATTTCTGGTAATATTTCTTAAATTACTATTTCGAAAAATTAATCGTGAAATAAGTGTCATCCTAACGACATTGGAATTGATAATGAAATCTATACCACAAAACAATCTAAATGTCTTCGCTGTTGTTGTTCAGTCGATAGGATTATTAAAGAAATTAAAGCTGGCCAAGTGACTGGCTGGCTAAATAAATGTTTAGTTGGTTGATTGTCAGTTTGTTTGTTCGGTTTGACTAGTGAAATGTGAAACTTTATTGTCTGAGCTCTGTCTAACAATGAACCTAAAGAAAATAATCTATTGGAAAAGCCAAACAAAACACATAAAACAAGTAAAGGAGCATGTTGTAGCAACTACTCGGAACATGAATACAATGGTACAAACAACAATCATGTTCGCCTTCAAGCCTTGACAACTCAATAAATATGTTTTGTCTGGGAATTGGATTTAGTGATTAATTGTACTAAATCTTGAGACTAAAAACATGAAATGTACCTGCCCTCCATTTATTTATAGTCAACATTTTGCGTAGTTTCATTTTAATTTTTATATTTACCGTTTGAGATAATGTTGTAATTTAATACTTACAATACGTTTTCCACTCTTGTTACTACATCTGTTGGTGTTGTTAGCTGGTGGTAATGGAACGTTTTTTTTTTGTATTAATTTTTTAAAGATTATTCAAGCAGAAAATTACTTGAGAATTTAATTATTTGTCAAGTTGTTCTTAATGTAAATTGAAAGTAATTAAATATAACAATGTAGACAGTTTTTTTTCGAGACACATTTATGTATATACTCAGAGAGACTTAGTTTTTTTACAAACTACGATTTTAAATTAAAAGTAACATGGTTCTTCCGGTTTCTATTCTTTCCTACATTTTTTATTCTACATTTTTTAAGTAAATCACCATCACTGGTAGTAAAGCAAGCAAGGGCAACAACGAACCAGAGGATTAATTACCAGAGAATTTAATACTAGAATCCGGAATATTTATCGATTTCACTAGGAAACAATAAACACACTGAGTCACTGAAGTGTGAAGGGTTTTTAAGTTTTTTTTTTGGTACTAGATCCAAATTTTTTAGTTCATCGCTTGGTTGTGAGATCTTGTCGAAAATTACACTATTGATTTGTATTACTCGTTTTTAACATATATATAGATAGCTACAGTCGGTCGTGAGCAGCTATACGAGATGCTATACTCCTAACATGTGATTTTATACTGAGTTAATAATGGGAAAGAATATGAAAATGTTTACACCAAAGGTTTTTTGTGGGGACAAAATCGAAAAAACACCTATTTTGAAGAGTCACTTATTTTACAACCAAACAAGTAATAAAATTATAGTCGGTGTAGACCGAATAAACGATACCCCATATCATGCATTTAGAGACGCTATCTTATGTCCAACTAATTAGGTATAGAAAATAACCATAACCCAAATTTGAGTAGCATTACAATTAATTTTTTCATATGGGATGTTATATATATATGGGGAGAAGGTCGAAAATGGACCGATCCAAACCATATTTGATAAGGTCACTTATTTTTTACAAAAACATATACAAACCAAATTTAAGAAAAACCTGTGCAATATTTTTGTTTCTGAAAGAATTAGCTTCATATGAGTGCTATAGGATTTATTCTTAGACTACTGATAAATCTATATATATAAAATTCATTTTCTGTTTGTTTGTTTGTTTGTTTGTTTGTTTGACCGCTATACAAATTTTTATTTTTCAACGGATTTCCCTGAAATTTTGTACACACGATCTCTATACACCACGAAAGGTCGCCATATACTTTTTACTGGCCACGCCTACTTTTACGCCCACTTTTTATGTAAAATTGCTTTTTTGTTTTATTCATATTTGTTCACTATACAAATTTTTATTTGTTACCGGATTTCTCTGAAATTCGGTACACACGATCCCTGTACTCCACCTAAGGTCACCATATACTTCTTACCGGTCACGCCTACTTTTACGCCCACTTTTTATATACAATTCATTTTCCGCTTTTTGGTATATTTGTTCGCTATACAAATCTTTATTTGTTAACGATTTCCTCTGAAATTTGGTACACACGATCTGTGTACCACAGGGAAAGTCACCACATGCTTTTTATCGGCCACGCCTACTTTTGCGACCACTTTTTTAATTTTTTATGGGTTTCGCTCCAATTTACTGCACATTAGTCTCAAATCCCAGGCAAGGTCGTCATATACCTTTATCGGCCACGCCCACTTTTTTTAATTTTCTGTATACGCTTTTATTGTTTCTTCATATTTTAATTTTTCAATGGTTACTACTCTTGAGTTTACACCCATTATGAAATGAAGATTTTAAATCAACCTATTACACATTTTCCCGTCTTATCTTTTTTACTATATGAGTTGCAACACCCCAAAATTAGTGCAGATTTATTTCATAGGTTGACTACCGCTGCAGGATTATTCCGATTATAAATATTTGCAGCTCGCCTTTTTAAATACAATGGAAAACAAAATATTACATTTATTTCCATCTTGCCTTTTGGCTACATTGGAAAGCAACCTATTACAAATATTTCCATTTCATCTTTTTCACTATATAAATGAGTTGTAAAGGTGGAAAAATAACTATTTGCAATTGTGCCTTGCACATGAAAGCATAGCGCATAGGCCGTACTACCTCAAATGCAAAAAGGCTTAAACAAAACAGAACTCTGGAGAACCTGATCAGACCCAAATTCGTATCGAGTCTCAATGAGTTAGACAATCTGAGTCGAGAAATGCTCAAACACCTAAGCAAACCCAATAACTTCTTGAAGCCCAAAGGTCAAGACAAGCTTTGTAAGAGAAGCGGAAAAGCCTGAATCTACTCCAGGACCATCTCTTACGGTAGCAGGTATCAACTTAGAATCTCCCTGTTTTTCTCATAGACAATTATTTGTCGCCTGCTCCAGAGTTGGGAGCCAGCACAAGCCTTTCGTATATGCACCAGAAGGAAAAACCAGAATTGCTGTATATCCCCAAGCTCTATAATAACTAAAATTCGTAACTTTTAGACATAATACACTCAAAATAATCCATGCTAAGTTGTAGTGGTAAGCATGCGCTCAGCACTTATCCCCCAATGCACAAATTCCCCAAACATATGAACACAATCTCCATACTGCTCTCAATAAGTAGTTAAAATCTGTATTCTTTTCAATAGCATAATTTCGATACGCGAAAGCGGCGCGGCGCGATGCGCTCGCGGAACACAGCTGCGCTCAAATATCGGATGATCTGAAAAATAATATTTGGCAATTAAAATAGGTAACAAACGCGCGGAAGCGGCGCGCGGACGCGGACGCGACGCGCTCGCGAACACAGCTCAGCTAAAATATTCCAATGATCTGAAAAAAAATATTTTGGCGATTAAAATAAGTTGACAACTAAGCGGCAGCACGGGTGTAGCTGCCAAACGCGCGGAAGGGGCGCGCGGACGCAGACGCGACGCGCCCACGGAACACAGCTCAGCTAAAATATAGGAATGTTCTGAAAAATATATTTTGGGATTCAAATAAATTGACAAATGCGCGGCAGCACGGGTGTAGCTGCCAAACGCGCGGACGCGGACGCGGACGCGACTCGCTCGCGGGACACATCTCAGTGAAAAGTCTTATGATAAATGTTATCTACGTATGAGCAATAATTACTATACATATACTATAAGCAGTTGCTTAAAGCAACATTGCGGCACAATATTAAACGTCGCATCCATTTTCTGTTTTTCTTTGACGTGTCTGCTCAATGATGATCACTTAGTGAATAAAGTAATTAAATTTTTAAAAGTTCTGATTCCCTTAATTTGCAAACGATTCCGTTATATTTGATGTTTATAAAATAAATAAAATTCAAAAAAAAAAATTAAGGCGGTTTCGCTGCTTATTTTTGGAGTATTTTTGCTCTAGCGTCTTATAAAAAAAGTTCTAAATTAAAAAATCACAAAATTTTAAATTGAAATAAAACATGAATTTGTTCCCCCAAAAAACGTGAATATAGAGAATTTTTTCACCATGAAAAAATTCCCCAATCCCATAAAAATTTTTTGGGAGTAAGGTAATTTTTTTGAGGAATGGTTCATCGGGGACTAAGTTCTCAGCGCCTGGTAAGCATAGAGAACCATTTTTCAAGTCAAAGCTAGTGGATGTAATAAACAGCTAGTGGATGTAATAAACATATACATACCCAATTTGACTGAGATCTATATGATAATTTGGATGTTATGGCAATTTAAGTCGATCTCCTAGGGGTAATTTGTATGTTGGGTAGGTCTGAACATCAACCGATTTTCATTGATTTCAACAGAATTTATCATATGGCCAAGGGCAGCTTATATACTAAATTTCGTAAAAATATATTCATACTTCCGACCTGTAGTTTGATTACAAGGTTTATATGGTCACACAGACGGACGGACGGACATACGGATGGTCGGACATCGCACAATCCATTCAAAAAGTGATTCTGAGCCGATAGGTATAATAAAATATGGATCTAGCCCAAATATTTTTGGTAGTTCCAAACATCAGCGCAATGCCATTATGCCTTGATATAGGTTATAAAAACAGAAATAAACAAAATTTGAGAAAAAAATATTCAATATTTTCAATACGTAGAAGTGAAGATCGGGCACCAGATTTCAATGGTTGTAATAAACACACATCAACCGAATTTTACTAAAATCTATACGATAATCTGAATTTTTTTTGCAAATTAAGTCCATGTCATAGGGTCAGTGTTATGGCGCTAGGGCAGGACATATATCGAATTTCACCAATTCACTTGCGATCATCTAATGGCCAACAAGTTTGTCTAAATGTGTTACATGAAGTTCTCTCTAACTAAAAATTATCCTTTCAGAATCCTTTCTGATATGCTTTAAAAAATTCATTAAGCTGCTAATGATCTTAATTAGTCAATGTGTAATTGCATAACAGAATATAATTAGTAAAATAAAAAAAAATAAAAAATTACACGGACTAACAAGAATAAAATTATTTCTATCAGGCCAATTTAAAAGATTTAAAACCTGGAGTATATTTTTATACCCTATACCACTATGTGGTTTGGGTATAATGACTTTGTGCTGCTGTTTGTAACAACCAAAAATATTTGACCTAGACCCATCTTTAATTATACCGATCGAATCAGAATCACTTTCTGAGTTGATTTAACAATGTCCGTCCGTCCGTCCGTCTGTGTGTCCATGTAAAGCTTGTAATCAAACTGCAGGTCGCAAATATGAATATATTTTGATGAAATTTGGTATATAAGCTTTTATCGGCCATGGGATGAACGCTATTGAAATTGGTGAGAATCGGTCCATGTTCAGACCTAGCCCCCATACAAATTACCCCTGTGAAATCGACATAAATTGCCATAAGATCCAAATTGTCATATAGATCTTACTCAAATTGGGTTTGTATACGTTCATTACATCCATTAATGAGTAGTCCAAAAATGATCCCTTTGGCCCCATATAGAGCTGCTTCCCGATCTTCACTTAAATCTATTAAAAAATAAAAATATTACACTGATTCTTCTCAAATTTTGTTTGTATATATTTTCGCAAAATACAAGAGACTTTACCAACCATGGTCAGGATCTGTCCATTTTTGGACCTAGTCCCCATATAGATATATCATCCGATATGAACTTTTTCATATCTGCAGCCAAAAAAATTAATAAAAATCCCACTCAAATTTGGTTTTTGCTTATTTTCTATGTCCAGTTAGTTGGGCCTAGGAGATTCGGTTTCTAAACGCATGGTATAGGGTATCGTATAGTCGGTCTAGACCGACAATAATTTTCTTACTTGTTTTTTTTAATTTTATTTTTTCCTTTTTGTCTTGTGTGTCCGAAACTTTGCAGTGTAGTTATGCTCGAACTCTTGTTACAAAGAGACGTATTAGCAATTGCTTTCGTTGCCAGCCTAACATTAAACAGGGTATTGTGTTATAGCAGTGCATTTTGGTATTATTGTCAAAACAAAAACAATATTAATATAGTGAAAATAAAAACAAAATTTAAACAAACAATATTAAGCGCACACGAGGCTGTGACAATGTTAACGCTAAATGCGTTGGGAATATGAATAAAAGAACTAAAACTAATAACAACAATGCACAAAGTGCAACTAATTCAAATTATTTTTCGCCTCTTCAAACTGTCGAAGACGAGAATACAGATGATGAGATTATTGTGAATGAAACGAAAAAAGTTCATATTCCTCCCATTACCATTTTAAAATGCAAAACCGAGGAAGTTCATATTATTATGCAAAGTTAACAAATTTGTTGATTATTCCATCAGGTAAATTTCCATTGGTCACAAGCTGTTTCTCAAATCTAAAGCAGATTTTGATACTATTTATGCTGGACTTTCAAATAAGTACGAGTTTTTTACTTACGCCACCAAAAATGATAAACCATACAAATCTATTTTGTTTGGCCTTGATAAGCATGATCCATTGGTTATCAAACAGAAACTAATTGAAATGGGTCTCAAATGTTTAGACGTTAAACTAGTAGTTAAAAAAAAATCAAAACAACTTTGAGTATGTATTTTACGTTGTTTACTTCCAACGTCAAACAATCACTTTAAAGGAACTCAGGCAAAAATATTCAGTAATTGAATATTTAAAGGTTATATGGGAGTTCCAATGGGTCAATAAAACACAGACAACTTAATGCCAAAACTGCCAAATGTTTGGGCATGGCTCTAGTCGTTGCAAGGTTAAAACCTTTTGTGCTAACTGTACTGGACAACAAAAGACTTCTGACTGCAATGAAACTGAAGTCAAGTGTGCAAATTGTAACGAAAGCCATAAATCCACTTTCGATCAATGTATAAGTAAGATTAATTACGTCAATATTAGACAACGTTTACAGCAAGTATCAAGACATCGCATTCATGGAAATGTCAATCGCCCTACTAGAAGTAATTACAACAACAGTTATCCCGGCACATAGTGGCAACATGCACCTGCTCCAACTGGTATTTGGCAAGCTCAGAGAGGAGTTATCAACTACGGCAACAACACCGGCAGTAACATCCCTAGTAATATAAATACTCCTAATGAATTATTCTCTTTACAAGAGTTAAAAAGCCTAATATTAGAATTAGTAACTAATCTTAGGAATTGTAGAAATAAATTATTAGATCAATTTGAGGTAATCACTAACCTTGCATGTAATTTCTTATCTAATGTATAATGATATGAATATTATAACATTGAATGCCAGATGCATTCGTCATAAAAGCATCGAACTTTTTAAATTTTTAATAATTTCTAATATTCATATTTGCTTAGTTACTGAAACAGGTCTTAATTCGAATATATCTATTAGGCACAATGAATTTTACGTTTATAGAAACGATAGGATTAATGCCAGAGGAGGTGGTGTAGCCGTTATAATAAAAAAAAATGTACCACAACAACTTTTACCTATTGTTAACACTGATGTTATTGAAAACATTGGCATCACAATTTTCACAAACACAGATTGTATAAACATTTACGCATGCTACTTCCCTGGTGGCTTAGCGGGGATAGATGGTACAAGAAAACGACAATTTGCATCATTTGCAATTGGCATCACAATTTTCACAAATACAGATTGTATAAACATTTACGCATGCTACTTCCCTGGTGACTTAGCGGGGATAGATGGTACAAGAAAACGACAATTTGCATCTGATATTCATAAATTGAGCTCAAACAATAATTATCTGTTAGGTGGTGATTTTATTTGTAGACACCAATCATGGGGCTATACAAGAGCTAATTGTTGGGGAAATATGTTGCATGAAAAACTTGACTCGTATAATATTGATATTATATATCCATGCGATCATACTTACATACCCGCAAGTGCTGGTAGGCAGGGTTCTACGCTTGATCTGTTTCTAACTAATATTGTTGATTCATTTTCTCCCGCAGAATTCATAAATGACTTAAGCTCCGACCATTTACCCGTAAAAATTTCTTTAAGAAGGAATTATAATAATTCAGCAATGATTAAATTTGATTTTAATAAGGCAAACTGGAGCCAATATTCAAATTTTTTAAACAGACATTTAGTTATCCCAGACATTAATAATATTGTTTCTAATGGACATATCAATCAAATACTATCAAATTTTAAAAATGTTCTAAATAATGCGATTACTCTTTGTGTATCTAAGAAACGACCTTCACATGTGGGGAACTCAATTCCTAATTATGTTAAACATTTTATTCAACAAAGAAACTATTATCGACGTAACTGGCAACGGCACAGGAATTTGCACGATTTTTATGAAATGAAAATACTAAAGCTAAGAATTCTGAAGAAATAGCTAAGTTCAAGAATTATTCATGGAATAGCTTACTGTCTACTTTAGATAAAGACTCCTCAACTTTCTGGAACGTAACAAAAATATTAAGGAAGAAATCAAATAATATTCCCATCCTGAAACAAAATGGAATTCGTTATACCACAAACTCCGAGAAATGTGAATTATTTGCGCAAACATTTGCTTTAAACCATTCGATTTCTGCTAATCTTGGTGATCCTGTCACAACATCACAAGTAAACGAATCGATTAGGTTATTAAATACAAATTCAAACCATCTAGAAATTTTACAAACAAATATTTCAGAAATCTCTAGAATAATGAAATCATTAAAAAACAAAAAGTCGCCTGGAATTGATGGCATTAACAATAGGTGCCTTAAAGCACTTCCATTTAAAGGTATCAAGTTTATGACAATTTTTATAAACTCTTGCCTTAAACTTTGTTATTTTCTACAAGACTTTAAAGAGACCACAGTTATCCCAATTAAAAATCCTAGTAAACCATCAGAGTGTCCATCTTCTTACCGTCCCATTAGCTTATTATCTTCAGTAAGTAAAATCCTTGAAAAGTACTGAAAAATAAATTAACAGATTTCATGGAAACCAATAACATTATTCCACCTCAACAGTTTGGAGTTCGAAGGGAACATAATACAGTCCACCCTCTCATTAGGATTAGTAACTTAGTTAAAACGAACTTTGACCACCAAAAATCCACCGGCATGGTATTACTTGACGTCAAAGCTGCTTTTGATATGTATGGCATGACGGCCTCATTTTTAAAATGGAGAATCTTAATTTCCATATTCACTTAATAAAGATAATTCATAGTTTCCTTTCATGTCGTAATTTTAAAGTACATATTGGTTCAACATGTTCCGAGCGTACTGTTATTAACGCAGGTTGTCCCCAAGGTTCATGTTTATCACCTATATTGTACAACTTGTATACAGCTGACTTTCCGCAGTTAGATTATTGCATGAAGTCAATCTTTGCTGATGATACAGCGGTCCTAAGCTCTGAAATACATTCCGCAGCTAATCTACAAAGAGCGTTAACTGAGCTATTATCTTATTTCAGAAAATGGAAAATAATATTAAATGGCGATAAAACAAGGGCAATATATTTTACTAGAAAAATTTAAGCATGTTATCTGCCACAAGCAAATATTAATTTTGATAACTACTCCATACAGTGGGATAAAAATGTCAAATATTTAGGCATACTACTCGACCCCAAACTAAAATGTAAGGACCACAAACCTTATATAATAAATAAGGTAAACATTTTAATCCGAATCCTATATCCGTTTTTAAATCGGAACTCTCGTCTTAGTATTGATAACAAAAAATTAATTTTTAAATCAATTTTCCATGCTGTCATGTTCTATGCGGCTCCAGTGTGGTCCACTAGTGCAAGTTGTCATGTCAAGAAACTTCAAATATCCCAAAACAAATTATTAAAATTAATTTACAACCTCCCATGGTTCTTTTCTACTGAAAGACTTCATGCTCTTGCGGATTTAGAATTAGTCTCAGGAAAAATAATGAGACTCACTCATAACTTCAATATCAGATGCTTAAATTCTGAATATGTTCATATTAATGATTTAGCATCATATTAGGTAGTTTAAGTAGTATTAGTGTGTTTTTATTAAAAAAATTAAAAAGTCAAATAGGTTTTCATAAGTTTTTCCTCCAATAAAATGATGTATGTTTTAAAATTTTGTAAATTACAACTAATTTTTAAGTTGAAAAAGAAGCATCTTGATCTCTGTTAAAACAATTATATATAAATGAAATGTTAATATTATAAATGTTAATAATAAATTGAATTGAAATTGAAACTTTGCAGTGCATTTTAAATATCTACTTCTCTCTATTTACTTAATATAATCTTAGTGCTTCCTTTATTCCTATCCCAATATTTTGGAAGTATTTTAAAAACTGCCTAGGCGAAGGAATATATGATTTGTACCCTTGACCTCAGTTGCCTTCATTAATTGTTGTTGGGTGTACTGGGACGCTAAATCATCAGCTTTGTATCATTTACTACGATCTATGCAATCATCGAATTGCTTAAATGGCCTTTGGTTCTACGTGAACAATTAGGTTGATCATAAAAAAATTTGTTATGATATTCGCAATAAATTAATTTTGTTTCAAAATTGCTTTTAAGCCAAGCATCATTAGACTTTAAAAAATACGTTTGTAAAAGTGACTAAGAAATCGCTTCTGAATTGCATTTCTCAGTATTTCGATTTCATTAATTGTAGGCACCAGGTTTTTGCTTCTATAAAATCTTTTAAAAAATCACCAATAATTAAACAGAAAATTAAATCATCTATAATATTAATAGGCAAAGCGATTTCGAGTGCCAGATATAAAATTTTTTGTAACAAACCGATTGTGACCAAACATACCTCATCTGAATGGTTTTCTTTTTTCTGTCCACATTCTTTTTGGAGTAATGCTCATTTAATGTTGCTACTAACACATACTGTGTGTGTTTATTATAAATATCAAAAGCCCTGTTTTGAAATTGATTAGTATACCTTTAAGCTCTTATAATATTATTTTTTTACATTCCCATTTTATCGCTTGTGTGTTCAACAAATATTTATAATGAAATTTAATGAATTTAATTACAAAGTATTGAATTATGAATTGGCTAATATTGATTGGCATATTTTTAGGCTTCTATAAAATAATTTATTAAATTTAAAAAAAAAATCTTAGAATTTGCACTCGAATTTCGAGGGCTGGGCTCTGCTAGTTTAAATAATTATATTTGTCAATTTTATTATACAATTGCTTTGCCAAATTTTATAAATAATTGCATGAAACTCTCATCAGTTTTCATTTTATAATATTAAAGTGACTTCACTAGGTATTTTAAGACAAAATATTATTTTTACTAAAAATCTGTGCAATATTTTTGTTTTTTGAGTGAAGATCGGTAATTAGTTTCATGGGGGCTATTACTAAGAATTGTCCTATGGGGTTATTTTTGCACTACTGACAAATGCATGTAATAAATGTACACAAACCCAATTTGACCGTGATCTATGCAATAATTTTGATATTACAGCAATTTAAGTCGATCTCATAGGGGCCATTTGTATGGGGAGTAGGTCTGAACATGAATCTTTATCAACCAATTTTAATAGCGTTCATCCTATAGCGATGTAAGCTCATATACCTAATTTCATCAAATTATATTCATATTTGCGACCTGACGAATGGATGGACGGACAGATGGACATCGCTAAATCGACTCAGAAAGTGATTTTGAGTCGCTCGGAATAATAAAAGATGGGTCTAGGTCAAATATTTTTAGTACTTACAAACATCTGCACAATATCCATTATACCCTAACCACATATTTATGGTAGTTACAAACATTAACACCAAATCGTGGTACATACTCATATATAAACAAGTAGGAAAAGTATAGTGGGTCTAGACCGACTAGTGATTCTGTGTCGATAGGTACAACAAAAGATGGGTCTAGGTCAAATATTTTTGGTAATTACAAACAGCAGCACAAAGTCATTATACCCAAACCACATTGTGGAATAGGGTATAAATATGCTGAATCATGAATTGGTCATTGCAGAATTAATAATAATTTTAATATTTAATATCCTAACTCTTAAAGAATGCAATTATTGATTCAACTGTGTACGTTCTTGCTTTGCGTCGATTAATATATATATTGAAAATTCACAACATATTTGCCTGGAATATAAATAGAACTACGTAGTTGCATAGTTTATTGAAACTAACTTAATTTAAATTACAATGGCACAGAGTGTGGTAACATTCTTATGTATGTATAGTTCTACATGTTTACAAATGTTTATATACATTAGGATGGACCTATATGAGAGTTTATCGATCAGGCCGATCAATCATCATCAGGGCAGGCACGAAAAAATTATTGAAAAATTACATTAAAAAACAAGTAAGAAAATTATAGTCGGTCTAGCCCGACTATACGGTACCCTCTACCATGGTTTAGAGACCCTATCTCTTCGGTCCAACTAATTGGATATAGCAAATAAGCAAAAACAAATTAGAGTGGCATTTTTATTAATTTTTTTCGTTTCAAATATGAAAAAGTTCATATCGGATACTATATTTATATGGGGACTAGGTCAAAAAATGGACGAATCCTGACCAAATTTGGTAAAGTCACTTATACTTTGAAAAAATATATACAGACCAAATTTGAGAAAAATCTGTGCAATATTTTTGTTTTTTGATAGATTTAAGTAAAGATCGGGAAGCAGCTCTATATGGGGCCTATGACTAAAAATTTTCCTAAAGGGGTTATTTTTGAACTACTGATTAGTGGATGTAATAAACACATACAAACCCAATTTGACTGAGATCTATATAATTTGGAACTTATGGCAATTTATATCGATTTCATAGGGGTCAGTTGTATGGTGACTAGGTCTGAACATGGACCGATTCTCACCAGTTTCAACAGCATTCATGCCATGGCCGATGAAAGCTCATATGCCAAATTTCATCAAAATATATTCATATTTGCGACCTGTAGTTTGATTATAAGGTTTACATGGACACACAGACGGACGGACGGACGGACATTGCTACTTCGACTCAAAAAGTGATTCAGAGTCGATCGGTATAATTAAAGATGGGTCTAGGACGAATATTTTTGGTTGTTACGAACAGCACCACAAAGTCATTATACCCAAACCACATAGTGGTATAGGGTATAAAAATTGTCAAAATTTTATATTTTATTAAAACTATTATTTTTCAAAATATCGCATTGTTCACTCTACTTTAACTAAATTTTCCACTATTTCTAATACTATTCGTCTCAGATAAACTAGTACTCGAGCTGAACGAGTAGCTCGAGTAGTAAAAATTGAAACTTTTCATGCTTGGAAGCATGTTAAATGATATATATATATATGTCTTCCGATCGGGATGAAATTTGCACCAAGGTTAGTCCTATTGGACAGTAGTTTAGACAAAATTTTTCAATAAGATCGGTCCAGATCTCTCTGAGTTAGAGGGGATCAAAATTTGACATTTTGGCCAAACAGGTGTTTTTCTCATCCATGTAACTTATTACCTATTGTTCTTAGAAAATTTTCTCCTAAAGAGTTTAGATAGCTATTTATTCAATATTTCGGAAAAAAATACTTAAAAAAAAAAAAAAAAAATTTGTAGACTTTTTTTTTGCTAAATTAAAGCATTTTTTGCCTTTTTTTCAAAAAGGGCATTTTATTTTTTTTTTTTTTTTTTTTCATAAGAAAGCTTAGGATTTTTCCTTTAAGAGCTTTTTGGTCGCTTAGTGGGATGGGAGTGGGATATCTATCAAAATAAATGTTTTGTAACTCAAGACAACGGTTTTTCAATTTTTCACAAATGCACTATTTTGAATTTTTTCCTATTTGTGTCTAAAACTTACAAATAAAACCTATACTGAGAAACTAGACAAACTAAGGTTTCCGAAGGTATGTAACATACCTTCATAACATAACAGAAGAGAATGGTTATCTGTAACCTGATAGAGTTATTTGCACATTTCAATCCGAACACGAGGATGTTAGAATTGGCTTCACGAAATTAACCCAAATGAGGCCAAAACATTGCGTTTTGGCAGAAAGCAGCGGAACTCATACAGTATGCGTTTGCATTTACCATGAAAATCTTAAACTGATGTTGAACGAAATCTACTTAAAGTATTTAATAGATGATTCGGCAGAAGATTTACACGATTACCGCGATTGCCTTAAATTGACTATGTGTCCTAATGAAACAACTTCTTGCCACTTAGGTGAATGTACCACTTGCCCGAAAACCAGATTCATCAAAGAAAAATTAATCAACTCTTTACATCGAGAATATATAGAGGAGGTCAAATTTGATTCTTGGATTCAGACTGACAGATGCACATTGAAAACAATCATTTTAAATGTGGATGATTTTGTGGAAGAAATGTGTACAGGATTGCTAAACTTGAGAAACCATGACTTTTTAGTCCAAGAGCAATGGTCATTCTTCAAGGATTTGAAGATACATTTGAAGTCTGGTGAATTCTATAAATATGAAAACTATAAATATGTTTTTCAGGATGCCATACAAGCATTCCACTTCAATAACAACCAAGCAACTCTACTCACAGTAGTTATTTACTACATGAAAGATGAAAAACTGGAACACAAAAGTATGGCAATCATATCCGACGATTTAAAACATGATACCGTTGCAGTTTATGAGTACAAGAAGAGAATACTAAAATTTCTAAAATCTAAATTTACAGTAAAGTATACTACGTTTCGGACGGAGCTCGTCAACATTTTAAAAACAAAAGTAGCTTGGCAAATCTTATGGCCCATGAAAAAGATTTTGGAATGCCAGCTGAGTGGCATTTTCATCCTACTGCTCATGGTAAAGGAGCATGTGATGGTATTGGAGCAAACCTTAAAAAGAAATGCAGGGAAGTATAGCCTCCAGTGCTCTCATCAAGATCGCATCTCAGATGCGATCGCTTTATTCCATTGGGCAAAGAATTATTGTAAAGAAACTAAAATAGTTTTTATTAGCAAGGAGGATCATCAGGAAACACTGAAGAGCAGATTCGATGCTGCGGTAACAATCGATGGCACCGCTGAATACCATGCTTTTATACCGCTTGTCGATGGAAGACTCAAGTTGAAAAAGTTTTCTGCCTCTATTCAATGCGATTTCTTTCCAAAGACAACAAATAAACCAGCAGCGAAATCAACAGCTGAACCTAGTAACGCCAAGAAAGGATTGACAAAAAAACGCAGTAAATAAAGGCGACAAAAAAGCTGAATGAAGGACTGGGTATTTAAAAATTTACAAGACTTAAATACTTCATCAGCTACAATAAATTAAGTATAAAAAAGGTTATGATATAAATGGATATAATGCAATTCAGATTAAATTTTAATAAATTATTTATCTTTTTATTTTTAATATTATTATCATTACACATTAATTTAATTATTATTAAAAATAAATAAAAAATAATAATTTTTAAACGTTTCTATAGAAAAAAAGCGATTTTTTTTCCTGAGGTTAACATATTCTGGGTATTACAGTATCGACGGTATAAAATTTTAGTTAGGTATGTTATATACCTTCGGAAAGTTAATTTGTCTAGTTTCTCAGTAAGTTTTATTTGTAAGGTTTTAGACACAAATAGGAAAAAATTCAAAATAGTGCATTTGTGAAAAATTGAAAAACCGTTGTCTTGAGTTACAAAACATTTATTTTGATAGATATCACACTCCCATCCCACTAAGCGACCAAAAAGCTCTTAAAGGAAAAATCCTAAGCTTTCTTATGAAAAAAAAATGCCCTTTTTGAAAAAAAGGCAAAAAATGCTTTAATTTAGCAAAAAAAAAAGTCTACAAATTTTTTTTTTTTTTTTAAGTATTTTTTTCCGAAATATTGAATAATTAGCTATCTAAACTCTTCAGGAGAAAATTATCGAAGAACAATAGGTAATAAGTTACATGGATGAGAAGAAACACCTGTTTGGCCAAAATGTCAAATTTTGATCCCCTCTAACTCAGAGAGATCTGGACCGATCTTGTTGAAAAATTGTGTCTAAACTACTATCCAATAGGACTAACCTTGGTGCAAATTTCATCCCGATCGGAAGACATCGGTTTCAAAAGTTGGTGCACTTGACATGAAATCCCCCATATATATATATATATATATATATATATAAGTATTTAGTATAACAAATGTATACTTTTTGGAATCGCAGAAGTGCCACGAATACCGTCCCTTACCCATTAAAAACCAAGACCATTGAAAATTAATTTTTTTTTTAATTGTAATAATAACTAATAATCGATGTATCGAAATTGTGGTGATCTTCACTTCCCACAATATCAAGAGGGCTGTTAAAATTGTTAAGACGTTTGCCATACACTTTTAACGTTTTGATGGCATGAAATTTCATTTTAACGTAAAGAAATTTTTCTACTCACCTAACGTTGTCCAAAATATTATTTTTCTGTAAATTTTTATAAAATGTACAGACAGACACTCACTTTGCTTCACAAAACTATAAACAAAACTTGTGCTTGGATCAAAAAATGTTTTACTCTACGCAGCTCAATTGCTGCTGAATTAGCTAATATTCACAAAAGTTATACAGCATTATAAAAATGAGATATATAAGAAAGTAACGGTATTATATTTTTAAATTTTTATACCCTATTCCACTATGTGGTCAGGATATAATGACTTTTTGCTGATGTTTGTAACTACCAAAAATATTTAACCTAGACCCAACTTTTATTATATTGAACAACTCAGAATCACTTTCTGAGGCGAATTAGCGAGTCCGTCCGGCCGTTCGTCCGTCTGTACGTCAATGTAAACTTTGTAATCAAACTAGAGGTCGCAAATATGAATATATATTGACGAAATTTAGCATATAAGCTCCAATCGGCCATAGAATAGACGATTGAAATTGGTGAAAATCGGTTCATGTTCAGCCCTAGTTCGTATACAAATGACCCCTATGAGATCGACCAGAATTGCCCTAATATCCGAAGGCAAAAAATTAATAACAATGCCACCCATATTTGTTTATACTTATTTTCTATATCTGATAAGTTAGACCCAAGAGATAGGGTCTCTAAAGGCATGGTGTAGGGTACCGTGTAGTCGGCCTAAACAAACTATAATTTTCGTCGGTAATACTTAAATAAAATTTCCAAATAAATAACATAAATTTTCGGACCCCAGATTCCTTCGGCTTCCGAAATATGACGTCATAAAAGATATGAAAAATGTTAAAAACTCATAAAAGTGTGCTTACTAAAGGGGATAGAACTTTTGAAGATAATTTAGTTTTTATACCCTATACCACTATGTGGTTTGGGTATAATGACTTTGTGCTGCTGTTTGTAACAACCAAAAAGATTTGACCTAGATCCATCTTTAATTATACCGATCGAATCAGAATCACTTTCTGAGTTGATTTAACAATGTCCGTCCGTCCGTCCGTCCGTCTGTGTGTCCATGTAAAGCTTGTAATCAAACTGCAGGTCGCAAATATGAATATATTTTGATGAAATTTGGTATAAAAGCTTTCGTCGGCCATGGGATGAACGCTGTTGAAATTGGTGAGAATCGGTCCATGTTCAGACCTAGCCCCCATACAAATTACCCATATGAAATCGACATAAATTGCCATAAGATCCAAATTGTCATATAGATCTTACTCAAATTGGGTTTTGTATGCGTTCATTACATCCACTAATGAGTAGTCCAAAAATGATCCCTTTGACCCCATATAGAGCTGCTTCCCGATCTTCACTTATATCTATTAAAAAACAAAAATATTGCACTGACTCTTCTCAAATTTTGTTTGTATATATTCTTGCAAAATACAAGAGACTTTTCCAAACATGATCAGGATCGGTCCATTTTTGAACCTAGTCCCTTTATAGATATAGCATCCGATATGAACTTTTTCATATCTGTAGCCAAAAAAATTATCCTACTCAAATTTGGTTTTTGCTTATTTTCAATGTCCAGTTAGTTGGGCCTAAGAGATAGGGTTTCTAAACGCATGGTATAGGGTATCGTATAGTCGGTCTAGACCGACTATAATTTTCTTACTTGTTTTGGTATCGTTTTAAAGGTGTGAAAGTGCATCCTTTAAAATTATATGCATATTGTGTTTTTTTAAGAAAAGGTCAAAGGTCATTTTTTGAGTAGAAAGGTCCATATCTGCAAAATTATATTTTTTAAAATTCTTAAAAAAATACATGTCAAGTACTAGACACTCTTTTACATTTGCAGAAAATTTAAAGGTGGAGCCTCGATTAGTGTCAGAGTTATAGACCAGAACGTGGTCTTAAGTATGTTTTGTGTTCATACTCAATTGATTGTTTGTTTTGTACAGGCTGAAGTATGTATGCGCACACTTTCTGTTTCGATTGTTGTTGCAGTTTTTTTTTTTTAATAAATCTACACGTGCAAGTGGAAAAAATCCCACATGTGTAACCTTTCTCTTTCTATCATCATACGAAACTTTTATTGTTGTTGCAAAAATACAGTTATTTTTTTTTTTTGCATAGGTAGATACATACATGAATTTTAAGCTTAAAGAATATATTGTTGCATTATTTGGACAGTTCGATTTCAGCACGTGACCTAGAAAGAAAAGCCAAATCAAACAAAATTAAAAATTGTTATATAAAAAACTCGCAAAATTATTAGTTTCAAAAATTTAAATAATTGTGATCTGTGTTTAAAATGTCACATAAAAAATGTATTGTTGCAACCCTTTCGCAAAAGTGGGACATAAATAAATATCATTAGGACTAAGAAGAGCTCTAGAGTGGATGACTGTCATATGTAAAAATATTTCAACATCAAATAGAATATGCCATTCATGTAGACTTAGATTATGATGACTACAAAGAGAAAACATTTTACATTCAGAAGAAGAAATAGACTATGAAGAGATAGATTCAGTTGAAGGCTTGGAGGAAAATGAATCGTTGTCTAAAGACAAAGCTGTAGTGATTCAAGAAATTAAATTAAACCAGACGCTACCATATCTTGAAGAATCTCCAATTTCATCCAGAAAAATGTTATTTAAAAAGTACAGAAGCAACAAGTTTCAAAATGTTAGCACCACAATCAAAAAAATATTTTTCCCGATTTGACACCTTCAACATCGCACCAATGCCCGGAATCAGAAATAATAGCACAATTAAAAGAAAAATTTAAAACATTTACGAAAAATAGCGAGAAAATGCGATTACCTACTATTTTGCCTAAAAGCTGGTCTATTCTCAAGATGGTAGAGGCATTCCACATATCAAACACGTGAAGTGAAAAAACTTGTCGATGTCAAAGGTATATTAAGTACCCCGAATGAAAAGCTGGGCAAATCTTTACCGAGTGAAATTGCTGATACAGTTAAAGAGTTTTATGAATGCGATGACATCAGCCGTTGTATGCCCGGAATTAAAGATTTTGTGTCCATTACAGAAAATGGAATAAAAGTTCGTAAAAAAAAAATGGCTTTTGCTAGGGAACTTATGGGAAATGTATGCCATGTTTCGAGAATGACATGGGGAACACAAAATAGGTCTATCTAAATTTTGTGAGCTCAGACCAAAAAACGTAATGCTAGTCAACGCATGTGGCACCCATAATGTATCGTCTGTATAAAACACCAGAACGTTAAATTAATGCTTCACTCTATTAATTTAAAAAAATTAACAAAAAAAACTTAAAATATTATGAAATGGAATCATACAAAGACTGTTTTAAAAAAATTGTGTGCTCGTCAGAATCTTCATACTGCTATATTGGAAAGTGTAAATTTTGTCCTGGAACAGATAATTTAATGATACACTTCGTCAATTATTCGAAGAAAATAACATTGATGAAATAAAGTATAAACAATGGATAAGTACTGATAGAGACAAATTGGAAACGATGATCCAACCAACCGATGGTTTTTTAGATTTATTCTTTGAAAAATTAAAAAAATTACTTCCACATTCTTTAATATCAAAACAACAGAATGCCTTTTTAACATACCAAAAATCATCTTTAAAAGAAAACGAATATGAATTATATTATTGTTTTGTTCAATACTGACTATTTTTGTACTACTTTTTAAATTTACATTACAAATTTGAACTGAAAGCTTTAAACAGTATTATTTTAAAAAAATTAATTGAATTATTTCAATGTTTTGTTCAATATTTTGTAACAAAAAAATAAATGAAAACTGTAATGTCTTCTTCAATAATACAATATAAATACATTTAGAATAATAAGCCTTAATGTCATATTAAAAAACCAACACAAAAGGTTTGTCTTGTATGAACACAAAACATACTTAATACCACGTTCTGGTCTATAACTCTGACACCACTCGAGGCTCCACCTTCAAATTTTCTGCAAATGTAGAAGAGTGTCTAGTACTTGACATGTATTTTTTTAAGAATTTTAAAAAATATACTTTTTCAGGTATGGACCTTTGAACTCAAGACCCCAAAAAATTACCTTTGTCCTTTTCTTAAAAAAAACAATATGCATATAATTTTAAAGGATGAACTTTCACCTTTAAAACGATACCAAAAAAAACTAAATTATCTTGCATAGTTCAAAAGTTCTATCGCTTTTTGTAAGGACACTTTTATGATTTTTTAAAATTTTTTACAAATTGTATGACGTCATATTTCGGAACCCGAAAGAATCTGGGGTCAAATTTTTTTTTGTTTAATTATACTCTTATAGTGTATGACATTTGTGTTGAATTTCATTGAAATCGGAGGTGACGATGGCGAAAATGGAATTTTTTCGTGATGGTTTGACATGTTTTAACTCATGTGGATTCCGAGCCATGTGGGCATTGTTGGAAACTAAGCAGCGGACAAATTCAAAATATCGCCAGTTATGCACCACTTTTAACATTCCAGACTCATGACGCCAAAGACTTCGCAAATCAACAAACACCTCGTTTAAAAAAAAAAAACGGCTACTCAAGTTACATTTGTCGCTACAAAACAAAAAAAACCCTACAGGGAATAAAATAATGTATCCCCCATCATACTCACGCAAAGAAATGGTACTATATTCAAGATTGCGACTCGGATACTCATCAGTTTTTATTAAACAAAGAAGACGTTCCTTACGCAATCAGTCGTATCCTCACGTTTTGTCAAAAATATTACCACGAGAGATTATCAATATGTAATACAACATCTAGTTCATTGCTTAACAAGTAAGAAAATTATAGTCGGTCTAGACCGACTATATGATACCCTATACCATGATTTAGAGACCCTATCTTTCGGTCCAACTACTTCGATATAGAAAATAAGCATAAACCAAATTTGAGGATTTTTATTAATTTTTTTGGCTGCAGATATGAAAAAGTTCATATCGGATGCTATATCTATAAAGGGACTAGGTCCAAAAATGGACCGATCCTGCTAATGTTTGGTAAAGTCTCTTGTATTTTGCAAAAATATGTACAAACAAAATTTGAGAAGAATCAGTGCAATATTTTTGTTTTTTAATAGATTTAAGTGAAGATCGGGAAGCAGCTCTATATGGGGTCAAAGGGATCATTTTTGGACTACTCATTAGTGGATGTAATGAACGCATACAAACCCAATTTGAGTAAGATCTATATGACAATTTGGATCTTATGGCAATTTATGTCGATTTCATATGGGTAATTTGTATGGGGGCTAGGTCTGAACTCGGACCAATTCTCACCAATTTCAATAGCGTTCATCCCATGGCCGCTAAAAGCTTACATACCAAATTTCATCAAAATATATTCATATTTGCGACCTGCAGTTTGATTACAAGCTTTACATGGACACACAGACGGACGGACGGACGGACGGACGGACATTGTTAAATCAACTCAGAAAGTGATTCTGATTCGATCGGTATAATTAAAGATGGGTCTAGGTCAAATATTTTTGGTTGTTACAAACAGCAGCACAAAGCCATTATACCCAAACCACATAGTGGTATAGGGTATAAAAATAGCAATCAGCATAATATTACCAAGATCTGCTTTTTTGTGAAAAATTTTAAAGTATTAAATTTAATGTAATTTATAAAAAAAAAAAATGAATTCTCAGAGTCGAAGGACTTCGTGCTCGAAATTTATAATATTAATAGGCTATGCGATTTCTTGTGACCGATGTTTTGTTCTACTATTTTATCCCGATTTCGACCAAACGTATATTATTTGAAAGGTATTACTTTTTAGCCATTTTGCAGATTTACAGATTTTTAAATTTTTTCCCTTATTTTGAGTAAATTGAATTTAAACTTGCTACCAACACATACATAAAATTATACAATGCTATGTGTGTGTTTACTAAATTTGTTAATTTAATGGCTACAATTGATTAGCATACCTTCAAGATCTTTATTTAATGAAAAATAAAATTTCCTATAATTTGCACTCGAATTTCGAGGGCTGGAATCTGCTAGTTGCTATTAATATTGTATATTATGAAATATCATTTATTGTATTATAAAATTCTAATAAAGTAAAAAAAAAATAATCTATAACAATCTGATAAAAATAAGTCGAAATAATGGAAAAATTATAGACAGTTGCCAAAATAACAAGATATATCAATTGTTTTCATACGATATGATTTGGCTATTATATCGGTAATCGATTATATTCATAGATTACTTATTTCAATAAAAGCAGTTCCGGCCAGAAAATAAAAATTCAAAGCATTCCGGTAGTAATTGCGCTATTGGCGAATTACTACTCGATAAATATTTATTTGTTAAGATTCTTTAATTTATGTTTGTTTTAAAAAGATTTTTTACATATAAAATCTGAAAATAACCCATACAACGTAACTCCACCCTAATATGCATACCATGATTTTAGAATTCCGAATAATTACAATGTCATATTCAAATTTAATACAGAAATAATGTGGGAGCTGTTAAAGAATGCAAATTTTTACCAATATAGACATTCATAATTCAATTCAAACGTACGTGAACATGGTTATTTAAATTCTTCGATTTTTTTCTGTTTCACATGAACATTATTTGTCACAGAAACACAGTCGTTCATTGTTCATTTAAACAATACGCAAGGCACTTAAACAAAACATAAATTTTCGAAATGTCTTTTGACACATTGGGTATGAGAACATCGAGAGAAAACACATTAAAAGTGCCAGACGAAATTCTTTCATTCGATTTTGTTTCATTGTTATTGGTTTCTTATTTACTAATGAGTGGCCTTAAAATGGGGAAGGAGTTGCATCAAAATAAACACACAATTATTTGAAAAGGCCTTAATAATGAGGATGATCCCATGTCTTTAAATGGATGACAGCGAAGAAAAAAATTTTACTATCTTGTCTTTAGCCCATCAAATCTTCAGATGATGATTGAATATGTTTATTAGTGTGGTATGAAACATACACATATTTCAATAATTAAATCTCATGTACAATATCGGTCATGTCTTTATTAAGAACATTACTTTTTTTATTATTATTTAAAATTTTATGATGATGACACCAACAAGCACCAAATGCAATAAATTTGCTCAGTATGATAAAGGAAATAAACTTATTTTTAGTATATAAGTATGACTTTCCTGTCATACTTACATATATTCATTGTATATATTTTAGATAAACCTTTATATGATATAAACTATAAGTCCAAAAGTCAAATCTGTAGTAAAGTGTGCACACAATTCCCGTGTGAAGTTTTAAGATACACAAAACGATAAGGACTAATAATATTTTCGAAATATAATATGCGACCTGGTCTATGATGACAAAAGATCCTTTTCTTTCACATGAAAACCATAAATCCATTATATGTTCAAAAGTTTACTGAAAAATTTAAAAAATATTTTGAAGATACAAAAATCATTATTATATGCCAGAAAAGCAAAATCAATCACCCATAATATAGTCGAACTCTTCAAAATAGAGGGACCAATGCTTCCCTCTGGGTGGAATGTCGACTTTAGAATCGGTTCGTCACAATCAGTGACAATTTTAAACTTAACACCAAGTAAATATGGAAGTAATTTTTGACTGCTTCAACAATAGGCAGCACTACCAACTCATATGAATGGTAAATATTCTCTACATCGCTCGTGGCCTTGCTCCAGTACAACATCTGATGAAAATCAGCTAAATCGACCACTTTCTGCATCAGTTATGCACCGCAACTAACTTTACTGCCATCTGTATGTAACTCAGTGATAACATGAGGGCTAACATTCTGTAGCAAAGGATTCATTGCAAGTCTTTCCTTACCCTCTTTCAAAGCGATCCGCGCAAGAGATTATTAAGTGGCGCAGCAATTGTTGCATACCAGCGAATGAATTTTCTAAAGTATCCTGCCAAACGCAAAAAGCTTTGCAAACTTCTTGACATCATTTGCCTTTGTTGCAGAGGGATATATTTTTGAATTAGAGATTATGAGACCTAAAAAATTCACCATCGTCTTTAAAAACTCGCACTTCCTTCAATTGATATCCAAGCCATTTTTTTCAGCAATCTCCATTACAATACGTGTTTGTGAAGCAATAACAATATCATCAACATACTGAATCACGATTCCTTGTCGCACTAAATCAGCAAATACTTATGCAATAAAACGTTTAGCTAAATGGGGAATTGCATAATCCAAACGGTATTTTCTTAAACATAAACATACCATCAAATGTAGAAAACGCGGTGCACCTCCTACTGTCCTCCGCCATTGGTACATGAGGGACACCATTATTTAGATCTATCGTAGAAAATACCTTTGCGACTGCAAGTTTATCCAAATTGTCATCGATTCTCAGCATGTGAAATCGAACCTTTAGCGCAACGTTGTTAATCTTCCGAAAATTCGTTTTTCGTACTACGACCACAGGACTAGAAAACTCTGACTTACATGATACAATAACTCCTTCTTTAAGCCATTCTTTAACTTGTACGCGTACTACTTTTGTTTCTAACGACGCTAGCCATCTTGGACATTGATATATCGGTGTTTCGTCTTGAACGGGCATTCAATATCAGCTTACGAAATGTAATTTTTGTAAATATCAGCAACAATTTCTTCATTTAATTTTATACCATACACAACAACATTTACATTTGCTTAATTGTCATTGACATCGACTTTGTTAATTTTTTCTTCAAGGATATCCCTTCCTAAGTCATATGCAGTTCACAGTCATCAAGGAATTCTCTTCCCAAGATTACATCGTTAATCATACTGGTAACTGGAGCAATTGTACTTCTCACCTCCAACGTCACTTCTTGAAGCAGCAATCCTTCCGTTACAATGGATTGCTGTACATCACCTGACTCTGCGTCAACATACTCACCTTAATTACCTTCACTACATTCGAGGTTAATCAGTAGCAACTTTAAAAAAGCATTAACTGAGCCGGCATTCCGGCGCTTGAATTTGTCTCGAATTTGACCACATCAGATGAACATTGCATCTTGAATCTAATATCCTTCTTTATTCTTGAATCTTGAAATCTTAATTAGGTTGAGCCCCAAAATTGTGGGATGAATAAATCTGGCAATACATTTGTTTTCTACATTTGTTTCTATACAGGCCACACCGTGATATTTTTATCACTTCTTTTATAGAAGTACTAGCGAGGTTGACGGTCACCTATATGGATTTGTTAATTGCAGGTGATTTTAATTGTAATCTTCTGTGTGAAACTTACCTATATATCACAGAAAACAGGGAAACCATTGGTCTCACATTATTAAATTACACAACGCCGATTAAACCAAAGTATTGATGTACGACCAACTATCGGCCTCATGTTTCTCGAAACACGATTTACTTTTCACGACATATGACTTTAATTTAAATAATGAAACACTATCAGTTACATATCGTGACTTTAATAATGCTAACTATGATGTTTTGGCAGAACATTTATCATATGACTTCTGTTGACCATCAGTTGTCCTTCTTGGAAAATAATATCTCATACTTATTTGATCTTACTGTACCTGAGGTAACGAAGAAGATTAGGACTTAGACAAGATCGTAGTTTACAGCACATATCAAACAACTGATTGGTAAAAGAGATGATATGTTTTCACGTTCGAAAAAATTTAAGTTACCTCAACTTAAAGAAGAATATCGTAATCTGAATAGAGAAGTTACTCGTGAAATTCGTAGATCAAAGTCTGAATATTATGGCCACCGCTTTGAAAATGCAAGTAACACCAAAAGGAAATGGAAAACTATTTGGGAAATTGGAATTGGCCGAACTAGTAATATGAAAACAAGCGAATTCACTCCTGATTAACTTAATTCAACTTTTACTAATTTACCCACCGCTCAATTTCAACCTAATGCACATAATGCAATCAACAACCTATGGATTCCCAATAATGATAGTCCATTTCAATTCCAATGTGTTAGCAATGATGAGACACTTACCTCTCTTTTACCCATAAAATCAAATGCAATTGGATATGACAACACGCACTCTAAATTTATCAAAATTACCCTTCCTATCCTCTTACTATATATTACTTATATAATACGATCCTTACCACCAGCGTGTTTCGAACACAATGGAACCATGCAAAGGTTATTCCTGTTCCTAAAACAAACTCAGAGTTTAGGCCTATCTCAATACCACCATTCTTTTCTAAGGCTCTTGAGAAGATAATACCTAAACAAATAAACGAGTACCTGAAACGATTTGAGCTATTAACGAAAAAGCAATCAGGCTTCACGCAAAAACATAGTTGTACAACTACTTTAATAGATTGATGGTGGAAATATTTGCTTTTTAGTCCTTTTTGATCATTCTAAAGCCTTCGATATTGTTGATCACTCAATACTTTCAACAAAACTGTTATGATTGTAAATCAAAAATGTCTTTCAGTTTATTTATTTAAAATCAAATATGATAATTTATTTTTTTACTCTGATTCTAAAAGTCACGCTGTCTTTTCTCTGTAACAACGCGCAATCCTCTATCTAGCACATAGTTGTATTTTATCTTATTCTCAGTTGTTATTGAAAAGTGTTGTACCAACATCCCCCATTGTTCTAAATTGAAGCTGATTGGAATGTTTTCGATGAAGGATCTTTCTAGTATTTATTTCCAACAGTACATTATAAATAACAGAACCGATCTTTTCTATTATATGTCCAGGGCTCCAAATAAACTTGTTATTTTTTAAAAATTTGCATAGACTAATTCTCCAGCTTAAAAACTTCTTTTAAGTGCACCATATTTTCTGTTATATGAATATTCCATTTCAGTATCTTTAAGGGGCACTTCCTTTCTCTCCACTTTTAAAAGGTCCATTTGTGATCTTAAAGATCTCCCAGTGAATAATTCAGCTGGTGATTTATTTTCAGGAACGTTTGGTTTTGGAGTTAAGCGATACTGACCAAGAAAAACAAATAAATTAAGTTTATCGTTCTTTGAATTTTCCTTGTAAGCTTTATATAAAGATCTTTTAATAGTGTCAACGAATTGTTCCGCTTGTCCATTGAACTGAGGGTGATAGGTTGGTGTTGTAATGTGATTTATACCATACGTTTGACAAAAAAAATTGAAAATCAGCACTTACAAATTGTGAGCCATTATCTGAAACAATTATTTGCATTGGCCACCAAAGTAAAGATTGCGTATTTTCTTTAAAATCGTCGTCGTCAATTGTTATGATTGTAAATCAAAAATGTCTTTCAGTTTATTTATTTATAATCAAATATAAGGATTAATTTTTTTACTCTGATTCTAAAAGTCACGCTGTCTTTTCTCTATACCAAAGCGCAATTCTCTATCTGGCAAATAGTTTTATTTTATCGTATTCTCAATCGTTATTGAAAAGTGTTGTACCAACAAAAACTTAGTGAGCTTTTTAATTTCTCAGAGTATTCAAAGAAACTAATTGAATCCTACCTGGTAAACCGTGTTCAGTCGGTCTTCCTTAATAACCAATTTTCGAGACCACTACATGTACTTAAGGGCTCAGCAAGGCCCAATTCTAGGCCCAGATCAAATAAAGTAAATTATTGTAAAGTACACATGTAAGCTGATGACATCCAAGTATATCTTTGCAGTCCACTAATATCTTCCAGAGAAAACGTAGCAAAACTTAATGATGATTTAAATAATATTTAAAACTGGGAAACTGGTAATGGACTTTGTCTGAATGCCTTCAAGTCCAAATGTCTCATCATGCACAAGAAAATTCTACGTCATAATCTAGACTTTGAAATTATTCTCAACAATCCGAGGATTCAAAAATTTGGGTGTCGTCTTTAATGACGCATTTAGTTGGAACAATCATGTAAACTTTATGGTAGGGAGAACGTATGGTATGCTTCGAACGCTTTGGGCGACTCGATCTTGCACTCCATTGAATATAGGAATAATCATACCTAATGCCGGTTTTATTATACGGGTGTGAAATTTTGCTTTATGTGACTCAACTAGTAAGGGAAAACTAAATGTGGCCTTCAATAGCATCATAAGGTATGTTTATGGATTAAAGCGACTTGATCATGTTATCTCGTTTTCGACCAGACTGTATGGAATGTCGTTTGATAATATTTTAAAACTAAAGGTGGCTAGTCCTATTACACAAAATCATATATCAGAAGGAACCAGCATAACTTTTCAACCGCTTAACCTTTGCAAGATCCAATAGAGGGAGAAAGCTTGCACCGATAAGATATCGTAGTAAAATTTCTGAATGGCAGTTCTACTTTAATGCCGTTTATCTCTGGAACTTACTACCAAATCAAACACAGAAAAGCAATAACGCAATACATTTTAAAAACCAAATAACTGCTAGTTTTTCATCGTAAATTTAAATTATTTGTCACCTATTGTTTTCAATACACCGATGTTATTTAACCATTTTTTTTATCAAAATCTTACCATAAATTATGAAATTTCGTTAATATGTTTAGTTATATATTTTATTTCTTTATTTTACTTTATATAATTACATATATAATTTATTTAAATATTTTTGTGTACTTTAACGTGTTTTTCTTTAAAAATTCCCATACTATAATACAAAAGATGTCAATTTTGTTGTATGGGAAGAACAAATAAAAATAAAACAAGTAAGAGTGTTAAATTCGGCTGTGCCGAATCTTTGATAACCTCCACCTCGGTTTGAGTATTGATAATAAATGTAAACAAAATATTTGAAAAAGTAAACAATTTATTAAACTTAATACCAAATTAATTTCAGTTTTTTGTCGACCTTTTTTATTGTATTTTTTTTTTTTGATAGATTTAGAAATTCTTCTAATGGGGTTTTAAGGTCCATAATAAATGTAAATAAAAGATTATTTATTTAATTATTTCATCCTACGTTTCGTTGGGATTTTTTCCAACTTCTTCCGGGATATTATAATTACTTCAACAAATTCCTTGGTTTGATCCGGATTTTTGTTTATTTCAAGAATTGGTCTATAAAGTTCTCTCATATTAGTAATTCGCCGTCCAAAGAGGAAAGATCGTTTTCGTCTTTTCTATTATTTCGGATAAAAGAAAACACATTTCGGTGTTTGCTTTTTGCTCATCGTGGTTGCTGACATAACTTCTCGTTTAATTTAGTTTAAGTTTTTGCAAATTAAATAGCTCGCCCTAACCTCTATTGCGAAGGTAGTGGTTGTGTAGGGGTGGCTATTAAATCGTGCTAATTTGAGAAGGCTGTATAGTTTCTTTTAATTGGCCAAATAATTCTTCATTGCGGCCGTATAGGTCGGATGAAGTAACAAAATAATAACCAAAAAAAAGCTCTCTCAATTTTTTTGGTTAAAATATTGCCATATTTGGAAAATAATTTTTCTTTTTTACTTATTAAAAGGAGTTTTCACTATTAGATTTGGTGGTAACACAGAATACTACAATACAAAACAAAAACTAACCCAGTGATGCCAACTTTTGATTTTTAATTAAATTATGTTATTAAAATATATATTCCTATATTGACTCCAAATTTTACTGATTACGAATTATTAGCGAACTTAAATTTTTGGGTTTTACGTTGCATACCATGAAGTCAAATTTTGAAGTCATCAAGAACACTGGTTCAAATTAGGGCTGCCAAACGCAAAAAACCAAATGTCCCAAAAATTTAGATAAAATAATTTATCCTTATTTTCTGAAAAACTACAAATTTTCATTCAAAAAAATTGTGAAAATTAATATATAAATAACATTCTCATTAAATTGCGCTTTATTTATGGTACAATTTTTATGTTCCCAATTCTTAAATATCATTTGAGGTTTTCTAAGCTTCATTGAATTTAAATTAATGATTTCTTATCCTAAAATGCCATTAACGTCTCCTGAATCGCAATATTTCTTTTTAATATCAGTTGATTTTTTAAATGTAAACATATTTGATGTTTTTTGAACTTCAATTTGTGTTTAAAGAAAAAAATTTATAAATATGGATATCTTCTAAATTTCAAGTTAATATTTCCGAAGTTTTAATATCATTTTCTGAAATTCAATTAGTATTTTCTAATTTGTAATTGGAAATCTGAATTCCAGTTTTTAAAATTGATATTTTCTTAAATTTGAATGGAAAATTTAAAAAGTTCAATTTTTTATTTATGTGAATATTAATGCTTTAGTAATTATAAACAATTTTTAAAAATTATATGTAATCGCAATCAGATATTTTGTAGGTAAAGCAGAATAATAATTTTATATAACTACTAGATATATCACCAGATAAAAGTGAGCCAAGAACTGAAACAAGAAAAGTAGGAGACCTCTGTGTTGATGATCTCAGAGTGATAATTAAAGAAAGTAGTAAAGAAGTCCTGGATAAAATAACATCTCTTTCAACGGAAGTAGAAAGTTTAAAAGAACAGACTACAATATTAAAAAAGGAAGTTGATTGTTTAAAGACTGAGAAAGAATTTGATAGAAAACGAATCACATTATTAGAAAACCAATTAAAAAGCAAGAATGTGATATTTAAAGGCTTGAAAGCAGCAAACTCGATAAATTCAGTAGTTCGTAAAGTTTGCTACGAAAAATTAGAATTACCAAAAACAGCAACATTGAAATATACTAAAAAGCTTTATGAAAGAGGTGGAAAGATGACGGTATTGGTGGAAATGGACTCAACCGAAAATGTTCACCTTTTACTTAAAAATGCCAAAAAACTGGCTGGTACTTCTATCTATGTGGAGAAAGATTTAAATGCAGACAAACAACAAGATAAAAGGGCAATGCTCAAATGAAAAGAGAGCTGAAAGGAGTAAGCGAATTGCATCGAGTAACAGTTGTTAACGACCAGATTAAAATTAAAGATAAATGGTTTAAGTGGAGCGAAAATAAAGTTTTAAAATGCGGCGAAAAAGAAGGATATGATATTTTAAAAGAATTATATAAAAATGTATTTAGCAAAATTAATATAAACTATAACAATCTACTAAAAAACTCAATGTCAAAAAACTAAAATTCCAAAATAAGTATTTAAATATATTAGCTTACAATATTCACGGGTTATGTAACAAATGTCTGTTTCCAGAATTTTTTAAATATGTTTGTGACTTTGATATAATTGCCTTATTTGAAACTCATATAGAAGAACAGAATATAGAGAATTGGAGAAAATATTTTACTAATTTTGAATTGTTTTGGAAACCAGCAAATCGTTCAAGTATACGTGGTAGAGCAAGTGGTGGTTGTGTCTATGGTTTCAAGAAAAGTTTGTCAAACAAGCGTGTAATATACTCATATAATGTAATAAATGACACAGTAATTTTGAAAATACAAATAAACTCAATTAAGTTTAGTATTATTCCGGTGTATATTAGAGGAGCAGACTGGTGTAATGAATTTGAAGTGTTGAAAAACTTTTTTGAAAATAATCAAGTCGATAATGCCGTAATAGTTGGGGATATGAATGTACGTATCGGCAGACTGCAACAAGATTTAGAAGAAATTCATACAAAAAATTTTATAGCAGGTCTCAGTGAGAGACGATCTAAAGATGCCATCATTAACGCTAAAGGCAAAAATTTATTAGATTTATGCAATAATTATGGTTTTGTAATATTAAACGGCCGCACATTAGGTGATGAAAATGGTGAATACACATTTATGAGCAACGTGGGCAACTCTGTAAATGATATTTGTGCAACCGCACATGATGCTCTTCAATATATTCAGAATTTTGAGATTGAATCTAAAATATGGTCAGATCACATGCCACTTAAATTGAAGCTGTGTATCAAAAATTCTTGGGAAGATAATAAAAAGTTAAATCTACTGCCAAAGCTTGGATGGAAAGATTCATACAAAGAAAATTATCAACAAAATCTCAACAAAAATTTGCAAAATTTCCAAGGAGTAGTTATGAATTTAAAACAACTGATAAATGTAATCAATAAATCTTTGCCAAATACCCAACAAAATAAAAATACCCACATATTCAAATCCAAATGGTTTAATTTCAAATGTATGAACGCCAGAGAAAAAGCATTCGAATCACTTAATGAATTTAGAAAATCAAATAATCCACAAGATAAAGACAAATACCTGCAGGCTAATTTTGAGTACGTAAGTGAATGTAGAAAACGTAAAAAGGAATATTATGATGAAATTAACAACAAAATCAATAAAATAAATGATTCTAAGGAATGGTGGAAATTAGCTAGAGAAATAAGGGGTGATGTTCTTAAAATTGGAACATCTATACCTGCTGATGAATTTAGAAAATATTTCGAGTCGTTACTTAACCAACCGAATCTGTCAAAAGACATTCAATATGCACCAATGTATCATGTGAATTATGATTTGGACAAAAATATTACTCTACAGGAGATTAAAAACATCATCAAAAAGACAAAATTGGAGAAAGCCCCTGGAGCTGATAGAGTGCCGTATGAAATGTTTAAATATGCTACAGACGAATTTCTTATACAACTTGTTAATGCTTTTAATATAATTTTTGAAACGGGAAATCTAGGAGAAGAGTTTGAGCGCAGTATTATATTTCCCATTTATAAGAAAGGAAATGTAAATTCTACTTGCAATTACAGAGGGATTTCCTTTATGAACTGTGTGGCAAAACTTTTTATGGGCATTATAAATTCTAGGCTTACAAATTGGGTTGAACAAAATAATATTCTAAATGAATTTCAATCCGGCTTCAGACCACACTATTCAACTGTAGATAACATTTATAATTTATCAGTAATAGTCAATTATAACCTGAATAAAAAGAAAAAGATTTACGCATTTTTTGTTGATTTTAAAGCCGCCTTCGATAGAGTGCCGAGGAAAGCTCTTGTATATAAAATACATTCACTAGGTATGTCCACGAAACTGGTCAACCTTATTGAAAATTTGTACAAACATACAAAGTCCGCAGTTTGGACAGGGAAAGATTTTACTGAATACTTTGAAACTTATACTGGCGTTAAACAAGGATGTCTGCTGTCCCCATTGCTCTTTACACTGTACTTAAATGACCTGCATGAACATTTGGGAGGTGGTCTGATGGTAAATGACATAAATATACGTTTGCTTATGTATGCGGATGATATAGTTTTATTGGCTGATGATATACAAATAATGAGAAACATGGTAAAGAACTTGGAAAATTATTGTAAGCAGTGGAATATGGAGGTGAATATGCTTAAATCTGAAATGATGGTCTTCCGAAAAGGAGGCAGGCTTGCATCAAGTGATAAGATTGAGTACAAAAATCAAGAAATTAAAATTGTGAATGAGTACAACTATTTAGGCGTAATTTTCACCCCGCAAACGAGTTTTAGGAAACATATTGAAAAAAGAAATATATCGTCTAAGAATAGCATTAATTCAACGTGGAACAGTTTTCTTAATAAACCGAACATAAGCTTGAAATCTAAGTGGAAGCTTTTTCAATCAGTCTGCCGATCTATACAAGCATATGCGGCTCAGGTCTGGGGTTACTATTTATTCGAGGAGGTAGACAAGTTACAGAGGTATTTCTTGAAAAGAATTCTAAAACTACCAGATTTTACACCCAATTATGCTTTGTATTTGGAAACAAAAGTAGAGTGCAGTCATTTTTACACATTGAATTTACATATGGACTATATCTACAAAACGCTATTTCAGTACAACCAAAACAGATTACCAAACAAATTATCACTAGTTGCATTACGAGATAATATATTTTGGGCAAAGAAAATCAATGAAGTAAGTAGAGAATTTGGGGTTCAATTTAACTTTGAAAATAATAGTCAACAACAATGGATTCGAAATGGAACGATTTTGCTTCAAGAAATGAAATCAAGGTCAATTATGGAAATGCAACAGCAAGCTCTAAATAGTACATCAAGAATTTATAAATATTTGAACCATAGTATGGACAGAAACTATATCGAAAACTTGAGGAGTCAAAGGCAAATCTCAACCATTTTTAAAGCGAGATGCGGTATATTACCGTTAAATTCAAACAGTTTTAATACAACTGGAAACCATACATGCACTTTATGCAACACCGGCGAAAATGAAACAACTCAACATTTCATGGCAAGATGTCCAATATTTAAAGAATTCCGAAACAGATTTTTTGGTAAACCCATTCTTAATGACAATGATGTCATAAATATTTTGAATGGAAGAATATGTAACGACTGGAATTCACTTTATAATTATGTTGAAAATGCTTTAAATTATAGAAAACTCATTATAGAGGAATTTATCTAAATTTTATACATACCTATAAATATTAGTTATTTTTTATAAACATGTCTAGAATACTTTATATATTTATATTTATAACAGATGACATACATATGTCATTGTTAAATATTTATTCTCTTTATTTAAAAATGTTATTTTATATTTGTAAATAAAGATACATACAATACAATATAACTGCTAGCTGTTTTTACCCGGTCTTGCCCGGGATCCAAAGGGCTTTGACTTGAAAAATGGTTCACTATGCTTACCAGGCGTTGAGTACTTAGTCCCCGATGAACCATTGCTCAAAAAATTTTTATGGGATTGGGGAATTTGTTCACGGTGAAAAAATTCCCTATGTTCACGTTTTTTGGGGGAACAAATTCATGTATTATTTCAATTTAAAATTTTGTGATTTTTTAATTTAGAACTTTTTTTTATAAGACGCTACAGCACAAATACTTCAAAAATAAGCTGCGAAACAGCCTTAAGTTTTTTTTTAGAATTTTATTTATTTTGTAAACATGAAATATAACGGAATCATTTGCAAATTAAAGGAATCAGAACTTTTAAAAATTGAATTACTTTATTCAATAAGTGATCATCATTGAGCAGATACGTCAAAGAAAAACGGAAAATGAATGCGACGTTTGATATTGTGCCGCAATGTTGCTTTAAGCAACTGCTTATAGTATATGTATAGTAATTATTGCACATACGTAGATAACATTTATCATAAGACTTTTCACTGAGCTGTGTCAAGCGAGCAAGTCGCGTCCGCGTCCGCGCGTTTGGCAGCTACACCCATGCTGCCGCGCAATTGTCGTCAATTTATTTGAATCTCAAAATATATTTTTCAGAACATTCCTATATTTTAGCGAGCTGTGTTCCGTGGGCGCATCGCGTCTGCGTCCTCGCGCCCCTTCCGCGCGTTTGGCAGCTACACCCGTGCTGCCGCGCAGTTGTCAACTTATTTTAATCGCCAAAATATATTTTTCAGATCATCCGATATTTGAGCGCAGCTGTGTTCCGCGAGCGCTTCGCGTCGCGTCCGCGCGGCACTTCCGCGCGTTTGGCAGCCATACCAGTGCTGCCGCGCAGTTGTTGTCAACCTATTTTAATTTCCAAATTTTATTTTTCAGATCATCCGATATTTGAGCGCAGCTGTGTTCCGCGAGCACATCGCGTCGCGTCGTCGTGCCGCGAGCCGCTTTCGCGTATCGAAATTATGCTATTGAAAAGAATACAGATTTTACGTTTATTGAGAGCAGTATGGAGATTTAGTTCATTTCTTTTGGGGACCTTTATTTGAAAATTTGGGGAATTTGTTCATTTTTTGGGGAATTTGTGCACTGGGGGCTAAGTGCTGAGCGCATGCTTACCACTACAACTTAGCGTGGATTATTTTGAGTGTACTATGTCTAAAAGTTACGAATTTTAGTTATTCTAGAGCTTGGGAATATACAGCAATTCTGGTTTTTCCTTCTGATGCATATGCGAAAAGCTTGTGCTGGCTCCCAACTCTGGAGCAGGCGACAAATAATTGTCTATGAAAAAAACAGGGAGATTCTAAGTTGATACCTGCTACCGTAAGAGATGGTCCTCTTATGTACGTTATGTTAGGAACAACTTTTTGTACCATCTCTTGCAATGAAAAACCAACTTACAGAAGTCTTCTGGTAGGGATATTACAGTCGTTTCAAGAGTTTCACATTCCCTGGAGTTAGCTTGTCTTATCCGTTGGGCCTGAAGACATTGTTGAGTCGTTTCCGGAGTTTCAGATTCCCTCGACTAAGCTTGGCTTAGCTGCTGGATTTCTAGACGCACTGGAGTAGATTCAGGCATTTCCGCTTCTCTTACAAAGCTTGTCGTGATCTTTGGGCTTCAAGACGTTATTGGGTTTGCTCAGGTGTTTCAGCATTTCTCGACTCAGATTATCTAACTCGTTTAGACTCGATACGAATTTGGGTCTAATCAGGTTCTCTAGAGTTCTGTTTTGTTTAAGCGTTTTTGCATTTGAGGTAATAAGGCCTATATACTATGCATTCATGTGCAAGGCGCAATTGCAAATAGTTATTTTTCCACCTTTACAACTCATTTATATAGTGAAAAAGATGAAATGGAAATATTTGCAATAGTTTGCTTTCCAATGTAGCCAAAAGGCAAGAAGGAAATAAATGTAATATTTGGTTTTCCATTGTATTTAAAAAGGCGAAGTCCATTGGAAAAATTAAAATATGAACAAACACTAAAAGCGTATATAGCGTATATAGAAAATTAAGTGGGCGTGGCCGATAAAAGTATATGACGACCTTACTTGGGATTTGAGAATAATGTGCAGTAAATTCGAGCGAAACCCATAAAAAATTAAAAAAGTGCTCGCAAAAGTAGGCGTGACCGATAAAAAGCATATGGTGACTTTCCCTGTGGTACAGAGATCGTGTGTACCAAATTTCAGAGAAAATCGTTAACAAATGAAAATTTGTATAGCGGACAAATATACCAAAAAGCAGAAAGTGAGTTGAATATGAAAAGTGGGCGTAAAAGTAGGCGTGGTCGATAAGAAGCATATGGTGACCTTAGCTGGAGTACAGGGATCGTGTTTACCGAATCTCAAACAAATGCGTTAGCAAATAAAAATTTGTATAAACAATCAAATAAACAAACAAACAAACAGAAAATTAATTTTATATATATAGATTTAATATAAGTATGTATATATATGTAAATTCTAAACACAAAAAATACAACATCAAAAGTTATTGTTTTTTTTTTTTTTTATAAATTCATATATAATTTTCTTTTTTTTTTTGTAAATTTACATTGTTTTTTTTTTAACAATGTTGGTGAATTTTTACTCCATTTACATCAACTCTTATGCCGTTTTCTTTTCTGACAAAAAAATGTCGCATTTTATTTGCACTTTTTTCGAAAAGTGTATTTTTTTTAAATATTCTAAATTAAGAGTAACCTGATTTTATACATCAATCGAAAGGTTTTAAAGTCGAACGCTCGCAAATCGCAAAAAATTGTAGCCATTGACTTCTTTCAGGTTATAGTGTGAGAATATCAAATCATATTTTTTCAAGACTTTTTTTACTTCTTCATTCAATTTTCGGGACCTATTCTTCCGCTTTGGACGATTTTAAACAACAAACTTCTCAGAATATTAATGAATAATTTTTTATGCCAGCGAGCACCTTGCTACCCGATTGAAGCCATCATCGTTATTTCCACAGACGGACAGACGGACATCGCTATATCAAATCCGCTTGTTCTAAGGATCACAAATATATATATTATATGGGTTCCAAAAATTTTTTCTAATTAGTACAAACAGAATGACAAACTTATATATACCCTCTGCACACTGGGGTAGAGGGTATAAAAATACGAAAATATTTATTCAAACTGAATTAATTTTAAAAAAAAATTTTTTTCATTATAGATTTCTAAATAAAAGCAACTTCGAAAATATTAAAATAAAATAATACAGTAAAAAATTAAAAAGTAAACCAAGTATTTAATTAAAAAAAAAAATCTTAATACACCACATTTTAATATCACAGTGGTCAGATGTACCACTTTTTAGATGAACTATTACATCCCCATTTCCAAAAAAAGAGTTAACTTGCAGTTTCCATATTTCTTCAACTCATTTCCTTTAAATCATTGAACAAGCGTTGGTCTGTGTGATGAAGTAGAAGTAGTAGTTATACCTCTGCCGAACCCTAAAAAATATGGACATCGAATTATGATTGTAATAATTGATGCCCTCGAAAATAAAATATTTCTCGACTTGCAACAAGCATTTGCCTGAGTATGGCACCATGACTTAAATTTTAAAGTAAAGAAAGTTTTACCGCTTTCATTTTTCCTATTCTTTAAACCTATATCGGTGTAAGATATTTAGATGTTAAACCTAAAGACAAGTCAATAGAGGCCTCACTAGTCTTTCAGATAGAAGTTCATCTTCTCGAAACATGTCTAACCATGTTAATATTATTATTTTTTATTGTTATTATTATTATTAAAGAAAGTTAAATATATTTAACGACATGTTTTTTAAGAAAACGTCTGTCGAACGATCACAACTATCTTTATCAAAATGTATGCATACAAAAAATATAAATAAAAATAAAATAAACAAAAATATGTTTTAACAATATTAATTATTTAGTTAAATTCATTAATCAAAAAATTTCAATACTTTAAAGCAGTTTTTAGATATTTTACTAAGTTGCCCCAGTCTTCCTCATCTTGACCATTCAGTATATTAATCATCTCGTCCTCTATTAAATTTGGTTTCTTTGAGTACTGGATAAGTCCCAAGGAAATGTTGAAAGTTTTCCAGCTCATGCAAATTGCATAACTTACAAAAACTGTCTGTATTCGATGCACCAAATCTGTTGAAGTTCAGTGCAGTAAGCCAACTGCGTGCTTCAAATAACCATGTGATTTTATTGGTACTGAAATTGTCTTTAAAATGATAGTTTCCTCTCTCGAAATTCTGAAATTTGTATAATCTTGAGGTGGTTTCGTTTTTTCTTTGTAGTCTTTCATTCAATGTATTTCTTTTCATAACTTTATCATAAATTTAGGGTCTTTATTAAATGAAAAAATTTCCTAGAATCTGCTTGTTTACTCATATTTCTCTTTGAAGGCAATCAATCTGTGGTCGCCTTTTGCCATTACCATTTTTGCCTTGCCAGTTCACCAACAGAAACTTATTACTTATACTGCTGTTAGGTTTCCAGTGCATTGTATTACATTCATCTTTCACCCAGCATTACAAAGTGGCGTGAAAGTCATTCGTATTGTGGTGGACAACGCCAAACACTCTATGAAGTTGTCACACGATTGCGTTGATGTTTAATTGTGAGCACATGTTCACCCAACTTTCTTGCGGATAGCTTTTTTTTAATTCAACTGACCATTAAAAGTCCAAATCACAAAGCCATATATGCCTATGGCTTCAACAATCTCGCGCACGTTCACTCTCCGATTGGCCAACACCATATCACAATTTTTTCGTTTGATAAACAGTTGGCCGTCTTCATTTAAAACAAATACTGAAATGACATGTTTTTCCAACTTGGACCATAGTTGTCAGACTTAATGTTGTCGTTGGGACAAAATTTTCAGCCGTCTATAATAATAATTTCAAAACATATTTGCTTTTTATAAACAACAGTAATAAAATAATTGAAAACAATAAAGTTTGGCATTTATAATAATAAAATCTCCATTAAGTGGCTCATAATTATGCCGACACCCACTGTAATTAGTTTTTGTTTCCCCTTTAACAAACAAAAATCTACCAAATTGTCGCCACCATGACAAATTACAAACGATAGTCGACCCCAACCATCCCTTGGCGAAATGATTCTGTAATCTACTATTGTGTTCGGTTGTATCTTACATATGTATGATTATGTATGTATGAATGTATAAAACAAAAACATAATAAACAGAATTGCCATTCAAAACACTTTCACATAATTAAAAGTCGGCATACGAGAATACAACTGGGAAATTATTTCAATATATTTTTTATGAGCATACGCATTACCATGGATACTCATTTAGTGTAGATTTTAATACCAAAAAATCATAAATTAAAATACAACTGTTTGTTGTAACTATGAGTTCGTTTTAGTTTATAATAAAAAATTTCAAAGATAATTAAACATTTGACAAGTGTCAGTAAAACTCCTCATGTACCAAAGAAATCATACATCATTATGGCTTAAAGAAAACTCAATACGAACTACATACTCGTATATGGATTAAATAATATATCTCGTCATCAATTATACATTTAACAACAAATAGAGTTTGACTATCAAAGAAGTCTCATGGATGACTAATTACTTTTACTTGACTTCAATAACAAGTAAGAAAATTATAGTTAATCTAGAACCCTCCTCTATATTCCTATACCCCATTATACATCGGCCAGTTTCCGCCCGTGTGCACCAGAACAATTTTTCTGTCCCAAGGTTAGATATTTTCTGCAAAATTTATGAATACAAAAGTTGTCCACTATGTGGTTAGGATATATTAAGTTTGAGGTGATGTTTGTAACTGCCAAAAATATTGGACCTTTATCCATATTTTATTATACGGATCGGCTCAAAAACACTTTCTGAGTCGATTAAACGATGTCCGTCCGTCCGTCTGAGTGTTGGTCGTACCGGTGCACCGCGGTGTATTTTTTTGCGTGTCGGTAGAGTTGTCAGGAGTTGTTATAATGCGCTTAATTGTTACAGGTACATTTACATAGGTATCTTTCAAAAACATTAATAGTCTGAATTAGAGTTATATAGTTTAAATACCTGACAAAATGGGAAACAATTTAAATAACAGGTAAATGGTAAAAAAAAAACTATTGCGACATAGCCCTTTAAGATATGAGCACGTATGCTTCACCTTTTAAAAGGGGTTAGGGTGTGGTTTTTTATGCTTCTAAGTGGTAATAAAAGATAAAAATTTTTATTTTACATAATTGCAAGAAAGAGTATTTATAATAACGTTTCCACAATTATTATTCATTACAATTTGTGCAATGGCTAAGTACTGTTACAGAGATGTAGCAGATACTTGTTTTCAACGAAATGATGTAGACGATGTAATTTTGCGCATAGTGAGCAACGACTTCTTTAAGAATTGTAACCTAGAAGACATTGAAATGCACAAAGGAAAAATTACTAATTTTGCATCGAATTTGAAAAGACGGTACATTGAAAGCTCTCATAGCAAGGCAAAGATGTACAAACGTTACCAAGACTGGTTAATAAAGGAACCTATTTTTGAGAGTGCATCTACAACTGCCAACGAAAGTGGAAAAAAGGGTCGACCAGCAAACCCAATTGACGGATGTAGTGAAAGATCTCGAAGGCGCAAGCTGGAGAATAGCAATGAAGAAATTTCTTAAAGAATTATTAAGGATTCATTTTTGCACCAAATTCAACCAACCCAAAATAAAAAAAATAAAATTGAAATAATTGAAAAAATAGTAGAAGCGAGCCCAAGGCACACAAAGAGGATTTTGAAAAGCATTCCTACACCAATTGAAGATAAAAAATTTACGCCGGAAGAAGCGTTCGCCCTATTTCTGGATTTGAAATTGACCAAAAATCAATATAAGGAATTGCGGAAGCGAACCTTTGAAAAGAATTGTGGGATTTTTCCAGAGTATCGAGATTTAGTTTCTGCCAAAAAAGAATGCTTATCTTCACAATCTGGTATTAGTGTCACTTCAACATCAGCAGAAATAAAATTGCAAGATCTCATTGAACATACTGCAGAACGATTGCTTAATATGGTGTTCACACTACGATATTTTGAGGTGTTTTAGCTCATGTTTTGCAAAACAAAACACAGTCGTTCACACTTGATTTAGTGTGTTTAAGTTAAACATTTCAGCAAATTGAACAGCTGTTTCCAAAATAAAAAACAATTGAAAAGTTATAAAATTTTGAAAATTGATAAAAAATAATATCATTAAATTGGCGGCCAACTACTTAAATTATATTAATGATGAAATTATCAATATAGATGCGTTATTTTCATTTTTGTATTGTATTTTGTATTGTATTTTTATACCCTATACCACTATGTGGTTTGGGTATAATGACTTTGTGCTGCTGTTTGTAACACCCAAAAATATTTGACCTAGACCCATCTTTAATTAAACCGATCGAATCAGAATCACTTTCTGAGTTGATTTAACAATGTCCGTCCGTCCGTCCGTCCGTCCGTCTGTGTGTCCATGTAAAGCTTGTAATCAAACTGCAGGTCGCAAATATGAATATATTTTGATGAAATTTGGTATATAAGCTTTTATCGGCCATGGGATGAACGCTGTTGAAATTGGTGAGAATAGGTCCATGTTCAGACCTAGCCCCCATACAAATTACCCATATGAAATCGACATAAATTGCCATAAGATCCAAATTGTCATATAGATCTTACGCAAATTGGGTTTATATGCGTTCATTACATCCACTAATGAGTAGTCCAAAAATGATCCCTTTGACCCCATATAGAGCTGCTTCCCGATCTTCAGTTAAATCTATTAAAAAACAAAAATATTGCACTGATTCTTCTCAAATTTTGTTTGTACATATTTTTGCAAAATACAAGAGACTTTACCAAACATGATCAGGATCGGTCCATTTTTGGACCACTCAAATTTGGTTTTTGCTTATTATCTATGTCCAGTTAGTTGGGCCTAAGAGATAGGGTTTCTAAACGCATGGTATAGGGTATCGTATAGTCGGTCTAGACCGACTATAATTTTCTTACTTGTTTTGATTGTAATGCCACTTTAATAGTAATGTTAAAAAAACAAGGATGCCAACTTGGCAAACATGAGTAATATTGCACTGAACATGCGCAAAGTTAAATACAACTCTGTCATATTTTCGGTTTTTGAGGTGTTTAAGATTTAAACATCTCAATTGAGATGTTTAGCCAACGAAAAAATGTATGGGAAAACATCTCTATTTGACTTGTTTATCACATAAACACTAAACACTTCACTAAACACTTAAGTGTGAACGCCATATAATACGCTTGATACTGATGATTTAAAAAAAAATTGGTAATGGCAGCATTACTTTAATTTCTAAATGGGGATGTCATGGATCCTCTGGTCAGAAACAATACAAGCAATTTAATGCCGAAAATTCATCAGATGCTAATTTATTTATGGTATCTTTCGTTCCATTGCGCTTAACAAAAAGGTATAGCGTCTTAGAGCCGTCAATATCAGAAATTGATATATGGAAAAATGAAATTCCTTCTTCAACAAAGTATTGCAGACCAATAAAATTTGCATTCAAAAAGGAAACCAAAGATGTCATAACTGAAGAAGTTCAAAAAATAAAAGATCAAATTAAGGAACTTCAACCAGTAATATTTGAATTTGATGACCAAGATATTGAAGTACATTTTAAAATGTGTCTCACAATGATTGATGGAAAAGTTGCACAAGCTTTAATTGGAACGAAGTCAATGTCAAACTGCATTATATGCCAAAAGACATCAAGTCAATTAAGCCAACCAGAAGACGATAGTTTTAAGGAAGCCTACGAATTTGCAATGTCCCTTCTTCATGCTAGAATACGTTTCATGGAGCATATTCTTAAATTGGGTTATAATTTGGAATTTGGTCCGTTAGGCGAAACAGTGAGAAAAACAAAGAAAATTAAAAAAAAAGAAAGCAAAAAAAAACAAATTCAACAAAAATATCTACAGCTAGGCCTCGTAATCGACCAACCAAAACAAGGGGAAGGAAACACAAATGATGGAAATACTGCAAGGAGATTTTTTTCCGATGCGGAAACTGTAGCATCTATCACAGGTGTAGGTCATGAATTAATAAGACAATTCAAAATCAAATTACAAGTTCTAGCATGCAGCAGAAAGATAAATGCAAAAAAAAATTGGAGAGTGCGCCAATAAAACCGCTATACTTTATAATGAAAAATACCCTTGGAGATATATGCCATCCACAGTTCATAAAATTTTCTACCATGGGGAACAAATAATTCAAAACAATATGCTACCAATAGGAGATCTATCTGAAGAACCGCAAGAAAAAAGGAACAAAGACTACAGATTCTTTCGCGAGCACAACACAAGGAAAATGTCCAGATGTTGTACTAATGAAGACCTTATCACTATTTTGTTGTGCACTTCAGATCCATATATGTCCAACATTCGTCAAAAATGGAAAACTACCTCTATTGAATTAGACAAAGAAGCTAAACAACGTCTAGAAGATGAAAATCAAGGCTATTTAGAAGAAATTTTTACTAAAATTGGTTGATTTAAAATACTTTTTCATTATACTAACAATAAGTTACACTTTTTTTTATATAGTTAAAAAATTTTCTTGATTTAAAAATTTATATATTTTGTAAATTTACAATAAAAATTGTTATATTTCATAAATTTACCATAAAAATTGTTATAGAAATATTTAAAAAGACAATAGAAAAAAATTTAACTAAAGCATAAACATACGAGTTTTTCATTGAAACTTCTCTATCTTGAACCAATATAAGGTAACTTTTACGTTCGCTGCTTAATAGATTATATTTTAACTCGGGATCTTTCAAAAAAAAAAAAAAAAAAAAAAAAAACTTTGGCCCTTGTGCACATTAGGACTAAAAAGTTTACGGGGGCCAACGTTTGGCATTTTCTGAAAAAATTAACTTAAAAAATTGTTAAAAAGTATTAGTTGTAAAATTAACTGAAAAAATAAGACATTAAAAAAAAACCTTTTTTTAACTTTTAACACTTCACTTTTGTACTAAAATTCAACTACAAATGAAAATGTATATAAAAACGTCCGTAACTTTTTTTTTATTTTTGGTTGAGAATTACGTTTTATAGCAAAACTTAAAGGCTGAAGTCTCACCTACCCAAAAAAAAAAAAACCGCATATCAAAATTCTAATCCGATCAAAAGTTACAGATTTTTGACCGCCTTCTCGTCAAATGGTCCACTGTGCGTCGTTTTACACATTCCACTAAAGACTACATAGCGTATGAAAGCTGAAATAAGGAAAAGTTTGGAAACGTTATATAAGAACAGCTTCTCAAAACAACATTGCCTTTCTAATTAAAACTTTCACTTAATGACTAGAGCTGGAACTCTAGTTGGATTGGTCTAGTTGGAACGCTAAAGTTAATTTTACCAAGCAGGAACTCAGAATCAACATCACCTAGAATTAATCCAAGTAGAAATGCGATGCTCAGCTTCACTCGACGCCTTTTTAATGTAGATAACTTAATAAGTCCAAGTATATAAATATAAAGCGGTAGCTCATATGAATTGCATCCAAGTCCTCGCAAACAAAATATCAAAAACTGCTTTTGCACTGATTCAATACTGTTTATATGAATGGTATAGCAACGAGCCCATATAATTGATCCATATTCAAGAAGAGGGCGAACTAACGAGATATATAATTGTTTTGTTATAATATGGATCAGAAAATCCTTTGGACTATCGCTTCATAAAACCAAGAACACCATTAGTTGTGTTGGTAGTTAACGCATTGTGACCACGAAAATCAAGCCTGTGATCTAACAAAATTCAAAGATCAATAATATTGTGAACTTTTACCACTGTTGTGTAATTAATATAATAGCTGAAATCTAATTTTCTAAATCTGAAGAATGTCATATGGTTACATTTTTTAATATTTAGCTCCATTAAATTTATTCTACATCATTGAGAAAGTTTGTCAATAACCGACTACAGTAAAAGTTGGTCCTTAGGCTCTTTAATATTTTTAAAAATTTACACATCATCTTCATACATTAGAACTATAGAATGCAAAATAATGAACGGGAGATCATTCATAAATATAGTGAACAGTATGGGATCCATATGCCTTCCCTGTGGAACATTAGAAGAGACCTCAATGAATTTTGATGTAACATCTCTGAATTTTAATTGTTGTATTTTATTAGATAGATAGGAACTCATGCAGTTTGCGGCTGTAATATTAAGTCCCATAAGTGATAATTAGTAAGGCGAAATATCGTGGCTTACTTTGTCGAATGATTTAATAAAATCCGCATAAATTACATCTGTTTGCGTTTTATTTAAAAAACCTCATTTACCATAGTAGTAAGTTCCAGGATATTAGTGGTTGTGGAACGAGATTTGCGGAAACCAAGCTGATATGTAGATACAGTCGAAGTAATTTGATGTGATGACCTATCAGTTAAAGACTTTTCTAGAAGTTTGGAAATTACATTCAGCTTAGCAATTCGTCTATAGTTTGATACTTCAAGTTTGTTTCCACTTTCAAACAAAGGAAATATAAAAGATTTTTATACCCTATTTTTATACACTATGTGGTTTGGGTATAATGACTTTGTGCTGCTGTTTGTAACTACCAAAAATATTTGACCTAGACCTATCTTTTATTAAACCGATCGACTCAAAATCACTTGCTCAGTCGATTTAGCAATGTCCATCCGTCAGTCTGTCCGTCTGGGTAAACTTGTAATCAAACTACAGGTCGCAAATATGAATATATTTTGATGAAATTTGGTATATAAGCTTTTGTCGCCATAGGATGAACGCTATTGAAATTGGTGAAATTCGGTCCATGTTCAGACCAAGTCCCCATACAAATAACCCCTATGAATTGCCACAAGGTCTAAAATAATCACATAGACATCAGTCAAATTGGGTTTGTATGTGTTTATTATATCCATTAATCAGTAGTCCAAAAATAATCCCAATAGAACAATTCTCTGTCATAGACCCCATATAGAGCTGCTCCCCGATCTTCATTTAAATCTATCAAACAAGTAAGAAAATTATAGTCGGTCTAGACCGACTATATGATACTCTATACCATGCGTTTAGAGACCCTATCTCACAGGCCCAACTAACTAGACATAGAAAATAAGCATAAACCAAATTTGAGTGGGATTTTTATTAATTTTTTTGGCTGCAGATATGAAAAAGTTCATATCGAATGCAATATCTATATGGGGACTAGGCCTAAAAATGGACCGATCCTGACCATGGCAGGTAAAGTCTCTTGTATTTTGCGAAAATATATACAAACAAAGTTTGAGATGAATCAGTGCAATATTTTTGTTTGTTGATAGATTTAAATGAAGATCGGGAAGCAGCTCTATGTGGGGCCTATGACTAAGAGTTGTCCCATAGGAATCTTTTTTGGACTGTTCATTAATGGATGTAATAAACACATACAAACCCGGTAGGTGAGTAGGTAGCGTGCTCGCCTATCATGCGAGGGGTCGTGGGTTCGATTCCCACCAGAGGCTTTGGTCTGTCGCTGCAAAAAAAAAAAAAAAAGTGAACACACTACTCCCGCTTTCCTCCTTAACCTATTTTCCTTAGATCAACACAATGCACTGCATCTGTAGGGGGCATCCCCTGAGTGTTGATTAATCAAATAAAAAAAAAATTTTTTTTGACTAAGATCTATACGACAATTTGGATCTTATGGCAATTTATGTCGATTTTATATGGGTCATTTGTATGGGGGCTAGGTCTGAACATGGACCGATTCCCACCAATTTAAATAGCGTTCATCCAATGGTCGATAGAAGCTTATATACCAAACTTTTTCAAAATATATTCATATTTGCGACCTGCAGTTTGATTACAAGGTTTACATGGTCACACAGACGGGCGGACGGATGGACGGACATCGTTAAATCGAATCAGTTAGTGATTCTGATTCGATCGGTATAATAAAAGATGGGTCTAGGTCAAATATTTTTGTTAGTTACAAGTAGCAGCACAAAGTCATTATACCCAAACCACATAGTGGTATAGGGTATAAAAACAAAAATATTGCCCAGATTTTTCTAAAATTTGGTTCGTATACATATATTTTTTCAAAGTGACTTCAACAAATAATGGCTTCGATGCCCTTTCTGAATCCATAACTAGAATCCTAGATAGTTGCCCGAATATCGAAATCGTAGTTGCCGGCGATTTTAACAATTCACAACTCTACTTGGCTTCACCATTTGACTCAAACAACTCCCGAAGGCCGTTACGTTGAGCTTTTCGCCGCGCATAACCACTTAGCGCAACTAGTGAATGAACCAACGCACATTCTGTGCATTGAAGGGCAACGACAAAATACTCTCGAACTTTTTCTCACTTCACACCATGATAAGTATGAAGTGAAAATATTTGCGCCTCTCGGTAATTCGGATCACTGCACTGTTTCCGTATACTTTTCGTACTCCGTACTTCAAAGTGTTTCAGCACCAGCTATGAAGCGCTTAGTTTTTATTTGTGAAAAGGAAAAAATGTTGATGCTGCTGCGAAAATGGTGGAAAAAATTATAGTGCTTGGTATTTGATTATTCATTCCACCAAAGCACATTTCGGCTACACCTTATCAAAAATTATGGTTTAACCAGACTTGCAGAGATGCAGTCAGATCCAGAGAGGAAGCATTCAGATATTGGCGTGAAAATAAAAATTCCGCCACTGAACTGCAACGCAAACAGGCGAGAACTGAATGTGCCAAAGTACTAAGGCGCGAAAAGTTTCTTCACGATCAGCGCCTTCGTGCTAAAGTTCTTTCTGCTCCTCGGGCCAGCAAGAGCTTTTGGTCATTTGTTAAAAGAGTAAACAATAATGCTAGTTCTGCAATCACAACTCTTATAATGAATGACCAAATATTCACTGACCCGGTTGATAAGGCTAACCTTTTAGCTGAACTTTTTGCAAAAAATTCATTTTTGCCGGATAGCGATCAACCACTGCCCGAACTCGAAAGAGTATCTTGTACTATGCCTAAAATATTCTTCCGAGCACGTGCAGTTAAAAGGGTTCTTTCGGATCTAAACATTAACAAGTCTCCGGGACCGGATGGTATACCAGCACTGGTGCTGAAACAGTGATCTTCGACGCTAGCCAACCTTTTCAGCCTTTCGTATCGTGCGGGAGTCTTTCCCTCTTGCTGGAAGGTTGCTAATATCCAGCCAATCCCTAAAAAGGGTGCGGCTAATAACCCTGAAAATTACCGTCCAATTGCAATCTGCTCTGCGCTCTCAAAGGTGATGGAGAGCATGATCAATTTCCACCTTGTGAACTACCTAGAGGCCAACTCACTTCTTAATGATCGACAGTATGGCTTCCATAGAAATCGTTCATCGGGAGACCTGTTAGCTCTACTTTCTGAGCGCTGGAGTCGATCCATTCGCAATTTTGGCGAAAATAAAGTGGTTGCTCTGAATATTTCCAAGGCATTCGACCGTGTATGGCACGGTGCATTGATATCAAAGCTTATTGCATTTGGGGTCGGTAATGACTTCTCTCGATTTATATCGAGTTTTCTCAGAGACCGAACAATACGTGTCGTTATTGATGGGGTCTCATCTAATGAGTTTCAGCTTAATTCAGGGGTACCCCAAGGTTCCGTTCTTTCTCTTTATCTTTTCCTTATCTTTCTGAACGACCTTCTTGGCCAAACTTTTAACTCTATATACTCTTTCGCAGATGACAGCAGCATTTGTCATTCATTTTCCTTTAATTGTAGGCCAAGCCTCTTGGAGGTTGGGGGCAAAAAGCGTATGACATACTCAATCAAGACCTCTTAATAATCACCGAGTGGGGTAAAGCGAATAGGGTTGATTTTAATGCGCTGAAGACTCAATGTTGTATGTTGACCCATAGGGCCATGGAATCAACCATGTTATCTGTATATATGGGTGGTATAGGTATTGAGGAATCGGATACTCTTGATCTTCTGGGCATGGGAATTCAATGTGATGTTCGTTGGAACGAGCACGTTTTTCAAGTGTCGAAAGAAGCATTCAAGTGTCTTGGTTTTCTAAAACGGTGTAGAAATTACTTCACTCCTTCTGATCTCCTTAAAATCTATACCACTTACATCCGACCGAAAATGGAATACAACTCCCATATATGGGCAGGGGCTTCAAAGTCTATTTTGGAGCTACTGGACCGTGTGCAAAGGAGGGCGTTGGCGCTCATCAATGAGAGTAGGGTATCCAATTCTATTTATTCATTTGAACACCGTCGGAATGTGGGTTGTGTAGCACTGATCTATAGATATTACCATGGGAAATGTTCTTCTGAGATTAGCGAACTTATTCCAAGTGCCCGAGTTTCGGTTCGCTCTACCCGCTTCTCTAGTAGATCACATCCGTTTGTAGTCTATTGTCCAGTTGACCGCACAACGCATCGTTTATCAGTCGAACTAGCCGTATGTGGAATAAACTCCACGCAGAGGTCTTTCCTGACAGTTATAATCTAATAAAATTTAAGTCAAATATCCACAAACACTACTCCCTCTCTCCTCCTTCCCATAACCTATTTTCCTGAAATCAACACAATGCACTGCATTTGTAGGGGCATCCCCTGAGTGTTGGTTAACAAAAAAAAAATTATATATGGCAGGATTGATGCATTTTTCGACTTAGTCCCATATAAATATAGCTTCCGATATGAACTTTTTCATATCTGCAGCCAAAAAAATTAATAACAATGCCACTTAAATTTGGTTTATGCCTATTTTCTATATCCACTTAGTTGGACCGTATAGATATAGGGTATCGCATAGTCGGTCTAGACCGACTATAATTTTCTTAATTGTTTCACTACAGCTCAATTTTTAAGAAGGCAACTACGTATTCTATCAGGACCAGAATTGAAAGAAGAATTTAGTGTTTTTAAGTTCAGTAAAACGGTTTCATTGCTGATAAATGTTTGCTCGATGTATGCCGATTAAACGGATATGAAGTATTGTCGTATGTATTTTTGGAATAAATTGTAGCAAAGAAATCCGCGAACAATGCGTCATCATCAGCAATACAGGATCCAAATTTCAGATGTTTTGTATAATTAGGAGTTCGGCATTTTGAATTGATAAATTTATAAAACGACTTAGGGTTAGGTTTCATTTTAGTTGTCATACGGGCTATATAGTTGTCATATGCCAATTTATTAATTGTGTTGTATTCGGAGCATGCGATAGAGTAATTTATGAAATCAACTGAGGAGCCAGACCTTTTATATTTCTAGTAAAATTAGTTTTTTTCATTTTTAGCATTGGTTAAAAATTTATTATTCCATAGTGGGCCATTGTTATCACGAACAATTATTTTTGGAAAAGTTTCCGATATGACAATAGATAATAAGTAATTAAGTTTTGTCTACTTGTATGAGGAAAGCAGAAGACTTTGTGGAGATTAAGTTTGTTTCTTTTTTAAAAGTAGTGCTGATTTATTGGAAGGGAGATAAATATCAAGATCTCTGTTACGATGGTGACAATCTTCAGGATACGTAATGGGTAGTGAGTTTCGTACGTATATATCCATGGTTAACTTGTACGAGACTACAGCCAACTGGTGTTGAATAAATTCATTTGATATAGTCGGAATTAAATAATTAAGTTCCATAGGCTTTATCTACAATATATTTGGAAGACTAAAGTCTCCAAGTACCACAAATATATCGGATGGTTTAAATTGTTGCATAACGGAATATATTGCAGAAATGTGTCCAGAAGAAGAATTCGGAGGAATGTATTAGGAATGTATGGGCCGATGTTGGTAGCTCACAAATCAATTTTCCTGAGATTTTGTCCATGCCAGGGGATTTTATTGGTTTTAGTTTTTTATTGTGGAAACCACAAGGTTTTCAAGTACTTGTAACGTTATATTGGAACTAGAAATTTTATTCATGAATACTATTTCGAGACGGTCGGCAAATAATGCAGCTTTGTACCTATGAAACCTAGCCAAAGTACCATTGCTATATCGAATGGGAGATTCATAGCTAGTTGGGTTTTAAAGTTTTTTGAATTTGTTGAATTTGTTGGATCTAAACCTTCCAAATATATCTTGAGAGCTGACTATTTGTCTTCCAATAGAGCCTTCTGAAGGGCTCTTTGACAATGATTTAGTTGGTTTTTCAAGCTTGGATAGTGGTATAATTGTCATTGTCTTCTGAGATATCTCTTTTCCTTCATAAGATCCTCAATGGTTGTTGAGTATTTATTGTTTTTATTGCTACCATAGTTTTCTAGAGGCTATTTAGTAAGCTCACATATCTTTTGCGAAAACGTATACAAAATTAAGTGACTTTAGTAATGATTGGTCCATTTTTCGAATATTTACCCACATAAAAAGAAATAAGTAAGCTACAAATTCATAACTATTTCACTTCTATTTGGTTAATGGTTATTTTCTACTATAATTTAATCAAGGTTTATTTCAATTAATTATTACTATTTTTTTTTTTTTTTTGTATTCTTCTTTATAATATAATCTTCTTCGTTACTTTTTAGCTGCTAACATCTTTATTTCCTTACGTTTTCATTTTCTCATCGTTTGTTCTTTTTTCGAAAAAAAAATTACAATCTGCCATTCAGTCATGTCAATATGGTTATTAACTGATAGAGTTGAAATATGTAATTATATACAATTTTCATTCGAGTGTGTGATATGTTTGTCATATGTTTCGAAATAAATGTCTGATGAAATAGGAAATTCTCAGTGAAACGTGATAGATAAAAAAAGAAGCCCGAATCGCTTTGGTTCAAGGAACATACCTTAAAACTTTATGTTGAAAGTCAAGCTAAACTCCATTAAATATTATATAGACTAATTAGAATTATTATATGGATAATTAATAGGACTATTAATAGGCTAGGCGATTTCTTGTGACTGATGTTTTGTTCTACCGTTTTATCCCGATTTTGACCAAATGTATTTTATTTGAAAGGTATTTCTTTTTAGCCGTTTTGCAGATTTACAGATTTTTAAATTTTTTCCTTTATTTTGAGTAAATTGCATTGAAAGTTGCTACTAACACATACATAAAATTATACAATGCTATGTGTGTGTTTATTAAATTTGTTAACGTGTTTGTAATAAAAATGAGTTTGTTTTTTGCGTTGATTTGTGAATTGGCTAAAATTGATTAGCATACTTTTAGGGTCTTTATTGAATGAAAAAAACAAAATTTCATAGAATTTGCGCCCGAATTTCGAGGGCTGGAATCTGCTAGTAGATAATATTTATAATGAATAAAAAGTTTCTTTTTAATTTTAGTATTTTCCAACAAACAACATTATTTCTACAATAGATTTGGCTTACCTTTTCATCACTTTCATTTAAATTTTTTCAATAATAACTAAATAAATTTGTAAAATAATAAGTTTTTTTTTACCTTTTAAACGACCCGTCGAGCAAACGAAGTTGCAAAAATCAAAATTTTCGTGTGCGCCGACGAAGTTTTGAATAAACCCATGTTATAGGAAACTTTTCAACGATTTCAAATATGCTACTCTTAATAATATCACATTTTTAGTTTAGAAGATATAACCGTTCAAAGTTGACCGACTTTCGGTTTTCAAAAAAAACACACACAATTATTAGTCAATTTGTTGCGATTTCAGGTGTAATATCATGAAAAATAGGTAACGAATCGCCTTATTTTTTATTTGTATTGATTGACGTATTTATTAAATGTATAATGATAAAAAAAAATTAACTGGTTGCTTTGTGTTTCTCCTGGTAAATCACTATTTAAAAACTATCCGTTTTTTCACTATTTTTCAACTTTGACGGAAAATAAAAAAAATCTATATATTTCTATATTTGCCATATTTGCAAAACATGTTCTTTGATTATTTCTTTACATAATTCAAAAGGTTTTATCTGCCTGTACGAGCCCGTTTGGCGTCTAGAGGTAAAAAAGTTTAAATAGACATGGTTGCAGAAATTGTATGGCGTGCATCTCTTACATGTTTTGACTGACAGTAGTTTGATCTAATAGTTTGAAAATTGAATTTTAAGTCGGTTGTCTACCGGTGAGCCTCTGCCAAAGTCTACTCCCAATATTCTGTTACAGACACAGGATGCACAAAAAACTACTCATTGAAATTCGCAGGTACGCACCTCACTTAAAAATTACTTTGGAGTACAAATGGTCAAGAACAATATTGACTTATGGTCCCTCCAGGTAGGCACAAATCTTATTTAGACACGAGCATAATATCAAAATTGCATAATTCAGCCTAAATCCATATGTATGCAGGGAACAGGTAAATTTTTAGGCATGGTAGCATAAGCCTATATATTGCAAAATAAGCATAATGCCTGGATTAGTCTACGACTGAAAGTTGGCGCAACAAGTACTGAAACCATGGCGTTAAACAATTTAAAATTATTTGAACTGTTTAGAAGGTCAACCACACCAAAGTTTTTCACGGAAGCTGCTTTAGAATAACTTGATAGCTTATACGGAAATATTGAGAAAAGCGAAATTATAAAAAATAATTTTTATCTGATATATGCAAATATTAAGGCAAAATGGGTGAAATCTAATCGAAGCATTCAGAACTTCAACTCCAAATACGAGGACTGGCTTAATGAAGACACCATCCTGGATATATTGGCAGTAGATATACCCACCACATCAACCAGAGGAGCAAAAGGAAGGCCAAAAAAAAGTATTGAGGAGTGTTCAATTTTCACAAGAAAGAGGAAACTTGCCGATGCCACCAATGACTTGACCACGAAGCATTTATCGGACGCGCTGTCTATTAAATATACAAAGAATAGTGAAAGAGTTAGTTCGCAGATTACAATATCTGTTGCTGATGCAAGCCCACTGCGACTAAAAAGGATTAAGGAAAGCATTCCCACGCCCACAAACCAATACATTAAAAAGTATGGTTCCGAAGAAGCCTTGGCCTTGTTTATGGACTTACAACTTTCAAAAAAAAAATATGAGATACTACGGGCATCCTTGATGCGACACGGGGCTGACGTTTTACCAGGATACAAGCATATTACGCAAGCCAAAATAAATTCACCACCACTGCATACGGAGTTTACGGAAGTCTCTGTGAAAGCCAATCTGCAGGATCTCATGGGCCATACAGCAAAACGGATGTTGGAGAGTCTTCTTGAAAATGAGGTGAAAACTCTTCCTGAGAAACTGACATTGATCAGCAAATGGGGCTGCGATGGATCATCCGGACAAAGCGTTTATAAGCAAAGGATATCTTCCGATAACGCTACAATATCGGACGGAAATATGTTTATGGCATCTGTTGTTCCTTTGCGGCTAAAATCTGATGTTTCCCTACACTGGAAAAATCCACGTCCGTCATCAGTGCATTATTGCCGACCAATAATGTTTCAGTTTGCAAGGGAATCGGCAGAACTCATAAGGACCACGGTGAAGGACATTGAAGAACAAATAAGCAAGATTAAGCCTACAACGCTGCAAATTGGAGAAGGAAAATACATTGAATGCAATTACGTGTTCCACCTGACCATGGCTGACGGAAAAGTCGTAAACGAACTGACATGAACAACCTCAACATTGTCATGCCCGATTTGCAAAAAGAGTCAGAAGAACTTTGTTAATTTAAACGATTCTACAAACGAGGAGAATTACGAATATGGAATGTCACCATTGCACGCAAGGATAAGGTGTATGGAGTTCTTGCTAAAACTGGCGTATACCCTACCACAAGAGAAGGAAAACTTCGATGAAAATACATCAATAAAGGATAAAGCAAATACAGGATACTTTTTTTAAACAAGTTGGACTTAAAGTAGACTGTCCCAAGCACGGATACGGTAACTCAAACGATGGAAAAACTTCTAGGAGATTTTTTTAAAAATGATGAGGCAGTAACTAGAATCATTGGAATTGACAATCAAATCGTGAAAAGATTGGGAACGATCTTGAATGTTTTAAACTGCAAAGAAAATGTCAATTCTACAAAATATGGAGAATATGCATCGAAAACTGCATCTCTTTTAGCAGAAATGTATCCACAGAAGAAGTTGACCGCGACCGTCCATAAAATATTGGCGCATGGCAAAGATATAATTGAGTACCAGTTTTTGCCAATTGGAGAGCTTTCTGAAGAAGCACAGGAGTCTCTTAACAAATTTTATAAAAAATATAGATTGCAGAACACATTGAAAGCATCAAGGGTAGGGCAAAATGAGGACCTCTTCAACATGTTGGCAGCATCTTCCGATCCACTTATTTCTTCCATGCGGCATGTGCAGTCACGTATAGAGTTAGAAAATAATTATAGTTTAGAAATGATTAGTCTTTTAGATACACCTTCTCTTACGAATTGTGATGAATATTTTACAGAAATTTGAAAAAATAAATTTAAAAAAAAAAAAACCTAAAGAAAAAAAAAAACAATCTAAAAATGTAAAAATAATTTTTTTTAGTTACCATAAAATTGATTTTTCTACAAATTTTAACTTTGATAACCCATAAGTAGGCCCCTACAAAGCGTAGCACCCTTTCCAAACGCTCATTTCATATTCGGTTCAAAAGACATGATTTTTGCAACGAAAAAACTCAAATGGCGCCACTGTGCGACGCACAGTGGGTTGAATAATAGTAAAATGAGGAGCTTCCTTTGGACTTTGAAGAGATAAATTAATGAATCAAATTGCAAACTATAGTGTACTTAATGCTCTATTAAAAACAAGTAAGAAAATTATAGTCGGTCTAGACCGACTATACGATACCCTATACCATGCGTTTAGAAACCCTATCTCTTAGGCCCAACTAACTGGACATAGAAAATAAGCAAAAACCAAATTTGAGTGGGATTTTTATTATTTTTTTTGGCTGCAGATATGAAAAAGTTCATATCGGATGCTATATCTATATGGGGACTAGGTCCAAAAATAGACCGATCCTGATCATGTTTGGCAAAGTCTCTTGTATTTTGCAAAAATATATACAAACAAAATTTGAGAAGAATCAGTGCAATATTTTTGTTTTTTAATAGATTTAAGTGAAAATCGGGAAGCAGCTCTATATGGGGCCAAAGGGATCATTTTTGGACTACTCATTAATGGATGTAATGACTGCATATAAACCCAATTTGAGTAAGATCTATATGACAATTTGGATCTTATGACAATTTATGTCGATTTCATAGGGGTAATTTGTATGGGGGCTAGGTCTGAACATGAACCGATTCTCACCAATTTCAATAGCGTTCAGCCCATGGCCGATAAAAGCTTATATACCAAATTTCATCAAAATATATTCAAACTGCGACCTGCAGTTTGATTACAAGGTTTAAATGGACACACAGACGGACGGACGGACGGACGGACGGACGGACATTGTTAAATCAACTCAGAAAGTGATTCTGATTCGATCGGTATAATTAAAGATGGGTCTGGGTCAAATATTTTTGGTTGTTACAAACAGCAGCACAAAGTCATTATACCCAAACCACATAGTGGTATAGGGTATAAAAAAGTAAATAAACAAATAAATAAGTTTTTATATTATACTAAACTTAATATCAAGTATTTGAATTTTTTTTTTTTTTTATAATTATGTTCCATATCAACAAAATTTTCATTCTTGTAATCATCATTACAACATATTTCACACCCATCATAGTCATCATCACTTTCACAGTCATCATCCTCATATTCATCATAATTAACCTCTTCTCCACCTGTTCTGTTTTGCAAAATTATTAAATCCAGTGCCATCTGTGGTATAAGATGAAATTTTTTCGTATAAATTTCTCTTTTGGCGGTAAGTAATGGAACTGGACTAAGTAGAAACCTATTAAATATGTCTGCATTCGACTTCTCTCAACTGCATTTACGCGCAAACCGTTCTCTATAATTTTAAAAATCTTTGTTTCGAGCTTCTTGAGCTTCCTCAAATAGTTGGTCAATTGGCAATAATGCATGTGATACTATTTCTAACCTGTGAATAGAGAATTTGTGTAATGTGGGAGGCATATAAAACCACGGGTGGAGCTTAAAAATATGTCTGGCCGTGTTGTGAGTATAGTTTCCAAACTTTTCAAATGAATCTCATGTCCACAGGATACAATCGTTCATTTAAGTATTTTGAACTAAAAAAATGTTATTCCACAATTTGTAATATTGAGACTTACTGTCATTTTTATTAAATATATATAATGTATTTAGACAATGAATTTTTCGCAAACCGGAAAGTTTTATTACAATTTAAAGAATTTTCTATAATTTGTCTTATCATTGTACTTTTTCACTTTCGTCTCACTCTAATATAAATGATTATTAAAATAAGTTGTTGATGTACTAGGTTACATATTTACAACACCAATTACAACAAGTAAGGAAATTATAGTCGGTCTAGACCGACTATACGATACCCTATACCATGCGTCTAGAGACCCTATCTCTCAGGCCCAACTAACTGGATTTAGAAAATAAGCATAAACCAAATTTGAGTGGGATTTTTATTAATTTTTTCGGCTGCAGATATGAAAAAGTTCATATTGGATGCTATATCTATGTGGGGACTAAGCCCAAATATGGACCGATACTGACCATGTTTGGTAAAGTCTCTTGTATTTTGCGAAAATATATACAAACAAAATTTGAGAAGAATCAGTGTCATATTTTTGTTTTTTGATAGATTTAAGTGAAGATTGGGAAGCAGCTCTATATGGGGCCTATGACTAAGAGTTGTCCAATAGGGATCATTTTTGGACTACTGATTAATGGATGTAATAAACACATACAAACTTAATTTGACTAAGATTTGTATGATAATTTGGATCTTATGGCAATATATGTTGATTTCATAGAGGTCATTTGTATGGGGGCTAGGTCTGAACATTTACCGATTCTCACCAATTTCAATAGCGTTCATCCCATGGCCCATAGAAGATCAAACACCAAATTTCGTCAAAATATATTCATATTTGCGACCTGCAGTTTGATTACAAGCTTTACATGGACACACAGACGGACGGACGGACGGACGGACGTCGTTAAATCGAATCAGATAGTGATTCTGATTCGATGGGTATAATTAAAGATGGGTGTAGGTCAAATATTTTTGGTTGTTACAAACAGCAGCACAAAGTCATTATACCCAAACCACATAGTGGTATAGGGTATAAAAATCACAGTAACGAAAAGAAAGACAAAACAAAAAAACAAAACAATGAACAAGTGTTAGCTATTGCGTCTTCAGCATATTTTGATTTGCAAGTGGCTATTTTTAAAGTAAACTTAAATATTTTGCGTAATTGCAAATATACGCAAAATTTTTTTTAAATCTACATGCTGAAACCCGATGGTGATTTACTGTGGAAACAGTTTTACCCAATCTCACCCAATACGATTTTAAACTCTATATTTATTTCAAAAACACTAATTTTTTGGGATAATATTCAAAAAAATTTTAAAAATATTTCTAAAACCTTTTTCTAAAAATAAATTTATCACAAAGATAGTGCTGAAGTTGAAGCTACCCTTTAAAAATGGTTTTGATTTTTGAACAAACAACCAAAAAAAATATACTTGAAATTTGTAGTTTCTACTTTTTACCTCTCTGCACTTAATTAGCGAAAATTATTGAACTTTGAGAGATTATAAAAAAAAGTAAACAACGTGGAAAATTTTTTTTGACAGCAATTGATGGCGACTTTTATCTGCTTTAACCCGGTACCAAAACTTATTACAATATATTAATTACAACTTTTGAATTAATAATCACTTTTGACACATTTCAACCCGATGTGCGACGTTCGTCGCCCCAATTTAAATTTCGATAGAACTACAAAATACAAATGCAGAATTTTCTTTTACCTAATTAACGTTTCGTTTAACAATTAGTATAAACCATATACAACATATACTACACACTAATTTTGCCATCAAAAGAACCAATAAATAATAAAAAAAAACTTAAAACTTTGTTTCAGTGGCCACTTGACATTTTTAACAAAATGTATTCAATTTTAATCGAATTTGTTGACAACACTAATCAGTTCCTATTTAAGCTTATTTGTTATGATTTGTTTAATGAGTAATCGATTTAGTAGGCTTTTGACATTAAACTGACATTTATTGGCCACGCACATAGTTAAAATTGAATTATATTTGTCACAACACACATTAAACTACAAAAATAAAAGAACTAGAAAGATTCTTGAAATATTAAAATGATTGATTTGATTTTTAACAAAAGAGGTTACTTAAATATTACTAGCAAAGCATGAAATCCCAATATTGATAATTCCTTATTAGTTTTATTATGATAGATTATTGACAATAAAACAGTTGTCAATCATGAAATGAAATTATACTCAGTAAGCTTCACCCATAAAATGTTATCACATATTTTTATGGACAATCGATCAAATCGTCTAACAGAAACTAGGAGATATTTTGATAGTAGTACTCGAATATATCGTCGCTGCTCCGACGTGATGGGTTATGTGTTTCTTAACAAGTTTTGAGGAGAGCACAAAAACTGTTTTATTTCTTAATTACGCGAAATTTTTTGAAGCCACTCGTTTTACAGAAACCTTATCTCAATTGCTTTATATGTGCCATAAAAAATTCAGATTATCTTGCCATTAGGGAGCTGTAAAGGAATTACACAAAAAACTACACATAACCCATTTTGTTTAAAAATATTTTTTAATTTTGAATATTTTTTACACATAGCCGTTTTGGTTCGTAGAATTTAGCTTCATAATTTTAATAAAATTCCAGGAATTAATTATAAGAAGTAAGAAAATTATAGTCGGTCTAGCCCGATACCCTATACCATAGTTAAGAGACACTATCTCTTCAGTCCAACTAATTGGATATAGCAAATATGCATAAACCAAATTTGAGTGGCATTTTTATTAATTTTTTTCGCTGCAGATATGAAAAAGTTCGTATCGGATACTATATTTATATGGGGACTAGATCAAAAAATGGACCAATATTTGGTATAGTCATATTTGGTATAGTCACTTCTACTTTGAAAAAATATATACAAACCAAATTTGAGAAAAATCTGTGCAATATTTTTGTTTTTTGATAGATTTAAGTGAAGATCGGGAAGCGGCTCTATATGGGGCCTATGACTAAGAATTTTCCTGCATAGAGTATTTTTGAACTACTGATTAATGTATGTAATAAACACATACAAACCCAATTTGACTGAGATCTATATGATAATTTGGAACTTATGGCAATTTATGTCGAGATCATAGGGGTCATTTGTATGGGGGCTAGGTCTGAACATGGACCGATTCTCAACAAATTCAATAGCGTTCATCACATGGCAGATAAAAGATCAAGTACCAAATTTCATCAAAATATATTCATATTTGCGACCTGCAGTTTGATTACAAGCTTTACATGGACACACAGACGGACAGACGGACGGACGGACGGACATCGTTAAATCGAATCAGATAGTGATTATGATTCGATCAATATAATTAAAGATGAGTGTAGGTCAAATATTTTTGGTTGTTACAAACAGCAGCACAAAGTCATTATACCCAAATCACATAGTGGTATAGGGTATAAAAATAAGTAAGTGGGCACTAAGTACTCATTATGACTAACTCTATTAATCGTTCTATATCTGATAAAGACATTACATGGATCATATGCACTCATATTATTATCTTTTTGCAGACTTATATAATTAACGTTTATGAAAAGTTTGCTAAAAGCCGTATGATTTAAACCAGTGGCTGGACTTTTAAAATGTCGTACTTAAAGTCACCATATGGATATAAAATATGAAAACTAAATTTTATTCAATATTTGGTTTATAACAAAGATAATAATAAAATAGTAATAATAATAATAACAAGTAAGAAAATTATAGTCGGTCTAGACCGACTATACGATACCCTATACCATGCGTTTAGAAACCCTATCTCTTAGGCCCAACTAACTGGACATAGAAAATAAGCAAAAACCAAATTTGAGTGGTATTTTTATTAATTTTTTTGGCTGCAGATATGAAAAAGTTCATATCGGATGCTATATCTATATGGGGACTAGGTCCAAAAATGGACCGATCCTGATCATGTTTGGTATAGTCTCTTGTATTTTTCAAAAATATATACAAACAAAATTTGAGAAGAATCAGTGCAATATTTTTGTTTTTTAATAGATTTAAGTGAAGATCGGGAAGCAGCTCTATATGGGGCCAAAGGGATCATTTTTAGACTACTCAATAGGGGATGTAATGAACGCATAGAAACCCAATTTGAGTAAGATCTATATGACAATCTGGATCTTATGGCAATTTATGTCGATTTCATAGGGGTAATTTGTATGGGGGCTAGGTCTGAACATGGACCGATTCTCACCAATTTCAACAGCGTTCATCCCATGGCCGACAAAAGCTTATATACCAAATTTCATCAAAATATGATCATATTTGCGACCTGCAGTTTGATTAAAAGGTTTACATGGACACACAGACGGACGGACGGACATTGTTAAATCAACTCAAAAAGTGATTCTGATTCGATCGGTATAATTAAAGATGGGTCTAGGTCAAATATTTTTGGTTGTTACAAACAGCAGCACAAAGTCATTATACCCAAACCACATAGTGGTATAGGGTATTATACCCAAACCACATAGTGGTATAGGGTATAAAAATAACAAATTAATAACAAACAGATTAGTAATGAATATAATTAACTAAAAATTATTAATGCAGATTATCATAAAATGCATGGAAATCTTTATGCATATATATTTTTAATGATTTCAGACTCTTGTATTTAGATTCTTCTATTTTAGGTGGCGTCTCATACAAAGGTTTTACTTCACCTTGAGTCTTTTTACTTCTCTTTTGTTGTAAGATGCTCCCAGTCATCTGAGTGACGTATTTTGTATTTTACCTTGTTTTCTTCATACGTTATTGCACGTATACTGGTAACAGTGTCTTCTCCTGGTTTTATTGACTTAAAATTTCCCGGAACTTGCTCAAAATTTTTAAAGAACGAATGTTCTAAATAATTGACTATATATGGCTGAGATGGCCTTGCCTGTCGCATGCGGCTTATGTAATCAATTGGAGTATATATTGTCCCCCTCCATTATTGTATGTCCTTATTCAAAAATCAACTGTTCTATTATTATACCTGTTTCTGAGTTTAGGTTTGACAAAGCGCTCGAAAGAATCTTATTTTTATTTTGGTATGCACACCCATCGGATATCAACACAACTTTGATGTACGTTAGGCAATGTTCCTTTAAGACTTCAATTATGCAAATAGTAATATTGTTGGCCGTGACTCCTCCTTCGTCTTCATGCCATACGTAAAGATAGACATCTTTTGTATTTTTTACATAAAATGTGAAATTATGGACTGCTAACTTTGATTTATAATATTGCACGGACATTTGCATAGCAAAACACTTTGCATATCCATTGTAACTACCATTATCTCTGGCGACATATTAGCAACAGCAAACTCTTTAGCGGTCCTTGCTTCATCTTTTTTTGTTTTATGTAAAATGAATTCTTCTTCATTAACATTGCCTTCTGTGTGACCAACCATACATCACATTGATCCTTTCTCGGTTTGAAAATGGAAATCTTCTGTTCTTCCAAAACTTTACAAAATTTCTTTCGCATAGCTGGAGCTTCGTTGTTATTTTTGCACCATTCAGCATATATCTTTTGCATATTTGTTTTGGACTTAAATTGATCTTCTACGTAAATTCATTTTGTATGGGATCTACAGTAATGTCTCGGAATTTTGGGAATTGTATCCAACCATTTAAGCACGGAGTCGGATTTTTCCGATGTTATATCACTACATGCCACTTTTTTAATACTTACTTTAAACCATGTTTCAAAAATACTTTTGTGCAGATTTAAAGTTTGTAAAAAAAAATCTTTACATACTCTTACTCGTGTCCCATCTTTACATTGAATGTAACAATCAAATTGGCGTTTCTTTTTAATGTTTTTTGACGTTGATCGTCTCCGAATAGGACTGCTACGTAATTGTACTAAACTTTTTACGTACACTTTTTTAGCATCCCATGAGGATAAACTCCAAAAATAGTCATATAAATTTTTTCGATCATCTTCATCTACGACACCACAGAGAAAACTTCTTTCTGATTTCTTCTCCGCTAAGTGAGCACAACGTTTATCCTTAATAGCCCTGGATGTTTTTTCTCCATATTTCTTGCCCAATAGCCTTTGTTGCTTGTTTTTCTTTTTTCTTTCAGATTTTAGCATCGCTTCATCCTCGTCACTTTCGTTTATTACTTTAAGAACTCCCGTTTCTTCATTCAAAATTTTATTTGGCTCATTTTCCAGTTGATCTTCCATAGTTCTGTTGTAAAATAAAACTATTGGTATAAGAACTTTTATTAAAATCTGAAGTTTACCTTTTATTATAATTAAATTCGGTTGCTTTAAAAATCGGTGCAGGAAATATTCGATTTTATTAGAAAAATTTTATTATGTTTTGTACATATTTGGAAGAAAATAAAAAGGTTTCTTAGACCAACAAGTTTTTTTGACAGAAAATCGAAGGCAAAGTTTGCTAAATTCCATTATGATCCAAAATAGTTATGTGGTGTTTTACACATAATCTTTTTTATTGGAACATTTTATTGCTGTTTACATATAGCCGTTTTGGTAACTTCTGAACCGATCAAGATATCTTTTAACTGTTTGGTGGGCAGAAGTAAGACCACTAAAGGTTTCAAATGGTGCCAAAAAAAAAAAAAAAGTCACATAACCCATCACGTCGGAGCAGCGACGATATGTTTAAAAGGTTTGTCACCATCGGCTTTCGAACACAATTCTGAATTTAACATTAGGTTGTCATAGGAAGGAAGCCCTCCCGTTTTAGCCATTTTCCATTAACTTTATTAGCCTGTGCGTTAATTGTCGATACATAATAACAATTAAAACAATTAAGAATGTAAAATTCGGCTATGCCGAATCTTTGATATCCTCAACCTAACTTTTTCGTTTACATTAACATCTGCACTTACTTCACTATTTATAAAATATGTAAACAACTGATTCGAGAAAATAAACAATTTATTATTACATACAATAATCTTCAGAATAACGCAAGTAAAAATGTATATGGTTCACAAATCTTGGGGCCATTATAACAACTTGCCAATAGCTAAATTTGGGATGTTATCGGACAGATTATTAGTTAACTCTGGCTTCTATGTGGCGTTTTGTTATTTTAGGAACTTGTTTCTGCTTCGCAAATTTTATATTTCTACGTTTGAAGTCCTCCAGATAGTTGCCTTTGACACATTTGCGTTCACCAACGTCCTCAAGCCGACTAGTATTATGGACGAGTAGCTGGCTCTGCTTAAAATTCGAGTCACAGTGCGGAGATTAACAAGTTTATGTCAACTAAAAATATGATTAATAAATGATGTATTATTATTCAACCTTTGAAATTTATGACTTTTAATAAATTAGTCGAGCTCGCGGTCACGTTTTTGTTTATAAAATATCCTTTATTATTTTATTTTTTCTCCTCCAATATTTCATCATTCATTGAGTGACATCTTCATCTTCATCTTCATCTTCATCTTCATCTTCATCTTCATCTTCATCTTCATCTTCATCTTCATCTTCATCTTCATCTTCATCTTCATCTTCATCTTCATCTTCATCTTCATCTTCATCTTCATCTTCATCTTCATCTTCTTCTTCATCTTCATCTTCATCTTCATCTTCATCTTCATCTTCATCTTCATCTTCATCTTCATCTTCATCTTCATCTTCATCTTCATCTTCATCTTCATCTTCATCTTCATCTTCATCTTCATCTTCATCTTCATCTTCATCTTCATCTTCATCTTCATCTTCATCTTCATCTTCATCTTCATCTTCATCTTCATCTTCATCTTCATCTTCATCTTCATCTTCATCTTCATCTTCATCTTCATCTTCATCTTCATCTTCATCTTCATCTTCATCTTCATCTTCATCTTCATCTTCATCTTCATCTTCATCTTCATCTTCATCTTCATCTTCATCTTCATCTTCATCTTCATCTTCATCTTCATCTTCATCTTCATCTTCATCTTCATCTTCATCTTCATCTTCATCTTCATCTTCATCTTCATCTTCATCTTCATCTTCATCTTCATCTTCATCTTCATCTTCATCTTCATCTTCATCTTCATCTTCATCTTCATCTTCATCTTCATCTTCATCTTCATCTTCATCTTCATCTTCATCTTCATCTTCATCTTCATCTTCATATTGGAGGAGAAAAAATAAAATAATAAAGGATATTTTATAAACAAAAACGTGACCTCGAGCTCGACTAATTTATTAAAAGTTAAAAGTATAATTTTTAACCATTTTATACTTTTTAGGTTTCTTTTACAAGGTTTTTTTTAAATTCTTATCCATTAGTAACAAGTAAGAAAATTATAGTCGGTCTAGACCGACTATACGATACCCTATACCATGCGCTTAGTGACCCTATCTCTTAGGCCAAACTAACTGGACAAAGAAAATAAGCATAAACCAAATTTGAGTGGGATTTTTATAAATTTTTTGGCTGCAGATATGAAAAAGTTCATAGTAGTATATCTACTAGGCCCAAAATTGGACCGATCCTGACCATGTTTGTTAAAGCCTCTTGTATTTAGCAAAAATATATACAAACAAAATTTGAGAAGAATCAGTGCAATATTTTTGTTTTTTGATAGATTTAAGTGAATATCGGGAAGCAGCTCTATATGGGGCCTATGACTAAGAGTTGTCCACTAGGGATCATATTTGGACTACTAATTAATGGATGTAATAAATACACACAAACCCAATTTGGCTAAGATTTATATGATAATTTGGATCTTATGGCAATTCATAGGGGTCATTTGTATGGGGGCTAGGTCTGAACATGGACCCATTCTCACCAATTTCAACAGCGTTCATCCTATGGCAGATGAAAGCTAATGTACCAAATTTCATCGAAATATATTCATATTTGCGACCTGCAGTTTGATTACAAGCTTTACATGGACACACAGACGGACGGACGGACGGACGGACATCGTTAAATCGAATCAGCTAGTGAGTCTGATTCGATCGGTATAAATAAAGATGGGTCTAGGTCAAATATTTTTGGTAGTTACAAACAGCAGCACAAAGTCATTATACCCAAACCACATAGTGGTATAGAGAATAAAAAAAAATATTTAATAAGATTAAAATTTTTCGAGTTTATTTTTTCAAATTGCTTCGAAATGATATCACAATTCATAACAGAAGGTATATTTAACATACTAATCATTTCTGAACTATGAACCAATTTTAGCAAAAAAATCCCTTACACCTTATCCTTGGGAGCAATAGTGAGATCCCATATTCATAATTCCATATTCATAATGGCAATGTTGTGGTTTGTATTTATCAATTCGCTTGCGACTTTTCCATCAACCATGTCCAGGAGGAACTCGTAACTACATTCAAAATAATTTCCTTCCCTAATTTTCAGCACTGCGTGTTCGTTGTGAGTTCAGGCAATTCCCTAGCAAACTGAAACATTATTGGGCGGCAATATTGCACTGATGATGTCCGTTGATTTTTTCAGTACATGAATTTAAGCTGCAAACAGATGCCATTGATATTGTAGCGTCATTGGAAGATATTCTTTGCTTATAAACGCCTTGTCGGGATGATCCATCGCAGCCCCATTTAATGATTAATGTCAGCCTCTCAGGAAGATTTTTCCAACTCATTTTCAGGCGAAGATTAGTTTACTTTCGGTTTTCTGTAGATTATCGTATAAGCTGTTCAAGTTCATCTAAAGCAGCTTCCGTGAAGACCCTTGAGGTGGTTGAGTTCGTAAATAGATCAAACAATTTTAAGTTGTTCAACGCCATGTTGTTAGAGTCTCAAAAATAATTTTTCACTCAGATACATATCAGTTGTCGCGCCAACTTTCAGTCATAGACTTATCCAGAGATTATGCCTTTATATTACCTGATATATACCGTTTGGATTAAGGGTTTGTGAAAGGGTTGTGCTCCCATATCTAAATATGTAGCTGTTAACTTTACACACATGGATCTAGGTCGAATTACGCAATGTTGATATAATGTGGCGACCATAAGTCAATATTTTAACCATATTATTATTCTCTTATTGGATAGTTGACTATATTTCTATTTTCGGTGCATACCTGCTAATCTAAAAGAATAGTTTATTTGTACATCCTTTATCTATACCTGACTTTACCAGAAATGCACTTCATACAGTTGAATGAAGTTTTTACCTTTTTTACTTCTAGCATTCGAAGTAGCAACTGGGAGTAGCTGGACTTTGTTGAATTAGGTAAATGATTAATCAAAGAGTATATTTTGCATATGTATATGGCAAACATGAAATTTATAAATTTTTTTATTTTCCATCAAAGTTGAAAAATAGTTGAAAAATAGACAGTTGGTAAAAGCATTTTTTTTGGAGAAACACAAAGCAAATAGTATATTGTTTTTCTATATAATACTGAATAAATACATAGATCAACAGAAATAAAATAAATACAATTAATTAACTAGTAATTTTATATTCTATCTGAAACTGGACCAAAAAACTGCCTAAAAATTGTGTGTTTTTTGAAAACTGAAAATCGGTCACTTTGAAGGGTTATATCTTCTTAACTAAAAACCTGATTTTACTGAAGGTAGCAAATTTTTAATCTTCGATTAATTTCTCATAAGAGTTTATTCAAAATATTTATTCAAATTTTTAATTTTTGTAAAATCATTTGTTCTAAGGACGCCACTGTGCGTCGTTAAATCGACTAAAAACTGATTTAGAGCCGATCAATATAAGAGGTGTGCCTATGTAAAGTATTATTGATAGTTAAAAACATTAACACAGACTTATTAAATTTATTCTATAAAAAAAAACTAACAGAATAAGATGAATACAGATTTAAAAACAAAATTATTTGAAAAAAAAGGATAAATTTTTAACATAAATCTATAATATTAATAGGCTAGGCGATATATTGTTACCGATGTTTTGTTCTACCATTTTATCACGATTTTGACCAAACGTACATTATTTGAAAGGTCTTTCTTTTTAGCTGTTCACCAGATTTACAGATTTTTAAACCTTTTCCTTTATTTTGAGTAAATTGCGTTGAGTAAATTGCGTTTGAAAACGTTCATATCGGATGCAATATCTATATAGGGACTAGGCCCAAAAATGGACCGATCCTGACCATGTTTGGTAAAGTCTCTTGTATTTTGCAAAAATATTTACAAACAGAAGTTGAAAAGCATCAGTGCAATATTTTTGTTTTTTGATAGATTTAAGTGCAGATCGGGAAGTAGCTCTACATGGGCCCTACGAGTAAGGGTTGTCCCATAGGGATAATTTTTGGACATCTCATTAGTGGATGTAATAAACGCATACAAACCCAATTTGAGTAAGATCTATATTATAATTTGGATCTTATGGCAATTTATGTCGATTTCATAGGGGTCAGTTGTATAGGGGCTAGGTCTGAACATGGACCGATTTTCTCCAATTTCAATACTGTTCATCCTATGGCCGATAAAATCTCATATACCAAATTTCAACAAAATAGACTCATAAATTTGTTAATGTGTTTGTTATTATGCCCTATACCACTATGTGGTTTGGGTATAATGACTTTGTGCTGCTATTTGTAACAACCAAAAATATTTGACCTAGACCCAACTTTAATTATACCGATCGAATCAGAATCACTTTCTGAGTCGATTTAACAATGTCCGTCCGTCCGTCCGTCTGTGTGTCCATGTAAACCTTGTAATCAAACTGCAGGTCGCAAATATGAATATATTTTGATGAAATTTGGTGTATACGCTTTTGTCGGCCATGGGATGATCGCTATTGAAATTGGTGAGAATCAGTGCATGTTCAGACCTAGCCCCCATACAAATTACCCATATGAAATCGACATAAATTGCCATAAGATACAAATTGTCATATACATCTTACTCAAATTGGGTTTATATGCGTTCATTACATCCATAAATGAGTAGTCTAAAAATGATCCCTTTGACCCCATATAGAGCTGCTTCCCGATCTTCACTTAAATCTCTTAAAAAACAAAAATATTGCACTGATTCTTCTCAAATTTTGTTTGTATATATTTTTGCAAAATGCAAGAGACTTTATCAAACATGATCAGGATCGGTCCATTTGTGGACTTAGTCCCTATATAGATATAGCATCCGATATGAACTTTTTCATATCTTCAGCCAAAAAAATTAATAAAAATCTCACTCAAATTTGGTTTTTGCTTATTTTCTATGTCCAGTTAGTTGGGCCTAAGAGATAGGGTTTCTAAACGCATTGTATAGGGTATCGTATAGTCGGTCTAGACCGACTATAATTTTCTTACTTGTTGTTAATGAGTTTGTTACCTTCATTCACAATAATAATAAACCAAAATGTGTTGGCTTGTGAATTGGCTAAGTTAAAAATTAAAGCTGACAACAAATTGTACTCGAATTTCAACTCAAAAAGGAACTTATTTAAAACAAGGTACTTAAAAAAATACTTTAAAAAAAATTGTTTTTAAGAGGGGTACTTTGCTTAGAAGAAGTATATCGCATTTTTAACAAAGATTTTTTTTAATATATATTTTTTTTTTGCACTTTTTTAAAAAAGTTTCTTTAAAAAGATTTCTTTTCTAAAAAAGGATACTTCAAAAGCTTTCTTGTTGAAAAAAGGGTACTTTTTAAAAAAAGGTAGTTATTGAAAAGTTTCTTTTTTTAAAAAGGGAACCTTTTTAAGAGAAGCATTTTTTAAGAAATGTATTTGTTGGAGGAAAGGTACTTTTCAAAATAAGTACTTTTTAAGAATAGGTACTTTTTTCAAAAAGTGGGTTTTTAAAAATAGGGTACTTTTTATACCCTATACCACTATGTGGTTTGGGTATAATGACTTTGTGCTGCTGTTTGTAACTACCAAAAATATTTGACCTAGACCCATCTTTTACTATACCGATCGAATCAGAATCATTATCTGATTCGATTTAACGATGTCCGTCCGTCCGTCCGTCCGCCTGTGTGTCCATGTAAAGCTTTTAATCAAACTGCAGGTCCCAAATATGAATATATTTTGATGAAATTTGGTCCATGTTCAGTCCTAGCCCCCATACAAATGAGCCCTATGAAATAGACTTAAATTGTCATAAGATCCAAATTATCAAATAGATCTTACTCAAATTGGGTTTGTATGCATTTATTACATCCATTAATGAGTAGTCCAAAAATTATCCCTATGGGACAACCATTACTCATAGGCCCCATGTAGAACTGCTTCAAGATCTGCACTTAAATCTATCAAAAAACAAAAATATTCCACTGATTCTTCTCAAATTTTGTTTGTATATATTTTTGCAAAATAGAACAGACTTTACGAAACATGGTCAGGATCGTTCCATTTTTGGGCCTAATCCCCATGTGGATATAGCATCCGATATGAACTTTTTCATATCTGCAGCCAAAAAAATTAATAAAAATCCCACTCAAATTTGGTTTATCTTATTTTCAATGTCCAGTTAGTTGGGCCTAAGAGATAGGGTCTCTAAACGCATGGTATAGGGTATCGTATAGTCGGTCTAGATCGACTACAATTTTCTTACTTGTTTAAAAAGGAGAAATTTAAAAAGGTTGGTTTTTGAAAAAGGGGTACTATTTCCAAAAATACGGATACTTATAAAAAAAAAGTACTTTTTGGAAAAGAGCGTATTTTTTGAAAAACTTTTAAACTTTTTCTTTTAACTCATACTCTCTGTCTGTTTGTCTGCTATGGGCAACTCCATTCCCCTCATGCAACTGGTCTGAAATTCGGCCCATAGTCTTGTTATGACTATAGATTAATTTCTAGTTAGTCACGCACAGTCACGCATAGTCACGCACATTCACGGAGAGATTTAAAACCAATTTCACCTTATCCGATTGATCTGAAAATTGGTCGATAGACATACTGTGAAAAAAAAAAATAACTTTGACATATTCACACACAGTCACACATAATCACGGAGATATTAAAACCCCACTTCCCCTCATCCGATGGAACTGAAACTTTGTCCATAGACTTGTTGTGGGCAAAAATTAATTTTAAGATAGTCACACAAAGTCACGCACAGTCACGGAGATATTCAAAACTCATATGCATAAGGAAAGAAAGAGTTTAAAAAAAACTTTGTTTTAATAGGATAGATTATTTAAAAAGTGAGTTCAGCGAAAACAATTGTTTTAAAATTGTTTTATATTTAATTTAGTATCTTATGTTGGAGAAGGTTTTAATACTATAATTCTTTGCTGGGATTCTGATTGCATTGGTTTCATAGCAAAGATATACATATTAATTAAACTTTTTACCAAACAAACTATCTACTGCTTTCGGTTCTTTATAAAATTTTTTTTTAAAGAGAATACTTTACAAAACAAGGGTTGTTTTTTAAAAAGGGCATGTAAAAAAATGTGTTCAATATTACAATTTGAACTACCTAGAGGCCAACTCACTTCTTAATGATCGACAGTATGGCTTCCGTAGAAATCGTTCCACGGGAGACTTGTTAGCTCTACTTTCTGAGCGCTGGAGTCGATCCATTCGCAATTTTGGCGAAAGTAAAGTGGTTGCTCTGGATATTTCCAAGGCATTCGATCGTGTGTGGCACGGTGCACTGATATCTAAGCTTATTGCATTTGGGGTCGGTAATGACTTCTCTCGATTTATATCGAGTTTTCTCAGAGACAGAACAATACGTGTTGTTATTGATGGGGTCTCATCTAATGAGTTTCAGCTTAAGTCAAGGGTACCCCAAGGTTCCGTTCTTTCTCCTCTCTTTTCCTTATCTTTCTGAACGACCTTCTTGGCCAAACTTTTAACTCTATATACTCTTTCGCAGATGTCAGCAACATTTGTCATTCATTTTGCTTTAATTGTAGGCCAAGCCTCTTGGAGGTTGGGGGGCAAAAGGCGGACAATGAATGACACACTCAATCAAGACCTCTTAACAATCTCCGAGTGGGGTAAAGCGAATAGGATTGATTTTAATGCGCTGAAGACTCAGTGTTGTATGTTGACCCATAGGGCCATGGAATCAGGTATTGAGGAATCGGATACTCTTGATGTTCTGGGCATAAGAATTCAATGTGATGTTCGTTGGAACGAGCATGTTTTTCAAGTGTCGAAAGAAGCATTCAAGAGTCTTGATTTCCTAAAACGGTGTAGAATGGAATACAACTCCCATATATGGGCAGGGGCTTCGAAGTCTGTTTTGGAGCTACTGGACCGTGTGCAGAGGAGAGCGTTGGCGCTCATCAATGACAGTAGGGTATCCAATTCTATTGATTCATTGGAACACCCTCGGAATGTGGGGTGTGTAGCACTGTTATATAGATATTACCATGGGAAATGTTCTTCTGAGATTAGCGAACTTAATCCAAGTGCCCGAGTTTCGGTTCGCTCTACCCGCTTCTCTAGTAGATCACATCCGTTTGTAGTCTATTGTCCAGTTGACCGCACAACGCATTACAGAGAGAATTCGTTTATCAGTCGAACTAGCCGTATGTGGAATAAACTCCCCGCAGAGGTCTTTCCTGACAGTTATAATCTAATAAAATTTAAGTCAAATATCCACAAACACTATGCACTGCATTTGTAGGGGGCATCCCCTGAGTGTTGGTTAACAGAAAAAAAAAATATATTTTTCTTTGTTTATATCGACCTGTATTGAGAATACAAGCATGTGTTGATGCAGAGACTGATTTATGTATATCCCCTTTAGCACACTCGGTCTCCGTTTATTTTCATATTAAAGTAATATTTTTTGTGTTTTATTTTCCGCTAATTTACTAAATGCTTTCTCTTGATGTAACTATAGCAACATTGTTGAGTTATTGTTATTGTACGGTAAGGATATAGTTTGCATCTTAATCCATATAACAACGTATCATTTCAGTTAGTCTTATCATACTCAGAAAACATATATCTCTATTTTTAGATAATAGAAAAAATAAATTATAATAAAATCATCTATTCCAACAAAAGCTATTTTGATCCTTTTTACAAATTTATTATAAACATGTGCTCGTACATATTTATTTAAATGTAGAATTCTTTTTAAAAAATATATATAAAATATTATGTCTGCAACTGTATGAGTGTGCAATGTCTGCATATTTTACCACAAAAACAAATAACCCATAACATTTTAATCAAAGTGACATTATCCATATTCATATACAAAAGGAAGTGCAACAATAAATTTTTATAAATGTATATCTGCATTGAGGACAAAGACGACGGCAACGGTAGGGAAAAAAAAAAAAGAAAATCTCACAAGGATAAAGATGTTTTAGTCTTACGTAAACGAACAAATTGTATAAAATTTATGTGAGTGTTGAAAAAAAAAACTGCCACCTTATTAGACTTGCAACTATGTATATCCCAATATCTCAATATCTCTCTTTAGCTCAACTGCTAAATTATCTAAGGCCAACATCAGGGGCAATCAGTTAATATTTTCATAACAAAAACAGAAACAAATACTATATCAATTATCGTGTTTTCTGAAGTATTTAGAAAAAAATTCTTAATAAAAATTTTATGATTTCTATAGGAAAATGTTTGTTCCATTTTTTCACATTAATTATTATGATTTTAACATATATCGTAAAATATTATTATAGTTAAACTGAAACCATCACACAAATATGTAGCACCCTAATGCTTATGAATATGGTTTCGAGATATATTGTTTCCTTTTTTATACATATTTTTCGATGAGAAAGTACGCCAAAGCAATCAATGGGTTAATACCAAAATAATTTATGATCTTACAAAACCATTCATATACACAAAGAAGAAGCATATGAAAACAAAATAAAAAATATATATATGGGAGCCAAATATACGAAAAAGGCTGTATTCTAGGTAATAAATTTGTTGCAACTACTTCGACTACTGCTACAACTTCTGCCACACTCAACCACTTTGGTTCGGGAAAAAAAACCTTTTAAATTAAAAGGGGTAGAGTTTTATGCAATTGTGTGCGAGTGTGTGGTAGTGGTGCACTCAAGTGGTTTTAAACTTCCCACCCGACAAACTACATGAATTAAGTTGCATACACGTAAAAGAAATATTGATATTCTCATATGACATACAGGCCATGGACAGTGGCATCGTTGAAGTCAAACAAATCTGTTAATGCGATGGAAACAAAATCAATTTTTGTATAATACGAGCCCTTGAAAATTCTACTACTCTGGAGAAAAGGTGATAAGTAACATGCATTATATTAAATAATTACACAGGGAACACTGATTGATTTCTCACAATCTTTTAAGTAATACTAGAGGACCCCTGCTGCTCCGCAGCATTATATTATATTATATTAATTTTTATAATATAATACCAAAATTTGCCAAGAGAAGTTAACGTACAGTAATACCAAAATTTGCCAAGAGAAGTCAACGTACAGTAAAAGCAAAGTTGATTCTCCACGCATAACTTTCCTCAAACCCAACGAATTTAAGCAGTTAATAGCTCAAAAGAAGGAGCTTGATCCACTGAGTGTTCTTAGACCTATGTCAACAGCCTACGTTAATTAGAACTCTAGTTATAGAGGTTTGAGAGAAGAAAAATTTTGAAAAAAAATCTTGAATGCAAAGTTTATTCATAAATTCTTTTAATATATAACATAGAATATGTTGTATTAAAACGCTACTTTTTGTCAAACAAAGACTTAATTGCATTTGTGCTATACTATTTGAACGCTTTAATATGGTAACTATTGGGATGTAAGAGATTGTAATAACGATATTTCAAATTAATGGAAGATTTGTGCAATATAAGTTTAGTTTTGGAAAGAGAACATATTAATACACGTTCCACAAAGAGATGATAATTATAGCATGTATAGTTAAAATTTTTTATATTTTATATAACACTAGCTGGACCCGGCAAACGTTGTTTTGCCCTCAATGAATTTTTTATTTTAGTTAGAATCTGTATATGCCTGTATAAAAAACGTTTTTGTATTTGTTAATATTAATTGAAAACTGTTAAGAAAAACCATGTTTTATTTATGAAAATGAAAATAAATATTTATTGTAACATACATATAAGAATGACCAATATATTTCTATTATTGTAATTCTAAAAAGAATGAACAATATTTTTAGCTTCATTATTCTGGCAGTAAATTAACAAATTTTCTTGCTTTTCGTCACGGGAACATGTCACATATAGTTGCTCGTGGGAAAAACAACTGTTTTCGAGGTCCAAACCACATATTTGCAATGATTGTCCGTGAGATTTATTAATGGTCATGGCAAAGCCCAATCGGATCGGAAATCGCAATCTTTTATCGGTTTGTCGGTAGGAATCATAGGAATTCTTGGCAGCAAAACATGTTCTCCTTAAAATTTTCCTTTGAGAATTGTGGCCTCAATAACATTAGACATTATTCTCTCAACAATTAACCTGGTTCCATTACATAGTCTCGGAGTGTTGAGGTTACGTAGCAAAACTATTGGAAAACCAACTTTTAACTTTAATAAATGTGGCGGTCGACCGGGCACAAGTGAATTCAAAAATTCTGTTGGAGAATTGACTGCTTCATTTTCTTCAACAATCAATCAATCATGTCCTGAATAACAACATCTTATCGACATCGATTTGCGGCTAAAATAGCTCTTTCACTTAACCAATCATGGTTACGATATTGATTTTGAATGTCGGGGAATACATTTTCAATTAATTCATCGCGTGACGATAGAAATTGACAAAAATCTTGTGGATATTTTAATAGTTTGATTAGTTGGGTTAATATTGATTTTACCATTACCAAGATCAAGTAGTTGTTTTGAAAATTTTGTCAGCCGGTGAATCATTTTGAATCGTACTCGCATGTTTGTTGTTAATTTAAACGCTACTCCATAATACTGATGATTTTCCCCAGGTATTTATTTTGTCAGCATAGGCTGATTTTGGTATGACTGGCAATGTTTGACGAAAATCACCAGATAATAAAATGAGAGCTCCACCAAAAAGTATTTCATTGCCTTTCAAATCTTTTAAAGTTCTATGTAATGCTTCTAAGGAATATTTGTGAGCCATGGTACATTCATCCCAAATAATAACACTGCATTTTTACAGAACTTTTGCCATACCGGAATGGTTTTTATACCCTATACCACTATGTGGTTTGGGTATAATGACTTTGTGCTGCTGTTTGTAACAACCAAAAATATTTGACCTACACCCATCTTTAATTATACCGATCGAATCAGAATCACTATCTGATTCGATTTAACAATGTCCGTCCGTCCGTCCTTCCGTCTGTGTGTCCATGTAAAGCTTGTAATCAAACTGCAGGTCGCAAATATGAATATATTTTGATGAACTTTGGTATTTGATCTTTTATCGGCCATGGGATGAACGCTGTTGAAATTGGTGAAAATCGGTCCATTTTCAGAACTAGCCCCCACAGAAATGACCCTTATGAAATCAACATATATTGTCATAAGATCCAAATTATTATACAAATCTTAGTCAAATTGGGTTTGTATGTATACATTACATCCATTAATCAGTAGTCCAAAAATTATCCTTATTGGACAACTCTTAGTCATAGGCCCCATATAGAGCTGCTTCCCGATCTTCACTTAAATCTATCAAAAACAACAATATCGCACTGATTCTTCTCAAATTTTGTTTGTATATATTTTTGCAAAATACAAGAGACTTTACCAAACATGGTCAGGATCGGTCCATTTTTGGGCCTAGTCCTCATATAGATATAGCATCCGATATGAACTTTTTCATATCTGCAACCGAAAAAATTAATAAAAATCCCACTCAAATTTGGTTTATGCTTATTTTCTATATTCAGTTAGTTGGGCCTGAGAGATAGGGTCTCTAAACGCATGGTATAGGGTATCGTATAGTCGGTCTAGACCGACTATAATTATACCCTATATCACTATGTGGCTTGGGTATAATGACTTTGTGCTGCTGCTTGTAACAACCAAAAATATTTGACCTAGACCCATCTTTAATTATACCGATCGAATCAGAATCACAAACTGATTCGATTTAACTATGTCCGTCCGTGTGTCCGTCCGTCTGTGTGTCCGTGTAAACCTTGTAATCAAACTGCAGGTCGCATATATGAATACATTTTGATGAAATTTGGTATGTAAGCTTTCATTGGCCAAACGATGAAAGTTGTTGAAATTGGTGAGAATCGGTTCATGTTCAGACCTAGCCCCCATACAAATGACCCCTATGAAATCGACATAAATTGCCATAAGATCCAAATTGTCATATAGATCTTACTCAAATTGGGTTTGTATGCGTTTATTACATCCATTAATGAGTAGTCCAAAAATGATCCCTATGGGACAACTCTTAGTCATAGGACCCATATAGAGCTGCTTCCCAATCTTCACTTAAATCTATCAAAAAAACAACAATATCGCACTGATTCTTCTCAAATTTTGTTTGTATATATTTTTGCAAAATACAAGAGACTTTACCAAACAGGTCAGGATCGGTCTATTTTTGGGCCTAGTCCCCATATAGATATAGCATCCGATATGAAATTTTTCATATCTCCAGCCAAAAAAATTAATAAAAATTCCATTCAAATTTGGTGTATGCTTATTTTCTATATCCAGTTAGTTGGGCCTAAGAGATAGGGTCTCTAAACGCATGGTATAGGGTATCATATAGTCGGTCTCGACCGACTATAATTTTCTTACTTGTTGATATTACATGCGGAATTCTCATTCGCTTGTACGTTTAACGGTGATTTGAGTGCTGAATAAGCTGTACGACCACCATGCAATAATGTCGCGCCTATTCCGGACGAAGCAATAGCCAATGAAATTTTTCCTTACTTTTTGGTTAGAATATTTATATATAAAAATTTTGTGAATTTTGTAACTTAATAAAATTTAAATAAATTTGACAACTCATTAATTTTCGAACGCCAGCGCCATCTACCAGGTCCAAAAATTAAATTGTTGGCATCATCTCACATACATATATGTATATTCTTAGTTTCAGTAAAATCGCACCGTAAATAAGAATATTCGAAATAAATTTACCCCAGCGCCACCTATCGGTTCCATTTATACATACAAAACTTTGTTATGACGAAACATACACACGTTCTGAATTGCAGTCAAATCGCACTGAAAAAAAGAATTTTGTTTATAACTTGACACCAACGTCAACTAGAGTGGTAAAACCAGAGTTCAGAAAAAAACACACACTGAATAAAAAACTCGTACATATATGTAAACAAACATAACTTAGACCAACACACACATATTTTTATTTTCATACCAATTATGTTTGTTTTGAAATTTTCTTCGGTGCCCAACACAACCATGACTGTGTTCGTTTTAATATTTCGTTATTTACACGAACATTTTTGTATCACATACTTTTTGTTTCAATCACACATAAAGCACACATTTTTGAGTGTTGCTTTATTTGAAGTTCATGTTCTGGTAAGTGTACTGAAAAAAAACACAGAACATATAAAATAAACAGGTTCGAGTTCAGTTATATTTTAAGTCGTGTTGTGGCTCGTGTAGTGAGAAAAAACACAACATGTACAATAAACAGGTTCGAGTTCAGTTATATTTTAAACACGACTTAAAATATAACTGAACTCGAACCTGTTTATTGTACATGTTGTGTTTTTTCTTACTACACGAGCCACAACACGACTTAAAATATAACTGAACTCGAACCTGTTTATTGTACATGTTCTGTGTTTTTTTTCATTACACGTACCAGAACATGAACTTCAAATAAAGCAACACTCAAAAATGTGTGCTTTATGTGTGATTGAAACAAAAAGTATGTGATACAAAAATGTTCGTGTAAATACCGAAATATTAAAACGAACACGGTCATGGTTGTGTTGGGCACCGTAGAAAATTTAGAAACGCACATAATTGATATGAAAATAAAGATATGTGTTGGCTGCTTTTGAACAGAACATTGTGTGTTTCGTGTGTGTATTTTCTGAACCTTGGGTAAAACTAAAAGAGAACACAGAAGAGCTCGAACCGAACCTATGGTGCGAATCTTAGCTCGACAGCTCTTATGGTTCCGGAGATCATTCGCTACAAACAAATGCACCAACGCACAGTGGCGCCATTTGAGTTTTTTCGTTGCAAAAATCATATCTTTTGAACCGAATAACATAATTGAACAGTTTAAACAGCATATGATAGATAACTGTTCAGCCTATGAAATGAGCGTTTGGAAAGGGTGCTACGCTTTGTAGGGGCCTACTTATGGGTTATCAAAGTTAAAATTTGTAGGAAAATCAATTTTATGGTAACTAAAAAAAATTTTTTTTACATTTTTAGATTGTTTTTATTTTTTTTCTTTAGGGTTTTATGTTTTTTTAAATTTATTTTTTCAATTTTCTGTAAAATATTCATCACAATTCGTAAGAGAAGGTATATCTAAAAGACTAATCATTTCTAAACTATAATTATTTTCTAACTCTATTCGTGACTTCACATGCCGCAGGGAAGAAATAGGTGGATCGGAAGATGCTGCCAACATGTTGAAGAGGTCCTCATTTTGCCTTACCCTTGATGCTTTGAATGTGTTCTGCAATCTATATTTTTTATAAAATTTGTTAAGAGACTCCTGTGCTTCTTCAGAAAGCTCTCCAATTGGCAAAGACTGGTACTCAATTATATCTTTGCCATGCGCCAATATTTTATGGACGGTCGGGTTCAACTTCTTCTGTGGATACATTTCTGCTAAAAGAGATGCAGTTTTCGATGCATATTCTCCATATTTTGTAGAATTGACATTTTCTTTGCAGTTTAAAACATTCAAGATCGTTCCCAATCTTTTCACGATTTGATTGTCAATTCCAGTGATTCTAGTTACTGCCTCATCATTTTCAAAAAATCTCCTAGAAGTGTTTCCTGTATTTACTTCTTTCTGATCTTTTCCTTATCCTCTATTGATGTATTTTCATCGAAGTTTTCCTCCTCTTGTGGTAGGGTATACGCCAGTTTTAGCAAGAACTCCATACACCTTATCCTTGCGTGCAATGGTGACATTCCATATTCGTAATTCTCCTCGTTTGTAGAATCGTTTAAATTACCAAAGTTCTTCTGACTCTTTTTGCAAATCGGGCATGACAATGTTGAGGTTGTTCCTGTCAATATATTTTCCTTCTCCAATTTGCAGCTTTGTAGGCTTAATCTTGCTTATTTGCAAGATTATTGGTCGGCAATAATGCACTGGTGACGGACGTGGATTTTTCCAGTGTAGAGAAACATCAGATTTTAGCCGCAACTGAACAACAGATGCCATAAGCATATTTCCGTCCGATATTGTAGCGTCATCGGAAGATATCCTTTGCTTATAAACGCTTTGTTCGGATGATCCATCGCAGCCCCATTTGCTGATCAATGTCAGTTTCTCAGCAAGAATTTTCACCTCATTTTCAGGAAGACTCTCCAACAACCGTTTTGCTGTATGGCCCATGAGATCCTGCAGATTGGCTTTCACAGAGACTTCCGTAAACTCCGTATGCAGTGGTCGTGAATTTATTTTGGCTTGCGTAATATGCTTGTATCTTGGTAAAACGTCAGCCCCGTGTTGCATCAAGAATGCCCGTAGTATCTCATATTTTTCTTTGGAAAGTTGTAAGTCCATAAACAAGGCAAAGGCTTCTTCGGAACCATACTTTTTAATGTATGCTTTTGTGGGCATGGGAATGCTTTCCTTAATCCTTTTTAGTCGCAGTGGGCTTGCATCAGCAACAGATTTTGTAATCTGCGACCTAACTCTTTCACTATCCTTTGTATATTTAATAGACAGCGCGTCCGATAAATGCTTCGTGGTCAAGTCATTGGTGGCATCGGCAAGTTTCCTCTTTCTTGTGAAAATTGAACACTCCTCAATACTTTTTTTTTTGCCTTCCTTTTGCTCCTCTGGTTGATGTGGTGGGTTTATCTACTGCCAATATATCCAGGATGGTGTCTTCATTAAGCCAGTCCTCGTATTTGGAGTTGAAGTTCTGAATGGTTCGATTAGATTTCACCCATTTTGCCTTAATATTTGCATATATCAGATAAAAATTATTTTTTATAATTTCGCTTCTCTCAATATTTCCGTATAAGCTATCAAGTTCTTCTAAAGCAGCTTCCGTGAAAAACTTTGGTGTGGTTGACCTTTTAAACAGTTCAAATAATTTTAAATTGTTTAACGCCATGGTTTCAGTACTTGTTGCGCCAACTTTCAGTCGTAGACTAATCCAGGCATTATGCTTATTTTGCAATATATTTACCTGTTCCCTGCATACATATGAATTTAGGCTGAAAATTATGCAATTTTGATATTATGGTCGTGTCTAAATAAGATTTGTGCCTACCTGTAGGGACCATAAGTCAATATTGTTCTTGACCATTTGTACTCCAAAGTAATTTTTAAGTGAGGTGCGTACCTGCGAATTTCAATGAGTAGTTTTTTGTGCATCCTGTGTCTGTAACAGAATATTGGGAGTAGACTTTGGCAGAGGCTCACAGGTAGACAATCGACTTAAAATGCAATTTTCAAACTATTAGATCAAACTACTGTCAGTCAAAACATGTAAGGGATGCACGCCATACAATTTCTGCAACCATGTCTTTTTAACTTTTTTTACCTCTAGAAGCCAAACAGGCACGTACGGGCAGATAAAACCTTTTGAATTATGTAAAGAAATAATCAAAGAACATGTTTTGCAAATATGGCAAATATAGAAAAATATGGATTTTTTTTATTTTCCGTCAAAGTTGAAAAATAGTGAAAAAACGGATAGTTTTTAAATAGTGATTTACCAGGAGAAACACAAAGCAAACAGTTAATTTTTTTTTATTATTATACATTTACATCAATCAAGACAAACAAAAAATAAGGCGATTCGTTACCTATTTTTCGTGGTATTACACCTGAAATCGCAATAAATTGACTAATAATTGTGTGTGTTTTTTTGAAAACCGAACGTCGGTCAACTTTGAACGGTTATATCTTCTAAACTAAAAATATGATATTATTAAGAGTAGCATATTTGAAATCGTTGAAAAGTTTCCTATAACATGGGTTTATTCAAAATTTCGTCGGCGCACATGAAAATTTTGATTTTTGCAACCTCGTTTGCTCTGTGCAACGTTTGCCACTGTGCAACGTTTTTATATACAGGTATGGAAAAAAATATATGGTACAAAATGTGCTATCATTTATAAACGCCGTGTATAACTTTGTAGCTTGAAAGCTATCCAACGATATCAAATGCAGGTTGCGTCATCTTTGATGTCGGTATGTGAATATTGAGAAACTTAAAACAACCACCGATTTCCATATATGTGATACTGGTGCTTTTTAAATTATTTAAATTATTTATTTAGACTAATTTTTGAATACAATACAATATCAATAAAATACTGATTCCACTATCCACTACTTCGTCTGAAGTTTATTGGCGTAGACTTTGCTTTTCAAATAACCCCACAAAAAAAAAGTTTGGAGTCCCATGAACGGCATGTGGACGTCCCATTATCCCTTGCTCAACAAAGTTCGATACTAAACGACGACTAGTGTTGTTAGACGGTACTTATTAGCTATGATATTTTTAATTGCGGAGCGTTGCTTTGGTGAAAAGCGATACGTGGTAAAAATCTTACTGAATTGACGTTTCAAAAACATGAATTTTGAAGTCAATTGGTTGACATATGTCAAATTTTGGCTAAGAAACTGCCATTTCGTCGTAATATTAATATATTGTTAGGATCGTCGATGAATATGTTAAGGCCTAGTTAGCCAGACGTTGCTAAAATGTATCTGGTAAATGTATCGTTGTCATTTAGTGCAATTATAGAACGTAAAAAACGAACCAGCATGTTACTGTGAAAAATTTACCAAACTTTATCAACTGTTCACAAATGTCACGCACAAAGGTAGCAAAAATCTATTTTCAACAGGTTGGGACGTTCCGGTTACCTGACAATTGATTTCGGTAACTGCTCTAAATGCTTTTCATGTAACAGAAAACAGCTGACACGGTTGGTTACGGTTACGTGTGGCCAACTAGGCCCTCACTCTCTACAAACACATTTGACTAATTATACTGTACAACAGGGTTTCATGACGGTTTTTAATGTTTCCGAAGTCGCTGAATCCGAATCTGAAATCAGCTTTTTCGCTCAAAAGTTTTGTGCTACAGACCGACCCCAATTACTTTTTCGAGAGGACCCTACTTATAGGGGCTCACCTTACAAATATTTTAATTTTTGCAGAACTTTATAGAAAAAATTTATTTCTTAAACTCTTTCTTTTAACTCATACTCTGTGTCTGTCTGTCTGTCTGTCTGTCGTGTGTCAACCCCATTCCCCCTTATTCAACTGATCTGAAACTTGGCCAAAAGTCTTGTTGTGACTACAGATTCATTTTGGGGTAGTCACGCACAGACACGGAGTGATCTAAATGTCATTTCCTTCATTCGATCGATCTGAACCTTGGCACATACAGTTGCTGTGAAAAAAGATTAACTTTGACTTATTCACGTACAGTCACACATGGGCACGCACAGTCACGGAGAGATTTAAAACGGATTTCCCCTCATCCAATCAATCTGACACTTGGTCGATATATTAGCTGTAGCGAAAGATTAACTTCGACATGTCACGCACAGTCACGCATAGTCACGCACAGCCCCGGAGTGATTTAAAACCAATTTCCCCTTATCCGACTGATCTGAAGCTTTGTCCGTAGACTTGTTGTGCCCAAATATTAATTTTAAAATAGTCAAGTAAAGTCACGCACAATCACGGAGAGATTCAAAACACATATGCATAAGGAAAGAACGAGTTTTAATAAAAACTTTGTTTTTATGGGTTAGATTATATTTTAGTTTAGTTAAATAGAACAAGTTTTTTATATTTCTGTTATATTTCTGAATTTTTCCTTTTTTTACAGTTTCTCTTCGACGGTAACATCATTCATTAAACTGGAGCATGGATCTTAATTTTATTGTTTATGTTTACGTTGTAATTTTGGGATCTTAATCGTTGTAATTTTGGGATCTTAAAAAAATCAAAAACTTCTCTCAAGCGTCGTACAGCTAAATTGGTGAAATTTTGTCGCCCTTTTTGGAACGCTCATAATCCTTCAAGGGGCCCCTTGGCTCTTTCCAACTAACTAACTTAAAATTATATATTAATTTGCGGCACTTTTGATAGGTGAATTGAAACTATAATTTTCGTAAAAGTTGGACCAACTTTGTGTACAAGAACGCATCTTTGTGCTTTCAAAAAGAGACTATATCACCCAGTGTGTATAAACGGTAAGGTATTAGCCAAACACCAAATTTTTATTTAATTATATATAAAAAGAAAAGTTAAATTTATTTTTTAAATATTTGCCCTTATTTGTGTTAAAATTACATAATTTTAAAAGAATTTTATATGGCTTTTTGTTTTTTATAAGATAATTTTGAAATGCTGCACGAACCCACTGTACATCACCTTAAGCCGAAGGAATCAATGTGCTGGTGTGGGTTTTTATGCTAGAAATGAGTTGAAAATATTCGAGCATATAGCATACTCTCAATATGTACATACATATGTATGTATTTGGATAGTTTACGTGAACTTAAAGTACGTACGTGTTTGTAAACTAAGTTTAAAGGATGTAGGATATGTTGCTTCCGGGTTTTGTTTGCATTGACTGCAATCAAAGTTTGCTGTACACATATTAACGAACCCAAATTGAAACGGCTCGTGTGTGGCATAAATTTCTTGCCAATACGGAACGTACATACATACTTATTTTTATTTTCATAAAAACGCGTACACTTACACACACACACAGTCAGCAGCACCATAAATTGTTTGGTTTTATCCCGCTTGTACGCGGTTATTTACATCTGGAATTCAGCTCGATTAAACACAAAGGCAATGAGAAATATTTGTATGACTTTTCTCACTTGCATACTGCTGCGAGACTGGACTCACTGACTGTCTATTTTTTTTTTTTTTTTTGTTTTTTGTTTTGGTCACGTGCTGCAACGCTAAAGTAACGAACGCATGCACTCGTACATACCTTGAGGATTTTTGTAATTGTTTTTAATAGATACTCTGTTGCCATTTATTGTTTTTGTTCTCAAATCCTTTTATGCAGTTTCTATTTATTTATACATTTAATTTTTTTTTGTCATTCTACATTATTATACTATTGCCAGGGTATTTACCACCCCAAACTCTCATTCAATGTTTGTTTGGAGTGCTGGGAATTTATTTTTTAAATGAAATAATTACAAGTGATCATTTTCAACATAATTTATTGTCAAAAGTTACCCAACCAAATTGAACACTGTGGCTAAATGAAATATTCAATATTTTGCTGGACTTTTTTTCGTTAACGGCCTTCTACATGAGTAATAACAATGATAATTATGTTGAAAGCATTATGAGAAATTGTTGCTTATAAAGAATCAATTCTTTTTATTTAAATGATTTACTGAAAATAATTTAATTTAATTAAGCATTATTGAAAATAAGCATAATTGAAAATAGATTCATTAATTAACACTAAAATCCTGAATCTTGAATATTTTTCTGTTCTTAAAATGATTAAAATATATAGTTTGCGTAACTATTTAAAACTCTTTATTTATTCGATATTATATGACTGAAAAAATTCAGAATCATACCTGCCTTACCAATATACAATGGATGACAATTTGTTTGATACTTTTACAAAGTTCTGAATATGCTAATTTTGTTTTTAATAATTTCGCGCAATAAAATGATGTATTTTTTTGACGAAATCAGTCCTTGATGTGTTCTCTATCGAAAGATAACAAATTTGCTACAAAAAATACGAGTAGTGATTCAAAAAATCCCAAAAAAAAATTTACAAATTAATAATCTGTAAGTCTGGTGGACAGCTAAAAAGAAATTTGGTCAAAATCGGGAGAAAACTATGGAACAAATCATCGGTCACAAGAAATTGCCTTACCTATTAATATTATAGATAATAAAATAATGGCAAGAATAAAGAATAAACGAGAAATATTCTATGAATAAATACAAAATTTCAGAAATTATCCAGAGGTAAGGTAAAGACTTAACATTTAGACCCCGTAAATCGAATTAAAGGCCGGATAATTTAATAGCAAAAGTGATATGTTATGAGGTCACTAACGATATGAAACTAATAATGTGTGCTCGTACTGTTTCCCGACGAGCAATTGAGGCTGATATTGGTTGTTATCGTGCTGTAATATCAGAGAAGATTCCTCTGGCTCGCATAAATGTTGCTAAAGAACACAATAAACAGGTCAAGACGAAATTTGAATACTTTTCTCTTTTCAAATAAAACGTTTGTATGACAAACAAAGGGACCCGAAATATTAAAATAAAACCGATAAGTTTGACTTTGGCAATATTTTGGTATGGGGGTGTGTTTTGGCATATTTAAAAGACCCTTCAACTGGAATTGGATACAACAAACCCTTAATGAAGTAGTGCATTCATACGCGGAGGAAAATATGTCCGCGGTCTGGAATTTCCAACATGACAATGACCAAAAACACACCCCCAAAGTTGTAAGCGAATGGTTGCAAACTAATGAAGTTAGTGTTTTGGAACAAGCAGCTCAACTATCAGATCTCAATACCATAGAAAATCTATGGGAAATCGTGGATGAAAAACTATGGACACGAAACTAGACAAGCAATCATTATCAAAAATTTAATTGTCTCCATGCCTTGAATTTCTGAATCAGAACTAAACAAGTAAGAAAATTATAGTCGGTCTAGACCGACTATAGGATACCCTATACCAAGCGTTTAGAGAACCTACCCCATAGGCCCAACTAACTGGACAGTTGGTAGTTACAAACAGCAGCACAAAGTCATTATACCCAAACCACATAGTGGTATAGGGTATAAAAAATAATGGAAACCCCACAAAATATTCCCCTCTATTTAATTATTGTATAGTAAAGGTTTCCACTGTATTTTCAATAACATCTATAACAATACTAGGCAAGCCGATTTCTTGTGACATCTCCTAAGCTCTCAGTTACCAACCGATTTTGACAAAAATATACCATTTCAAAGGTATTTCTTTACAGATGTCCATCATCTTTACAGATGGTACATTTTTTTTGAGTAATAATCATTTAAAGTTGCTACTAACAAATACATAAGACATATATTTAAGCTTCAAAGAAATAATTATACAATGCTGTGCGTTTGTTTATGAATTTATATATCTTGTGTGTGTTCAACAAATATTTCTAATGAAAGTTAATGAATTTTATTTATAAACTCACAATTTCATGAATTTAATTTAAATATTTATAAATTTAAAAAAACATTGAAAGAAAAAAATTTAATGAGAAAATATAAATTTCCTAGAATGTGCACTCGAATTTCGAGTGCTGGCCGCTGCTAGTATAAATAAATACATATAACTTTTTTTCGAAACCGTTTTATGTTAATATGTTTTCTTTATTGAATAAAAAAACATCCAAACTTTTAAATTAATAAAAGAGTTTTTAATTTTATGATCTAATGGACCGTTGAAGTCGTCGAAAATATATTTTGTAAAAAATTTAAAAAAAATGGAAATTCTATTGTCGCTCACTGTATATTTCAGGACGTACTTATTATGATCATCAAAAATGAGCCCTCGCCATAGAGACCAATATAAGGAATGAGATCAAAAAATATTAACACCCGATTTTCCTTTTCACTTATTTTATTTGAATTTTTTTTTTTTTATAGTTATCTTTGAAAATAGATCAGTAATTATGCTTAATAACAACAACCTATTTAATTGTTGTTGGCTTGAAAAAATGAGTGAAATTAAAAGTAAGTGCTAAAATTATTAAATATTTTCAGCAATATTGAACTTGGTTCTGCAAAAAGCTGACCAAAGGATCAAAGGTCAACCGTCAAACTTTTTCCAATGTTATTAGAGACTATCAACAGGAAACAGGAAGAATGAAAGGTCGACATGATGTTTTTAATGCCAAAAAATAGGAAGTCTATTGAAAAGAGCTCCCTACACATCCGGTAAAAAAAAAAGTAGCTTGGTAAGCCCAGTGCACGGACTATTGGTGGGAAAAGTTAAAGTCAATAAAAAAACCACAAAGTATACAAAGTCCAAAAAGTTCCAGAGAGGATCGCTGTCAAAAATTTAGATGTCAAAAATAGAGCACGGAAATTTAAATCATGTTTCATAAAAAAGTACTCCTGCTGCATAATGGAGGACAAAACGTAGGTAGTGGCAGTTTTTTGGTAGCTTTAGGCTCAAAACTTTTATGTTGCTAATATTCGTTCAACATAAGTCTAAGATCCGAAAGCAGACGTTTTCCAAAAAACACAAGTAAGAAAATTATAGTCGGTCTAGACCGTGCAATATTTTTGTTTTTTGATAGATTTAAGTGAAGATCGGGAAGCAGCTCTATATGGGGCCTATGACTAAGAGTTGTCCCATAGGGATCGCTATTGGACTACTCATAAGTGGATGTAATAAACGCATACAAACCCAATTTGAGTAAGATCTATATGACAATTTGGATCTTATGGCAATTTATGTCGATTTCATAGGGGTCATTTGTATGGGGGCTAGGTCTGAACATGAACCGATTCTTACAAATTTCAATAGAATTCATCCTATGACTGACAGAAGCTTACATATCCAATTTCGTCAAAATATATTAATATTTGCGACCTGCAGTTTGATTAAAAGTTTACATGGACACACAGACGGACGGACGGACGGACATCGTTAAATCGAATCAGATAGTGATTCTGATTCGATCGGTATAATAAAAGATGGGTTCGGGTCAAATATTTTTGGTAGTTACAAACAGCACCACAAAGTCATTATACCCAAACCACATAGTGATATAATGTATAAAATGTTGCTCGTATTGCAAGCAATATCCAGCTACGGCAAAAGAAGAAAGTCATTTGCTACAACAGGATCCATAAATACCGAAACTTATATAAAGGAGTGTTCGTTAATAAGACTTCTTCCTTTAATAAGCCAACACTATGTGTCCACATAATTTTTGGCTGATGTGGCATCCTGTCAGTACAATAAAAAACTCTTGAATGATACAGAAACAATAACTTGGTTATTGTACCAAGGGAAACAAATACTCCAAACTGTCAGGAGATATTGGGCTCTTCTGCAAAAAAAAAAGGCGAAGTGCACACAAAAGGTGTCTAAAATGTGGAAGATTTTAAACTGAAATGGTCTACCTATTCCAAAGTTGTGCTAAAATCGCTAGAAAATGCCCAATGGAGGGGTTTCCGGAGAAGGTGCATAAGTTCATAAGTTGTGATTAGAACTATGAAATTTATGTTTTTTTGTAAGCTTTAATCTAATGTCAATGGTTTTCTTATTATTACATTTTATGTATCTTAAAATTTTTTTTCGATCTCACTCCGTAGATTTTGACACCGACACACAGTGGTCGAAATATCTAATCTAGCGGCGCTTTAGCGAAGTTTTAAAATTCAGAATTCGGCAAATTTTTTTTCTTTTTTTTTTTTAATATAAACCCTAACGGACTTTTTTCGGTTTTCCTTTTTGTTTTGGTCCTTATATTCGTACAACTGTTAGCATTCAAACTTAACACATGTTTCAACAAGTCAATAACTATTTTTGAGATTTTTTCAAGTGCAATTTTGTTGACAGCAAAAAATTAAATATTTATTTTTTTATTAATATTTGCGATTTCATTTTAATTAAAAGGTATGTATTAAATAAAAAAAATAGTTTGTGATCTGTGATAGTATGTTTTAGTGCTTAACAGTGGTAAAAGAAAATGTCCATTGTGAAAGTGTTTTTGGATATGAAATCCAATTTTGTGTGGAATAAAAGTAGGGTGGATTCGACCGGATTCGATTAACTGTTTTCATAGTTTGTTTAAATGGGTTGTAATGTATGTCAAGTTCAAAAATAGGCTGCTACTTTTTGCTAAGTTTTGATTTTTTTCGTTTTTAAGATACAATGGCAGAACCTAAACAAACCCTTTTTGTAATATGTAAAAATTTTTAATGGTTGAAAATCATGTATTTTCCAATATCATTGATCGCTCGAAATATAGCGAAGAACAGTACCAACAAATTCAAAAACAATTAAGAAATTTTATTAGCAAACTTGTACAAAAGTGGAAAGAGAGTCAAAGAATTTTGACAGTGTTCGAAAAGCGAAATAAAATGTGGTTGGATGAAGACATTATTTTCCCTAAGCCAGCCGTTGCCCAACGTAAAGAGAAACCTTTTTCAGAGTGCACAAGCAAGACTCAAAAAAAAAAAAATTCCTTCAATCGCCAATGAAACACCGAACCAAGAGTTAATGGTAGCGGCGAGCGTGAGCCTTTACAAGGCTGGGAAAAGAAGCGCTTCACAGGTTGTTTCAAAGTTATGCTCATAATCTGAAATAGCTCCAAAAATGCTTAAATCTGTAAACTCTGAACCAGAAACCCCTATTCCGTATTCACCTGAGGAAGCTTTAGCTCTTTATACTGATGGTGGATTCTCAAAAAGGTCATACAAACTGATGCAATCTGGCGCCAAAGAACGAAACTGCAATATTTATCCAAGCTACGATCTTTTGGCTAAAACTAAAACAGAGTATTACCCCAGTGTCATACACGTAACTGAACGTTCAGCTGAAGTTGGTTTACAAAGTCTCGTAGACCATACAGTTGCACGTATAATACAAGGCTTTTCAAAAGCTTTTGAGGATCTCATGACTGTAGGCAATAATAACGATTGCATAAAAACAATATTTAAATGGGGCACTCTACTTACCGTCAACGTTTCAGTGTTTCTGATACTGGAACAATTGATGAGCATTTATTTGCTGCATGTATTGTTCCATTACAAATTAAAAAAGGACCTGCAATACTATGGCAAATAATCGGCCTTCTTAACTCGGTTCTGCAGACCCATTAAAACAATATTTGAAAAAGAGTCAGCGGATTTAGTTAGAGCTGAGATAGAAAATGTAAATAGAAAAATTGCACAAATTTTGCCGACAAAATTGAGTTTTTTGAAGTAACACACGGATTTCATTTGACCATGACTGGCTTGTGGAATATGTTGGGCGACACCAAAATTGATGAACAATCTAAATTTAGTACAACTGAGGCAGCCACAAAACCACTTATACGAATATGGATTGTCGACACTTCATGCTTGGATACGGTGCTTCGAGTGTGTAATTCATATCGCCTACAGAATAACGATAAAAAATTGGCAAAATCGTGGAGAAAATAAAGAAATTGCTCGACAAACCAAAAGAAAAATTCAACTTGAGCTAAGAGAACAAATGGGTATATTGGTGGACATTCCAACAACAGGTTCGGGTAATACAAACACAGGAAATACAGCCAACCTTGGCCTCTATAGTAACTGGCGTACAAGTGGAACTGATAAAAAGGTTTGGTTTAATATTGGTTTAATGGCATGTAGTTATGCAGTTAATGCAGAGGCTTTTCGCTTATATGCCTGGGAAACAGCAAAAATATTTGTTTCCGAATACCCTTGGTTTTATATGCCTCCATCTGTACATAAAATTTTAATACATGGAGCAGATATTATTGAAAAAGTTGCACTACCAATAGGAATGATGTCAGAAGAGGCACTTAAGGCAAGAAATAAAGATTTTCGCAGTTATAGGCTGAACCACACGCGAAAAGACTCGAGATTGAATACAATGGAAGACTTAATTCACGCTCTATTGGTTTCGTCGGATCCTTTTATTACATCGAAATCTAAAAGCACCTCGAAATACGCCAAAAAAAAAATACATCAAAATAGATGATGAGGTCAAGCAGCTTCTTTTAAATATAAATGACCTGCCTGACAGCCTTAATTTTGAAAGCTCCGACCCTGAATAGTTTTTTTTTTTATTTATTTTCTTGTAAACTGTAAAAAAATACGAAGCAGAAACCTTTTTTTTTTCAATTTACTTGTGTAATGAAATTTAAAATTTTTTTATATTTTACATATGGGTAAAAATTTATGTATGGAATTACCCACATACTTAAAAAAACAAACAAATTTTAAAATTTTATGAATGGGTTATATTTAAAGCTTTTGAGGATCTCTCTTAAAAAAAAAAATCATTCATAATTTTTTATGTTTTTGAAGTTATTAACAAAGCGCCGCTAGATTGGGTATTTCGGCCACTGTGCGACAGTGAAACCAATGAACAGCTGTCAGTCATAAAATATAAAAAAATAGTGATAAGTTCGAAGGTGCAATAAATGAAAATCCTCCTCCCTTTGCTCCTTTGCTCATGTTTCTATCACGAGTTAAACAGACGAAAAAAAAATACTATAACATCAATCCTATATCGCAAAATGATTCCTTTAAAGCTCTGTGCTGATAGTATTGATTGTAGCACCATGCATAAGTGGTTGAAAATAGTTTGTGTTGAATAAAGAAGAAAAAAAAAAAGATGAAATTCTCTAAGCCACGCGTTATTTAACACTTGAATTTTCTGTTTTATGGAAAAAAAAAATATTTTTGTTTATACAAAACTAAATAGGACGTTTAAAACGAAAGTGTATTTTCTCACACCAAAATATTTAGTCATTATGCTGATGACGATGTTGTCTAAAAGGCCGTTGGTACTTATGCCGTTTGTTTATATTATTTTAGTAAAAAGATAAACGATGTTTGTTGTTTCATCTCATCTCATCAGCAGTTAAGATTTCTCTTCCGTCCTTCTGTCCGTCTGTCTGCTATAAAATTATGCACGGCTTTTTCGTTGGTTTCTTAACATAATGAATCCATTAATTAATGTTATTTGAATATAGAATATTGTTCAGTTTCTTCTTCTAAACCATCATCATCATCGTCATAAGAAAACAGACGCTTTCATCTAAGGGAGTGATAGTTATATTATTTTTCCACTTATTTTTTTTTATAAGTTTGTAAGCAATTGTGTTTACTTTTTCGTTTTTATGATTAATCGTTTAATTGGGACAATATAATGAATATTATTCATGGGGAAATTGCAATGTGTTTACTTTACAATTATATATGCATATTAAATGACTTTTTATAAGTATTGTTGATTATATCAACCCTTATGATTTGCTAATCAGCAAACAAAACACGTTTATCAAATATGTTATAATCTTTAGGTATCTTTTTTTTATTGTGATGACAACTGCCAACTGTATTTCAATATTTTATATAGATTTATCATGTTTATATATGTGAACTGTACCCGAATTTTGCTTCCATCTAACATTACTTCGCACTAGCCAATATTGATAAATAAAAAGTTATATTGGGTGGTTTTACAATGTTTCATTTCCATAAACAACAATATTTTCGCACTGAGTAAAATATCAACTCCAGTTATATGACATTAAGTATTTACTTTTGATAGAAATTACAGCTCATTTAGACTCGACTTAGCACATTTACAACAAATTTCAAAACTTTTTCTATTAAAGAACTTATCATAAATATTTATTTTCTATGGGAATTACCACCTCTACTAATCCCATCGGTTCCAAAATAAAAAGAAAAACCAGAAGAGCCTATGGTGCAAATCTTAGCTTGATATCTATAATAGTTCCGCATAACATGAGTTACAGCAAGTAAAATTATTAAATTTGGCTGTGCAGAATCTCTGATACCCTCCACCTGAGACTTAAACTAAATATTACAACCAATTTTGGCTACTGATATGGTAGCCGTACGAAAACTCTTAATTCGAATACCAATTAAATTTAAAGTTAATTGCTTTTCTTTTTGGCCAGTTCTAATTGTTATTTCTGGGTTTTTAAAACAAATATTATTATTTTCCTCTTACTAGAGTAGAAGAGCTATAAGTTCACTAAGCACCTCGTAGGATACCAAAGTGATATACTTTATATAACGCGGTCCTGTAACAACATTTTTGAGAGCTTTGAATTTCTCCAATAATTCAAAAAAAAAACTTCAAATGAGACTTAAATAAATATGTCCATATTAATATTAAAAAAAGGCAAATTTCAAAATATTTTCATCTGAATTCGCATTAATATGTTAATTAAGAATACATATGGTACAAAAAAACAAAAAAAAAAAAAAAACAATAAAAACAAGTAATAAAATAAAGTCACTCTAACCAGATTAAACAATATACCCGAAAAAATCTAACTCCCAGTTTCATCAAAAATAAAGGGTCCGCCAAATAACTTTTTATATAAAAAAAAAACTACTGAATATTATCTCAAATTTCCTTTTTTATTTGAAAGTACAATCCTTCCAGTTAATAATGGAAAATAATTTCATTCAAATGGCTGCCCCGGCTGGCCATGCAGTAGCCTACACGATCGGTCCAATTTTTAAGCACATTATCGATTGTGTGCAGTTGTATTTCACCAATGGCTTCACGAATATTGTCCTTTAAAGCGTCAATTGTCTCTGGCTTGTTGGCGTAACACTTATCTTTGAGGGCACCCCCACAAATAATAGTCCAACGGTGTCAAATCGCAGCTCCGAAGTGGCCAAACGACATCAGCTCTGCGACTGATAATGCGATCTTCAAAAAAAGGGCGCAAAACATCGAGTGTTGCTTCGGCTGTGTGGCACGTAGCGCCGTCCTGTTGAAACCAAATGTTGCCAATATGTGAACAAAAATTCGTTCAACATGGCCCGATAACGATCGCCATTGACTGTAACAGCCACTCCTTGCTCATTTTCGAAGAAAAATGGCCCAATTATGCCTCTGGACCAAAATCCGCACCAAACAGTGACTCGTTTTGGGTGTATCGGCTTTTCAATGTATGCGCGCGGGTTTTCTGTGCCCCAAATGCGACAATTTTGCTTGTTTACATACCCGCCAAGATCAAAATGAGCTTCATCTGAAAAGATGATTTTTTTTGGCAAAATCGGCATCTTCTGTAAGTCGATCGCAGGCCCACTTAGCGAAGCGAAAACGCATTGGATGGTCAGTTGGCTTCAACTCCTGAACCAATTGGACTTTGTATGGCGTCATAACAAGGTCTTTATGCAAAATTCGTCTCAATGATGCCTCCGAAATGTTCAATTCTTGAGAACGACGGTGAATTGATGTTGATGGCGCTTCACGCACACTTTCTGCCACAGCAGCAATATTCTCGGGTGTACGCACCGTTTTTGGGTTTTCACGCTTTGGTTTATCGCTGTGGATGCCAGTTTCTTTCACTTTTTTCACAAGATAACGAACATACGGAGCTGACGGTGCTTCTCTTCTTCCAAAATCCGTACGCAATTTTCGCACACATTCTGCAACATTACCATGATTTTCAAAGTAATGTCGCAATATTTCCCAGCATTGTTTAAGCGTATACACAACCATATTCGTTCAGCGGAAGGATACAACTAATTATCTGTCAAATCAGACATGAGCTAAGTGTTTCCATTCACGAAATAAGCACTAGTTGAAAAAAAAAAACGTTAGATGGCGGACCCGTTATAACCAAAAAACTTGTCGAGTCGAAAAAGATCAGTAATGAAATTGCAACTGTATGACTTATTTAGATGACTTATTTATATTTTTATGCCATTCCGACTTAAATTGTTCGGTTGATGAATTACTAGTCGAAAAATATCAGCCAGTTTCCATACAAATATATATTTAAGAAACATATAGTACAAGCTCATACGTTCCAAAATTGCAAATAAGAGAAAATTACGTACTTAAAATTTCAAAGAATTTCGGTATTAACTGTGCTGGTGCCGTAGTACTACTCGAAAAAGATCAGCCAGTTCCCATATAAATATACGGAAAAATGCAATTCATGCAAGTTTCAAATCGATTTACAAAATATATTCAAGGAACACGTGGTATATATTTATGCATTCTAAAAGTCGTATTATAAGGACATTATGTACTTAAAATTTCAAAGCACTTCGACAATAATTAAGCTGTTAGCGAACTACTACTTGATAAATTTCAGCCACTTTCTATACAAATGTGTGCAAAAATTTGTCATTTTACTGAAAATTTTCCTTCACGACTTTTTAAAAATTTATATGTTTTGAAATTATCGATTTCAGGAAATTATATCCTTATTTTGGAACTATTCCAAGGAAAATTGTGGAGGCGACGAACTACTACTCGAAAAAGATCAGCCACTTTCAAATTCTTTCACCAAAATTTCTGGAGTGGGCGAAAATAAAAAAAAATTGAGATTCATAGAGTACATGTTTGAATACATTTGTATAGAAAGTGACTGATCTTTTTCGATTGGTATTTCGCCCACACCAGAAATTTTGACCATGACCATTTTTATAAAAAGCGTACATACAACATATTTGAGAAAAAATATTGCAATATTTTTTGGTTTTGATAGATTTAAATGAAGATCGAAAGCGACTTCTATGGCGAATTCCGTGAGGGTTCCGTAGGGTTTATTGAGTATATAATATAATAATGATTTATGAGTATAATAAACGCATGTATACAAATTTACTGAGATTTTTGCGATAATCTGGATCCTATGGCGAAATAATACCATCTCCTATGAGTAATTTGAATGGGATCTAGGTCTAAATATGCATCTTACTCAAAATTTTACAGTAGTATATTAACAGAAGTTAGCTGACAGGAGCAGTGTTCATTTTTAATTTACCACAAGGGAAGTTTAAAAGATTATGGAGCTGCTAAATTGCAATCATATATGGCGGATTTTATGCTGAAGTTTTTCATAAGAAACTCATTTTCATAATTCGCGGATATTTTTTTTTTTTTTTTTTTTTTATTGATCAACACTCAGGGGATTCCCCTACAGATGCAGTGCATTGTGTTGACCTCAGGAAAATAGGTTTTAAGGAGGAAAGAGGGAGTGTGTTCATATTTTTTTATTTTTTTTTCTTTTTTTTTTTGCTGCGACAGACTAAAGCCTCTGGTGGGAATCGAACCCACGACCCCTCGCATGATAGGCAAGCACGCTACATACTCACCTACCGGGGCGCTTAAAGTGTACTTTATTAAGAAAATATAATTTCTTAAAAAAATGTGCTTCTTACGAAAATCTGCTTTTTAGAAAAAGGCACTTTTTTAACTAAATTAGTTTTTAAGAATAAGTACTTTTTAAGAAAATGTGATATTCCTAAGAAAAAAAGGCACTTTTTTCAGCAAATACACCTTTGTAAAAATTTACTTTTTAAGATGTGGAACTATTTAAGAAAATTTAATTTTTTTAATAAAATACATATTTAAAAAATACTTTTTAATAAAAGGAACTATTTAAGAATATGTACCTTTTAAGAGATGGTACTTCCTTAAGAAAAGGTACTTCCTTAAGAAAAGGTACTTTTTCAGAAAAAATAATTTCTTACGAAAATATACTTTTTAAAGATGTGATCGGTTTTTACCAGAAAGTATCTTTTTAAGAAAATAAACAGTTTTCAGAAACGATAGGAGAAGATAATGATAAGAGAAGATAACGACAAGAAAAGATACGTTTATTAAAAAAAGTACTTTTTAAGAGATGACTCTTTTTAAGAAAATATACCTTTCAAAAAAATACTTCTTCAGAAAAGTTACTTATTTAAGAAAATTTACTTTTTTGGGGATGGTTCTTTTTTTAGAAAATGTTCTTTTAAAAAAAACTACTTTTCTTAGGAAAAAGTAATTTTTTCTTAAGAAACGGTAATTGTTTAAGTAAATGTACTTTTTAAGACAACGTATCTTTAAGAGAAGCTACTTTTTTAAGAAAAGATACTTTTTTGAGGAAATGTAGTTTTTAAAGAAAATATACTTTTTTAAGAAAATTACTTTTTAAGAAAAGTTGCTATTTTAGGAAAAGGTACTTTTTTGGGGAAAGGTACTTTTTTTAAGACAAAAATAATTCTTAAGGAAATGTAATTTTTAAAGAAAACTCATTTTTAAGAGAAGGTACTTTTTTAAGAAATTGTACTTTTTTAAGAAAAGAAGTTTTTTTTAAGGAAAAGATACTTCTTTAAGAAAAGTATTAATTTAAGAAACGATGATTTTCTGAAGGCGTTTTTAAAAGAATAAACTTTTTTAACATAATGTTCTGCCTTAGGAAAATCTCTTTTTTAAGAAACAATCAATTTTCAAGAGAAGAAAGGATGGGTTTTTTATAGAAGGTGATTTTTTGAGAAGGTTGTTTTTTAAAAAAATGTACTTCTTAAGAAAATTTTCTTTTTTAAATGAAAGTACTTTTTAAGAGATGGTACCTTTTTAAGAAAAGCTACTTTTCTTGAGAAAATATACTTTTTTAAGGAAATGTTAGTTTTGAGAAAATGTACTAGTGTTAAAAAAATATACTTTTTTAAGAAAGTGTACTTTATTAATAAATTATAATTTCTTAAAAAAATGTACTTCTTACGAAAAGCTACTTTTTAGAAAAAGGCACTTTTTTCACAAAATTAGTTTTTAAGAATAAGTACTTTTTAAGGAAATGTGATATTCCTAAGAAAAAAAGGCACTTTTTTAAGCAAACACACCTTTGTAAAAAATTTACTTTTTAAGATGTGGAACTATTTAAAAAAATTTAATTTTTTTAATAAAATACATAATTAAAAAAATACTTTTAAATAAAAGGAACTATTTAAGAATATGTACCTTTTAAGAGATGGTGCTTTCCTAAGAAAAGGTACTTCCTTAAGAAAAGGTACTTTTTCAGAAAAAATAATTTCTTACGAAAATATACTTTTTAAAGATGTGATCGATTTTTACCAGAAAGTATCTTTTTAAGAAAATAAACAGTTTTCAGAAACGATAATAGAAGATAACGATAAGAGAAGATAACGATAAGAGAAGATAACGACAAGAGAAGATACGTTTATTAAAAAAAGTACTTTTTAAGAGATGACTCTTTTTAGGAAAATATACCTTTCAAAAAAATACTTCTTCAGAAAAGTTACTTATTTAAGACAATTTACTTTTTTGGAGATGGTTTTTTTTTAGAAAATGTTCTTTTAAAAAAACTACTTTTCTTAGGAAAAAGTAATTTTTTCTTAAGAAAAGGTAATTGTTTAAGTTAATGTACTTTATAAGACAACGTATTTTTAAGAGAAGGTACTTTTTTAATAAAAGATACTTTTGTGGTTTTTAAAGAAAATATACTTTTTTAAGAAAAGTACTTTTTAAGAAAAGTTGCTATATTAGGAAAAGGTACTTTTTTGGGGAATGGTACTTTTTTTAAGACAAAAATAATTCTTAAGGAAATGTAGTTTTTAAAGAAAACGCATTTTTAAGAGAAGGTACTTTTTTAAGAAATTGTACTTTTTTAAGAAAAGAAGTTTTTTTTAAGGAAAAGATACTTCTTTAAGATAAGTATTAATTTAAGAAACGATGATTTTCAGAAGGCGTTTTTAAAAGAATTTACTTTTTTAATATAATGTTCTGCCTTAGGAAAATCTCTTCTTTAAGAAACAATCAATTTTCAAGAGAAGAAAGGATGAGTTTTTTATAGAAGGTGATTTTTTGAGAAGGTAGTTTTTTAAAAAAATGTACTTCTTAAGAAAATTTTCTTTTTAAGAGATGGTACCTTTTTAAGAAAAGCTACTTTTCTTGAGAAAATATACTTTTTTAAGGAAATGTTAGTTTTGAGAAAATGTACTTGTGTTAAAAAAATATACTTTTTTTAAGAAAGTGTACTTTATTAAGAATATATAATATCTTAAGAAAATGTACTTCTTACGAAAAGCCACTTTTTAGAAAAAGGCACTTTTTTAGCAAAATTAGTTTTTAAGAATAAGTACTTTTTAAGAAAATGTGATATTCCTAAGAAAAAAGGCACTTTTTTAAGCAAACACACCTTTGTAAAAAATTTACTTTTTAAGATGTGTAACTATTTAAGAAAATTTAATTTTTTTAATAAAATACATATTTAAAAAAATACTTTTTAATAAAAGGAACTATTTAAGGATATGTACTTTTTAATAGATGGTACTTTCCTAAGAAAAGGTACTTCTTTAAGAAAAGGTACTTTTTCAGAAAAAATTATTTCTTATGAAAATATACTTTTTAAAGATATGATCAATTTTTAAAAAATGTACTTTTTACCAGAATGTATCTTTTTAAGACAATAAAGAGTTTTCAGAAACGATAAGCGAAGACAAGAGAAGATACTTTTATTAAAAAAAGTACTTTTTAAGAGATGACTCTTTTTAAGAAAATATATCTTTCAAAAAAATACTTCTTCAGAAAAGTTACTTATTTAAGAAAATTTACTTTTTTGGAGATGGTTCTTTTTTAGAAAATGTTCTTTAAAAAAACTACTTTTCTTAGGAAAAGGTAATTTTTTCTTAAGAAAAGGTAATTGCTTAAGTAAATGTACTTTTTTATACAACGTATTTTTAAAAGAAGCTACTTTTTGAAGAAAATATTCTTTTTTGAAGAAATGTAGTTTTTAAAGAGAGTATACTTTTTTAAGAAAAGTATTCCATATGCCTTATGGAAGAAGTTCAAATTAATAGTTTAACTTAAATATTTATATAATGGTGAGTTATGAATTTCGGATTGGAAACTCCTTACTCTCTAAAAGAACGAGTAGTCCACTCTCAACTTATGTAAAATCCAAATGAAGTTATATAATTGATAGTTATGTAATTAATATTGCATGTTTTAAGCAAAGATTAGGTGGGTGATTTGCATTAGAAATTTGTTACAGTGAAGTCATAACCAGCAATAAAGTGTGATGCCTACTTAGAGTTATGTGAATGACAATAGGGACAGTTCTATGCAAAACAGTTGACGCAAAAGAAAGTAAAATGTGATAACTACGACTAGTTAACAGAATTGTTTGCTTATAATCTACAACAACAAGTTCCTTGTCGGGTACAACAATACATTGTCCTTGAAATTTGCGAAACAGCTCCAAAATCTTGAGTTACGGTAAGAAATTTGTTTTTCGGCCCTTTTGCACATATTAGCCAGTATCTTTGTTGAATATTAACCTTTCGAAGCAAAAATTTTAATTTTGCAAAAAAAATTTATGTGTATGCATTTATTCAAAAGTTTTTTTTTTATTAAAAGTTTAATAACTCAGTCAATTTTTAACGAATTTTTTAAACCAAAGCTGCACTTTACTCATAGATAAACATACTTTTATAACAAGTTCATAAATTTTGCAGTTTCTAAATAAAAAAATATGTAAAAACATCTCCAATGTTTAAAAAGAGAGAATTTTTTTAATGAGTTTGTTGGAGGAATACGCACAGTTGTCTCAACATTACTTAAATATCATCTTCATAGTTTTGTAAGGTCTGAGTTTCTTTCTTCTAAATCCGCAGAGAAATACAGAATCTCAAAAGGGTCGAAAAAGGGTTTTTTACCTGTAACTCAAGATTTTGGAGGTGTTTCGCAAATTTCAACAACAGAGTCTTGTGGTTCTTGATAGGATTTACTATGAAAAGGCATCGCATTCCAAGTATTTCTGTTTCATTCTTTTTTGTATTAATAGGTTTATATTTTGTCTAATACTTTGTTGAAGACCATTTGCTGCCCAAGACTGCTCGGCATCATCTAGGCATTGAGTCAACCATCTTTTGGCAGACTGATACCGGTATAGCGCTCCACGTAACGATAATATGTTGACAAAACTCATGACTATCAGTTAGATACTTATCTCTTATTGACGTCCTTAAAACATTCGTCAAATTTTCTATGTGATCATTGTCCTAGTGGAACAATCATTTTAGCGTCATATTGTAAGAAAATTCCCCCTACACAATGATGTTACCACCACCATGTTTAATTGTTTGGGGTTGTACGCTGTGTCAGCAGGTCTTCCTATATGATGAACACCTCGATATGAGTTAAACAAACTAATTTTGGTTTCGTCAAACCAAAGAATATTATGTCATTTTCCTCTAGGCTTTGTCAACAAGCCTTTCGCCAAATTGTATTGTTTGATGTACGTTCTTTTCAGAAAACCTGGGTACTTTTTAAGGGCTTAGAGCTTAAAGGTTTTCACGAATACGTATTTTGCGGGTTGTTAATGTACCAAGATCAATATTTAAGCCGTTTCTTAACAGTTTGGAAGAGGTAATGGGTTCTTTATTACACAGCGCATAATGTTTCTTTTTACCGTAAGTGAAATTTTTTGGTTTCTGCAGCGTATTTCGTTCTCCAGTTCCCATGTAACAGTATTTTCTCCCATTCTTTTTGAAGCAAAATATTAAACAAATCTTAAACATTTTGTCAAGTCGCAGATAATATAACTTTCTGCTAATAACACTTTTTCTTACCTTTTCACATATAAAAGAACACTTTTGATAACACATATGATTTTATTTGTTTTAATCGAAATAAGGCGTTGCCTTTATTAATTCGCACAGCCGAAAACCGGTAATCTTAGAAGAAAACTGATATCTTAGCAAATATGTGTTATTACTCGCTAATTTTATAACTGAATTCATTTTTTTAATTTACAATGACCAAATTAATTCCATTACTCACCGCCAATTCTTTCATTTTTCTTATTTTCTAGTCTTATTTTGATTTTACACATCAATGTACTTATTATTTTTCACATAAACTGTACATATGAGATATCTTACATAAATAAACTATTATAAATCAATAGAAGATAATTATACATACATTATAATATATACAAGAGTATATTTTATGTTACGAAAAAAGCTAGTTAATTTTGTATGAATGTATGAATGTACCGTCATTGAGAAATCCAAAAAAAAAAACTCATTTCTTCTTAAATAACATCATATGTACACACATCACAACTAATCTAAACAATTCTTCAGTCAAAATAATAATAGACCTAAGAAAATATTATCATTATATAACTCCCACTCACATCGGTGGGAAAAAAAAGTTAATTACAATCATTAAACTCACACCAATATGTGTACTTATGTAAGCAGTCACAGACGCTGACATTTCAGCGAGTACCAAAAATGAACATGAACAAGCGACAATGACAATAAATGGAAACGACGCAATCATGAATAAGGAGGAAATGTAAACAACTTAACGGATTTCTTATTGAAACCAAAAGACTTTGTACATAATAATGAATTTATGTATGTAGGTACGATTGTGTGAATTCCGAATACTCGCATTATCAGCAACAGCATTAGTTAGAACGTATGTACGTAAGGTTTGCAAGGAAATGGTTTCACACAGCAAAAGTAGCGTGCGAATTTATTAAACTCATCGCAGCTATATATATACACACCAACACTCAAGCACACACATAAAGTGTGTAACCGGAGTTTGCGAGTACACACTTGTGTGCAGAATCTTGTAATCAATGTAGCAAACTTAATTGCAAGGGCGGGTGTCGCCTGCAATAACCGCAAAACGTTACACGAGACAAAATTTCATTCTATGTATATAGATATCAAATTCATGCAAATTAGGGTGGCCATTCGTTTTGGTTTCATACAAAGCCTCTCGAAATCGGATAACATTGCAAAATATTCAACAAAATTAATGTAGCAAGCAGGGCTGCGGAGTCTATGCTCAAAGCTACATACTCTTCAATACAACAGGTTTTGTACAATATATGTTATAGTTTGACTAAATCTTTTCCTGTATTTGAGAAAATATCAATTGATTTTCAGAAAGTATCAATTGTATTCCAGAAATCATCAATTGAATTTCAGAAAACATCAATTATATTCTAGAAAGTATCAATTGGATTACAGAAAATATTGAATATCAAAAAGTATCACTTGTATTTCAAAAAACATTAAAGTATCAGTACTACGGTATCAGCTGATCTGTACATGTTTACTTTTGCACGCTCTCGCGTTTTTCATTGTTCATTTATATTAAACTAGCTGAAACGGTAGCTAGTATTTACCAGCTTGTATTTACCATGTATGGGAGGTGCCACGCCCACTGGTTTGATCCCGCCTTTTTTGAACATAACAGCTCACACTCATCATTCATGGACTCACACCTAGTTTTAAGACCGTCGAGTTTATAGTACTCCAGATAATTTTTTTATGGGAGATGCCACGCCCACTAACCCACTCTCGTCAGTTTTTGCTACGACTACTTATATTAATAACCAATTGACGTGCAGAAGGCTTCCAGACTCTGGTCGTCATAGTACTCTAGATATACGATGATATGTAATTACCATGTATGGGAAGTGCCACGCCCACTGGTTTGATTCCGCACATTTTTCACATAACTGCTCAAACGCATTATTCGTGGACTCACACCCAGTTTCAAGACTGACGGGTTTATAGTACTCCAGATAATTTTTGTGTATGGGAGGTGCGACGCCCACTAACCCACTCCCATCAGTTTTTGCTACGACTACTTACATTAATAACCAATTGACGTGCAGAAAGTTTTTACCATGAGTGGAAGGTACCACGCCCACTGGTTTGATCCCGCCCTTTTTTTTTAGTACTATCATTGATAACTTATGATTTCACATTAAGTCCCAATAATTTATCTATTACAGTACTCTAGATATATGACATTAAATATATACTTTGTATGGTGGGTGCCACGCCCATTCGCCCGATTCCGCCCATTTTGTTCGCCACTCTTCAGATTGGTTTAATATATACATGAACATAGTTTCAGAGCTCTTGCTGTCATAGTACTCCAGATATTATATGTTCAAATTAGATTGTTAAAAATTCACTTTATATGGGAGGTGTCAGGCCACTTGAAAAATCCAAAAAATAAGCCTTTTTTTCGGATAAACAGTTATCTACTGTAAAAATTTCAAGACAATATAATAACATGTTTGAATTTTGCAAAGAGAACTTAACAGTACACCAATTACAAAGAGAGACCAACATTATAGATTCAAACAAAAGTAATACATATGAAATTACGAGTATTGGTTTTCTCGACATCGAAAGAGCCTTCGACTCTATTTGGCACGATGGTATGATAATATAAACTAAATATGATGGGTTACCCTATTTTTATCCAAAAACTGACCGAAAAAAAGCTTCCTAGCGCACAGGGATTTCGCCTTGAATGTAGAGAATTGCCACTTATCTCTTAGAAAATTTTCTGATGGTCTTCCACAATGCTCTGTTTTATCTCATACCTTGTACTTCTACGCCGACAACACTGCGGTTATACGCAGGGTAAAGGCGGGGTAAGGTTTTAAAACCTCTTTTTTATTCCTTTTTTGAATATACAACATGTCGAGAGTGTTGTGTCAAAATTTCAAGTAAATCGGTGCAAAAGTAAAGAAGATACAGCGTTTCCAGCGAACGGCCTCATACGTATATCAGTTTTTAAAAAAATTTATATAGATTTTCTCGCAAATAACATGTTTGTAGACCGTGAACATCATAACTCAAAATCTACCGACTCTTTTGAAATTTTACACACTATTTCTACACATAAATCACCAGGTAACCAAGTAGAGTTTTTTTATTTTCCATTATCTTCCCCATTTTTAACAACAAATACACCGAAATTTCTATAAAAAAAAAATTGTGTTTTTCACTTAAAAATGCTGCCAAAAATAGAAAAATAATAAAAAAGCTCTTCGTGATTACCTCGGGAAATATATCAGCTTTTAAATGCTTTTCGATTTTTTTTATGCATTTCGATTTTTTTTATTTCACATGATCCGGTAAGGAGTTATGATGTTCACTGCAAAACAACAATGCCTACGGAGATTCACTCTCACGGACTTATTTATTAAAATTTTTAATTGAAAATTTTTTCAAAGATTCCTCAGATGTTATAGTATAACATGCATACAAAATGAATTCATACCTTCAAAAAAAATTATGAAAAAGCATGGCAATTATGTTTCCATTCAACAAATCACCTAAACTTACACCCACAAAACCATTAGAAATGCAACGATGATTCCGTCAATATAAACGAATACGTCAAATGTCTAGGTTTGAAAATAGATAAAAAAAAATAACCAAAAGGCCATTAGATGTCAATAGAAAATTAACAATAATTTTGAAAAACAAAACCATTTAGTATAAATTACCAATGTTAACCTATGCATGCCAAGAGTGGCATAAAAAAACTGCAAAAACATAGACTAAAAAGCTACAGATTATAGAAAACAAGGAGTTTAAAATTATACACCATCTTAGACCACAATACTCTACGTCACGCCTATATAGCCGTTTTAATCAAAACACTGTAGGCAGGAAAATTTGACACAGTTCTTTAATGAAAAATGCATGTTGTCAAACTTTGATTCAATAAGAAGTTGGCTGACACGAATTCTGATAATGTATCATATTTAAGAATAACATAATTTTATCTAAAATTTCTTATACTTTTTTTATTTATTCTAAGAATAAAACAAGTAAGAAAATTATGTCGGTCTTTACCGATTATACAATACCCTATAACATGGTTTCAAGACCCTATCTCTTCGGTCCAAATAATTCGATATAGAAAATAAGCATAAACCAAATTTGAGTGGCATTGTTATAAATTTTTTTGGCTGCAGATATGAAAAAGTTCATATCGGATGCTATATTTATATGGGGACTAGATCGAAAAATGGACCGATCCTGACCATAGTTGATAAAGTCACTTATATCTTGAAAAAATATATACTAACCAAATTTGAGAAAATTCTGTGCAAAATTTTTGATTTTTTTTAATGATTAAAGTGAAGATCGGGAAGCAGCTATATATGGGGCCTATGACTAGGAATTGTCCTATAGCGATTATTTTTGGGCTACCAATTTGACTGACATCTATATGATAATTTGGATATTATGGCAATTTATGTCGATTTCATAGGGGTCATTTGTATGGGGACTAGATCTGAACATGGACCGAATTTCATCAATTTCAACAGCATTTATCATATGGCCGATAAAAGCTTACATACCAAATTTCATCAAAATATATTCATATATGCAACCTGTAGTTTGATTTCAAAATTCACATTGACACACAGACGGACGGACGGACAGACGGACAGACATCGCTAAATTGACTCAGTGATTCTGAGTCGATCGGTATAATAAAAGATCGGTCTAGGTCAAATATTTTTGGTAGTTACACACTGCAGCACAAAGTCATTATAGCCAAACCACATAGTGGTATAGGTTATAATAAACATATACCAGGAGATGTGACTTTCTGATTTAGCAATAAAAAGTGTCATGCTTAGACGTTTTCGATTTTTTATGTATTTAAACAAAATAAAACATTTTCATCATTTCATTCTGAATAATTCGTAAACTGTTCATTATATATAAATTAATATTAGCACCACTTAGATGCAATTTAAACTAAAATTTGCTGATGTTTTTTATAATAAAATCTCAAGGTACGGTAAAATTGGTGGAGCATCCTTTTCAAAAATCCGAAATTTTAGAAAAAAAAAAAATTAAAAAACTTATCTAAAGAATTTTAAATTTCGACTGTTTTTATTATTAGAGGACCATAACATACAAAAAATTATAGTAGTTTTTTTCGTTGCATAGTAATATCTGAAAGATGGTCGAAATGTGCAGAAGTCGATGCCCAATATTTATACCCTATGCCACTATGTGGTTTGGGTATAATGACTTTGTGCTGCTGTTTGTAACAACCAAAAATATTCGTCCTAGACCCATCTTTAATTATACCGATCGACTCAGAATCACTTTTTAAGTCGAAATAGCCATGTCCGTCCGTCCGCCCGTCCGTCTGTGTGTCCATGTAAAGCTTGTAATCAAACTACAGGTCGCAAATATGAATATATTTTGATGAAACTTGATATATAAGCTTCCATCCGCCATGGGATGAACGCTATTGAAATTGGTGAGAATCAGTCCATGTCCAGACCTAGTGCCCATACAAATGACCCCTATGAAATCGACATAAATTGCCATAAGTTCCAAATTATCATATAGATCTCAGTCAAATTGTGTTTGTATAAGTTTATTACATCCATTAATCAGTAGTTCAAAATTACTGCCTATAGGAAAATTCTTAGTCATAGGCCCCATATAGACTTGCTTCCCGATCTTCACTTAAATCTATCAAAAAACAAAAATATTGCACAGATTTTTCTCAAATTTGGTTTGTATATATTTTTTCAAAATATAAGTGACATTACCAAATATGGTCAGGATCGGTCCATTTTTCGACCTAGTCCCCATAAAAATATAGTATCCGATACGAACTTTTTCATATCTGCAGCGAAAAAAATTAATAAAAATGCCACTCAAATTTGGTTTATGCTTATTTTCTATATCCAGTTAGTTGGGCCTGAGAGGTAAGGTGTCTAAACGCATGGTATAGGGTATCGTATAGTCGCTCTAGACCGACTATAATTTTCTAACTTGTTTTAATACCAAATAATTAATTACCCTTGAAAATTACGTGTTTTTTACCAAAAAAAAAAAAAAGAAAACATGAAACATGAAACATGAAACATGAAACATACATGAAACATGCATATATACACTTGATATAGAAAAAAATAACCCATAAAAACCAAGTTTTTAATTAAGTTTACCATCATGTAATCAAATAATTGATTATACCATAACTAAATTTTTGTAAACGAAACTTTTCTAGATCATTTTTATCAGTCTGTATCACTGGAATGGATAAAAAATCTACCCAAAGTTTTTTCGCAGACAGACAGACACTACGAGCTAAAATAAATAGTTTGCAAATAAAAATTAAATATGAATAAATCCGACCACGTTCAAGTTCATATTAATGTTAACTGAATTTGTGTACAACTGGTCACTCTAAATGTGCAACGTTTTAGTGATATTCATAAATAATGGTTCGTGTATTTAAGAGCTTAAGGGTAGAAAAAATAACGATATGCAATTTAATGTAAACTCACACATGGATATACTTACTATACATATTTACGAAATACACGTGGTTGAACAACTTTAAAAATGATACGAAAACAAAAAAATATAAAATCTAAATGAAATTATGCGAAATATGTTTATCAAATTTATCTTATTTTATCTCGCGATGCTTAATATCTCACACAAATTGATTATATCAAAAAGTATTAACGAATCAACAAGATGTATTGATTTACTGAGAAACATCTGTTAATTAATTTTATTTTAATTTTATAGCATTTGTATTCCAAATAAAACCTTCCCAACAACTTAAGCTCATTAATATCGGTTTAAACAGAAGTCATAAACACTTTCTTAATGTTTAACCTCTTTTTTTGGTCCATTCTAGATACAGCCTCTTTTTTATGCTGCTACAATGTAACGTAAAATGTAAAAGATTTCAAAAAGGTATATAACAAGATTTATGAACCTAATCAGCATTTGAAATCGCTTCATTACACCATCCACAATTTAAAGAAATAACTTTGGACAATCTCCTTACGATTAGAAACAACAACGAAAATAACAAAAATAACAACATAGAAGGTTTGAATCATAACAATGTACCTTTTTCTTTTTGTAAACTTTTTAATTGATTGTGTACGTGATTATCGGGACAAATCTAACTCACAACGTACTCACGAATATAATGAATATACCAGAAGACAAATATACATTTACGAGAGATATCGAATGTGCTACAAAAGTACTTTTTCCATATATATTGATAACAATGTACAACAAAATTTGGGACATTTATGGCAACTATATCAGTATTTTTTACCATTTTAACTGTTGGATTATGTCCTCTTTAAGTAATAAAGACCAAAAAAAAAATATTAAGAGTAAAACAATCTTTTAACCCTTCATTGGATTTTTTAAAAGATAATAATTAAAAGAAATCGAATTGGAATTGAAGAGAATTACCGGTTACCTCTTTTTTGTCCATCTTTATATATAATCTATATTTTCTTTTAACCGTGACAAAGAAACTGGTTTGTCGATTTTTCGTAAATTATATTAATTCGACTGTATTCAAAAGTAAAAAGATGTAATCTTGTTTATGGTCAGAATTTTGTTTGATATAATTAACAACATTCTGTACAATATTTTAATTATTATTAGTAATTATCCCAGGAAACTATGCATTTTTCTAGTCTGGCCTTCCCCGGAACAAAAAAGTACTTATGATAATATTGAAAAAGTTATGAAAAATTATAAGATATCCATTACAAATTTCATATCATGTACTAAAAGCTTTTACAGCCTCTGATCAATATCATAGACTAAAAGCTTGTGATGATATACGCAATTATGCTAGACAACTTCGGTAATATTTCCGACACTTCGAAAGTTTCTTTTTTTTTTATTATAAAGAAATCCAGAAACTGAAGAGTATTTTAATATTAATTTAATGTTTTAGAAGTATCTACTGTTAATGCATATATCTAAATACTTATTTAATAGAAACAATTATACATATTAGCATAACCCAGCCCTCGAAATTCGAGTGCAAATTCTAGGAAATTTTATTTTTTCTTTGAAATTTGTTCTTTCAATATTTTTTTAATCAACATACATGAATAAAAAATTTATGATAATAAATCATTTTATAAAAGCATAAAGGTATGCCAAACACAGCAGCATTACAGCTCTAGCTGATATACACTTCGTTGCAAACTAGAAGTTCAGTTAATTTTTTCCCGAATTTTAAGAAATTATAGCGAATATTAATTTTTTTTTTCTTTTTAGTTAAATCAATAATCTATTTCTATTATTATACCAAAAATTTTTTAAGATGTTGTGCTGTAAGGAAAAAAATTAAAAATAAAAATAAAAGAATGTTGCAAAATATAAGTTCATTTCCTTGAAGCTTGCTATTATTAAAATAAAAATACACGAAACTACTTTTTTAGTAATGAGTCGATCCTCCTTTATTTTTTATAGCCTCAAAAATTCTTTTTGGCATACTTTTATACAAGTTTTGTATATATTCTATAGCAATATTTCTCCACTCTTCCAAAATTGTGTTTTTCAGCTCCTCGGCAGTTTCAAACTGACGAGCTTGTTGAAAGACTTTTCTAGACAGATAGCTCCATAAATTTTCTATCAAATTTAGGTCATAGCTTACCAAACGTTTAATATGAAATAAATAATAAATAATAATAATAAATAATAATAATAAATATGAAATTTTTATTGTAGGCTAAAGCCTGTTTTAAACCTTTCATAAAATGACATTTCTCAATGTTTATTTACATTAATTGGTCTAGTTAAAATAAAATTACCATTTTTGTTATTCTTTCAATAAAAAAAATAGATAAAAAAATGGATTTGAAAAATTTAATTGGAAGAATTGGTAAGTATAACAAACTTCTACACATTTTAACATAAAGGGTCCGCCATCTAACGTTTTTTTTTTTCAACTAGTGCTTATTTCGTGAATGGTAACACTTAGCTCATGTCTGATTTGACAGGTAACTAGTTTTATCCTTCCGCTGAACGAATATGGTTGTGTATATGCTTGAACAACGCTGGGAAATATTGCGACATTACTTTGAAAATCATGGTAATGTTGCAGAATGTGTGCGAAAATTGCGTACGGATTTTGGAAGAAGAGAAGCACCGTCAGCTCCGTATGTTCGTTATCTTGTGAAAAAAGTGAAAGATACTGGCATCCTCATCGATAAACCAAAGCGTGAAAAGCCAAAAACAGTGCGTACACCCGAGAATATTGTTGCTGTGGCAGAAAGTGTGCGTGAAGCGCCATCAACATCAATTCACCGTCGTTCTCAAGAATTGAACATTTCGGAGGCATCATTGAGACGAATTTTGCATAAAGACCTTGGTATGACGCCATACAAAGTCCAATTGGTTCAGGAGTTGAAGCCAACTGACCATCCAATGCGTTTTCGCTTCGCTAAGTGGGCCTGCGATCGACTTACAGAAGATGCCGATTTTGCCAAAAAAAATCATATTTTCAGATGAAGCTCATTTTGATCTTGGAGGGTATGTAAACAAGCAAAATTGTCACATTTGGGGCGCAGAAAATCCGCACGCATACATTGAAAAGCCGATAACCCAAAACGAGTCACTGTTTGGTGCGGATTTTGGTCCAGAGGCATAATTGGGCCATTTTTCTTCGAAAATGAGCAAGGATTGGCCGTTACACAATGGCGATCGTTATCGGGTCATGTTGAACGAATTTTTGTTCACAAAAATTGAAGAGGAGGATATTGGCAACATTTGGTTTCAACGGGATGGCGATACGTGCCACACAGCCGAAGCTACACTCGATGTTTTCCGCTCTGTTTTTGAATCCACCTAGGAGCTGCGATTTGACACCGTTGGACTATTATTTGTGGGGTGCCCTCAAAGATAAGTGTTATGCCAACAACCCAGAGACAATTGACGCTTTAAAGTACAATATTCGTGAAGGCATTGGTGAAATACAGCTGCGCACAATCGATAATGTGCTTAAAAATTGGACCGATCGTGTAGGCTACTGCATGCCCAGCCCAGGGAGCCATTTGAATGAAATTATTTTCCATTATTAACCGGATAGTTTTTTTTTATAGCATTTTCAAAAAAAAAGTTATTTGGCGGACCCTTTATTTTATAAAGTGAGAAACGTTTTCAGATACCATTGTCCTAATATCAACTGCAATGCATCCAAGAATTTTTAGGGGGAGGTTTGATCCCTTTTCAACTCCGGATGATCAATTCAAAACAAGGTATCGCTTACTAAAGCTACAGTGCAAAAAATTATCGATATGGTCAAACCAGAAATTGAATTTGACAAAAGGGGTGCGGAACATCTGCCGAGTTGCAGGTATTAGTGGCATTGCGTTGTTGGGGTCGGAGAGAAGTGAGTTAAGGTGCAAATATAAAGTTTACTTTTTTGTAACAACCAAAGTTCATAGTTCATTCAAGATGATGCGGCTGATTTTCCTGGACTAACGCAACCAACAGTATGCAAAATTTTTGCCAGAGTGGCTCGCGCATTAGCTCGATTGGGGAAAATAAAGATAAAAATGCCTGTGTCTCTCGTGGATGAGCAAGTTCTAATGAGAGATTTCAAATCAATTAAAAATTTTCCTGGTGTTATTTGAGCCATTTTGGTAGCACCCACATCGGAAAAAAAAATCTCAGGCGAGATAGCCCAATGCTATATAAACCGAAAGGGTTTAGATAAGTTATAATAGGAGATGTTCAATACTAAATTGTTAAATGTTCAATAATTGTACATTTTAATTTACTATAGGCAGTTTCCGATGCCAAACTGAAAATCAGGGATATAGTTTGCCACATTTTACGACAATGAATAAAAAGGTGTATCCATTATTAAAAAAAAGATATGAAACATTTTAAATACCGTAAAAATAAGAATATATATTTCGAAAAAACTAAAAAGTGTAGGTAAAATCCCTGATATATCAGGTCCTGAAGGGGTTAAGAGGTCAAAATATATATAGAAATGAAGCTAGTGGAGCCAGCTTTTCTTTAGCTTACGTTAAAGCACACATGATATATGTATATTTGCGAGATAATTCCAGATTTAAGAAAATACTCTATTACAAAAAAATAATTTTTAAATAGGTTGATAATGGGTTAATGGATTTCACATTTAAAAATTTCAAATAAAAGGCACTCAAGTAAGAGTCCAAATGATATATATATATTGCTGAAATCCAACACTAAATAACAAAGTTATATACAAGTCAATGTCAAAATTTCGGAAGTCCATAACTCGGGAAATAGGCTCAACCGCCGAAAAAAAAATATTTTCCTAGAATCATCACAAAAACCCCTACCCCCCCAAAAAAAAAAAATAAAATCGGAGCGTTGTCCCTAAACTCCGCTTGTTCCTATCTCTTCAATATCTATTTCTGTATCGGTATGTTCCAAAATGTTGTGTTATATACATATCGTCGGTGGTATGCCAAAAGGTGCTACATCCAAAATTCACAATATTAGAGTTATTAGTATATTAATGTTTCACAAGCCATTCTGTGTTCTGCCAAACACATACCTACATCCTTGTTTTAATTTTTGGTTGCACAACAAGCAAAGTTCTATATCCATTTTGTCTTCCTTGATATGCCAAAAGGTGCTATGTGGATGTAGAACTTTTTGCCATACCAATTTTGGAAGAAGAAAAACGCCATAAGCATTGTAAAACCGTGTAAAATGGGCAAAATCATTCTTTGTTTTAAGAATTTATAGTTTTTCCTCAAAATTAATTATTTTTTTGGTTTTTGGTCGAGCCGCCGCCGCCGATAATTATAGACGGCTTAGATCTTTGTTCTGTATCTGACAGGTGACGAATCAATAGAAATGGAGTTAGAAGAAGCTGAATCAATAGAAATGGAGTTAGAAGAAGCTGCCACAGGACAGCTGAATGAAAGTGATCAGGGTAGGTATAACTTTTCTGAAATTAACAGTAGTTTATGTCAATTAAACTGTCCTTGTAGATGTGCCCGGTCCAAGTAAAAAACGTTCAAGATGGAAGCAGCGGAAGCCTGAAGAATGGAAGAAGAATCTAAGAAAAAAGGCGTGTTCTCGGGGTGAAAAGCATTTGGATGAAAAAGGAAAGATGAAAATGGCGAAGTTGATGAATCTTTTGATAAATCACTCTCACAAAGAACCAACGAATTACAAGTGCAGTTTATTTACAGAGGAAGATCGTTTGGAAATATTCAATGATTATTGGAAAAAAAAGAGATACCTTTAAAACTAAATGCAACTTCCTCCTGAAATTTACCAAAGCCATTCCAGTGGAAAGAAGAAGATCCGAAAAAGAAGTAAATTTGCCAAAGAATTTAGCTTATGAATACGTTTTACCAAAAAACAATGAAAATTTAAAAGTGTGCCGTGAGTTCTTCTGTGCGACCCTTGCAATTTCGTACAAGCCCATTGCTTTGGCAAACAAAGATCGATCAAACACTGGTGAATTTTTGGGCGAAGATCAAAGAGGAAAACATGAACCTCGCAACAAATTGAAGCCAGAGGTAATTGCTGCCATCAAGAATCATATTGAATCTTTCCCACTAATAGAGTCACACTATTGCCGAATATCATCAAAAAGATTGTATTTAAGCAGTGGTTTAAGTATTTCGAAAATGTTTGATCTTTTCAAAGAAAAAGCAGCAGGAACAGATTCTGCAAAAGTCAGTTATGAAAAGTATGAACAAGTTTTCGGTCAGGATTACAACATGGCATTTCACAAGCCCAAAAAAGATTTATGTGCTACGTGTACCCTTGCCCAATCAGCCATTGAACCATCAGAAGAACAAAAATCTGATTTCGAAGCACACATTAAACGAAAAGAATTAAGCCGTGCTGCAATGAGATCAGACATCGAAAGTTGTGCAATGGATAAAGAGTTGATAGTTGCTACCATGGATTTGCAATCAGTTTTGCAGATACCACAGGCTGAAGCAAGCCCATTCTATTACAAAAGACAACTATGTGTATACAACTTCACTGTTTATAATGAAGCAACTCGTGATGGTATTTGCTACATTTGGTCTGAAGTTGATGGCAAAAGAGAAAGTAGTGAAATCGGATCTTGTGTGAAAACATTCATTGAAGGAGAAATGCAAAAAGGTACCGAAAAATTGTTTTGTGGTCTGATAATTGTAGTGGGCAGAACCGCAATCGTTATGTTGCTGCAATATTGCTTCAGTTAGTACAAGAATCTCCCATTGAAATCATCAAACAAAATTTTCTAGAAGTGGGCCACACTCAAATGGACGTCGACAGTATGCATTCTGCTATTGAACATTCGGCCAAAAACTGTTCTCTATTTTCCATGAATGATTGCTCAAACGTTATTCGTCAAGCTCGGCGTAAGCATACATACCATGTGGTACGAATGTCACATAGTGATTTCATTGATTTAAAATTGGTCAGTGCCAGATCAATGAAAAAAGTTATTGTGTTCAATGACGGAGAAAAATTGAATTGGTTGAATATAAAATCATTGATGTTTTGCAAATCGATGCCTGGGCAAATTGGTGTTAAATACAGCCATGATGAACAAGAATATAAAGTACGAAAACAATTCATTTGCTTATAAATCAGTGAATTTATTTACAAGTATAGTTTTTATTTTTAGTTTGTTAATGTTGAAGTGCGTAAAGTCAGAGGAAGGCCAGCTATTAGTTGGCCATTACTTTACGAACATCTCCTGCTATAACAGTAGACAAAAAACGGGACTTGCAAAGTTTATGTGCTCAAAAGCTTATCCACAAAAATTCCATGCTTGGATTGAGTGAGAAACATGTCTTTTAGTATTTAGTGTAAAAACCAAAGTTAAAAAATGCTTTCTTTCAGCTCATTGCCAATTGGAAATGAAACCGTTGAATCGAATTCCGAATCAGAGGATAATTAATTTTTCAACCTTTTGTTCATTAGTATATTACTAGATTTGTTTTTCGTTAACATTCCTTGTTTTTAAATAAATGTTATTTGAAAAGTGTGTTTTTAGAGAATTACCAGGGTTCTATATACATTCTTTTGTGTAACATTAATAAACCAATAACATGCCAAAAAGTGCTATATCCAATTTTTACAGTAATTCAATGATGGTGTACAGTTTTCATCTGACAAAGTATGTATAATTTTAGGCAAGTATTAACTACATATAATTTGAAAGTATAACTGCATTTCAAAATAATTTGAATTTTAGCTAGCCGTTTCAATAGTATTTTGCAATTTTCTCAAAACGAGCAAAAGTGGATGTAGCACCTTCTGGCATAGCGGCGACAATATATTATGTCCTGTGGTTCCTATTGGGAACAAAGGGTCGGAACGAATTTATTCCATTCGGTCCTGTTGAATTATTATTTGTTGTGGTTTCGGTAACAATCTTAATTTAGGTCGAAGCAACTGATTGGGCCACCTTGACCGATCATAGTGTTGGGGCTGCCAACAACCTCTAGGCAGGTTAGCCAAAAGATGGCTACACCCATTTTCCTTGCTTTTCTTTTTCTTGTTTTTTTACATATAAATAAAAATTAAGTCAAAAAAAACCAGTGTTATTTATTTTGCTACGCTATATTCGTTATTCGAATACTTATACTACCGCGTCGAACAAATATGTGTAAAAAAATTATTTTTTTTTATATTATCATTTATTTACAAATATTTTTGGTTCCTTTATTAGAGAGAAGTTGTTTTTCTACAAAAATTAAAATAATTTCTAATATAAAAGAAAATAAATAAAATATTATTCAATTACCGAGTAGATGATTTATTTACTTTATACATCACTACCAACAAACTGACAACTACAGAGGACTAGTGTTGCCACCACAAAACTATAAAACAAAAACTATAAAACATGTTTATGAATAGTGTTTTCTAAGAATGGTTTATAAGACAAGATCCGTGTAATAACATAAGTATACTTTAGAGGCAAAATAAAGTTTTTTTTTATGAATTAGACCGTTAATATTTAATATTGTCACAGTAATTTTAAGTTGTATCGTAAGTTGAATTCCAACTAACATATTAAAACGTGTTCTGTTTTGAAGATTTCAGGATACCAAATTTATATAAATAAATAAGTAATCAATTTTAGGTACTTGACAATTCAACACAGGGCGTGCGATATACAATTACAATGAAATTCGAAAATTGGTAAGCATAGCTTTCGGCTCTTATAAAATTATTTATTATTAATATTTTATTTTATTTCATTTACTATATTTTTAACACATATTATACATAAATTTTAAAACTCTGCACTTCTCCTCCATATGTCATATGTCATAGTCGGTCGGTTACAGAAAATAACCATAAACCAAATTTGAGTGCATTGTTATAGTTATTTTTTGCTTGCAGATATGAAAAAGTTCATACCGGATGCTATAATATTTTCGGATGCTATATCGTTTTTTGATAGATTTAATTGAAGAAAAGGAAGCAGTTTTATAAGGGGGCTATGACTCAGTGCAATCCTAGAGGGTTTATTTCAGGCTACTAATTAATGAGTGTAATCAACACATACAAACCAAATTTGACTGACGTCAATATGATAATATTATGGCAATTTAAGTCCATCTTTTAGGTGCCAGATATATGAACTAATTTTACCAATTGCAATAGCGTTCATCCTGCGTCCAACAAAAGAGTAAATACAAAATTTTACCAATATAATTCCATACGTGCGACCTGCAGTTTGATTACACAGACGGACGGACGAACGGTCATACCTAAATCGAAAGTAATTCTGAGTCGATCGGTATAAAATAAATGCGTCTAGGTCAAATATTTTTGATAGTTACAAACATCAGCACAAACTTATTATACCATGGCCATACAGTGATATAGGGTGTAACAAAAATGGTCGGTCAATACCGTCTATATGATACCCTAAAAAATGTCTTTCGAGATAGGGTCTTGGATACAACTTTGATGAGCAATAACTGAAAAGGGGCATATATTATGTCGTTTTTCTTCCAAAAAATAATTTACTTAGACCCACCTTTTATTATACCGATCATCTCAAAATCAATTTCTGAGTCAAATTTTCGATATCCGTCTGTCCGACCCTCTGTCCGGCCGTCTGTCCGGCCGTCTGTCCGGCCATCTGTACGACCGTCCGTCCGTCTGTGTGTCCATGTAAACTTTGTCATCAAACTATAGGTCGCAAATATGAATATATTTTAATTAAATTTTGTTTATAAGCTTTTATCGGCCATAGAATGAACACTATTGAAATTGGTGCATATCGGTTCTTCTTCAGACCTAGTCCCCATACAAATTACCCTGAGATTGACTTAAATTATCATATAGATCTGGGTCAAATTGGGCTTGTATATGTTTATTACAAACATTTATCAGTAGTCCCAAAATAAATCCTATAGGACAATTCTTCGTCATAGGCCCCATATAAAACTGATTCCCGATCTTCATTAAATCTATCAAAAAACAAAATTTTGCATAGATTTTTCTCATATTTGGTTTGCATACGTTTATGCGAAAAATAAATCACTTTACCAAATATAGTCAGGATCGGTCCATTTTTTAACCTAGTCCACATGCAGGCAAAAAAAAATAATAGCAATGCCTCTCAAATTTGGTTTATGCTTATTTTCTATATGCAATTTGTTGGACCTGAGACCCCCTTCTCTAAACGCATAGGTATATGGTATCGTGTAGTCGGCCTAGACCGACACAGCTTAAATGTCTAGTAATACATATAAGCATAAAAACGATAATTTCTTAATATCAAGGTTATTTTTTTATTAATATATACATTTCTTTAATAAAATCTACTTTTTAATAAAAATGCATTTTTTTAACATGTACTTTTTTTAATAAAAATTACTTTCTTAAGAAAATATAATTTTTTTAAAAAAAAGTACTTTTTTAATAAAAAATAAAAGGTTATTTTTTAATAGAAGGTAATGTTATTAATAAAGTTATTTTTTCATACAAGCTACTTTTTTATAAAGGTTATTTTTTCCAAAGGTACAGTTTTATAAAAGGTAATTTTTTATAAAAGGTACTTTTTATAATAGGTACGTTTTTATAAAAGGTACTTTTTAAGAAAATATAATTTTTTAAGAAAAGGTATTATTTTGAGGTACTTTTAAAATAAGGAACTTTTATAAAAAAAAGTTTTTTTTCTATAAAAGATATTTTTTTAATAAGGTACTTTATTAGGGAAATGTACTTTTTAAGAGCAGGTAATTTTTTAACAAAAGGTACTTTTCTAAAAAAGATACGTTTTTGATAAAAGTGTTATCTCTTGAGAAAGGGTACTTTTCTTAAGAGAAGTTCCTTTTCTAAGAGAAGGAAGCTTTTTGATAAAAAGTACTTTTTTAATAGAGATACGTTTTAATAGAATGTAGTGTCTTATTAAAAAGAAATTTTTCAAGAAAAGGTACTTTCGAATAAAAGCTACGTCTATAATATAAACGTTTTTTTTTTTTTTAATAAAAGGTACTTTTGAAGAAAAAGTACTTTCCTCAAAAAAAAATTTCCTCATAATTAAAGGTCTTTTTTAAGAATGCGTACAATTTTAATAAAATTTAATTTTTTTATATGAGGTATTTTTTTAATAAATGTCATTTTTTTAAGAAAAGGTACTTTTGTAAGAAAAGGTACTTTTTTTACTAAAATGTAGTTTTTTAACGAAATGTAATTTTTTTTAACAAGAAGCACTTTTTTGAAGAAAAATTACTTTTTTAAGGAAAATGTACTTTTTATTTTTAATAATAATAAATTAATAATAATTAATAATAAAAAAATATACTTTTTTAATAACAGGTACTTTTTTTTATTTAAATATACTTTTTATTTTTTAAATTTGCGTGAATACTGTAAAATTGGCACTAAGAAAAGATAATTGTTAATTTAGTACTTTCATTTTAAAGGTCGCAGTCCAATCAATATAAGAGCTAGATTCCACTCTGGTAGCCGTATGGGCTGCAAAGATGAACACCGTAGTTGTCGATCAATTGAGGTGGCCACGCCAGACACGGTTAAAAAAATCTACAAAATAATATTGGATGATTGGCTGAATATGCGTGAACTAGCTGAAATGATACGCATTTCAAAAAGTGTTATACATCGCATTTTGACCAAAAATTTGGAGATGAGAGCAGGATGGGTGCCAATATATTTCCATCCGCAGGCACGGACATGATGAATGCTTTTGGAGTATCCGTGGGATAATTTTTATTGTTTATCTTGAAAAAGAAAAAACAATCAACGACGAGTACTATGCTTGCTAACTTATTACAGCGTTTAAGCAATGAGGAAAGGTCGCATTCGGCGAAACAGAAATTGTTATTTCACCAAGACAATGCATCAGTTCCCACATCCACAATTGCAATGGCGAAAACACATGTATTAAAGTCCGAATTCCTTCATGACGCATCTTATTCGCCAGACTTAGCTCCCACGGATTATTTCCTATA